>CM074179.1:73831718-74523371 GCA_037179385.1 Holothuria scabra
ATATATATATACATATATATATATATATACATATATATATATATATATATATATATATATATATATATATATATATATATATATATATATATATATATATATATATATTTCACTAATTCGGCACTTGGGGGAAAGTTGTTGTTGAAAAGTCGACCTTAAGGGGAAAAATTTTTTGGCTCGAAATATATGTTTCGCCGTGACGTTTCTACATACTTTTTCTATAAGAATACGTAAACGGACAAGGGCGCCCTCCCAGATTTATGAAGTAGATACAATTACTTCAAAGTTGTCAAATTTACGGACACCTTGCTGTTAATACGAACGGATGGCTGGCCATTGAAAAAACGTTGTTTAAGCGTTATATATATATATATATATATATATATATATATATATATATATATATATATATATATATATATATATATATATATATTTATAACGCTAATTCCCACCTTAGGGGGAAATTGTTATATCTGCGCGTACATAGGGCGAAAAAATAACAATAAAATACATAAGGAAATGTATTCGTCCCAACGTCTAAAAATATAAACAACGTTATTTCAATCGACAGCCATCCGTTCGTGTTAACAGCTAGGTGTCCGTAAATTTGACAACTTTGAAGTAATTGTATCTTCTTTGTAAATCTAGGAGAACGCTCTTGTCCGTTTACGTATTCCCATAGAAAAAGTGTGTAGAAGCCTTGCGGCGAAACCTATATTTCGCCCCAAAAAATGTTCCCCTTAAGGTCGACTTTTCAACAACAACTTTCGCCCTAAGTGCGGAATTAGTGAAATATGTATATATATTTTGGTTACATAAAACCAATCAAAGGATTTGAGAAAAAGTCATCTTTAAATACTGTGACATGTTTAAAACTTGATTATTATATAAAATTACAAAATTTTTGGTTGCTTTCATGATAAATACAAAGGTGAGCCAAACTGCACACATGTGCAGCTCGGGGGGGGGGGGGGGGTGGACACACTGATACAGTATACTCCACTGTTTTGAGAACATGACAGTATGAATTAAGCTTTAAAAATGATGATTTCCAAAGTCTGTGAACCAAATATGTGCAGGTCAAGTCACAATTCACAAGTCTCCTCAAGTCAAAGCAAGTCTTGCAAGTTAAGTTCCCTTCAAGTGAAAGTCAAGTCACAAGTCCCCCCAAAACGGGACTTGAGTCGACTCGAGTCTTAAGTCGTTGACTGGGGTCAACAACTCTGAACAAAACTACTTACTACTTGAAAAGAACAAACATAACAAAGTTGTAAAATATGCCGCAAAATACCCCAGGCCATTTTTAAAACTTTTTTCGCCATGACTGCATTTTTAACGAAAAATATATCATTTGTTTTCCCTGTTGTATAATTAAAAAACAGTTACTCTATATTCTTGTGTGAGGGAGCAGTTGTCTATGTGATTATACTTAAAGAAATCATTTAGTGCCATGTAATAAACGCAATGGTCATCGGAAATTTTTCTCTTTTAGCTGGAACTTCAGGCAATTGTTGCCCTCCACAAAATGTTTCACTGGGAAAAGGCCATGGCGGTATCATACAGTTAGGTTGCCACGACTCGGAATGGCTTTATTGGTATTTTGGGGCAGATATTTCAGAAGAGCGTTTAGTTATTTTCGTTGACGATTCTGGTAAACATTATGGGAGAGGTTTTTCATCCGGAGAATACGACATATACGAAAACGGTTCACTTCTCATAACAAACGTGTCGTTAGCACATAGCGGCGTGTATTCGGTGACTATAGTTGAACTTGGGAGTGATGTACCACGAACTGAAATTTGCAATGTGGACGTTTACGGTAAGTAAACATGGACTTATCAATTGTTTGTGAGAGAGGGTCGAGACTGGGGTACAGTGGATCTGATTTTTTGGATCAAATTCATACCCCTCCAATGGACACATATCATATTTTGTTTATGTTTGTAGTATGTAGTGTTAACCAGAATGTAATAAAACCTATTTTTTAAAACAGAAATGTTTCGTTGTGTTTGAGTGATTGAATAGTTAAAAAATTATTACCTGTTTGGTACTAAGTGGATAATATAATTTGACATAAACGGCTCAAATTCACAACGGTGAATGAATGAAAATACAACTTCCTTCTTCTCACAACTTTCTTGCGCCAGAGAGCCATCTTTAAAGGTCTGCTTCAGTAGGGAGAAGGAATCATACCTTTTATTACTACTAAGTAATTAAGAACGCAAGTATATATTACCCTGTAATAATACTGTAAAATTATTTTATTTTACTGATTTACAGTGAACCGATCCATTGTGCCCAGCATGTGCATAGGCGGAGAAGGCGGAAGACTGTTTCGTACCCTAAAATTCGCAAAGTTCAAAACTTAGGAAAGAATTAAAAAAAAAAAAGAAAGAGGAAACCATTTGAGTTAAAAAGTAAATGGTTTTAAATATGTATAACACTTGTTATCGTGCTACAAAATCTTAAAAGGATATGCCTTAAAAATTAAAACCATCATGGTAGTCACGGTAAAATGTTCATGAAAATTTAACAAGATAAAAAAATTCAGAACACATTCTGTCAGCGATTCCACCTAAAAAAAACATCATTTTCGGCATTTTTGTTGAAAGTATCAGTGCAAGAACGTACACATTTGGGGAATCAAACTAATGGCAAAGGATAATTATGGGAGTGGACAAAAATTTATAAAGTCGCAGATCGAACCCAAGCCCGAAGAGCCCCTTCCTAGAAGTGGGCGTTCAACCGCCAAAGCCAGGGTAACTTTGTAGTTTTAGCATACTTCTGGAAAAGGTGTATAAATCTTCGGTTAAGCCTTTACCGTTGTTTGGGTCCCTTTGGACCCATGCGGAGAGCTCGGCTGTCACCCATCTTTACTGTTTCACGCGGAGCTCGAAACTGCGAGTAGCTACCCGAAAATTCGGCCCAACAACGAGAGAAACAATAGTTTAAGGTCACGGGGTCAATGGCCTACGGAAGCCGATGCGGGGCGGGCTACGTCTGCTTTTCCGCCCACTCCCGAGGCGCGCAAATATTCCCCGATCGGAGCACAACGTTAAAGGGTTAACCCAACTCCTTACTGACCTAACTGTGCGTCCTCACCAACGATGGTGGCGTCCGCTTAGATATTATTTCGGTTGAACACATTATGAACAGAGCAATGCAGACTTCAAAAGAAGATAGCTTAAGTTGAATAAGAATCAAAGTGTGCCAGTTACATTCCGCATACAAGGCCCGACCCTTCGAGAGAGCAAACTATTTTATACCTCTCCTCAGGACGGTTGTCAAGAGTCGGGACGATTAGCAAACTTTCTTCCTCGATCCTAGACCATAAAATACCAGTACACCAATGCCTTTGTGTTCATAACGTTTTGATGCTGTGGCAATTTGCTTACTTATTTTAAAACAATAAGGAAAAATAGCGCATGCGTGGAAACTACTGACAAGTCTGGATGATGCTATTGATGATGCTATGAGAGGTTGCCGTTTTTAACAATTTACCCTAGGGCTCTGCCCGAATCAACGGTGGACTTCTGCTGATATGGTCTTCCGGTATTTGGGGGCAAACACTCCTCTGCCCGCACAAAGAAAATGTCCTAGTTTGTCTTTACTCACACGTACCATTTTAATGTAGTTGTGAAAATATTTTATTATTGATGAGTATATGAGTCTCACTGAATTGTGTTTTCAAGGTGGGTCGCTTGACCTAGGCGCATAATACCTGTTTGTTTGATCACCTGATCTGGAATTCAGCGAGATGCGAAGCCAGAGCATGGCAAGGAAAAATTCCCCTAGAGTGAACGAAAATTTAAAAGAAAGAAAAGGATGTATAACAGGAAAGAAATAGGGGACGAGAAGAAGCCATATACAAGTTAAGATTATTGCCACGTGGGAGAATGGGTAAAAGAGAAAAAATTAGGGGAAGAAAACTTTATTTAGGGATTTGGAGCCTGGTTTATAAATCGATTAAACGAGTGCTGAAATAGGTGGATGAAGGAAAGTTGGAAAAGAAGGAAGCGCGCAGGAAAGAGGGGGGAGGTAAGAAGACAGATATACTGTGCATTCGAAAAATGAAAGGATGAATGGACTAGTGGAGAGGCGGTGGTGGCCTGGTGGAAGCGTTAGGTGATTTTGGAAGGATAGACTAGAATGGAGAACAGGCAGAATAAACAAAAAATTCTGATTGGCCAGGGGACCCTTACTCCAAATCCAGATATGGATTGATTTCTGGATATATCTGGTGATATAAAGCCTTTATATGGCCATATCAAGCCAGATACAACTTGATTCAAGAAAAGCCCAGATATGCAAATAAAGTTTGATATGGCCATATCAAGCCAGATATAAATTGGTGAAATGCCTTCCCAGATATGCAAACAAAGATTTATATGGCTATATCAAACCAGATATAAATTGATGGAATACCTTCCCAGATACTCAGATAAAGTTTTATAAGGACATATCAAGTCAGATATAAATTGATAAAATGCCTTACCAGATATGCAAATAAAGTTTGATAAGGCCATATCAACCCAGATATAACTGAATAAAATACCATGACAAAATTACATATAAACTTTTACATAGCCATATTAATACTTTTTGGTTTAATTTGTGTACCTGTCCTACATGAAGAACTTCTCTGGAAGCTGCACAAGTATCAGCAAACCAAAATCAGAACATTCAAACCATATTCAGCCATATTATACTAACATAGGCAAATGACTTTCCAATGTTGCCGTGGTCAGGAATTAAGGGCCCAGATTTTCTTTTTACTGTGATTCAGGATGTAATATGTGAAAAATCATGAAACCTTCAACATAATTTATGTTGGGATATTGCCCCATATGATAATTTAAACCAACAATGCAGTGTATACATTAAAAAGTAGGAATTTCAAAGCAGTCTCTTCCGTCACTATTAAGTAGTTAAACAACTTCAAGTACTTAAGTCAATGTTGTACAATGGGCATTTAACTTTGTTATAGATGTTCAGATAGCCCTTAACATTATGCTGGCTCAGAAGGCTCCTGATACGCTTTTCACAAAGGCAGTGCAGTTATAAATTTTGGTCCAGTCATATATTGGTCCAGGTATGGGACATATATGCACTATACTTGTCTCCTTAATATGGGATCAATACAGTAAATCTTTATATAAACCATATATGGTACTGCTTTATATGGTTCATATCTGTTCCAGGTAAAGACCTGATCCAGATAAAATTTCATCTGGCCCATATATGGATTAGATCTGTTTCTGGCACAGAATAAGGTTACATCTGCCCAATTTTTTATCTGGCGCAGATATAAATCCCATATCTGCAGCAGATATGGACTAGATATGAAATCCATATCCGGCCCATATATGGAATTTCATATCTGGCCAATATCTGGATTTGAAGTAAGGGGATAGCGGCCGGTACCCGATAAGACAGTCGTCTTAGGTGCAAGCACATTCATGATGAGCACCTCATCTTGGTAAAGGGTCTGTATACAAGTATATGTCTTTCCCTTACAGCTACTGTTCTCTTTTTTGATTGGTCCGATCAAGCTTACAATGTAGACCGCAAACATCTGGGTTTTATTTCTTGCAATTACACGTTAATCAACAGATTGGACTGCAGCGATCCACACAGACATAATTTTTATCAAAAAATGAAAATATTATTAGTGGTTTCTAAATTTTTTCAGTAATATTAAATGTTGGTTTGCAATAAAAATGTATGAGAATGTTTTAAAATTATCGAAAAATATTTCGTGTTTACTGGGATGTTTGTAACTTATCATTGGCTTCTAGGGCCTCGGTTCTCCCTATCTCTGCAAGTGTCTCCCAGGGCCTTTCCATCAGCGAATTTCATACACACATATGATCATCTCTGAAGTCTTTGACATTTGGGTAAATTTGTTTTTAACGGGTCAAGTTCTTTAGCAAACAGCGTTTTTATCTCACTCAATAGAACGCTTGGATCGGGGCTAAAACTAGGCTCGGCGTCGGTATCTGAGTTCTCTATGCAAACAGGTAGCCTTCTTTTCGTATTAGGAAAAAAAAGCATAGGAAAAGATAAATCCATTTAATGGACTGTTTCGTCCTTCAATGTACTTTATATAACCAGCCTTTCCATTTATTGATACTTGTATGGATGTTTTTAAAATGCGCTTTAGAACCTGAAAGAGCTGACATTATGAGGACATCAAGCCCTACTCAGACAAGTGTTGCTAGTGTGGAGGAAAAAATAACCACGGTAAGTTTGCATTTGCAGCAACCTTTCTCAAACATAAGAATTTTACGTTTTCTTCAAGTTCTAATCTGAAAGATGTAGACATTGTGTCGCACCATATGACTGTTCATCTATTTGGAATAACACTGTCCTCAATAGCGTGAAATGCTTCAATTATTTTTCGGCCTCTTTTTAAAATTTGTTCAGGCTTAACAAAGGCAATCAAAATCCTCTCTTGATCCCTTAGTATTTTAAAACTTTGAGAAAACTTATTTGGATTTCGAATATATTCTTCACATATAGACGCGGAGAGTGGTTTGTTTTTTGTTCATCACACGAGTAACATCCTTTTTTTATTCGGACGGATATAACCCCCTTGCTTCAAAGAAATTTGTCGAACGGCTGAAAAAGTACTGTTTGGTATTGTTCGATACAATACACCACGGATTGACTTCCTCTATCACTTTGAAACAATATTTGCACTTTTGCAGTAAACATTGTATTATCATATTGGATAACAAGGTTTCTTAAAAAAATTAGTGTGTCTTCTCTCTCCACCTTCTATTGCAGGACAAACTTGAACCAGCAGTGACACAAATTGTAAGGATATCTCATGGGCAAGACTTAGGTAACTGTGTTAAAAACAACTATTTACATGTTAGCTAAACAATGAGACATCACTTTACTTGTATAACTGTATAACCGGTTCTAGTTTTTAGAATAGGCCACACCGACAGCAACCGCATGTATAAATTTATGTTGTAATCAAAAGGATGTCCCATACAGTATGTATTTAAGCAAAAGTTGTTAATAGTGAATAATTTTGTATGATGTTTTTATTTCAATTTTTTCGGTATCGTATGGACTGGGCCTTTCATAAGGCATTTTGAGCATCGAAATAAAAATGCCAGGCCCGTGGTATACATGCAAAGTTATACCGACATCTTGATAAAAAGTGGAATAACAATACTTTGGTGCACTCTTGTAATCTTCATGTTAATATCTAATACTTTTGTGCACTCCTGAAATTGTCATGTTAATATCTAATACTTTAGTGCACTCCTGAAATCGTCATGTTAATATCTAATGATTTAGTGCACTCCTGAAATCGTCATGTTAATGTCTAATGATTTAGTGTACTCCTGAAATCGTCATGTTAATATCTAATACTTTAGTGCACTCCTGAAATTGTCATGTTAATATCGAATACTTTGGTGCAGTCCTGAAATCGTCATGTTACTATCTAATGATTTAGTGCACTCCTAAATCGTCATGTTAATACCTAATACTTTAGTGCACTCCTGAAATCTTCATGTTAATATCTAATGATTTAGTGTACTCCTGAAATCGTCATGTTTATATCGAATATTTTAATGCACTCCTGAAATCGTCATGTTAATATCGAATACTTTAGTGCACTCCTAAAATCGTCATGTTACTATCGAATACTTTAGTGCACTTCTGAAATCGTCATGCTGATATCTAATACTTTGGTGCAGTCATGTTAATATCTAATGATTTAGTGTACTCCTGAAATCGTCATGTTAATATCGAATACTTTAGTGTACTACTTAAATCGTCAGGTTACTATCTAATACTTGAGTGCACTTCTGAAATCGTCATGCCTATATGTAATACTTTGGTGCAGTCATGTTAATATCTAATGATTTAGTGCACTCCTGAAATCGTCATGTTAATATCGAATACTTAAGTGTCTCCTGAAATCGCCATGTTAATATCTAATACCGTAGTGCACTCCTGAGATCGTCATGTTGATATCGAATACTCTAGTGTACTACTTAAATCATCATGTTAATATCTAATACTTGAGTGCATTTCTGAAATCGTCATGTTAATATCTAATGATTTAGTGCACTCCTGAAATCGTCATGTTAATATCGAATACTTAAGTGTCTCCTGAAATCGCCATGTTAATATCTAATACCTTAGTGCACTCCTGAGGTCGTCATGTTGATATCGAATACTTTAGTGTACTACTTAAATCATCATGTTAATATCTAATACTTTGGTGCAGTCCTGAAATCGTCATGTTAATATCGAATACTTTAGTGTACTACTTTAAGGTTTAAGGTTACTATCTAATACTTGAGTGCACTTCTGAAATCGTCATGTTGATATCTAATACTTTAGTGCAGTCATGTTAATATCTAATGATTTAGTGCACTCCTGAAATCGTCATGTTAATATCGAATACTTAAGTGTCTCCTGAAATCGTCATGTTAATACAGTATCTAATACTTTAGTGCACGGTCGATGTTTTAACTTATTCACGTCATGATCTTTTGTGGGTTTGGATAATTTCAATTGCCCTTCAAAATAACTAACACACTAGAGAGTTACATATTAGGTTCCCTGCAGTGGAGGAACTTTACAGAGATTTTGGTCAAGGGGGGAGGGGGTGAGTGTCTTGCACGGGCACGTCAAACCACGACGACAAAATTCTTAAAGGGGGGTTAGTAATCCTCCGTCAGGGGGTCTCCTTGAACATATAGACACTCCGCCAATGTCTCCAATGTCTCCAATGTCTCCCTTGAGTCTCTTTTCCAATGTTGCCCAAGAGTACCTTCATGTTGACGAGTGAAATGCTATTTTTAGATCACCGGGATCTCGCAACTATTCAATGAAAAGCAAAGTTAGCCCCAAACAATTGCAACTCTCTGAAGCAAAATTGAGCAAATAGTGTGTATTAAAAGTGTTTAAGTTATATGAATGCAACAGTAAAGGGCGTTTGATTAACAACAGATTCAAATGCACTGTGCCTGTAAAAAGGTCAAGTTTGTAATTTGATCCGATGGCCTTCATGGTGAACGGCTATTAGCTTACAGGTTTATTTTGTTTATTTACTGATTTACTTTAAACATTTTGTTCAAGTACACCTTAGAACCCATAGCGGACTTTCGATACTTTGTCTTTATATTTCAGAAATGGTTGATATTAAATCGTTTCAACTGGAAATAGACCAGTTGAAAAGAATGGATCGAACTCTACTAGCTCTATTGGTTTTTGTACTGGCTGGGACCTATATTGGTAAGTGACCATAGGAAAATATGTTGGAAAGCGAATACTAGCTTTTCCTTCAGAAAATCAAACTTTTTATTTGAGAAAGAGAAATAAAAAATAAAAAGAAGAGGAAAAAACAAAAACGCTAATACTTTTACCATTGCCTAGGACGCCTATAGTAAACATTGGTTAAGCCAAAATTTTTCGGCTAGATAAGAAGGTTTAAAATACGTATATATGCTTTAATATTTATCGTGTATATTAAATCGAAAACGAACGTGATCCTCCCCCCCCCCCTCCCATGTACATTGTCTGCAGTAACAATCCGTGCCACGCAGGTTGAACATTCACTTCACAAATTACCCGATTAATCTTTTTCAGTGTTTTTTTTTAATATGTTGTATGATACAATTAAAAGCAACTTGTGGGTATTAAATCAATGTTGTTATTTGAATGAGCGAAGATTCGTATTTGCAAATAAGGGGGTATAATCGACGTCACTATCTAAGCGTAGCGCCACCATCAGTTGGCGAGGAGGGTACAAAAAATTTCAGCCAAAATACGCCCGAGATCACCGGAAATAGCCCTAACTTGATATCAAAGCAGCTGTCAGAAGTGTATTTAATAAAAGGGTTCAAACACTTTTCGTAAAAGTACGGAAAAGCAAAATTTGTGTGCTTGCCTCAAAAAGGGATTAAGTTTCTGAATCGAGTGAAAAGAGAATCATTGAGCAGTGGCATAGCTAGACTTTTTCCGGAGTGGGAGAAGCACCCAAGTTTTGAAAATATGGAGCCTGTTTCGGGAAAAAATTGGATTATTGGTTCCCTAAGGAAATGAGAAAGGTTCAGGATAACTGGAAAATCTCTTTTTCTTATTGGCAATTCTGAGACCCGACAGCTACCAAAGATCGTTGTTGCTGCTAAGTGTTATCTTAGACCTACAAATTGAGGCTGTGCGACGACATTTTAAGAGTGAAGAGTTTATATTAGGGAAAATTTGAAATAAAATGATAGGAAATTCTGAAAATAAGACTGTAGTTGTCGATAATCTTGTCATTTAAAAAGTTCGGAAAAGTTTGCCAAACTGATTTATGACAGAACACGACTGTTAGCAGCTACTGGAAATTTGTGTGCGCAAAGCTCGCCGAAAATTTTGCATTTTCTGAAAACAAATAATTACAAAAATAAAGATTTTATTGGAGACAATTCGGAATTTCATAAAAGGAGGGGTGGAAAAACCAGACTTAAGTTGACTGATATCACATATGGCAAATTTCCGAATTTTTCCCTTTTTAGATGCACGGGGCAATCGCCCCTGCCACCCTGTACCTACGCCACTGTCATTGAGTATCATTGATTTCTTTATATTGTATATCGTCCATTTCCATAGTAATATTAAATTATTTCAAGATGTTTCGATGCGTGTCACAGCATTTGAAGGTTCCTGTCAACACTCCTTTTGTATAGTTCTAAATATGAAGTAATTGGTTTTAATCATCAAGTCACTCTTGGAATTAAAATATCATTCATGATGGCCTTAATATTTAGTACTTGTTTATGGTCATCAGTCACATTCTGAATTAAATATTTTTTTTTTATTCAAGTGAGACTGAGAGAGAGTCAATAAAACTGAACCGAAAAGAATAAATATAACAGCAATGATTTTCAAAGTAAAAATCACTGTAAGAACCATTAAGAGCTTAAACTGCGGTATTATAAAACTCATCTGGAGAAGCAGAAACCCAAGTTGTAACAGAATTAAATCTTCCAATGCAAAATAATAAAAAAAAAAAAAAACCGTTGCGGCGCGTCGGGCAATCATGTTACAAGTCTTTTACAATTTTGATGGTATAAAAATGAACATTCTCTCACTGAATGTGAAAGTCACTTTATCAGAATATGTATGTAAGAAATAGATACAGTATTTACCCTCTACTTCAAGCAGGTAAATAAACTTATCGATGATCACTTTCGAAGGTGACAGATGGTTGAGGATACTGAGGCATATGCGTTATTTGTTCCTGTCTTAGTTATTCCATAGGAGAGTGTGCAGAACTGTCAAGCTACATTCATACGTTCCCTTTGATTTTCTCTGAATCTGAATGTACGTTTTCACGGGGGGGGGGATAGTGTACAGTATCTCCCCATCCAATTTCATGGGGGATATACCCCCTTACCCCATCCCCCAGGATCGATCACCGCCGGTGGTTATTTAGTATGTCAAAATTTATCCATAAAGTTTAGATACAGTATAGTTAGCCATATGAACTGTCGGAGAAAACGTCAACAATCGTCTCGTTGGTCTTCCGCTGCTTCCCAGCTTGTTACAAGCCACTTCACTTCAGTTTTTGCCTCGCAGTCAAGAGAAGTTCAACTTTAGCCAATTGGTTGGAAGGTGGACTTTAAAACTCTTACCTACCTTAACCTTACCCGGCAGTCAAGAAAAGGGAGCAGTGTGTTGGTAGGGAAAACATTCTAATGACAATTTATCACCACATTTTTAATTACAACAGTTCTTTGGAGAAGCTTCACTGCAAACATGACGAAGGTATGTAATAAAATTCAGTTGTTAACTCATTTATGTACTGTGATAGACATTAAAGTGACCCGGTGTTATGTGAAAATGTGATGTACGATATGTTGGTTAACACTGGCTTAACACGATCTTCTGTTGTTTAAAATAACATAAGTGTCTTAATTGATGTGGTCCCCTTCCGCCATATTTACCGCTCTAGGTCAGTTTTGTCAGTCGAACTAGGGAACTGTTATTATAAACAGCTCACGGGCGTCTAACTGCCGTTGTGTTGGACACTCCAGATATGCAATGGAGAAGGCAAATAAACCAGTGCACCAGAGCTGAGAAAGGTCGGTTCTTTATTAAAGAAGGGTGTAAATTGAAGTGTTTAAAGCCACGCCGAGCCCCTAACTTCTTGTGAGTTTAAGACATACAGACAAGGGAAATAATTTGGAAAATTAAATGTAGAGAAATAAAAATATAAATATACGATCATGCTGTCCTTCGTCAAATTAGTTAAACTTTTTTTCAGAATGCTTTTCAAAAGCTGTCATTCTTAACAGCAGGGAAAAAGTTCAAGATTTAAATTACATTTCCCGCCAAAATGTTTGTTAGTTTTTCTGTATATACCCTGACAATTGCGAAATATATTAGAAGTTAGGATAATCCAATTTTTGTCTGTCTTTAAATAAGAATCCCAAATGTGAAGAAGAAGGAGGGCAGTGTCTCCGGGAACTGAAAGGTAAGAGGTTTTGCGTTGCAAATGCAAATGTTTTCGTTTTCAGTTGACTAAATATCTCGCGCTTTATTGGAGTTCACAATTCAATGGGTGCACGGCTTTCCTTTCTAAGAGCAAACATCACAGGAGGGTTTTGTTTACACTTTTAGGTACTGTCCAGCTTTTGAAAATTTCACTTGTTCTCACTTGACTACACATGAACTTCGCGACCTTTAGTTTAGGAGCAAGATAAAATGATCAGTAAACAATATTTCAAACATTTTTTTTAGTTAAGGAGCAAGATAAAATCATCAGTAAACAATATTTCAAACATTTTTGTAACTGATATGAAGTAAATCACGTAGAATAATGAGAGCATGAGGAATACATGCTATTTACACAGCGCCCAGGTTTTATCGAGTAGGATCTAAAAAATACAAACCAGTTCAGAAAGATTAATAGTTCAAGAAGCAAACATATAGAAGTCTTTAAACTTCAAAACAAAAAAAAAAGTGAACTGGCCATTGCAGCGGATCAGGTCCAATCAAATTCTTAAGCGTAATCACAGATTACCTGCACGGTTATCAGATGTATGTATATAGCTCGTCGATAAAGAAAACTATTCGTTTTCGCAATCGCTTTTCGCATCTTTCTTTCGTCAGTATTAACCCAACAAGGTATCATTTTGCCCTCCCAAAAATGGCCCCAAATGACCTAAAATGAAGTGACACTTTCCACACCATTAATTTCTGCTTCATGTAGATTGGATCTTTTATGGGTACCTGCTTGTTCCAAAAAGTTTCCACACTAATTGATTTTCAAGCCCTCTTTAGAAATTTAAAAACATTGAGCCGACTTTTGGGAGTCACACAATACCTCCTCAAGTAGACTTGTTGTTAGAATATCTTTATATATTTTCTTTAAGGCCATGTCATTTTACTGTCTAAAGACCAAGTTTGGTCCATGTAAGAGCCGGAATGAACTTAACCGTTTCTTCATGGGTGTAGCCAGTTTTAAACATTTTTAATGACTTATTGGACCAACATATCTTGAAGGGGACAAATCCTCCGAAAACTATTGCGTGACAACGTTTGTAACAGGCTTTGCATTCACATGGACTTTACTGTGGCAGCCTAAGTCAGCTGACAACTATTATAGCTGCCGAGAAAGTCTTGGGATATACTTCAAACTTTGGTGATTGCGAGAGTCTCTTTCAGTGGGAAAATACTCAAAGAGCTAATTGACATTTGGTCTTGATGATCCTTAGTCGTTTACAACTGGTAAATCTTGACGGAGGTTTGTCAAAGGTACTCGTATGGACATTCATTTGGAAATTAATTGAATTATTTTAAAGAGAAAATCATATATCTCTAAAATTTGTACCGTCGATGCTCAATCAATTAAATCTTATTTCATAGACCGTAGACCGGTTGTTCGGACCCTGACCCCGGCATTTTTTAATGATGTAAGCATTTTGAGTCCCCATTATCTGAAATCTGAGGCTAATATTTACTAAAGATTATTAGACTGTATGAATATTAAGTCCTCCCACTTAAGAACACAGTTAAAAAGTGGCCCAGTTACCCGTGTATTTTTGAAGTTGCCTATAATATAAATTCACCTACAAGGTTCAATACGTCTACACTCTTAAACGAGGAAATTTTTGTTAGAGATTTATTACACCAAATTTTTATTTCATGAGTGATAGTTCATCCAAAAACAAATAATAAGGCTTTCGTTTTAAATTCATTCGTTTTTTTTATTTCTTAAAGGAAGACTTTTAGTCACTTGCAGAGGGAGTTGTCAAAATTCTGCCAGGTAAGCATTAACAGGTATATAAACCATCGTATGCAAATGATGAACTATTAACCATTGTTAGTAATGAAGTGCTAATATCTCAGAAACCAAACATGGAACACATACTTAACAATGATTTAGCTTTAAGTTATTCTTGGAAATGAAACCAAATCTATGCAAGAAATACTTTTCCTAAAGCGTTCCATCCCTTGCCTTGATTTTGTATGGCACTCATGACGTGCATCTATACGTTTCTGCTAATCAGATTTAGTTGTGTTTCTTTGAAGTTTGAATTTGATTATTTAGTTTAAAAACTGATAAAATGAACCAGCCGAAGTAGTTATCAAAGAGATGCTTTTGCAAAGAAGGACAGTTCGATTACGAAATATATAATTATGATGATGAGTCTAATAAAGGGGTTGCTTATATTTACGCCATTAAAGTAAGATTCATAAAAGGAACTGATTGAGATTTGTTATCTTACTTTCCAGCAGTGAACCAAAGATCTCGTAGTTCGAGTGGCGAGGATCAAGATGGTTCCTGAAATCAAATTGTGTTGTGCAATATTTTAATCTTCCACAGGTGTTGGTGGGAAGCTCTACAAGTGTATATATTAGTGTACATTTGTAAGTAGTATAAGTTTAGGATGAAGACGAAATTTTCTCAAAATACCACGAAAGAACACTCTTAAACGATTATTTTAAAGGGGAGTTAGTGTAATTGCTTTTGGTTTTGTCTTTTTTATCACTCTACTTTGCTTCATCTGCATCCAGGTAGGATGGAGAGGTCGTGTGTGGTGGCAGTGAAAGAAGAAGAAGAAGAAATAAAAAAAAAAAAAAAAAACTGACCAGCGTCTAAGCGCGACCGTGGCTGTAAATGAACTTGACTACACCCTTTCTTGCGTTATCTCAAACGCCTTTCATGAGGTATTTTTAAGACATTCCTGCCACCAAGTACGTATATTGAAGATTGCAACATGAATATTTTTGAAGTTAAAATGATGTTCGATAGTACGAATCGCCTGTAAGTATTAAAATTTGGGACAAGCCCTTAGAGTTGTCACTCCGAAAGCTCCTGTGCATAATATCTGTATTGCACGGAGAAGCTCTCCTTTCAAGCAACGTTTTCGTTTGCAGAAGTCCTTCCCATTAGCTGTATCATACAAGCTTTCCATGCAAAAGTCATCCTACTCTCGAAAAGGACCAAAAGCAGAATTTCTTATGACAGTTAGATGGGATTTAACGACACACCAACACGTATGTGTTACATAGTGTCAGTCAACTCGATAGAAATTCCAAGTTCCAATGTATTCTCAAGTTTTGGCTAAGTTCATGTCCGGTTTCCTTTAGTCACCTCTCACGACAGAAGGGAAATACCATGGATATATTGTATACCCCACCCACGGGGGCTACAATGGAGGGGCGTGGTCGCTTTTATAGCGCCGAAACCCTCCAGTCACAGGGTAGGTAATAACGACCTCTTGTTTGCATTTTATAGGCGAAAACAGGAACCAACTACTCACCACACACGACCTCCTCATCCTACCTGGATGCAGTTTAACGTCAAGCACAAGGCTCGAAATTTCTTATGAAACAAATGCTTAAATATTGTTAGCAGTTGTATAAATACCGTTTTCCGCTCCACCAACCGTGTAGTATGTGCTGCACAACTCCCTGTTTGTATAAAGCAAAGTAGAGTAGTCAACAAAATTAAAAACGCGGTTATGTACTCATTGAAGATTTGATACCCCTTCTATGGACCGTCTACCTTGACGAGGTGAAGGGGCTTAAAAGACCCCATTATTTTGAGAGGGATGCTCTTCGAAGACAAAGTAATGGAAGGGCTACCAGTGGCCGCAAGGCCAAGGATAAGGGTCGACACTAAGGAACGGTCCGAACAAGAAAATCAAATCATCTATGGATTACATTCAAGTGGACATGACACGGCCACAGAAAGTTTGGTTTTTGCATAATTGGATACAGCTTTTTTACAAATATCATCTCACACCCAATTAAAAACCTGCACAATTCGGCATAAATGATATTTAAAGAAAAATGTTCAAAATCCTATTTCGAAAGATGCCGCAAATAGTCACATGACTTTTATGACGCAAATTGCGGCACAAACCCCGCCCTATTAGAGAACGCCTATCAACATGTGGAACTAATGTAACGCTCGGTAAAGGTAGCAATTTAATGGAAACGATGCATCACAATACTTGACCAATATACAGAGCGAAAGGCGCGGACCATGGTAGGGATCTGGAGAAGATTATTGGCCAGTATGTTCCCGTGCATATGCGTGCCTGTGAAAAAAATATGTCTTTGTGCAAGAAAGACGCAGTTTGGGCGCTAAACTAACAGCTATGAAAATTTGTGGACAATCCACAACAAGCGCGTCTCCACTACCATGGTGTCTTTACTATATGAGCTGTTTGGTGAAGGTGCTCTCTGTTTATTTCGAATACTAAGCAATCATCGCGCAATGCACAATTCACAATGTAGTCAGTGGCCACGCTCACTGCTATCGTAGCACCGGTGTCATCATCTTAAAACGGGCTCACATGCGTTTTTTCGCTTTCGGATTTCAAATGGGCTGAGCCTGGCATGTAATTAGGAATTGACAACGTCATATTTCGATATTTATGGACATAATTTAGCAGGAAAAATAACCTTATGTCAAGTTGTACTCAAAGAATATTTAACTAGAAACTTTCTTTGTCGTGTCATTCTCACTTTAAAAAAGATGAAAGACAAAAAGAGTTACCTCGTGTTTGTTTTGTGTCTTTTCCATTTCCGTTTTTTGTTGATTATGTAGGCCTAAACATTGTGCATGTATTCAAAGGATTTCAGTAGATACAGGAAATATCTTGTAATCACAAGCTCGCCAATGACGTTTGCTTTCTTTGAACAGTCCAACGGGACATGGTTTTATCATTTAACAAGTGACGTAAAACACGATATTATGGCGTATAGCTTTTCCTTGACATGTTGCAGTGTTGCACTCCTTTTTTGTAAGAAAAAGGCATTATGACAAACTACTGAAAGTCACATATGTAGATCTTGGTTGTCTCTGTTATCTTGAACGAGAAAAACACTGTTTCTTGACGATGCCACAGTTTTAAAATGTCGATTACATTTGCTTGAAAATAAAATGAAAAGCTAATTGTCCAGTCATCAGTTTTATTCGCGTCATTGGGGCAACCGGAAGTAATGTTAACCCTAAGGGGCTTTTCCTATTTTTTCCTTACATCTCGTTTCTTTTCAATAAAATCCAACAATTATAAACCCATTACAAAATCCGAATACATACATAAACAAACACAACGGAACATATACAGGATACGTTATATACACTCTTACACTTACATACGTTGTACAAATAAATACGTAATGCAAATGATGTCACTAAAATTTTACAATCATGTAGCTAACCAACCACAATGAAGAGCAAACACCTCTAAGGGGCTTAATATCGATGACGGTTTTAACGTTCAGGCCAGCACGTCCAGTGCATGCTAATAATAGGCCCTTTGTTTAGTTTTATTTACCCATCTTATCCCTTAACCACTTCTTTTCATTTTTTTCGGGACCTAGTTTTTGTCTACTTTTTTCCCCTTTCTTCCGCTCTTTTTCTTTTTTTCATTTGTGTTCCATCATTCGCACTCATGTTTTCTGACAGTCCCTTTCGTTCGGTTCTGTTTTTACAGCGATCGCTTATTGATGTTTGTCGTGTCTAATTGTTACTGTTGGTTGTTCAGTTTGGTTTGTGCCACCTTAAACCCGAAACGTCGTGAAGTTTTCCGAAAACATTTAAGCACTTTTTACTATCCCTTTTCGACCTATATATATATATAAATATATATATATATATATATATATATATATATATATATATATATATATATGTACATATATAAATATATATATATATATACATATATAAATATATATATATATATATCTATATATATATATATATATATATATATATATATATATATATATATATATATATATATATATATATATATATATATATATATATATATATATATATATATATATATATATATATATATATATATATATATATATATATATATATATATAAAATTAGAGGAAAATCCGAAGAGACAAAGATGGACAAAAGAGAGTACTAATTTTTTGTAGTCAGATATTTCCGCCCCACCTGGGGCCTTCCTCGGTGACAAATGAACAAGGCTTAAAATTTAAACATACACAATGGCAGATTGCGTTAAAAGCAGAGATAAGATCGTTACGAAATAATAAAGAAGAATGTTACGAAATAATAAAGACGCGCATCGCGTTGCGTCATAATCAAGGATCTTCACGTGACGTAAAAGCGTTACTGCCCAAGCACTGGGAGTGGGTTATTGATACGCGCATGACTCGGCCTTAGTTACAAAGGAAGTACAGTACAAAGAGAGAGGCGCGCAGGGCTATGAAGAGCGGCGAGGAGCCTCTGGAGTAAGAATAAAAAATTATAAAATGTATCTATTGTGCCAGAAAACGAAAACTTGACGAAGCTTATTACAATGAGATCCTACTAAAGACTGGAGAAACAAATCTCTAAGAGTACCATTCTTAATAGTATCGATGAAAAAACCTAGGGTAGAGAAGAACGAGAAAATTGTTTCAGATAGTTAACTGATAAGGTATCCTAAAAAAGTTAACGAAGAAATGTCCCAAATCTCTGTTTAAGCCGGATTTAAATGATTTAACTCGGAGAATCCACTTCAGTTCTTGTTTTTTTCTTTCCGAAGCAGATCTAAATCCTGAAGCTACAAGGACGCATTTCATGTCATAAATGTTATGGTTCTCAGAATTAAAATGTTCCGCCACTGGGAAGCCACTCCATTTGTCTCGGATGGATTTTTTGTGGTTGTTAAATCTCATCCTAAAGGGAGTGGCGGTTTCTCCCACATAGTTGCCTAGTTGACATTTGGTACAGTAAAGGATGTAAATGACGTTATGTGTGTCACAAGTGAGACTGGGGGGTCTGATGGTAAAGTTGTTACCAGGTGGCCTGAAGGGGGTTTCGCAATGGATGAAGTTGCAAATTTGGCAACGTGGTTTTCTGCATTTGAAATTACCCGTACTGTCCATCTTTGTCTCTCCGGATTTTCCTCTAATTTTATATCTTCAGGAGTACACGTGGATCTTTTACTTAATCATTACTTATACTATGTTATATACTTTTATATATATATATATATATATATATAAATATATATATATATATATATATATATATATATATATATATATATATATATATATATATATATATATATATATATATATATATATATATATATATATATATATATATATATATATATATATATATATATATAGGTCGAAAAGAGGTAGTAAAAAGTGCTTAAAAGTTTGCGGAAAACTCCACGACGTTTCGGGTATAAACCCTTCATCAGGTGGCAAAAACCAAACTGAACAACCAACAGTAACAATTGGACACGACAAACATCAAATCCGAAGCGATCGCTGTAAAAACAGAACCGGACGAAAGTGACTGTCAGAAAACATGAGTGCGAAGGATGAAACACAAATCAAAAAAAGAAAAAGAGCGTCCTGGATGAAAAAATGCACGTAAAAATCGAACATTTTCTTAAAAAAGGGAAAACAGGAGACAAAAACTAGCTCCGGAAAAAAAAAAATTACAATTTTTTTTTTCCGGAGCTAGTTTTTGTCCCCTGTTTTCCCTTTTTTAAGAAAATGTTCGATTTTTACGTGCATTTTTTCATCCAGGACGCTCTTTTTCTTTTTTTGATTTGTGTTTCATCCTTCGCACTCATGTTTTCTGACAGTCACTTTCGTCCGGTTCTGTTTTTACAGCGATCGCTTCGGATTTGATGTTTGTCGTGTCCAATTGTTACTGTTGGTTGTTCAGTTTGGTTTTTGCCACCTGATGAAGGGTTTATACCCGAAACGTCGTGGAGTTTTCCGCAAACTTTTAAGCACTTTTTACTACCTCTTTTCGACCTACACATTTCAACAGTGCTCCGCAGCATTTCGACCTTATATATATATATATATATATAAATATATATATATATATATATATATATATATATATATATATATATATATATATATATATATATATATATATATATATATATATATATATATATATATATATAAATAAGCAAGTATCACTTGCCCCCATTTCATGGGTGAGAGTGCCTCCAATACCAACATAATACAAAAGCGTTGTCTAATATTCGGAGGTCCTACCTCTTCCTCGGAGAATTGAGTAATAAAGCAAAGTACACTCTACTAGGTAAACTCGTTTTAAATGCCCAAATCCTTGGTCAGACCCCTGGGCTCTATTTCATAAAACTTAGGAATATTCCTATCTTGTACTTAGGAACGATAATCATTCCTAAGTCGAGAATTGTTCCTAACTTTAGGAACATTCCTAACTTTCTATTTCATAAAACAAGTTAGGAAGAATTCATTCCTATCTTCATGTTGAAATAATTCCTAACTTTAGGCATGATCTTGATTAGACCTAAGAAAGTTCCTAAGAGTCACATGATGAATTTGGCGGGAAATTCATCAGTCAAAACACCATTGCATTTGGACTTGGCCTTCTAGTAATACGTGTTTGAGCAGTGCCAGTTAACAAATTAATCAAATATGGCCATGTTCATAGCTGCAGGGCTAATTGAAAGAAGAAATCGACGTGCTCTCCGTAGAGAAAGAATTTTTAGAGACAGAACTAATCCACTGGATCTTTGGACTGATCAGCAAATGCATGCCAAGTACAGATTCAGCAGGCTTGCATGCTTAAACATAATAGATTTATTGCAGGACCAACTACAACACACAACACAGCGAAACCATGCCCTCCCACCCTCCCTGCAGGTTTTTATAGCTCTTTGATTCTTAGGGCATGGGTCTGTAACAGATGATGCTGGTGCTGAACCTCACAGAGTGAGTGTGCCGACGGCTTGTAGAGCTGTGAGGAGAGTTGTGAGAGCACTATGTCGCCTTCAGTCTCGCTTCATCAAGCTTCCCAATACACCTGAAAGTGTGCAACGTAATCAGATGGCGTTTATGGCTGTGAGAGGCTTTCCCCATGTAGTGGGGGCCATAGATTGCACCCATGTCAGGCTTCACGGTGTAATTCTAGGTCCCGACGAATACATTTATGTAAATAGTAAAGGTAGGGTGCAATTGCATTTTATTTCTTCTGGTTCATCTAACAAAGACAAAGGCATACTTTTCTGGCTGCTTGTTTGTGAGGCACAAATATCTTTAAAACCACCCTAGAAGAGCAAATGGGAATGTAGCATCAAGGTTATTGGAGTTTGGGTTAGTTGCACAATACATATTACGGTAGTCTTTGAATATTTTGTTTAGGATTTTATGAACATGACCACTAAGAACAGTTAAGGATCTTATTAATCTTAATTAATTAGTCTCAACGAATTCAGGCCTGCTATCCCATACAAATTATTTCTGACGATACCATCACAATTATTACTTTTAGATATCACAATGGGCGCAATTCACTTAGCTGATGAGCAAACTGCCTTGGTCTTTGAAAGACCTGAATGAAAGGAAAAACACAGATTCAAGTAAGCTATGAGAATACAAAGCTGAGCTGAGTTTTGTTGCCAAAAATAGGTCTTTTTATTCATTCAAATTAAAAAAGAAAGACGGCTATGGTGACAAAAATCATGTATTACTTAAAACTTTAAGTCAGATGTAAGCTTACTTAAATGACAGTACCTTATAAGCAAATCAAATCTGAAGTATTAAGGTTTCCAAAAAACATGTCATTGTATACATTTCAAATATTATCTTGTTTCTTATCCAGAACTTCCACAAGGAAACTCTCATGCCAAAAATTACTCCAATAATATACTTAAACTGACTACTTAATAAGGGTAAAAATGCCTTGCAAGAAATTTTTTCATTAAGTAAGACAGCACTACTACAAACAAATTACAAATTATATAAAGCCATGCTTCTTTTTCTAGCAATTGGCATAGCTGTTGTGGTCACATTAAAAGAATAGTCTAGAGCCAAATTTATTTTTGATATGTTAAAGGGGATGATATTCTAAGCATTCTGGTGAAATTTTTTACTTATTTCCCATGTTCGGTCCTTGAGATATTAGCAACTGGCAAATTTTCGACATTGAATGAACTTGAAGCAAGCAGATGCCTTGTCATGGATACACATTTTTGGCCAATGTTTTGTTTTCATTTATAATTTACCATAACCTTTGTGCAAAAACTGGTTTATTGATACCATACATGCATCATGAGTAATGGAGGTTAAAAAACTTTACATGCCTTGAGGTCAAGATAACATCCCTAATCAATTCAAGGTCAAGCTGAAAGGATAAAAATAAAATAAAAACAAACATTAGCCAATGATGGTGAATCCATGAAATCACATCTATTTGGTTAAAGTTCACTCTGTAAAGAAGATGTGTCAACTTCAACTGTAATTATCTCAAGAACCAAACATAGGAAAGTAGTGAATGAATGCTTAAATTGTGTTCCTATTTGACATATCAAATTTAAATTCAACTCTGAACTATTCTCTTAAATATTAAATCAGGAACATTGAAAACCACTTACATAAGTCATCTGCACCAATGGTTACTGTAAATTCATTGACTCAGAATACATGGCAGAACCAGTTTAAATACACAACCTGTACTCACTCAACAACAAAATGCCAAGGAAAATATTGATTACATTCCCTTTGCAATCTCAATCTACATTTTAGGAGTTTACAGCATCAATGTACAAATAGTATGTGATGCTCAGTACAGGATTCTTAATGTAGTTGCAAGATGGCCTGGCAGCACACATGATGCTAGAATCCTACAAGAAAGCCGCCTGGGCGAAGCGTTTGCAAATGGAGATTTACATGGTATCCTCTAAGGGGACTCTGGCTACCCTCTTAAACCTTGGCTAATGACACCAATTCTTAATCCTGAATCAACTGCAGAAGAAGCTTACAATAGGTAAAATATTAACATTTGATGCTTTTTTTAAAGCAAAAACAGTGTTGTAAGTAATTTAAGAGCCTTTAGGTACAAAATGCTTGTATTTAGCAAGCTACGGTGTAATCTAGAAAAGTGTAACATCGGTAGATATCAAGGCATCGTCACATATAAAAGAAGTAGACTACTGTCATTATGATACTTTTCTCTCCATTACGAGTTGATGAGTACACGTTTTTTTCATATCTTACGGCCAGGCCCAAAGCCAAGGAGGGGGGGGGGGGATTTTGCCCTCCTCGAGAGTTCAAACTTGTTAGCCTTTGTCTTAATACATTTGTACAAATTTTGACCCCTCCCCCTCCGGAAAAAATTTTTATCCTCCCTGGCTATTGGCCTGTCTAAAGCTATTGCAACATGGAGCCTTTTTTGTCTTTCAAACAGGTACTTAATAATTTACTTTTTTTACCATAAAACTGGTAAACAGATGTAAATTGATATTTGAAATCTTTATCTCTAATAGGGCTCACAGAGGAACCAGAGCTCTCATAGAGCAACTCAATGGCCAGTTGAAAAATAAATTCCTCTGCCTCAGTGGCAATGGCCCCAAGGTAAGATCCCCCCAAAGAATATGTGACATCATTACTGCCTGTTGTGTACTGTTCAACATAAGCAAAGACGACCATTTGCAAGAACATTACCAACATAAACCAGTTCCTGATGATGGTGATCCACCCCCTGTTGTTGCTGATGATGTGCTTGGAGTTGCTGTCAGGAATGAAATAGTTTACAATTTTTTCACATAAAGCCGACATTCATATCTTCAGACAGTTTCTGTTTTCCCAACCTACTTACTTCTTGCCCTCCCACAGCTATTTAATGTCCTTCCAAATCCAGACATAAATGTCTCAGTGAATACCCTAATGAGAACGAAATGCCCTAACGTGTAATCGGAGCACATGTTATGGAAAATGGGCTAACTGCATTTTTCTAATTTGAATGTCAGTCAAAGAGGTGTCTCAATTGAAAAAAATTGGTACACCCCAGTTAATATTGTGGTTTGGGTTGGTTGGCAAAATGACAGCCTGTAATTATTTTTAACTTCTCAGTAACTATGAGGTCATAAGTTCAGATGATTTCTATCAAAAAAGATTACATGGGAGGGACTCTGAACCACCCCTCCCTCAATTATACTTTCAGTATTAACATGTACAGGAGAAGGGTTTGGTCATCACAAAGGACCCACCTTAGATATTCCATACGGTTTCCAAACTTTTGAGGCACTAGTCATAGGGATACAAGCTAGTTCCCAAATATTGGAAAATTTGTCTGCACTACTCAAAAAATTAAATATCACTTATCCAACCATTGTAACTTCTAAAGGTGGCAGACGACCTTACTGAACCGAAAGTAAACCTAATGCATTCCTTGAAATGTGATTTTTGGAAGTAAAATGCAATCTACATTATGCAGAGGTGCATTTGTGGTTGTTTAGGGGGTTCATATGATGATTTTACCTGAAATTGAGAAAAGAGCTGGGAATCCCTGATCTATCCGACATGACCTTCTGGAATCTGGTGTTTTCCTTGCTTAAACATGGATTTTTGTCAAACTTTTTCACAAAATTGTACATATTATCAAGATACAAAATTAAAATTTAAGAAAATTGTCAATTCAAAATTTAACAAATATAACCAATTCCCAACACAACCTTGAGAAAACCATAAAGAGGCCATTGAAGAAAAAAACCTCCAAATTCATTAACAGGCCTTCCCAGTTCATTTTCAACTCTGATTATTGGCAGTTGTGTTGAATCTTTTGACATGAAACTTGAACAGGCTTACAGACCGGAAGTAGCTAGGGTAATATTTTCATGCTTTGGGTCTTCCACCCTTGCAGGGTCACATTTTGCCCTCAAAGTGAAACCACCATCCTTTCTGTTTTGCTTTAACTTTAAATACATTTAACTTTCTGAAACTATGTAGCTGATCTAATGGAAGGCATGGTGCCAAGAAAAATCTAAAATGATGACCCACTTTGTGCAAGATTTTGAAAAGAAAAGGGAGGCAGAGTGGCTACTAGTCAGGGTAACACTTTCAACAGGGGTATGGGTGAACAACTTTTTCATACCCCTCAACATCAGGGAGCAGATAGTGATAAAAGAAACTTCATGAACCGAAAAAGTTTGGTTCTTCATTCAGGAAAGAGAATGCTCATCTTATATTCATTTTGTTGTGAATTCTAAGCTGATGGGAATCACTAATGGAAAATAACCTTCTTCTCATCAAAACAACATACCTGTTGCTTGATTCCGATTCTTATCGAGATTTTTAGCATGTAAAATGATAACTACATAAGCTTCATATCTGTCCGAATGCCTCACCTTAGCATCATCAATGATAATCTTTGAAAATATTCAGGATATTGGCTTTCAGAATAACAAAACTCCTAGGCATTAGCAGTGATATACATACTATTCTGGATGCTGTATAACAAGTATGTGTAACTAGGGGACTCTTTTCCATGTTTAATACAAGCCTTCTGGCTGAGATTATGTGAAGTATCTGTTCTTTTTATCCATTCTAGAATGGAGCCATACATGACTGACCAAATCCCAACAATGTAAAAGGTGTGAGGGCAGTGAGGTTGGTCACGTAATGTATCATGTAATGTATTTCATCCATTGAAAGGTCTTTCAATGGATAAAATAGCTTCCTCGGGAAGCAGTGAAAGTTTGGTTTCACCGAACGACCCTTTGCCAGAGGGTTGCGAGGACTTTAGAAAAAGTATAGTACCTGTGATTTAAAAATAGCACAGCATATTAAGTTAACCCTAAGATGACCAATGATACCAGAGCTGTACTAAATATGTATGTTTGAGCTTAATGCTTCTCTCTCATTTGAAGTAAAATATTAGTGCTATCTGATCTCTGATGCCGGCAAGGGGTATGAAAAGACCAAATGAGAACATGCCCTTGACAGAAGGGTTACTCTGACTAATGAGCTACCAATGAATGACATATAGGTTGAATTTGATTTTTTAATGTTTAAATCACAATTCTGGTAGCACCACTGAGCTGCACAGAGATTTTGTTTCTATTGACTGCATAACAGCCAACATCTTTTTCTGCACATCCAAGGCTTGACGTTGGAGGTCTACCTTGGCTTTCTCCAACTTCAAGATCTCCTCTTGAAACTTGAGCTGCATTATTTCAGTGTCTCTCAAGAGAGCAGATGGCTGGTCTGACTGCCTTTGCATCTCTTGCAGTTCTTGGACTTGCTGCTGTAAGGCAGCGAGTGATGAAGTTGATGGTGTTGCTGTAGTTGGCAGTGGTAGTGGTGGTGGTGGTGCCTCTGATGATGCTTCATGGCTTTCTTGTGATGAACCCTAAGAAGAAAATGATTACAAAGGGTAATTAATTTATGCTTAAAATGTTATTTGATACAACAAAATGGCACACAAAAAAAAAGTAAAAAATTTGTTGATAACTTAATTTGTACAGAAAGTTTGGGTCCAAAGCCCAAGATGTTGCCTTGAGGTCCACTTTATTAAATAACCAGAAAGCCAAAAGGCTTCCTTGCCGAAAGGAAGATTTGGAAATTTCACTTTTTGACCTCTGGTGACCTCATATAAAAATCTTGGAAATTCTTAGGGCATTCTACCTATTGATGGCTGAAGACCCCAGATGACCTTATTCGCCCCAAACAACCCCAGATTGTTTGTAGACCATCCACATACAGTACCAATTATGAAATGCTTCAAAATTTTTGTGGCCTAGAGTAATGCTGAAGGAGGCAAATGTTTTGGAAAGAGGCATTGGGAAATCTTTTTAGAGGGCAAAATGGGAGAAAGTGTAAATGGCAAACATCAAACTCTCCAGGTGACAACTTGCAAACGATTGAAAATTGATGCCAAATACACAGTTTTTGCAGTGTAACTTGTGGTGACCTCAAATGACCTTCAACCTCAACCACAAACAACAGGGATCTTGTGCTCAACATGACAAATCTATATGCCAAATATGAAGTGCTGATTATTCCTATCTTGAAATAATGTGTTTGCAAGCAAAAGTGTCACAAAAAACACACACACATACCCCCCCCCCCCCCACTCACAAATGGCAACACAATCACATTCAGTTACCCTTGTGGGGTTTAATAGAGTTGATCCTATCTTATCTTACATAAATACCTTGCCTGCCCACAGCAAGTAATGAAATCGTCAATAATGCAAAATTAAATAACTTTTTACCTGTGACATGTCTGGGGAAAATGTACCACTTGGATCTAATTCTGTACTTTTCCCCCTTATCCCTGTCAAAGATTCCCTTGCCATGACCTCCATACAGAGGTGCATGGATTTAGAAACATCAGGTTTTGGTCCACCTCCTACAAAAACAAGAACAATGGAAAAATTATTCATAATGTGGCAACATTAAATTCAATCATGATACTTAGTTTGAAGATTGACTAATGTATCCATGGAACAAGACATTTTGCAAAGGGTGCCTGAAACTAAACCTATGCCACAAAATCACCGGAATGCAAAACTTCATTGAGGTTTCCATGATACATAAACGTTCCAGATCAAAAAAAAATGCCACCATGTAATTATGTGCTATATCTTCTCACTCAAATGTTGTACTAGCATGTCCAAAAAATAATTTTGTCATCCCAGATGACCCTTGAACTCCCCCCCCCCCCCCGCAGGACCATCTTTTCACCTGCCATAATGTGCATCCACATAAAACATGTGAATAACAATAGGGATCTTCCTCTTAATATGCAGAATCTATGTACCAAGATTGAAAAGTTTCAGACATTCATATCTTGGGAGATCTAACAGGCAAAGTGTCACAAACACACATGCATGCACACCCTTCATGACTGCATAGGTTTTTCGTATCATTGAAACCAAAAATCAATGTTCTCAACTGATGTATTTTACATGTGGGCTTACTTGCAACTGCAAAAAAAGTTTGCTTGTTACACTGAGTAGTAGCAGCTACAGTGCCTTCAAAATTTTTGTATCGGCAAGGGGGAGCGCGGTCGATATTAACCCTGCTTACTATCCAATACTGATGAAACGTGAAGGGCACCCTCTTTTTAATTCATTTAATAACAAATTGACACTACTAATTAAACTAAATATGCCAACAAAAAATTATCTAGGAAAACTTCAATTTCCTCCTGTGTCTTAATTTAATACCCCAACAGTTTGGAAAATACCAACTCAGACACCCCATACTTCTTTTGCAATAAAACCACTAGAAAACTGTACAGGTATATATAAAACATATCAGTTAAAATTTACCTGTTCGTCCAATTTCTCTGTGCAATTTCTTTGCTTTATCTTTCAAAGCAAACCATTGTTTCCTGACTTTCCTCCACTCTCTTTGCTTTCCTCCAACCTGGTTAATGGCATCGGCACATTTCTGCAAGTACCTGGCCTTCCTCTCCTCTACCTGAACGAGAAGGTAAAAGGACTTGGCTAAATTACAAAAGGAGAAACTGGTGGGAATTACTGTACATAATTCACACTTTCCTTTCAAATTCAGGACCTGAAAAATTGGTTACAAAGGTCATGATGTATAAATAGACTAAATTTAAGTTCACAAAACAGTCATGGTGAACTGCCATATTCATTTCCACAGAACCACTGGGAAATAATCCAGCTGTGACAGGTCCAAAAGTCCTCGTTGTCTGTATGGTTTGATGATGGCAGATCTTTTTCTTGACTGAAAACCAAAATTTTCCAAAGTCAGTTGATGGGATGAAATCCTGTACAAATTTCAGCCAGAAAGTTCATCCAAGAAAATTAAGTTGGTAGATTGCCAAGTTGATTGTTGGTAATGAAATATTACTCCAGGGGCGTAGCCAGGATTTTCTTGTGGGGGGGGGGGGGGGGCGGAGTCGACTCATCGTCCCCAATCTTGACCGACAGGACTATCTAAGCGGAGCGCCACCATCGGTTGGCGCGGTGCGTGCAAGAAAATTTTTGGTTTTAGACCTCTCAGATGGCAGGAAACGGCACTTCCCGAGTGTTCTAAGCAAGAATATGTTTAGTCCAACTTCGAAATTCTTCTTAATTGGAACACTTGACAATTATTGAGAGGCTGAACATACCTTTAGCCCAAACTTTTTCATTTTTCATCGCCGCCACTGGGGTGCCGCATTTTCTTGAGGGAGCGAAGCGCCCAAGTGAGGAGCCGAGCGACCAAATGGGGAGAGGGTGTGGTTCTCCCCCTCCCGCCCCAAGGAGATTTTGCAATTTTACATAAAAATTGAGCGATCTGGTGAACACCTAAGTTGGAATTTTTGGACATTTTCAATCTTGTATCAATGTTTTCCTTATTCCCTCGAGAGTTAGCAGGGTTAGTGTGTGACTGTAAGAGGGTTACTCGGTACGAGTCAATGGGGCCCGAGGGAATTGTGTCGCACTGGAACAAAACAGCTACTCATAAGGTTTACATTTAGTTGGCTGAACCAGCGGAATTGACATTTTGCCCTGAAAAATGCCAAAACTCCATTTAAATAAAAAAAAAAAAAAAAAAAGGTAGGAAAAAAATTAGGTATGGGCGGGACTAAGTACCAACCCCCTGACCACGGGCCTGTCTCCCTGGGTGTCACCTTCCCCTTTCGGAATGTTTTGCTGTCTCGAAGAGCTTAGATGCAATATGGTGCTATATTTTGTTCTTTTTATACTAGATTCCAGTGTTCTCAACAGGGGGTTTTAGAGGACCGACACGTCCTCCTAGTGAAATTGACCGCCCCTCCAAAATAGTTGCCCTCTCCAAAAAGTGCAGCTTCCATTTCCAGTTCATTGCTTCATTACACATATACAAGTCATAACTGGAAAAATGTGACTTCCCTCCAGGCTTGGCGCCAGGATTTGTCAGACGAAGGGCCACTGTCCGAACGGGGTGAGGGCAGGGTCGGTAGCGACCCAAGCCTCGACAGCCAGAATGCTGTCGATGAGTTGTTGAGGGAGGTTCGAAGAAAACCTGTGCACTATACCTGCCATTTCGAGCCATATACGACATCAAATTTGTATCTGGTAGAGGAAGATATTTCCGCACTGATTTAACCGTGGAAAAGGGGGCAAAACTTTTGGGGGGTTAGTACACTAAAAAGAATCTGTACTTATTTAAATCTTATATAGGTCAATAAATTGTCCCGGCATTTGGGCCCTATCGGACACAAATTATATTGTACTTTCTTCTTCGAGTCAGTACCGCACGACTGGCACAAGAGATAATTAACTAAGTTTAGCGAAATGATATGAAATTCACGACATGAACATTAATCCATTTATTCTTCTTATTAATTTACATGAAAAGATGGGAGGGGTTTGTACTTTATTAGCTCTAGGTAACGGAACTGCGGAAGAGTGTGCAAAGTGTACCGAACATTTTGGGTTTTATCGCAGAAATAACTCTTGTGAAAGCCAAAGTAACTAAACCGACTATGAGAAGGCGACAGATCATCCTCGGCAGGGGGCGGGCCATGCCAGCGACCACAAGTTCCGATAGCCCCTATGTCGAGGGGTGGTATGGAGGAGCCTAACTATCCCATGTCATAGCCTTGGACCCATTTTGCACAATGTTACTTAATATTTTAAAAGCCAAGTTAATGTTCTTTTGAGTCTGAATCTTGAAATTGCAAAGCGCTCGAAGCGCGCGAAATTTTTTGGTGGGCTTACAAAAATAACATAGCCTATGTAATCATTAAGAACAAAAAGAAAAAAAAAAAATTGAAACTGTAGGGGTTGTAGACCGTATCGGGATAACATACATTGTGTCAAAACCACCTGGAATACCCGCATAAAATAGCCAAACTATGCTCCGTGAGTGGCTCACCATCTGACCTATCACATGACACACACAAGAGAACAGCAACTAGGCTTTGTGATATGGGATAAAATTTACGACCTCTGCATAACCTGAGTGTGTACTACCAGTTACTTAGTAAGGTTGAGAGGACTTTCTAGATATGTGGAATGAAAGTATAGAAAAAACTGGAGTGAATCTACAGCGTGCGTAGCGCGCTGAAAAGTTGGGGTTCTTATTAGGGAAATTGTCCCTTAAGAGCAAAAAAAGGTACACCATCGGGGAGACTAGTTGCCGTTGGGGACTGCATACTTTATCGTAACGACTAAGAGCCCGCCCCCCCCCCCCCCCGAAAGACTGTAAAAAATGCCCCCGATTCTCTCCCTCCTCTTGCCGTTTTATTTATTTTTTTTTATTTTATTTTTTTGGCTCCCCTTCATTTTTTCAACATCGCCCATCGCGTCCTCAAAATTTCTGTGGGGGGCGGAGTGCCCCCCTGCCCCCCGCTGGCTACGCTAGTGTATTACTCTCAACATAATAAAGAATACCTGAATTCAAGTCACATGGTCTGGGACTGGAAAACTGTTTGCAAACAATTCAACAAAACTTGTGGAAATACAAAAGAGAAGAGGGAAAGACTGGGTGAGGGAGAAAAAACCAAAAATTACAGCAGTTGAGCTGTTATGAAAACAAATTGTATGTACATACTTTGTCATCACCGTGGCCTGGACGACCAGCTTTTCCCAGAAGCTGGGCTTTATGTTCCTGCACAAATTTCAAGAGCACAAACTTTTCTTCCTCACTGAAATTGTGGCTTCTCTTCCCACCTCTATCATCAGTCTGTAAAAACAAATATAGATCATTGTTAGGGTTGTCACCAACAGTTTTGAGAGCCAGTTTGTGATCACCATCAGGGGGAGACTCTTTGAAATTAAAGGGAAAGAGCAGTCACCCTAATCTTATTTTGAATTTGAAGGAACAGCTTAATCTTGCTGAACAGATCAGCATGTTTAACCCTTGAGCAATTGTGAGTTTGATGTTAGTTGACCAACAGCTGTTGATAAACCGGTTTTTTCATTGTGAACTTAAATCAAACAATGATAGCAATTCCAGTCCAGGATGGTCCCTAATCCTCAACTATTATACTTGACCCCTTCATCTAATCCCTAGTCCACTTTGTACCCTGCAGAGGGATTTCTTCCCTACCATTCATGGTTTGAGTATTTATTGAATGTACAGTAGTTCCTCCCTTTCACAAAGGGTTAATCTTGTGGTATGGACTGTTCAAATGTTAGCCTTGTGGTGCAGTTCTACTATAAGTAGGGCTGGTTTGGATATGAGAATGACTTCTAAACAGTCCTGACTTAAAAGGAAGTCTCACCAGCAGTAAGGGCTTACTAACTTGATTCAAACAGAATTGAGTCGACAGTCAACTAGGTAAGCTGATGTTTTTGGCACTTACGGTACCTCTCACGTAAAATCCTACTACTAAAACTTCAATATTACACATGATTAACCAAGTAGTGTCTTTTAGTAAATTTTACAATTTTTTATTAAAAGGAGGAAAAATTGTCACATGACTCCCTAGAGCAAATCATGAGTACAGGACAGTTTACAACACTAACTCAAGTTGGAATGACTGCCTTTCCCCTTTCAGGGGCAACTTAGAGAGTTCACTAAATCTGTTCAAATTACATTTAGGCCTACAGGTCCAGAGTTGTCTAACCTTGTTCATAATTTACACAAAAATAGTTTGATTCAAAATACGGAAAAGAAACACGATTCTGCTTTATGAAAATGTAAGTATGATGTTAAAAATGTTACTTTAATGACCTGTGAAGAATAAAGATTTGAAATGAAAATAAAGTTACCGTTTCATTCTTCATATATAGTCATGGAGTCCTTAAAGTGCCTGCTTACAGTAATTTATGTCACCCTCATTCATGAAAGTATTGTGGATTACGAAACTGTGACTCCTACTGCTTATGCCTCCAAATTCATCAGGCCTAATAAACATGGGTGCTACTAGCCCTCATAATACATGGTTTTGGGGCTCTCTTCAATGACAATGGCAAAGAAAATTAGCCAGATGTTTGGCCTATGTTAGAATTAACAAAATGACCCAGCCCTAGATTAAATCAAAGCATCAGGCTTATGTTTGTCTTAAAAGGTCAGACCAAGACAACGGCCAAACATAAATCCTTGACTTCAACTTGTCAACAACTGTAATCAATACCATTAAGATGTCCATTCAAGCATTTGAAAATGGCCCCAAAGGTTGGCACTTGGTAGCAATTCATCCCAGATGAAACTAAAAAGGGGTATAACCCTTCAATGCACCATGAGTAATTTGATCCCATTTTGCCAGCACTTATTTGAACCCCTAACAGTTGGGCTTCTATTGAACAAGAATGGTAATCAAAGCTGTTGTTCATTGAAGCAGCTAATTGGTGTAATGAGCCAGTGGTCAGGTACTTCAGTTTATTAGGGAATCACATGTTTTCCCCAAAAAACTGCTGTGGTCATGATTGCCTTAAAGGTTAATGGATCGCTACAGAGTTGAATCTGGGTCAATACAGTAGCCACAATGTTTAGTGAGGACAAGGCTAGGCCTTCCTTAGGCTTAAAGTTAAGGCTATCACCTCAACATTCTTATTGCTTCATCATTGTCTTCAGGTGTAACAGTTATTTTCTTGTCTGAGTACTTTTGGCCTTGGTATAGCCTAGCCTAAACATACAGTACGCCAGCCCAATTAATATTTAGGCTAGGCCTATTGTGAGCTGTAGCATATCTAGGCCTAGCTGACCAGGCTTCAGACTTAGAGGGGTGGGGTGAGGGAACTAAGGGGTACTCTGTTTTGTTAAGGTGGGATGGGTGGATAGACGATTAGTGGGGGAGAAGGCATTCCAAGGTTGACAAATGCTGTAATATCAAGGTTTTAAAGGTATGCGGAGTATAACTTAGTAACTTGAACTTGCAGTATGGTTACTTAAGGCCTAGGACTCTAGGAGCACTTTCTTTACTTTATAGGCTTTGTTGAAAAGCAACACAAACCCAAAAGTCAAGCTGTATGCCTGGGGTTCTTAATATGGAGCACTGTGAAGCTTGTCTCTTAACTGTATGCTAAAGGCTATAGACGATAACTTGAGGGGTATTTTCAGTACTTCTATAGCCATAAGATGTCAACTTCAGCTAGAACAACTGTATTTGCCAGCAAATAGAGTTGTAAAAGTACAATATAATGTACAGAGTAAGAGGGTGCATTATTATTGTGAACACTTGACCCTGTTTGTCTGCCAAGGTCAAGTTGTTACATATGAATTTGAAAACAAAAGAAATTTGATGAAGGAAGTGTAAGGTCTAATCACTTTGTTTCATCTAGGAATTCTGAACTTGCTGGCAAGTACTGTACCTCAAAGCCATTGGAAAGTAATGGAATGTTGCTGACCGACACTCGGTTTGTACTTATAACAAAATGCACACAAGGCCTAAGCTAAAGGAAATAATACATTCCGTTCAATAACACTGGCAATACACACTAGGATATGCTGTTGTTGTCAATTGGGCCAATGAGGCTATTTTAAGTTTCTGATACACACTCAATAATAGCTGAAATCAGATGTTTCAGTTTCAACTTGTTTAGTCAAAGAACCAACAAATACATGTATGCAGACTCCTAGCTTTGAACAGTTAAAGAGGGGCAGGGGGAAGTACAGCTGAAGGACACCTGTACGTGCAAAGGGTTGTGCACCATCTGTCAACTTCCTGAAGCCCCACATAGGTTTTAACTGTATGCTTTCTTTACTTATGCTGAGATGTTAGCCTGCCACTTCACACCCAAATGACTACATTAGAGTCCATACAAGTGTTAGTATTGCAGTCATTGCATTGGTATGATCTGTCTACTTTTTGAAGGCGGCACCCAGCAGAAGTTGAAAAGGGGCAGGGTAGGGGAGAAAGAGGCAAGGGGCAGAAATACCCTCACATGAGGGCATTGTGACACTGAAGAGGGGAGGGTATGCTTCCCCTGTGAAACAATGAAGTTTGTGGTCTGACATTTGCATCCTTACATCTGCCAAGAATGATATGTTATTGAAGAATCTTGGGCAAAAGCATTTAAGCCAATGTCATCTGGTTGTACTGTACATGGAGATCTATTCTTACACTGCACTTGAAAGACTGGTGATGTGTCAGATTAAGTTGTCCAATCTGCACTCATACTGTAGCTGAACTTAGATGTTCACTGCTGTTGTTTAGAACATGAACCAACAAATATGCATCCTTATGCCTGCCAAGAATGATATCTTATTGCACATTCTTAAGCAAAAGCAATAGCAAATGCCATCTGGTGGGCCATGAAAATCTCTTGTTCCAAGGCTGGCACTGGACAGATTGGTGACAGTCTATGAGAGAAAAAAAGTATTGTGTGAAACTCTTATTTGGTGAAAGAAGCACGGACCTAAATTCCCAAAATATTTAACGTCAGTACTAGTGTGTACTTGACAATGGCCAATGACATGAACTTTTCTTGAATCTTCTGTAGAATAGTGTTTAGGTTATTGCGATCACTAAGAAGAATTAATGGTTAAAGGGCCAAACCTCTCACCCCAAACTACAGTTTTGGTACGGTGGTACCAAAAAGCTCAATTGGCTTAGCTCTTTGATTGACAGGTAGTTCGAACAATGCAGAGCACCAAAGCTTATGTTACACAGCATGAACATTACCTGAGAGTGTTTTAATTATACAGTATACATTGAGTTTTCCTTCACTCACCTTGAACAATAAACTTAAATTATATCTGAATGAGGATGAATTTCAGACAATTGTGGGAGGGGCTTAGTTAAGAAGGTTAAGACAATTGGTACTGTTTGGGCCGAGAAAACTGGGCCTTTAAAAAGCAGCTATTGGACACACTGCAACAATTACACACTGAAAAAATCTGACTGCCCATGCTGGAAGTAAAACTAAGTGTAGCACCATTTTGCTGCTGTTGGTAGTGTCATTTTGCATTGACTGAGAGTTAGCCATAACAATTAACTGAGAGTTTGCCAACACAGTAGTAGTGTGTTTTGTAGAGTGCACGAGTATATATTGTACCATAGTCATACACAAAGGAACACAAAGTCTGCAAGCTCTGTATTTTACTGCGTAGCTAGAACTGTTATCTTGTATGAACCTCTGTATTGTAAGAGCAAGTAGAAAACATGCACCGATCAGCCAAGCACTGTAGTTGATCGGGGATGCCATTAATACCAATACTGTAGTGCGACGCACAACAATAAAACCCCTTACCATAGCACAGGCTACCTAGGCCTACGGAGCTACGCAAACCGTACCCAAACACTTTTAGCAGCGTTTATGCCAGGGTTTGGAAATCAAGAAACTGGTGTTCCAATACTTTAACCCTACTCTCTAATGTTAAGGCATCTATTACTCCAACGATGCAGAAAATAGACAAAATTACAACATAAAAAATAGGAAGTTCATAAAACGAGAGACATTTGATTACCTTTCGCTTATCTTCCTGACTGTAGCGGGTTGGTCGGTATATTCTGTGAAGTTGTTCCGTGCAGTGCTTGTCACATGCATACTAGACTGTCAGACTCGGTACAAAACACACAGTACTAGTACTAGTGCTGCACTTGCACGTTGCTAATGCTTTGGGTTATGTCACGAAAATGCACGATCTATATCATGGCTGCATATGGATTCATGCAATATGCCTGCGTAACAGTCGATGAATCATTCGAGCACGGTGAAGTAAACTGCAAGACTCTGAACTGAGGATATTGCAGTGCTGGGAAGCAGTATACGTTTCATATACGTTCCGTTACTATACGTGTACATCCATTATATATGTATATGCTTGATTACGGCAGATTTTTAAAAATTCCTTAATTTGCGTGCATAGCCGTTCGCTAAGCCAATAGTTTAATTTTGTACTTGTGTGAAGGAGAATGTTTATCTATCCTAATAAGCAGGCGGAAAACAACACGTTTCCGCTTCCGCCTCCGTATCGGTTCGACAAAGCAATACGTTCTTGCAGAATTTGTATGCGAGAGAAGGTATACTGATTCGTATAAGCAGTCGAAAAAGCATGTGATTGTGACAACGAAAGCAATCCCTACAATCGAAGCTGTAGGCTTCGATTAATAAAGGGTCAAGACCAATGCTGAGAGACTTTGTGGAAACATGTGATCACATCGTTTATTTTCGTAGGCTTAGGATTGTCGTGAACACTTTTAGACAAGACCTATAGCCTAATGTTTTACCAAGTCAAGTGAATTTTACCCTCGTACGACGGTGAGGCCCCGAAGGTAACGTTAATAATATTAACAATAATATGCGGTGTATATATGTATACTGTAGTAATGCACAGACTAGGCTAGTACTGTACTGTGCGTACAGGGATTAGGCTACCGCTAACATCGATCAGTAACAAATTTTTATCACATTTTTTTCACGACTTTCTTTTAGGTCCCAACAAGCAAAAGAGGTTGACGTGATATATTTTACTTAAGAAATTTCTTTCATGCAATGAAAAAGCCAACACATGGTGGTATTCTTCATGTACTCACCATTATTCTTGTATCTGTGGTGGCCCAGGATGTACAATTAAGTTTCGAAAGACGAGTGTTGTAACTTTTCATGAGGGTCAAAGGTCAAAGCAGGCTCGTTCATTGTCAATAAAGATAGGAACTTTTAATAAACAATTAATAAATCTTTCCTAACTTAGGAAGTTTATTTCTACCTAAGATAGGAATTATCCTATTTGGATCGTTCCTAAATGAGTTAGGAACATTTAAGTTAGGAATGTTCCTAAGTAGTCTTTATGAAATAGAGCCCTGGTATGTGTTTTTAAGGATAAAAATAAGTTTATCACACAATAGACAATCTAAAGCTATTCATCTGGAAAGGCAACTTCAGGGACGACGATCAACGAAAAGCTGAGGAGATTTAACTTATTTTATCCTTAAAAACACATACCAGGGGTCTGAACAAAGATTTGGGCATTTTAAACGAGTTTACGTAGTAGAGTGTACTTTGCTTTATTACTCAAGTCTCCGAGGAAGAGGTAGGACCTCGAAATATTAGACAACGCTTTTGTATTATGTTGGTATTGAAGGCACTCGCACCCATGAAATGGGGGCAGGTGATATTTGCTTATTTATTTATATCAATATACCAACCCACGGAACTAACTGTCATATATATATATATATATGTAAATATATATATGTGTATATATATATATATATATATATATATATATATATATATATATATTTATATATAAATATATATATATATATAACGCTAATTCCCACCTTAGGGGGAAATTGTATATCTGCGTGTACTTAGGGCGAAAAAATAACAATGAAATACATAAGAAAAAGTGTTCGCCCTAACGTCCAAAAATATAAACAACGTTATTTCAATGGCAAGCCATCCGTTCGTGTTAAATGCAAGGTGTCCGTAAATTTAACACCTTTGAAGTAATTGTATCTACCTTGTAAATGTAGGAGGGCGCCTTTGTCCGTTTACGTATTCGTATAGAAAAAGTGTGTAGAAACGTTACGGCGAAACTTATTTTTCGCCCCCAACTTTTTTTCCCCTTAATGTCGACTTTTCAACAACAACTTTCCCCCTAAGTGCCGAGTTAGTGAAATATATATATATATATATATATATATATATATATATATATATATATATATATATATATATATATATATATATATATATATATATATATATATGTATATATATATATATATATATATATATATATATATATATATATATATATATATATATATATATATATATATATATATATTTCACTAGTGAAAGAGAAATTATTGTGTTGTGTATCTTCGAAGTTACAAGCATAGATTAGAAATTTCAACGCGCAACTCATTAGTCGCGGAACCCCTACCTACTGTAGGCCTGGGCCTAATGTTAATGTAGGCCTAGCCTTAATGTAGGCCTAGCCTTCGTAGGCCTAACATTAGGCTTTGTGTAGACGTCCGTAGGCCTATATGCGATAGAATGAAAAGAAAGGTTATCGCTCCCAGTCTCACATCCTTATTTATATGAATAACCAATTTCTTCGTTCTTACTTCACAGGTACCCTCACTGAAGTTAACGTTAGTGGTAACATCTAGGCTTAGTATTTAGCGAAAACCGCAATCAACGCCGGTACAACTTGACTTGTCGACAAGCTGTCCGGTAAAGGTTGTAGTAATTTTTTTTTTTTTCTTAAGCGGGCGGGGGATGATTTGCCAAAACGCTACGTTTGGTTCAAAATTTTGGTTTTGATTAAAGAAAAGGGTTACAATGACGTTGTCTGATGATGGTCATTTAAATACTTCGCCTCGTTTTTCAAATTCCGCGGTGAGAATAACCAAAGGGGGTCTGAAATCAGATTTTTGGAATCAGAAGTGCAGCTTATTTCAAAACACTGATCAGTCTGTTTGAATGGAATCCCCCGTGCTGTGATAAGAAATAAAAGTAGCCGAATGGTAACACGAAACGCTACAAAAGAAAAGATTTCTTTGGTTGGGAAACTCCTTACATACACTGTGTATGCACAGACGTAGAAGCTGCATGTACGTTCATAGTTTTGTAAGATGCGTCCACAGTGGATGCGTACGTAACTGTCCGTAAAAGCATGTTGAGCTCTTCAAAAAAGTTCGTCACATGACTTTGAAGATGCAACGCGATCGATCGGTAGCGATATACCTCCATTGAGTGATGTACTGTTTCTGTTGGGAAGTGAAATTAAAATGGACCCAGGGGCTGAAAGGGAACTGGAAACGGCCTCCTAATTAGTAAGTTTCTATCTCATCGCTCCATGAGGAGGATGAGATATTGCAGCCACTTTGCCTATTGGGTTATATATGGCAGTGTCAGCTTAAATCGCAATGGTTACCATGGTAACGGTAAATTTTCCCAGGTTACTAGTCTCAAGGTCTAACCCATGGTGAGGTACCCCGGGGTGACTGAAGGTCCAGGGATGAGAGAGGGGTTAAAATCTGTCCGCGCGTGTGTGTGTGTTGGTTGGTGAGTGTGCGTGTGTGTGTGTGTGTCCAATTTTGTTTTTCTGGCATCTTATAAACGACTGGACCGATTTTCTTCAGCAAAGTATATATATATATATATATATATATAGATATATATATAATATATATATATATATATATAATATATATATATAAATATATATATATATATGAATATATATAACGCTAATTCCCACCTAAGGGGGAAATTATTACATCTGCGCGTACAAAGGGCGAAAAAATAACAATGAAATACATAAGAAAAAGTGCTCGCCTTAACGTCTAAAAATATAAACAACGTTATTTCAATGGCCAGCCATCCGTTCGTGTTAACAGCTAGGTGTCCGTAAATTTGACAACTTTGAAGTAATTGCATCTACTTTGTAAATCTAGGAGGGCGCCCCTGTCCGTTTACGTATTCCTATAGAAAAAGTGTGAAGAAACGTTACGGCGAAACTTATATTTCGCCCCCCAAAATTTTTCCCCTTAATGTCGACTTTTCAACAACAACTTTCCCCCTAAGTGCCGAATTAGTGATATATATATATATATATATATATATATATATATATATATATAATTACTTTGAAGAGGATTTTCCTATTGTTGATGGGTTACACCCGAGTAATCCGATCAGACCCTCCCGGTCAATCAACCTGCTCAATAGCCTTAAGAAGGATTATCCTGTCACAATAGAGGTGAGACCCTTGTCAACACCTTTAAAAGCTTCCAAAATTTCTCACTCCTTGTCATTCTCTGACCAAGTATTGACAAAGAGGTAGTATTCCTCGAAAGCTCTACTTCAAACCTTTTGGCTGTTTAATTTATCTAAATTCTAGCCTTCCGCTATTTGTATCTCCTCGGAGATCCAGCCTTTCAATTCTGTAGCACCGTTGTTTTACAGTTTCTCCGTCATGTTTATATATTTTTTTTCACTGTTTGCATCAATTTTGATCCAACCTTGCTACACCCATGGAGAGTACTTTGGAAACTTTCAAATTACTTCGACGCCTGTGCGAAAAACGTGTCAGGTATCGACATCACCTTTCCAACTATAAAACGTATCGAGCAAACAATACGGTACCGAAAGGGCTTCAAATTAAAGTCCCTACCGGCTAGCCACTCTCCGACAGTGGAAGCTACGCCAACTGGAAAGGTATACTCAGAAAAACGTCTCTCAGACTGATGGAAGTACAAATTGAAAATTGTCGGAAAACCATCAATGAACTCAATCACCAAATTGATTCCAAAACCAGGAAGCTAAAAAGAGAGCTCCCCAAATCCGAGCTTCAAAACAAGCTTCGGTTTATCTCCCAGGACTGTCTCCGACTCTCTCGTACTCTAAATTCTAGGCAACAACGCAAGTTTCAAAGAGATCATGTCACTTCAAACCATGTGACTATCACTTCAAATCAAGTGATTTCAAATTTTCAGAAAAGCAGGTCTCGCAGATTTATTCGTAAACCGGTTACCAAGCCTTCCACCGCCACCACCGCGGTTGTAAGCATATCGTGTCAGCTTTCTGAAGGAGAAACTAAAATTCTCTCGAAGGGACTCAATTTCTGCCCCAAACCAAGGCAGACTGACACGCAGAAATTATCACTGGACATGAAAGCGTTTTTCCGACGCTTGCGCCTTCGGGAGTATTTTGCTGACGAAGACGGCCTAAATTCTCCACCGGACAACGATATATCGCATCAATTTAAACCAAAAAGCACCTGGAACCCACCAAAGGGGCGTTGTCCGCAACTGGAATCATTTATTTCGGCCATTGAAGAGGATGTGAAAAACCACACCCCTTCCCCAGATTTCCGCGACAATCTCACAAAAAGTGAACGTCAGGCCATTCAAAGTCTACGGCATCGTGATGATATTGTTATCAAGCCGGTGGACAAAGGCTCTGCGATTGTTGCAATGGGGACTCAATTTTACAGGGAGGAAGCCCTCAGATTACTTGGCAATCCCAACCACTACAGACGTCTAGACTCAGACCCCACTTCGGAAATTGCGAAAAAAGTGGAGGCGGCCATCAAAAAGATGGTTCGCAACGGCTCAATTGACTCTGAAACCGGCCCGAATCTCCTCCAGGCAGATCCTTAACCAGGCCGTTTCTATTTTCTGCCCAAAATTCACAAAACGGGTAATCCGGGCAGACCCATTATTTCCGGCAACGGGACTGCGACGGAAAAAATTTCAAAGTTTGTTGACCTGCTTATCCAACCCCTGGTTCCAACCCTTCCCTCCTACGTTCAGGACACCACAGACTTCATCCGCAAAATTGGGAAGATCAAAAATCTCCCGTCGGACACAATTCTGGCCACTCTTGACGTGTCCTCGTTGTACACAAACATACCAAATGAGGAAGGCATCTCCGCTTGCACCAACGCCTTCAATCCGATTCGGGGCAAAACTCCCACCAAGAAAGACTTAGGCGAACTCATGCATCTGATTTTGACCAACAACAATCTCATTTTTGGTGACCACCACTACCTCCAAATTCATGGTACAGCCATGGGAACCAAAATGGCTCCCTCATTTGCTAACTTGTTTATGGGCAACTTCGAGCAAAAATTTCTGTCTCGACAAAATTTGAAACCACAAAGTTGGTTACGCTTCATAGACGACATCTTCATGATCTGGCCCCACGGTGAAGACTGTCTAAAAACGTTTATTGAAAACATCAATTCGTTCCATCCCACCATCAAATTTACGGCCGACCATTCCAGGTCCAGTGTCCACTTCCTGGACACCACTGTAACCATAGAAAATGGTTCACTCAAAACAGACTTGTTTAACAAACCAACGGACAAGCACAACTTCCTTCTACCCAGCAGTTGCCATCCTCCGCACTGCACCAAAAACGTTCCGTACAGTCAAGCACTCCGCATAAAACGCATCTGTTCCTCTGAAACAGATTTTGACACTCGGGCAAAGGAACTATCCGGCTACCTCCGTAAACGGCAGTATTTTCGGGGTTCAATTGAAAATGCCATCAAAAAGGCAAAAGAAACCCCTCGCTCGCAAACTATGACGTACAAAACTCGTCAGCGCAATTCCGACAGAGTGCCGTTGGTAACTGAGTACCATCCCGGTCTACCACCACTAGCCAAATTCATCAAAAAGCATATGCCCACACTTCAGAGCACCGATCGCCTAAGGTCTATATTTCCCCAACCCCCCGTTGTTGCCTTCAAGCGGCCCTCAAATTTACGGGACATTTTGGTTCGGGCAAAATTCCAGGACAAAGCCTCAGTCGAGGAAAACAACGAAAATTTTGGTTGTTCACCTTGCCCTTCCAACTGCAAGACGTGCGCCCTGGTTGATTCCACAAAAGGCTTCCAGAGTAATCAAAATACACGCACCTTCCAAATTAGACAAGAAATTAATTGTCTTTCCAAAAATGTCATTTATCTCATATACTGCAATTTATGTGGTGTGCAGTATGTCGGAGAATCTAAAAATACTCTTCGAATGAGAATGACACAGCACAGGTCAGCAATTAAAACCAAAAAGGTTGAACAACCTGTTGCAAACCATTTCAATTTGCCTCATCATTCTATCAAAAACTTACGGGTCATTGCCATCGATCAAAACGATACATGGACCGACAAAGCTAGAAAAGCTAAAGAAAATTTCTGGGAACTCAATCTCAAAACCACATCGCCTTTCGGCTTGAACATCAGGAGCGATTTACCAGCTTGTTGATAACACCAACCAAAACAATCCGATTAGGCCATTCCGGCCTAACAACTTCTCTAATTACTTTGAAGAGGATTTTCCTATTGTTGATGGGTTACACTCGAGTAATCCGATCAGACCCTCCCGGTCAATCAACCTGCTCAATAGCCTTAAGAAGGATTATCCTGTCACAATAGAGGTGAGACCCTTGTCAACACCTTTAAAAGCTTCCAAAATTTCTCACTCCTTGTCATTCTCTGACCAAGTATTGACAAAGAGGTAGTATTCCTCGAAAGCTCTACTTCAAACCTTTTGGCTGTTTAATTTATCTAAATTCTAGCCTTCCGCTATTTGTATCTCCTCGGAGATCCAGCCTTTCAATTCTGTAGCACCGTTGTTTTACAGTTTCTCCGTCATGTTTATATATATATATATATATATATATATATATATATATATATATATATATATATATATATATATATATATATATATATATATATATATATATATATATATATATATATATATATATATATATATATATATTATATATATATATACTATATATATAAATATATATATGCAGTACGAGTGAGTGACTGTGTGTGGTTAGCAGATCATACTGCGGGAAGGATATGCAGACGTAGCCTAGTTGATATTGTGGGTCAGACACGGTGATAAAAATTCTTTGTAAGAGATGGAAGCAATTTTAAAATGCGCTTTAGCCTTTAAAGACTGAGGTTACAGGTAAGCTATACCAGGCTACCTTAGGGAATTGCCACTCAGGCTACTGAACTTGACGATTACTTTGCTAGCCTGTGGGCCTAACGAGTAACGTTTCTGTTGTTTCGCTGTTTATACAGTAGCGGAATTAGTAACCTCAGCACTGTCACTGTGCCAAAGCCTGTTTATATTGTCTCTAACGTTAGACACTTTAGTAGGCGTAACAACACGCTTAGTGCTTATTTAAGTCAAGTTTTATTTGACCCCTCCAAATATAGGAGTGTATTAACACGTTAACAACAGCGCCAGTCACAGGGGCTCAGTGCAGTTCTAGCCTAGGGCCTAGACCAATCAAACAGAATGTGGGTGTGATCAAAATACCCATTTGTGGGGAGCAATGATTCCTAAGCCTGGGCTAACATATGTGTATGTCACTGGCAGTTATTATTCTTTGGAATGGTAACTCTGAAGACTAGGGTATCAACTTGATACAGTGTCTCAGTGTTACTGTTTATCTTGCTAACATGTACTTGGCTATCTGTATGACATTACAGTAGGCCTACATGTGCTGTGCAAAACTATGGGGTGAACATGGCATGTTGCTATGGCAACGTAGCATAGGCTAAAAATATTGTACACAGTTAGTGATCACATTCAATTTAATTCTCCTTACTTCTTAAAAACCATTCGAGACCGGTCTCAAATGGTTTTCCGCCAATCAGGATGCAGGAAATCAATACAAGTATTTATGAATTAGGGGATAAATTCGAGGGTGCCCGGTCTTAAAATGTGATTTAAGACCGACGGTGACGTCATCATAGAGGCTGAGCGGGCCGAGGCGACAGCCGAGGTCCGCTGCCTCTGTGATGACGGCATCGGAGGTCTTAAATCACAATTAAAACCGGGGCACCCGGCTTTTATCCCCATTCATAAATACTTTGAGAAAAATTGGTGAAAAACATGAAAAAATTAAAAAAAAATGGTCAAATTTTAGAGATCAAGTTTTAATTCTCCTCAGTTTTTAGCCCCCATTGTGACGTATCGATATCTTGAACTTGAATTGATGCTGTCAAGACGAACATTCTGAACTGAATGTTGCGACCAATACGATCAGTATCATCTTTAATTTGCTTCATTTTCGAGAACTATATCGGCTATTTTACAAGCAAATGTTGTTAACAGAAAAAACACTGATCACGATATCGCATTGTTTTGGAGATGAGGTTGAGCGAAAAGTCAGGGAAAGTTACTAACTTCTCGTTATCTGTGTTTACAGTTGTGCGAAGAGCTAACGTTACGGTAGCGGGCGAGTAACTCCAATACTCATGACCAGGAAAATGGTCATGGTATGGAAATTTGAAAATGCAAGGAAAGCCGAGGTTGTGGGCTTCGATCAGAGGGGTTGAAAACTTCTACTGGGAGCTAGGGGGCACGGAAGTAGCCTAATTTAGTGTGTAAGTCAATGGGACTTATAATTGGTGGCCCGCTACCTTACATACTATTTATGCGATAAGAGTGAGTGACTGTGCAGCTAGCGCTGTGAGTGGTTAGCAGATCATACTGCGGGAAGGATATGCAGACTTAGCCTAGTTGATGTTATGGGTCAGACACGGTGATATAAATTCTTTGTAAGAGATGGAAGCAATTTTGAAATGCGCTTTAGCCTTTAAAGACTAAGGTTACAGGTAAACTATACCAGGTTTCCTTAGGGAATTGCCACTCAAGCTACTGAACTTGATTACTTTGCTAGCCTGTGGGCCAAATGAGTAACGTTACTGTTGTTTCGCTGTTTAGGCAGTCTTACCTAGCCCTTGAACAGGACACAGCATTACGTTCCTATGCTATACACTTCATTTCTGGAGTGACTACAAGGAGCGGATTATACTGTCACGTTCAGTGACTAGTCTTACCGGAATAAGTTACCCCAACACTGTCACTGTGCCAAAGCCTGTATATAATGTCGTAATAATACTGTAGTTATAGGCACGTTTTATTTCAGCCCCCCCCCCCCCAAAAAAAAAAAAAAAAATTAGAAGTGAATTAACACGTTAACAACATAGCCAGTCATCGCAGCTCAGTGCATGCAGTTCTAGCCTAGGGCCTAACTTGTTAGACCTATAAAACAATGTGGGTGTGATGAAAATACCCATTTGTGGGGAGCAATGATTCCTAAGCATAGGCTAACTAGTTATGTCTTAATCACTGTCAGTTATTATTCTTTGGAATGGTAACTCTGAAGACTAGGGTATCAACTTGATACAGTGTACAGTGTCTCAATGTTACTGTTTATCTTGTTAACATGTACTTGGCTTACTGTATGACATTACAGTAGGCCTACATGTGCTGTGCAAAACTATGGGGTGAATGTGGCATGTTGCTATGGTAACTTTGCATGGGCTTAAAATATTGTACACAATAAGTAAAGTGATCACATTCAATTCAGTTCTCCTTACTTCTTAAATACCATTCGAGACCGGTTTCGAATGCCATTCGAGACCGGTCTCGAATGGTTTTCAGCCAATCAGAATGCAGGAAATCAATACAAGTATTTATGAATTGGGTATTCAAAACGTCGTATTTCGGTATTTATGGACATAATTTAGCAGGGAAATCATTCACTTTTTGTCAAGGTGTACCCAAAGAATAGTTACCGAGGAACTTACTTTGGCCGTGTTATGCCCACTTTAATGCTTTGTTACTAGCCTATTTTTCATCAAATAATATAAATAAGGTAGACTCTTTGGTTAATACTTCGTAGTAGCAGTCTCGTCTTGACAACTCAAATTCTTTTTGCACTACCTTGTATGCTGCAGAGAGATTTTTAAGTTCCTTTTCGCACTTAAAGTTGATAGCCCTTATATCTAGAGTGTTCTCATATGGTCTATGCAGAAATTTGTTTTCACTCCAAAGTTGCTGTAACTGAAAGGAGTATGAAAGTTAAACTCAAACCTAGGGCTACACTTGAAATCTGAAGCTGGTTAACGGTATGTAGGCTAGGTGTGGGGCTAGACCTACGCCATTCATAGGCTTGAGTTATAACTTAAGATATGAAACTGTGGGTGACAAACATTAGGTTAGGCATAGGGCCTACCTATCTTACAGATTAGTGTCCTTAAAACATGACGGTTCTGAAGAGTCGCAAAAAAAAAAAAAAAAAAAAAAAAAAAACCACAGGCCATTACGCAGAAAAGGTTTGTGCGTCGGCCAAAAATCTAACGCCACATGTTCAACATCGCGAACATGCCCACTAGTTTTTTAATTGAGACACACTTGATGTGCATATCAGCTCGACACACATAAAGTTTGCCGTCACGTCAAAATGGAGAGTACGCCCAGCTAGCGCCTGAAAAATAACAATTACGCACTTGTCTAAAGCATCCTCGAAAGCGTCTTACTTTTATAATCGTTGCGTCCATATCCGTATCAGTTTAGTGGAAGTAGCAGCCAATCTCGTTGTTTTTTTTTTTTTCAAAGTATTGCAAGGGGATAACAGCATCTTAAAAATAAATTTGTTTCAAAATCTTAGATTAGGCCTACTGGATTAAAAGACCAAGCGTTACAAAGATTGGGTAGCCTATTTCTCCAGTTCTTTCATAATCCGATGTCAGAATTTAAATATCCAAATGATGGCTTTTTTTTTTCTTTTTTTTTTTTTGAATAAGGGGTGCACCTATAGTTCCAAGAACTTGATTGGTCTGTGCCATAGTCTTTCCCCTCGCTATCTTATGAAAAATCTTCCGTCCCTTGGAACGAAAAAAAAAGTCGCTTCCTTGGATTTCAAATAGGAATTTCAAATTTTGGATTTGGATTCAATTTAGGAATTTTGTCAATGACATTCTACTGTAGCATAAAAACAGCACAGATAAAACTTCTAGCACATAAATAGTTCAAGTTCTGTAACCAACTTGCGCACATGTTAACGATGAAATATGCAACTCCGTGGATTGCACTCTTGGTTTTTTAGATTTACTAGTGTCAAGGTCTAACCCATGGTGAGGTACCCTGAGATGACTAAAGGTCCAGGGCTGAGAGGGGGATAAAATCCTGTCCGCGTGTGTGTGTGTTGCTGGGTGTGAGAACGCGTGTGTGTGTGCAATTTTGTTTTCCCAATATCTTCTGGCTGGGCCAATTTTCTTCAAACTTGGTAGGATGATACCTAAGTGGAAAAATTTCATTTTAATACACAACCGGAAGTGAAGGTCAAAGGTTACAGGTCCAAGGTCAAATTTAGTGAAATCACTTTTTCTGCTATATTTCCAAAACGAACCGTCCTCCTGACACGAAACTTCACACATATGATGATTGTATCTAGACCTAACAAAATATGTAGTTGCTATAGCAACAGACCTGAAAGGTCAAGTGGTAGAGGAGAACAAAAAATTTTCAAGTGATTGTTCGTAAAACAACCTCTTTGTCTTTTAAACTCCTCCTAGTGGTGAGACCGATTCTTTTCCAAATTGGTAGGTGGGTACTCCAGGGTGGGAACTTATGTCCCTCAGACCCTCGGAGGTAAAGGCCAAAGGTCAGAGGTCAAAGGTCACATTTTGCCAAAAACCCCTTTTCTATTTTGTACTAAAACTTCTAAAGAAAACATTCATTTTACACGCAATTTCACAAGTTAAATAGGGTAGACTAGTTCTACCAAAATATGTAGTTTTCGTAGCAACCGAGGTCAAAGGTCAAGTGACTGGCGTCAAATACTTTTTTTGTATTTGATATATCTCTTAGCGGAAGCATCCCACAAATCTGAAAGTTTTGGTGTAATAGCCTAGGCTTTACAAGTCGTACCGATATGCGTGGTTGTCATGGCAACCAAGGACATAGTTCACGTTACAGGTGGTCAAAGTTTAATGTTTTTAACTAGCCTATTTTTCATCAATTAATATAAATATGCTAGACTGAGCACTTTCCTTGCCACGGGCTAGGATTCGACGCACTCGATGTGCGTATCAGCTAGACACACATGAAGTTTGCCGTCACGTCAAAATGGAGAATACGCACAGCTAGCGCGTGAATAATAACAATTACGCACTTCTCTAAAACGTTCCCGAAAGCGTCTCACTTTTAAAATTGTTGCGTCCATATCCATACCTGTTTAGTGAGCCATCCCTTCCGATCATGTTAAATTCTTCCTTACAAACTTACTGAAGGATCTGTGCTTTTCTGTATCCGATACTTTTTCTTCGGAAAATCGAACGGATCTGACTTTCCGGGAGAAAGCATGCCGAGTGGACACATCTAATATTGCAATGTCTCTTAATAGTAGCCTGGCCTATACAGTGCATGCTATATACTCAAGTACGTACGTGTAGCTATTTCGTATTATCATTTCCAATCCGCCGAGGCCTAACGTTAGACATGGAACTGCACAAAATGAAGCCATTGTGTATTAAGTTTGTCGGGCGACTAACGCCCGCAAAAAAAGCCGTGTTTAGTTTGTGTAGCATTTACCAGCAGTCAGCGACTGATGTCAGACTACCTTTATAGACATGTAGACAAATCCAAGCGTGCAGTCAAATGATGGTGATTGTGAGATTAAATTCCGTCATTACTGGGTGTCATCCATCATTTATCTTCTATTTTTGTATGCCTGTAGGCTACCAAAACGACGGATACCAAAACTTTATCCCACAATTCCTTTCGAACGCCACTTGAAAACGAATATCAGGGAAAGGCCTATGGTACAGTTATAAAAAAAAAATAGGAATATAAACCCTTGTGGTGTCCACTGACGGTCATCCTATAGGCTGCGCGTTTGGATTAGTCTAAAAAGAATCAACGCGAGACCGTGTGAACTGAACACATTACAACGTGCTATTGCCCGATAAACTTGACCACCACAAATAACGTAAAATTAACATCCAAGCTCGATGCTTTTTCTTCACGGTGTTCCAAAATCTTAGATAGGCCTACTGGATTAAAAAGGCAAGCGTTTCAAAGATTGGGTAGCCTATTTCTCCAGTTCTTTCATAATCTTGTGTCAGAATTTAAATATATCCAAAAGATGTTGTTTTGGAATAAGGGGTGCGCCTATAGTTCAAAGAACTTGATTGGTCTGTGCCATATTCTTCCCCTCGCTATATTACGAAAATAAACTTCCGTCCCTTAGACCAAAAAAAAAAAAAAATCGCCTTGAACTTCAAATAGGAATTTCAAAGGATTGTGGCATGGAGTTTTAGACCATGGTAAATTTTGTCAATAACATTCTACTGTAGCATGAAAACAGCACACAACGAAGAAATCCTATGTTCTTGGGTTTCATTTTCTCTTTTTAAGCGTAAAATATTGGTTCCGAGGCCTGGCGTTTGGAGACCTTCGCTGAGGACATTCAGTAGGCCCTACAGGCTTATGATACCCTAGTTAGTGTGCGGTATGGGTGAAGTAGACCTACTTCATTACGCTAGTCGGGCTTCCTAAAGTTTTGTACGACCTCAGTTACTAATAAATATTGTATAATACACTCGTCTGATGAACCATTACTCTCGCTTGTTAAAATGGTTTAATCCAACTAGTAAAACGTTACACAGTGCAATTGCTACGTGCTTCGCAATTTCGCGGAATTGTTGAGTGTGCTTACCAAGTTACTGTTGCTAGCCCAGCCTTCGATTGTCCCGCTATTTTAGTTTGGGTACAGTCATTCTCGCTCTACGGCCGTTCTAATTTAAGACAGAAATCTTAATCAATCTTGATATACGTCCTAGTCATTACAGTTTGATAATTGTTCACAAGAGAGTCTCGAAGAAATCAGTTTACCCTGTCTGCATATATATAGTACGTATGGAGAGCCCGACAACAAGGCTCTCGTGTACTACCAGCGTCACGTGACTGACGAAAACCGGAATCTCAACATAAGTAGTCAGTTCGCATAGTTTCCAAACCAGGGAAAGATATGATAACTTTGATGCGACCAATAATATACTTTCCCAGCTGATGCCCATGCAGTTGAAGCCCAGTTGGGCCTAGCTTCAAAAACTGAAGCCTATAGCTGGGCTTCAGCTGGTTACAGCTAACCAGTAGGACCCCACGTGCCCACGTGGGAACACTGACAAACATGGAATGATTCCCAGCAGTGGGACCCAGCAAATATCCCAGCAAGAGCTCAGTCAGGGACCAATTGCATGGGCATTTTGTCTGGGTCATCATACCTTTCAACCCTGTCAATTGAGTAGTCAGCCTTTTTTAAAAACAACGGCTTAAGGGTTTCTTGACTTGGATTAAATGTCTTTGCATACTGTCTGTCACTGATTGTGTAATTGGGCAAGGAAAGAAATCAAGTGTATATTTTTACCGTGACCAATTCGTCATGTTTTATTTTCAGGAGATTAGTATGTTATTTATTGTTGGTTAACGTACAGTCATAGATAAAATTATTCGCACAGTTCTGGAACTGTCGGAACGTGGGGATTTGGTCCAGATAATTTTCTCCAGGGATTTTCAGCACGTAACTGACCTAACTTGGGCATATCGAAAATTTGAGATCATCATATCCTATTTAAACGGCGTCACAGTACCTGTGAGGGAGAATGGTGCATTTATTGCCTCGCGTTTTTGTTGTATGAATTCAAAGTATTAGGGTGGTGTTTCAGTATACTAATCCTGACTAAACTAGATAAGCGTATGCTTAAATTGATAATAGACATGCAGTGAATACTTTTTGGATTGGGCACACCCCATTTGGGGGTTGAAAAATTATTAATTTATGGGGTCGGTACGTCTTTATGGGGCAAAGGGGGTTTACATAATTTAGAGATTTCTACTTTTAGCCACAATTTCTACACGAAAATACGTGTTTCTAACTGGAGCTTTGTGTTATACTAGTTATCAAGAGAAGAAGAACAGATTTTATTTGAATTCATGCTTTGGTGCAAACCGTGTGGTTTTCAGCATGAATAGACATGTCATTTGGAGAAAATTCCCACAATTTGTAACGTCACAAAAATTGGAATCCTTAGAAATCATTTTTACGGAGCAAATCTTCAATAATCAGTGGCCCCTTCCTCTCCGCCTACTATCTTTACAACTTTGAACGATTTTTAATCTTTCAGTACTGTGCATGGCTTTTTCGACGATTTTTGTTTGGAAAGAAGTGTTGCTTCTTTCTGAAAGATTTTATATGTGATAAGGAACAACGAGCCAGTACATTCAAACATCGTCCAACATCTTTTCATTTTTTTCAGTCAGTCAGGTGGGCCGTTACAGTCATAGTAAGGTATCGTAAAGTGCATGTCTAGATCTGATAAAGCATAAGAAGAATTAAGAAAATAATGCCGGGGAGGGGAAAAACTATTGAGCATATTAATTGCCTCAAACTTGAACTAAATTATAAGCAGTTACCTTTAGCAAATATTTAGTTATTAGTCTCAATTCTCTTTACTTTGTCAAGTTTTTCTCTTTTCTTTTTGTCATCATTTTGTCTATGTTTGTATGATCACTAAACTTAATAAACTGTATTGTTTTTCTAGTGTCCATCATATGAACTTTGTTTTTAGTATTTGATAAATGGTGCCTCTGTTGATGATTATTGTACATATGAGAAATAAATTGAACTGAATTCAATTGAAATTACTTCCACTTGTACCCGAAATGTATCTTTAAAGGTGATCGTCGTCAGTCCTGTCAGCAGTTGTTAATTACGCCGATGACCTCGTCTTTTTTTTCGGTGCTGCCTTTAACACAATGATGTCGATGTTATGTGCTGTCTGGGTATTATTGTTCCAAGAATTTATTGTGTCATAACCGCAACACTGGAGTCTGATGGCTAGAGGGAATCCAGTGTGGTTGGTAAACGTATTTTTTCTGTTGGTAGCTTCGGTTGTGAAATTTATTATTGTTTGATTGTGCTTTAATGCAATTATTGTATCTTATGTTTCTTCGTCAACTTGTATTACGTCACAGCATTGTCGTTATTATGTTTATCATGTATATTCTAGAATTTTTCTATGCGCCTTTCTGGAGCATGAGGTATGCCCCAGGACTTAGCAATATAAATTGGTGAGTGGCATTTTTGAAATTGTTATGAAAATTCAATATATGTGGTTGTTCGTTAATGTTATTAACGAATAAGTCACGGGAAGTGAACTTATTGGGGCCGATTTGTTGTGGCAGGTTAAGTTACCCGTACTAGGTCATGAACTTTGCTCATGGTACGAGAGCAGAGTTTACGACCTCTTAGTATTTGTTATCTAAATGCACTCAAGTGTGACTGCCTAGTGTTGCTTACTAGGTGCGACTATCCTGATCGTCGTTTCAGACTTTCGCAGATCTCCACTTAACATAGTGAAGCAAAGGCGGGCTATCGAGAGCCATAATTCGTGTTCAGGAGGCGCAACATCTGTGAACCGTTATGTACTTGCGTCATTCAAGGGACAAAAGAGAAGAAGAAGAAAAAAAAGGGAAATCACTGTTTTGACGTATTAGTTACTTTTGCATAGTGACGTGTTCGCCGTTTCGCGTCAATCCTCATCCGTGTAGAATTGAGTCTACACGAAAGTTCACATGGTAATGGGGGCTCGACGCCTTCTCAAGCTTCAAGCCTGAATGAACCACAATGGACAACTGGGAAGGAGATAGCACCGAACAGGTGAACTGTCATCTGAAAATGTTTAATTGGTTTTAATTTATCACCATCTTGCCACCAAAGAAATCTAAGCATGTTGGTATCTTTGGGTGAAACCCTAACCTGATGGAACATTGCTTCTACGTCACCTACGAGACCAATTTTCTCCTGTCTAAACCCAGTTAAGACCCCGACTAAGTTGTTGGTGAAGTCTGGTCCCTGGTGAACTATGATCAAAAGCACCCTGTAATCCTCCCTTCAGATCATCACGTGACCAGGCTCATCATAGAACATCATCACTCATTGGTGGGTCACGTGGGAGCTGGTATGACTTGGACTTCTCTGCGAAACCATTACTGGGTTATCCGAGGAGGAGCTACCGTGAGAAAGGTCATCGGCAAATGTCTCGCCTGTAGGAAAAGGAATGCTTTGCCAGGTAAGCAATACATGGCCGACCTTCCAGAACCCCGGGTAACAGCAGAAAAACCACCTTTCTCCTCTGTAGGTGTCGATTTATTTGGACCATTTTTAGTCAAACGAGGCCGCAGTTTAGTTAAGACGTGGAGCTGCATATTCACATGTTTGGCTATTCGAGCCGCCGTCCACATTGAATTAGTCGATTCTATGGACACCGACTCATTTATAAATGTTTTGAGAAGGTTCATTAGCAGAAGAGGTTAACCAGAGAGAATTTTTAGTGACAACGGAACTAATTTCAAAGCAGGGGACAAGGAGTTAAGAGAGGCTCTAGCGGGATTGGATGAGAACAAAATTTGCGGTCACTTACTTAGAAAAGGCAATGAATGAATGAATGGTTTCAACCCACCTAGAGCCAGCCATATTGGTGCGGTATGGGAGCGTATGATACGGTCAGTCAGACGTGTAATGAAAGTCCAGCTAAAAGGGCAAACAGTAACGCGCGACGTACTTGAGACGACTCTGACAGAAGTGGAGGCCATTTTGAATTCCAAGCCACTTACACAACTGAGTCTTGACCCCAAAGATAACGAACCACTGACTCCGAATCATCTTCTTTTACTGAGAGACTCACCCAATCTATCCCCCGGTCTTTTTGACAAAATTGATGGTTATGGTAGGCGTCGTTGGCGTCAGTGTCAATATTTGGTAAACCAGTTTTGGAAACGCTGGCTCCAAGAGTACCTCTCATTGTTACAAAAACGTCAAAAATGGTACAAAAAGTGTAGAAGTTATAAGGAGAATGATGTCCTTTTGGTAGAAGAAGGTATCCCGAGGGGGAAATGGTCTCTAGGCAGGGTAGTACAAGTGTTCCCTGACAAAAAATGCTTAGTCCGACAAGCTGATGTACGGGTTGGACATAAGTATTTCAGGCGTCCAATTTCAAAGCTCTGTTTACTGGAGTCTGATGACTAGAGAGAATCCAGTGTGGTTGGCAAATGTATTTTTGTGTTTGTAGCTTCAGTTGTGAATTTATTATTTTTTTTGATTGTGCTTTTGTACAATTATTGTATCTTATGTTTCTTTGTCAACCTTAATTACGTCATTGCATGGTCGTTATTATGTATATTATGTATATTCTAGATTTTTTTCTATTCGCCTTTCTGGAGCATGAGGTGTGCCCTAGCACTAAGCAATATAAATTGGTGAGTGGCATTTTTGAAATTGTTAAGAATATTAAATGTATGTGGTTGTTTGTTGATGTCATTCGGGAATAAGTCACTGGAAGTGAACTTATTGGGGCCGGTTTGTTGTGGCAGGTTAAGTTACCCGTACTAGGTCGTGAACTTTGCTCATGGTACGAGAGCAGAGTTTGCGATCTCGTAGTATTTTTTTATCTAAATGCAGTCAAGTGTGACTGCCTACGTGTTGCTAACTAGGTGCGGCTATCCTGATCGTCGTATCAGACCTTCGCAGATCTCCACTTAGCATAGTAAACAAAGGTGGGCTATCGAGAGCCATAATTCGTGTTCAGGAGGCGCAACAACTGGTAAATATCCTGCTTTCTAACTTTTTTATTATTTCTTAGTTTTTTGGGTGTTTTTAGTGATTGTTTTGGCTGTACATATCTGAAATAAATAAAGATTATCTATCCATTCTCAGGGAAATGTCGGCTTTAGTGCCGCACCCATATATACGATCTGAATTAATCTTTAGAATGGCAATCTTGCAGAATTATGCATCCACTTTGAATGAGTATATTGGGAATTTAAATGTTTTTTTTTTTTTTGTGTGTGTTAACAGAAATAAAATATTTCGTATTTGATAGAAGTTATAATTTTTCTGAATGTTTGGTTCGAAATTTGATTTTTTTTTTTTTTTGTATTTTTGTTTTTTTGCAGTGAACCGTTATGTACTTACGTCATTCAAGGGACATAAGAGAAGAAAACAAAAAAAGGAAATCACTGTTTTGACGTATTAGTTATTTTTGCATAGTGACGTGTTCGCCGTTTCGCGTCGATCCTCATCCGTGTAGAAATGAGTCTACACGGAAGTTCACAGTTTGTTGTGGCAGGTTAAGTTTCCCGTAATAAGTCGTGAACTTTGCTCATGGTACGAGAGCAGAGTTTGCGACCTCTTAGTATTTTTTATCTAAATGCAGTCAAGTGTGACTGCCTTCGTGATGCTAACTAGGTGCGGCTATCCTGATCGTCGTATCAGACCTTCGCAGATCTTCACTTAGCATAGTGAAGCAAAGGCGGGCTATCGAGAGCCATAATTCGTGTTCAGGACTGGTAATTATCCTGCTTTCTAACTTATTTATTATTACTTAGTTTTTTGGGTGTTTTTAATGATTGTTTTGGTTGTACATGTCTGAAATAAATAAAGATTATCCATCCAATATCAGGGAAATGTCGACTTTAGTGCCGCACCCATATGTACGATGTGAATTAATCTTTAGAATGCCAATCTTGCAGAATCATGTATACACTTTGAATGAGTATATTGAGAATTTAAATGTTTATTTTTGTATTTACAGAATTAAAATATTTCGTATTTGATAGAAGTTATAATTTTTCTGAATGTTTGGTTCGAATTTTAATATGTGTTTTGACGTATTAGTTATTTTTGCATAGTGACGTGTTCGCCGTTTCGCGTCGATCCTCATCCGTGTAGAAATGAGTCTACCCCGCGGCTCCCTCTTAAGGTAGCGGACCACTAAGATGTTGTTTCTGACTGTGTAACTTGCAAAATATGATCATTTTTGCATTTGGATTTTGTAGACAATGATTTGAAATACATACTGTGCAAAATTCAAGGCAATCTGACCAATTTTAGTGCCATTTTGTATTGTATTACTCCGCTCTGTGAGTAGCTATTAGGGAGCTTTAGATTTCACAACGCGGACCTCATCTACAACGAAATGACGTCATTTGTACCTATGCCATTTCGAATGCAACGCGAAGTAACTCTACACACAGTTGTTAAATGACAAGGGGAATGCTGGTTGTGATGTCATGACGTTGCAGCTGACGTCCGCGTCGTGAAATCTAAAGCTCACTAATATGGCGGGAAACACATCCCTATCATTGAAGGCTCTCTAGCTCAAAATTTCAATGGTCATGGTATGGAAATTTGAAAGTGCCATGAAAGCCGAGATTGTGGGCTTCGATCACAGGGGTAGCATGTCCTGGTTGAAAACTTCTACTGGGAGCTAGGGGGCACAGAAGTAGCCTAATTTAGTGTGTAAAAACAGTTTCTGAAACAGCGCCATCTAAATATCCATTCTGTCATCCGCAAACTGCCCTGACTGCTTGAAAACTATAATTTGAAATAAATATACCGCATACTTAAATATTAACAAAATGGAGAGCGAACAATTTAATAGAGGGGGCATGTTATTGAGGAAAATTACAAACATTTTTAAAATCGGTAGGCTAGTCGGGGGTTATACACCTGTTCTTAGTTTGGATATGAGAGTTTTCAGCTGTTAAGATTTGATGGAGTCAAATGAGTCCCAGGTAACCTTGGACTTATATAACAATTGTAATTATTGCCCCAATCTACTAGAACCAATGCATCTGAACTGACAGTTTAGAGCACAAGCCTGGATATATATCACAAAATTTTACTACTTACGTGACACGTTTCTGACACCTGATTTTTATCGCATCTCGAGACAGGGAGTTTGGTTACAGCGTCGAATCCTCTTTGCCACATCGTGCTCAAGTCCGGATAAAAAGGGAAACCTTTTAGAATCTAAAACAGCACATTTCATTATGATAACCATTATTATTGTTATAATTGTTTTTGACACTATCTTGTTTTGCCGTAGCAGCGCTGATGTTATTTTATGGAACGTGTCGTTGCCCCAGGAGTATATTTTGTTCGAATTTGTCATGCATAACAAACGGTTAATCCGCTAGTACGAGTGTTGCCCCGAGGAATACTCGTCCACGAATCTTCCCCAATCCTCCTCGATTCATATTATGACTCAGAAATAAAAGCAATTTGTTTAGGCGACATTAATTTGAAGTGGTTAAGTCAGGTTTAAATAAAAAAAGCAGTAGTAAGCGCTTAGGATTACCATTTCCTGTGTTTCCGAATGGTTTTTTTTTTTTAATTTTTTTTTTAATTTATTTTTTTTATCAAAACTTCTTTTTGGTTTCCAGAAAGGTAAAACCTATGGACTCATGCAGACAAGACTTTTGCAAAGCACGTGTAGGATCGTGCATTTTAGTGTTGGCGTATACTATGGATCATCGACTTTCTTAAGATTGGTGCACAAGTACTACGCGACTATACATAATTGTTCACTGTCTGAAGCCAAAAACCGGCTTTATCAAAAATTGGTTTTGATGACTCAGCCAGACGAGACCATTTATAACGTGGGCAACTGTGTGCTCAGTTTCTAGGAAAATAGTATTGTTTGCAATCGAAGAAAACACCCAGGCAAACACTTTTTATTCTGTTTGATTCGTTTAATGCATATTATGATAACAGATTTTCACTTCATAGTTTAAACTTTAGGAACAGCAACTTTTGACAAGAGAAATATTTTTGCCTCCTTTGAAATGTTTCAAACCTTCAGTGGGCATTGAGTTACATAATAGGTATCTATCGAGTTTCAAATAAGATTTAGAACGTATGGAAGCCGAGAGAAAGCTTGCAGAAGAAAGGCAGATGCGTTAGCACTTTGGGGAGGGGGAGGTATCATTCACTCGGCAGTAATTTAAAAAAGGCCTTCTGGTGGCTTTTTACAGAGGTTTGGAAAAAAATCAATAAATAAATAAATTTGTTCCTTAAGAACGCAGCAAACTGTTGAGATGAAGTTTTCGCCTCCTAAAAAAGAGAACCTTTCTGCAACCTTGATATTAATGAATTTTGTGTCCGTGAAAATGCCTTTAAATATCCTTTTGGGAAACGTTTCACAATTAAGTTTTGATTCGGTGATACGTTTCCTATACACGTCAACTGTAGGTCGCCCTCCAGTTAAAAAGGTAGTGCATGTCCGGTCATGTTTCAGAATAGTGCGGCTAAGCAGCTGTTCGGATTTCGATTGTGGTTAATAAGGAACGATAAGCTTAGTAGGAGGATAGTTTTAGTGAAATTAGTAACGAGAACTGGAAGAAGATCTACAAAGCACCCTGCTGTAGTGTCAATGAGGCAAGGATTATCTATTTTCAGTTTAAATTCGTTCATCGCATTGTCCCCACTTATAGGCTCCTAAACTTAATGGAAGTATTAGATCCTCCTCTATGCATGATTTGTGAAGTCCATGACGAGTCATTAGAGCACTTATTTTGGGGATTGCCCTTAAAAATTTTCGTTTATTTTAAATACTAAAAGTACGCAATTCTTCTTTTCAAAAAAAAAAAAAGACTTTTCTTTGGTTACACACATGACGTTACTCATCCATATAATTTGCTAATTTTCAACATAAAGTATTTCATTTTTGATCTCAAAAGGAGAGAGTGCAAGCCAATGATTGATAATTTCTTCTTAAAATTTAAGTCGAGAAGTGTATTTTATCAATTAGGAGACCCACAACAAAGGGAAAGTTAGTTTCACACAACTCTACGAAATCTTTTCAATTTGTCCTGAACTTTTCGTTGATTAATCAGACCCTTCGTTTTATTAATTTTGTACATTTTTCTGTAAAATACCCGTGTTAGCAACAGTATGCAAATCTCTCTATGTAATTTTCAAGTGCTTATTTCGTCAATCATTTTGATGAAGCATGTATATATTTAGAAAAGAAAGTTGAATTAAAAGAAGGGAAAAAAGCTTAGAACTCGTTTTATGATGAATGATATGTGGATTTTTTGGAAATGAAAGCCTAACTTACGCATCTTCTTAATTTTCATATACCATCCTTAACCATTTATCTTGTTTATTGCTTAATACTGTAATTTGGTCCAAATTGTCTTTTTTTTGAAAGACGACGTCCTCTGGTCACTGAAACTTTCGACAGGCATTCCCCCAACCCACTTCTGCCGAATTAGTTAAAAGAGGAATAGTTTTTGAACTCTCTTAGCTTCTCTTAAGAAGCAGTAGACAGACGAATCATTTGTTTTCATTGTTTCACTTCTTATGGTTTTCCTAGAATCAACCAATTACTGAAATCTGTTTTTTTTTTTTTTTAGTTTTTAGATCATGTTTCATTAGTTCTTGTGTAGTTAATTTAAGCTGTAGAAAATTAAATTCTTAATACTTAGTTCCAGGTGAACTGCAACATATGTGTAAACTTATATCAATCAAATTTGTTGTTCTCTTCAGCTCCATTTTCCGGGATTGTCACCGGCTGGTACAGCTGTAAATTGTGATAATATTTGGAAAACGCAAGTGCAAAGTAAGCCTACCTTAACATGCATTGTAAAAGGCTTTAAAGGTAACAGTTTCAGTCACGTGAACGATATATTTCTATCAGGAAAAGTAGGGAAGTCATGCAAGTAATGCAATTTAACACCATTTTAAACAATGCTAAGTAAAAAATGGTGAAAAAGAAAGCTATCTTTTTCTTTCAATGTAATAGTTTGTGAGCAAGAAGTGACAGTTGTTTCAAACATTTTAACTTTAGGACAAACCTACCGTACTGAAACTGTGTCCCATTACAGTTTAAGGTTGTATAGGTTGAAACTTGCATCGTGGAATATATATTTAGAGCAGTGCGAACAGAACTAAAATATTGCTTAACGTGTTGTAGTGGCAGAATATTTACTTTTCTTGCACAAAATGATTTTGACAGTTATGCAATCAAAGCTTGTGTTCCTACTCCATAAATGTCACACGTCAGAGCATACTTCTTTTTGTGCAGACAGTACGTGGCCTTAGGTGGTAGTGAAACTTTTTTTGCAACGTTTCGCTACAATAATTCACCAAACTTATAGTTTGCATACGCATGGAAAATAAAAAAAAGAACTTAACGAACGTGTTTTTTAAGTAGGTGGATAATAGACAAGGGTAGTTCTAGCGCTGTTGCAACAGCGAATGAAACAAATAGCAGTTGTAGTCGAATGGAATTTAACGACCCACCCACATCAGGGTTATTCAAACAAAAACACCCTGCATATATGTAATCTGTTTTATAGCGTATAGAGCAGGGTTGTCCAACCTACGGCCCGCGGGCCATGGTCCGGCCCGCGAGAAGGTTGCGTCCGGCCCGTCAGTAATAATCTATACTGCAAAATTATTCAATAAGCAGATTGATTGATGACAATTTTAGGCTTCGTCGTCCGCTATGGCACATTTACTTTTTATTTCAAATGTCTGCTACATGTATCTACATAGGAGTGTTGTCCGAAGGGGCTGGTTGAGAATGATTCAGGAGGAGTATAAAAAAAAAAATAAAAACTGTCCGAAAATTCTGCCCAATACCATCAATTTTTGCTTAAATTTATTTACTTGTTCAATCAAAACCGAAAATGAATCAGTGTTCCCTACGCGCAATGATTGCATTTTGTTGCCTTGGGCGTCGGGAAAAATTGAAAAAAAAAAAAAACGCGTATAGAATGCGGGCCCACGTTCATCATAACCATCACATGTGGCCCACCGCTGCGAAAGGTTGGACAACCCTGGTATAGAGTGTATGATATCAAGTGGTTATAGAGCATACTTGCAGTCGGGAGGTCGGGAGTTTCAGTCCTGTCCGGGTCACATCGAAGATTTCTAAAACGGAACATACTGCCATTGTGCTTGGTGCTCAACATAAGCAATAGGGAAAAGAAGCCAGCGAACCACAACCCGTGCCCGCTTCGACTTGAACCAATATGTTGGAGACTGGGAGACTGTGCTGTTCTAACTATAGCATTAGATTGGGAGGAAACAGTGTAATGATGTCAGTTGCGAAATGTAAAAGATGGAGGTGAAGTTCCAATAAAATTCCTTTATGCCAAATTTCCTAGGAAATCTACTTTCCTTAGTAAAGGCAATTATGAGAATTAAAATGGTCCGTGTGACCAAATGAAGGGCACTGTAACCAGTGGCGGAGCTAGGAGTTTCGGTCAGAGGGGACGAAAATGGTCTGCAGGGGCGCTTCGAAGGAGTAAATACCCTGAGCCTCCGCACAATCGAAGCCACGGCTTTTCAGATTTTCCATTATTTTGATCTTCACCTGGTAGGAGACTACTTTGACATTTCTCGTCAGTAAGTTTTCCTATTAAAACATATTACAATTTCTATCCATGAGCCTCCGCTGAAGAAAATTCGGGGGAAGGGGGACTTAATCCTATCAGGGGAAACCTCCGCGCCACCATGAGTTGGCGCGGAGCGCAAGAAAATTTTGGCCCAAAATGTCGCTCAGATCGCTGGAAATGACATTTCTAAAGCCTATTTACCGCATATAAATAGGAAAAACACTGAGTGAGCTGTTAAGAAATATTGATGTTCTTCGTCACGGTATTTTCTTTATGTCTTCTTCGTTTTTTCAGGTTTTTTTAAATTTATTTACTAGGGGAGGGAGAGTTCACCCCCTTGCCCCTACCTGCTGCGGACGCGCATGTTTCTATCCTTCTCTTCCACATTTTAGTATGAAGGAAGTCATTATATTTTGTGAGTTATTGTCAGGTCTTGATTAAGATTATCAAGTAATAATGGGCTACTTTTTGAGGGTAAAGATTAAACCTGCTAGGGCTAAATAGCCAGCAATCTTACAGAGGGAAAAGTTATGGAAATTAACCACAGCTAGGTGTATATTTTTGGCGCCTGGAAATCAAGATAAGTACACGAAGAACATTAAATGAGGAAATTTAAATCATGCGATCACTCTGATATAGCCATTAATTAAGTACTTTGAAAAAAATAGCTAAGGCAAGAGGTCTACTTGGCTTTCTAGGTACCGAATTCATAATAAATAAAAGTAGCCTCAACTTAAGCTTTTTTGATGCAATGTTCTTGCATTTTAGACCACGGAAGTACAGAAATAAGCAATTTCATAGAATTATCGTGCATTGTCAGAAATAGCCATTTATTATGATAATTATCACTTGAAGGAAAGCAAAATGAGAACTACTCATTACAACTCTTAAATCATTACCACTATGATAACAGTTCTATTTAATTTAAACCTGAATGTTCTCTTAAAAAGGATTTTGAAAAATGTCTTTTCATTGTTTATGTTGACAATTATCCCCGACAACAAGAGGGCTGTTTGCGCTGCAATTATTGCTGGGCCGTTTGCAACATCTTTATCTGGCCGGGAGGGTTAATTTAATGTCAGTCTGTGTATTTTGTAAGCTTATAATCACGCTTGGTGTGGAAGCAATGAACTTAGCACAGCGACAACATTCATTTATAGGTATAAAGCATGAAGATGCGTTTGCGGCAAAACCTATCCCTTTTTTACAGAAGATGACCTTTTTCATCAGAATGAAGTGCAGTTGGTACATTTATTGGTAGCTGTTTGAGCATTTTGTTATCTGGGCCTTAAAACAACGCTATTAAATTTTGTCTTTTGCCAATAATGGTGCAAGAGTAAAGTATGTTGAAAACCCAAAAAGGGCGCCGACAGACGATTTTGGTCCGTCGGGGGGGGGGGGGGCGACCGCTCCTCTGACCATATTGCAGCTCCGCCACTGACTGTAACCGGAACGGAAAGCGAGGAAGAAAAATGTTTTTGACGGATACTTACTATTTCCTTCAGGTATTTTGAAGTAAAATTGGCCCTCTAGAAAAAGTCCTTCAACTGAGAATTCCGCCTGGTTTGACGTCAAAAGAAGAAGAAGAAAAAAAAAAAAAATTATCACCGAGGATTTGTTTCTACACCATTTCCATCAATATGGCATTGATGTAATACTTGCGGCTTGATGGTCGTTCTTAAACATTTTATGATAATATGGATTAATCTAAATATTGTATCGCTTCATGTATTTTTTTCGAGATCTGTTATATTATTTTCTTTGATGTGAATACGAGCCAGGTCGGCCGACTCTAATACATTTAATGTTTCCCAAATTACCAAAAGGCCAGACAGCTGATATTTGTTCTTCTCTTTATTGAAGAGTACGTAAAGTGCGGTGACCTTAGAGTTGCTTTCATGTAACCAGCACAATGCCAATGAAATTCTCATATGAAAACCATTTTCACACAAGTATATAGTCCTTAGATGTGTGAAAGTTGTGGACGTTTCACGATACTTTTGAATTATGCCATTTGCTTTGCTTTGCTTTGCATTTTGCTGTCGTTATTGGTTGGTGTGGGTATGAAAGCACCTTCACGAATACTTTGAATTCTTTTGATCTTTTTTTATAACGTCCGATAACAATGAGCTTCGGAAAGAGTGCAAAGGCGTCTAGAGTTAGTTTTAGTTAGTTAGTTAGTTAGTTACTTAGTAAGTAAGTTAGTTAGTTAGTTAGGTTGTTAGTTAGTTAGTTAGTTAGTTAGTAAGTTAATTAGTTAGTTAGTTAGTTAGGTAGTTAGGTACTTAGTTACTTAGTTACTTAGTTACTTAGTTACTTAGTTACTTAGTTACTTAGTTACTTAGTTACTTAGTTACTTAGTTACTTAGTTACTTAGTTACTTAGTTACTTAGTTACTTAGTTACTTAGTTACTTAGTTACTTAGTTACTTAGTTACTTAGTTACTTAGTTACTTAGTTACTTAGTTACTTAGTTACTTAGTTACTTAGTTACTTAGTTACTTAGTTACTTAGTTACTTAGTTACTTAGTTACTTAGTTACTTAGTTACTTAGTTACTTAGTTACTTAGTTACTTAGTTACTTAGTTACTTAGTTACTTAGTTACTTAGTTACTTAGTTACTTAGTTACTTAGTTACTTAGTTACTTAGTTACTTAGTTACTTAGTTACTTAGTTACTTAGTTACTTAGTTACTTAGTTACTTAGTTACTTAGTTACTTAGTTACTTAGTTACTTAGTTACTAAGTTCAAATTTATTTTCAAGTGTTCTTCAAGTTCACGTTTGATTTTCCTTTAGTGGTCCCTTACGACATAGTGCAGTAGGCTGCCCTGTTTCATGATTGGTACTTGAAAGTCATGTGACAATTTTTCTCCCCCTCCAATGTGAAATATCACTAGGAGTAATTGTTTGGTTTACTTTGAGTGTGCAATTATGAAGTCCTAAATATTTTGAAGATTTTTTTAAAAGAACAAGAAAAAAGATGTGAGATTTAGATGTAGTTACTTCAAAATACGTTTTGGGGACTAAGTTTTGCACTTTAAGCTAGATCTACACCTCAGTATAATTTTCGAGTGGTTTAAAAAGCGAAGTAAGAACTGAAAGATGAAAACAACGTGGTCCAAAAAATGGCCGAAACTTTCAATATCGAGCAAAAACATTAACGTTGCGACTGGCTTATTTGTTTCTGCTTGAAACGATTACTGCATGCGCACTTGGCTGAGTAAAAATGACGTGGGAATAATGACATTGCAAATTAATGATGCCGTAGTGTATGCTCGGTATAAAGTCTTGTCACAATTTCCTGACATAGTTACATTTGACATGACGGTTAAGTTCGACTCCATTGTTTTCGGAATTGTTACATGATGTCAGTATCTTGAGGGATCTACAGTACTACTGCATCGGGCTTTTGCACAATTTCACATGTGAAATGTGCCTGTAAGTAAGTTAACCATATGCATATTTTAAGCGTGCCATCCACCATGAAACTTAGTACGAACACTTGTGTATATAAATACACTGGGTGGAGAAACATGACCAGGTTCGTTTTGATACATTATAGACAGATAAAAAATGATTGTACGCGTATTTCGCAGAACTATGTAAAACTTTGGAATATTATTGGTTCTGGAAGCTGGTCGATTATACACACAGAAACGCACGCACACGTAGGCTGCAGTAACTGATGTGCAGTTTGGTGCACGTTACAACTATATAGGACCGTCATGGATTGCTTACATACTCTAAAGTCATTCATTTATAGTCTCGTGCACAGGGATAGTCCAGGGACGAAATAGTCCCCATGTAAAATATCCTTCCCACTGGAGAGTTTTAAGTTCCACCGACTTCAGGCGCGTAGCCAGGATTGTGTCATGGGGGGTAGAGTCATGAGGGAGGTTTGGGGGTTTGGGGCACGACATTAGGGAAAAGTCTTAGGATAGAGAGAAAAAACCCGCTATTTTAGGTGTTTTTTGCATTGCAAGGTTGGGCCATGGGAGGGGGGAGGTTCTCACCCCAACCCCTCCCCAACATCCCCCGTGGCTACGCCACTGACCGGCTTATTACATCAAAGTTCTCCTGGAAGTTATTCCCACCTCACGTCTCCTTCACTAGGTCAGTAGATAAATATTGACTGGTTTTCGTCATTACTGCATAACAAAATGTCCCTTTGGTGGGTGTTGAGCCGACTGCAATGTAAACACAAATTAGTCAAAAGGTGCCTGAACTGACTAATGATTGACCCGATTGGGTAAGTTTCTAACAAATTTTAAGCTGGTTTGGACTGATATAATTTACTCCATTACCACAAAATTAGTCAGACATCATCATTTACTGGACCAATATGAGTGACTAACGTGGTAAGTCAATTCAGAGACCACTTGACTATTTTTGTGTTTTCAGGATAGAGGAGAGGGGACTGTAGTCTGTTGTTGCTGTCACAGCAACACTTCATCCATTGTTGCGTTAAACTGGTTCCCCTGGCTGAAAAATCCAAATATATTGAATGAACTGTCTTTAAACTTACGCATGACTACTCTGAGCGTAAACTAACTGGAGGACTAACACACCCACAGTAACCTGTCCAAGGACTTGGTCCAACATTTAAAGCCTTATTTAGTCTGATTTTTAATCATTTATAGGAATGTCAAGTTTTCGTTTATGAAAGGTAAGTCTTCAATTGCTTTAATCGGTAATCGATACCTAAGAATATCGATTTTTTCCGTTTTTTTTCATCCAACTTTGGTTAAGGTGGACAAAACCTGTCTACAGTTTGACATATGAAATAATATTAACATCAGGTACTGGTTGATAGGGTACTTGAGGGTTTGAGCTGTAGGGTCTATGTTCTTGTTTTTTTGCCGTCTGGTTGACGTTTTTAAGTTGTGGCGTAGGTTAAATAACTTTTGCGCCGAATTCCCAAATCATCCAGATAAGATTCTTTTCATAAGAATACGGGGGTAATATTCTGTGAGGGGGTAAGAACATTTTCGCCCGAATAATGGCATCGTTTATCGTGTAAATTGACAAAATTATCATACTGGCGGCCATCTAACTTTTCCGCCAACTTGGTTGACCTAACTTCCGACAAAAATGTACCCAAAATATAATTCCAATTTATATATAATAAAATATGGCCAGATTTTAAGAACAGCTATGCTTAAGCTACTTAAAATGATTATTTTTTGCATTATTTGTTTAAGTTGTTAATGTTATTTTGGTTTCCATTTAGTTATTTTGCCATCTTGCTTAGGTTGAGGTCCTGTAAAAACTATTTCAAATAAAGTTTAAAAATAGGCTATAATGTCATATCAAAATAATCAGGAGCTTTGAATGAATATATTTTTAATAGATTATGTTTTTTATTTTTATTTAATTGACGTAAGTAACACATTGGCGGCCATTTTACTTTTTTACCATCTTAGTTGACCTAAATCCGACCGAAATGTTCCCAAAATATAATTCCAAATTATTTATAAAAATATGGCCAGATTTTAAGAGCAGCTATCTTTAAACTATTTAAAATGATTATTTTTCGTATAATTTTCCAAAATTATGATTGCTTTTTTGGCGGCGATTCATGATTTCTGCCATCTTGGTTAGGCTAAGGTCGTACAAGAACTATCAAAAATAAAGTTTAAAATATATGATATTATCTCATATCAAAATATCTAGGAGTTTTGATTGAAATATATTTCTATAGGTTAATTTTTTGTATTTTATTGTAAAATGACATATTAATCATTGCATTGGCGATTATTTTTCTTTTCCGCCAACTTGGTTGACCTCAAAAAAAAAAAAAATGTTATCAAAATATAACTAAAATTTATATGTAGTAATTAACATGGACAGATTTTAAGGGCAGCTATGTTTTAATTATTTTTCATATCATTCTTATAAATTTTGATTGTCCTTTGCGGCTTCCGTATTCGATTTCCATCATCTTGGTTAAGGTGAGGTCCTGTAAAAACTAAAACAAATAAAGTGTAAAAATATGATTTGTTCTCATATCAAAATATTAAGGAGGTTTGATTCAAATATATTTTCAATGTTTTTTTTTTATTTGTCGTAAATTGACATAACTATTGCATTGGCGGCCTTTCCGTCAGCTTGGCTGATCTTAACAAGGAAAATGAATTTTTGAACTATAATTTCAAATTTATGTCGTACATATAGTCAGGTTTTAATGGCAGAATATATTTAGATTATTTTTAATGATTACTTTTCATTGTTTTTATAAATTATAACTGTTATTTTGGGGGCCATTTTGTGATGTCCGCCATCTTGGTGAAGCTGACGTTCTGCAAAAACTATCAAAAATAAAGTTTAAAAAATGTCATACTATAATCTCATATCGAAATATTTAGGAGTCTTGATAAAAATGTATTTTTAATGATTATTTTTTTAGTTTGTTTTAAATTGACATAATTATCGCATTGACGGCCAAATTACTTTTCCGCCATCTTGGCTGCCCCCCAAAAAAGAAAAAAAAATATTATAAAAATATAATTTCAATCTTTATGTCGTAAAATATGTAGCCAGATTTTATGGGCAGCTATGTTTAGATTATTTTTAATGATTATCTTCCATTGTTTTTATAAATTATAATTGTTATTTTGGCGGCCATTTTGTGATTTCTGCCATCTTGGTAAGATTGAGGTCCTGTAATCATATCAAAAATAATGCCTTAAAAAATATTCTTTAATCCCATAGCAAAATATTAAGAATTTTTGCTTGAAATGTATTTTGAATGATTTTTTTTGGAATTCTTTGAACTTAGTTTTCCAATTTTGTGACCGTTGGCCTACTTCCCTTTTGTCACAGGAATAATATATAGAAAATAATTGAATATTTGGAGTTTAAATATGCAAAGGAATGTCTAAATATCACGTTCCGTGTAGTTAACAATGTTTTTGTACAAATTCAAGTTAGAAATGGCTGTATCAAAATGGGTGTACCACATTTTGGGCATCGTTCAAAATTGGTGTCCTTTTGAACTCTGGAACATATTTTGCATTTTAACCTTCTTCGTGATCAAAGCAATCATTGTGATGGATCTTTCATCAAAAAGTAACAATTCTCTCTTTATTGCCATCTGAATTTCCCCTACCCCAAAATATAGTCACCCAGCTGTCCGATGCACCTTATAAATCTATAGACACCACAGTTCATCCTTAAGAAATCAGTGTCAACATAAAAAATAATCTGAAAATTTACACTTCAAATGACATCCTTATCCCTATTTCATCAATTCTATGGCGGGGTGCTAGGTGGACCCCTCCAGCCCAAGGACTAATTCTTAATAGGTCAGAGCTGGGGTACACTTCTTTGTACTATTATGTATATTATGTTTGTGCTGATGCAGTGGCGTAGCTAGGATTTTTTTCCAGGAGGGGGGGGGGGGCAAAGGTATGAAATTTCCCCAAAACTTTTCCCGGTCAATGTGTATGTATTTCATATAAAATATGCAAACTTACAAGTATAACCACATTACCATGTCATTTTGTAATATTACCTGCATTTTAATTTTAAAGTATAACATAGAGCAATCGGAAATAACAAAGTATATTATTTTGGTAAACAATATCTGGTTTATTTGTATGTACTAACGCAGTGGCGTACGCAGGATTTCTCTGAAGGGGGAAGGGCATGCAGTATGGTCAAGGGGAGGGGTGTCCGGAAATTTTTTGACATTTTCAAGGAGCCTGCATGCAAAATGGTGCAAGATTTTCGACTTTGACAGGAACAGTGTTAAAAGTTGAATTGTGGTGGTTCATGAGGATAAAACTGAAACTTTTGTGCCTTGACATGCATTTCTTTTTATGCCATTTATGCTACCTTACGGAGAAAAACTTGTCATTAAATTTGCACACTTTTAGGAGTCAAAATAAAAGAGCATTGATCGGTATTTGTGGTTTTTCTTGGCCACAAAATGTTATTTTGTCATAAAGATTATCTAAGCGGAGCGCCACCATTGGTTGGCGCGGAGCGTAGAGAAAATTTGGAAAAGTTAGACCCCTTAGATGGCCGGAAATAGCATTTTCTAGGCTTATACGAAGAATCTAGCCAGTCTCTTTCTTCTTTTGTCGTTTGCAATAAAATACTCACTTCAAAATATGTTCGCAAACTGCAAAGTGATCAGAGAGCTAAGAGCTAATTTTACCCCAAATATGTTATTTTGCCCAAAAGACCGAGCGAAGCGCCACCATTGGTTGGCGTGGAGCGTAAAGAAAATTTCGAAAATCAGACCCCTCAGATGGTCAAAATAGCGTATTTATGCTTGTAAAGAAAATCTAAGCATGAAGTCTTTTGATAGATGCCATCAGTGGGAAACAGAGTCTATCTTTTCTAAGTAAATATTGGAATTTGACAGAATTTGCCTAGGTCTATTTGTAGGAATTAAAAAAAAAACAAAAAATGGCATCACTGAAAGACCTTGCAGGGACAATCCTTCCCCTTTTTTTGGTGTCCTTATAAGCAATCTGGTGCCACATATGCTATCTTTTGAAGTAAAATCTGTGTTGATAAAGTTAGACTACGTATTTTTAAGAACAAAGAAAAATGGCATTTGTGAGGGGGGCATGGCCCAATGGTCTCCCCCTTCGCACGCCGCTAAAGAGGCCTAATGGTGGCTCGATCTCACAGGATGTCATGTGAGAAAAGCAGTCTGTTAAGTGTAGAAGGCTACAAGGTACTCATTGTCCATTTATTGTTACACTCAAAGTGAGCAGAAAGCTATTTTCCCGAACTAGCTTGTAAGCCTCCAAGGATTAGGCTAAGTAACAAAATCTAAGTGTGCCAACGGATCCAGCTAATTCTAATTTCTAGATTAACTTTAAGTTAATCGTTGGCCATGGATTGTTTCAGCCCCATCCATCGTTATGTACACAGAGTAAAATCGTACAGCTACTGCTAGCTTGTACAAGAACAACAACCTCGGGGGTCTACGGTAGTGACTTGTCAGTTTTCACATCCTTTGACTGAATTCCCAAAGTATCACCTGAATAACAGCTTCCTGTGCACTGAAATGCACTGATCATAACCCCCGTGGGTATACAAGCACAAGAGAACATTCAATCTGCTACGCGGCGAGGACATTTCTGTGGAACTCGAATTGGGCCGGTTCATGCGAAATCTGACGAAATCTGAGTTAATTTGTTGCATGAAAATACGAATTATGTATGAGAAATGTCTCACAATTTCTTTTTCTAACAAAATTTTTGAGAAATTTTTGTGAAATTTTTGTAATAATAATAACATTCACCAAATTTCCCCATTTTCATCAAATTTTCCCACAAAATTTTCCAGGGGGTGGGGGAAACTTGCCCCCTGCCCCCCCCCCCCCCCCCAGTAGCTACGCCACTGTGCTGATGGCTAGATGTAAACACAGGTTAAACAGTATCTGCCCGTTCAGAGCAGCGCTTAGATGTTTTGTTACCAGTTGACTTGAAAGGAAAGGTCACGCACGCATGCGCAGATATAAACATCCAACCCGTCTATTACGACATTACTAAACCTGCCAAGATTTCTGGATGTAAGAGGTAGTGAAAGATGTGGTATATTTTTTTCTAGTCCGTCACAGGAAATGAACCTTGGGATGCTTAACTTTCTGCTCTTTCTGTATAGTAAACTAAGGTAGTGACTCATTTTGAGATCTGCCTGTGATTGCCATGTCGAATATCAACAGGGAAGAAAACTAAAATATGGTGATGAAACATACAAGCTTTTTACACACCACATGATTTGGCAATGCAATGTCATGAAATTAGCAAAAAGCAATTCGGAGTGATATTTCAACACTAAAAAGTTATCCTAATGGTAGATCCGTTTAACATTTCCGTAGAATTTCCAGCAGCAGCCAGTACGTACTTCGATGTACGCCCATTCTCCAACTTTTAATTCGATACACGCCTGAAGATACAACATTAAGAATAACTTCTGAAAAAGTAGCCTTATAATACTCTTCCAAGGAGTTGCCACTAGACAATATTGATTGTCATCGAGGTGCATATATTTTACGACGAAGCGACATGTGAAAATGCAAATGTCGACCTATTCCTTATAGATGACATCCTTCCCGCAGAACGGCGTTCTTAATGATGAAACTAACACCTAACACCTAATAAGTAGAATATGTTTCATGATGTGCTCAAGGGCGGCGTCAGGGGCCAGAGGTCCAACTCAAGCTATATTTGCAAGAAAATGTGAATCAGAAGGAAAAGAAGGGGACAAGGAAAAAAGGAGCAGTAACCTATAATCTGTCCTCTATCAGAATAACCCGGCTCCTTCCTTAGGTGTGCCAGTCACAACCCAAATTTTTCGGTGCTTCCTGATAACGTGATGAAACTTTCCTTCTTCTTTTTTGAAACATTCTCAATTTTGTATGATTAGAACATTTTATTGTTCCCGGGAAGAAATGAAGAACACCACATCCACCCATGCTATATTCAGGATTTACATCTGAATGTTTGATTGACAGTATAAAATATACCAAAGCACCCCCAAAGTGTAACGTTTTGGTTTGTAACAGTCCAGTCAAGTTTGTGTTAGTGCTTTTTACGCAGTCCTAACCAAATGAAAGTTCACAGATCACGTAACAAACTGAGATATTACACCCCCGCCGACTATGATTTACTGGGGTGTCTTTGATGCATTCTAAAGAAGTAAAATCACTGCATGAGTTGGCAGTGTTGACCAGCAAACAGTGACATGGACTGTTAATCCACCTCCTGTGAAGTAGGGTTAAGCACATGTAGCTTATAAGCCTTAACATATTACAACTTGTTTTACATTTCTAGCTTATAACAAAAGTCTGTGTAAGTCCTACAAAGATAAGATTGAAATACTAACACGAATGTGTCATACAATGTCAATTGAGTTCAAAGTCCGTCCCAATTCTCTCTTGTGATAGTGCGATACCATGGATGTACTCTACAACCCCAGCCCACAAAACCACATGTGTACTTACACATTCAGAATGCAACGAGTTAGCCCGATGTTTTTTCAGAATGATAATACAGGAAGGACGTAATTGTTATAACATTTTACACAACTTCCTGGAATGACATATTATAAATCAGAAACTGGAACCGCCAAATTCATGTGATCCAAGCACACAATACATTTCACACCTGCATACCTATACATATTCTGCTAAGTCACACAATAGATATTATTGATCCAAGGCAACGAGAGATTCGAATAACACTTGGTTGCAAAATAAACACTACAATTTGCTGATCTCAAGGGGGGGGGGGTCAGATTCGGATCAGATCCTCCCCTCGAGATCAAAGGCTTTGCTTTTACACTTGATCCCCTGCGGTGAATCAAGCCCCGATCAAGCGATCAACAAACAGGAAGTGACGCAATGAACCCGCCTTATCCTCGTTATCCCGCCATTGTTCTAACTTACTTTTGTTTCCCGCGAAATGCAAGACACAGATTGGAAATATCGAAACCTTTACGGAGATAAAAGAGAAGCAAAGGGATAGCTTTTTTTCTAAAACACAGTCGGAAAAACTCTGGAATGAAAATTATTCTTTAAAATTGGAGAAAGACGCTCAAAGTTGAAGCCAATCACTAACGTCAAACAGAGTAGCCTATATACGTAGTATGTGTGTGCACTGCATGCAGTGCAGGCCAGCTGTACATACCGCAGCGCTGCTGTGCAGAGCAACGTTCGTGTATGCTGAAACGGGAAGTTACGTCATAGGTCATGTTGATCTCGAATCACCTTGATCCTCCGAGCTTTCACACACGGTTTTTTGATCCCCCGCGCGAGACCTGATCTGCCCCGGTGGGTGAATCAAAATCTCCGGATCTGATCCTGAGTGCGAGGGCTTTCACACTACAAAGTTGATCTCGAGGGGTGGATCAGATCCGGATCTGATCCCCTGCTTGAGCTCAAGTGTGAAAGCGGTCTTTGTCTGCCCCAGTGAACTTAACATGCCGTGACTAAGGGTAGGCCTACAAAAACTTTGCAAAAACTTTGTTTCTTAAACCTTGTCAATCATTAATTCAGTCAAATATTTCCATGACGATGCCAACCGACAAAATTTCAACGTGTGGATTGTACTCTTATTAACAAATTTGAACAGCGCTCAATACGTATATGAAGATGTCAGTTGCATTCTATCTTTTCAACAACTTTTCAAACATCAAACCCAACTGGCACCTGCGTTGCAAGCCTGTGCTCTACCACTTCATCAAACACTGCTTAGACAGTGGACCTATAAATTTAGTGAGAAAATAAATAACCCTTACGGAAAATACGTGGCCCTATACCTAGCCCCATACCTAGCCCCACCAAGACAATCATGGCTCACGTCATTGCAGCATTCCTTCTTCGGTGCAAAACAGTAAAGCGGTGGCCTAACACTTCGCTTAGAAGTTTGCCATTGAAACGCATCTTCTACCGTTTTGATTGCATGCGAACAGGAGAATATTCCTAAAAAGGAATAGAATGGACCAAAGACTGGAAGTAACGATTTCTCTTGTGGAATGGTGATCATGAATTTTCTTTGGTCCAAATCTGCGCTTCCTTTATCGTGTATACTGTGGCTAAACTGGATACAGGCTGTTATAAATATGGCCTTTGCCCTAATAAAGTAAAGTCTAATAGGTTGTTGCCCATAGTCTCATTGATTCCCTGCCCCGTTAGTGCCCCGCTAACTAAATCATGGGTTCTCGTCCACCCTTGACCCCAACCTTAACCCCCAATGCGTTTTTGGTTTTTCTACCAGGAAGGTGATATAAAAAATTGTATTACACATAACTAATTTTTTCAACTGACACTGTACAAGGAACAACTTTAAGTTAGAAATCTCGTTTTTGCCAGATCTGTAATACACTTCAACACTGGAGAACAGTTTCAGTACATCTATGACCTCTAGAAATGAATACTGGAACCAATTTACACTCACTTTAACTTTGAAAGTGTGACCCCTCATGAAGTCGAAAATGACCTTTCTTGTTGATTGCTAAGCTGCTTGTAAGTAGCGACTTAGAAATCCTTATGCAGTAACGTTTTTCCTTCAATACATATGGACACGACCAGGGGAGTACTTTTGAAGGGGGGGGGGGGGAGCATGAGTTTCGTGCTACCTTTCTTCATTTTTCCTTCTTTTGGGGGTGGTCGCCCCCATGTCACCCCCATTGCTGCCTCCGCGCACCGCAAAGTACAAAATGATCAGAAATCTCCAAATATGAATAATAAATATGTTACCATGAATCGGTTAAAGAAAAAGTGTTTTAGGTAGTTTACGTCCTATACGATTTGTATACAGTGGATGACTCAATATACTCCATAATACACGTCAATATACACTGCGATTGGGCGAACGTATAAGAAAGCTAACCATGCGCATTCTACAATCATTTTGATTTTTCATGAAAAATTTACAGCGACTAAATTTGTGAAATACCTGTGAAATTGAAATCACGCCATTTTTTTTAAGACCCAGATTCAGGGTTGGGGCCAGGATTTGCCCGACAGGGGGGCCAGAATTTCAAGTCCCCGACATATCCACAAAGTCGATGTTATGTCCAGGTGGAATGAAACTTGGCAGATTTTTTAGGCGCGAGGATCGCGCCGAAATTTTGGGCTTTCTTTTTAACATATACTTTTATCTGGACTTTATTCGAAGCAAAAATTAAAATTTTTGAAAGGAATTTGGCTTTTTTTCATAAAAAAAAAGTTCAGGTGTTTATTAAAGAATCGGTCCTTTCGTAAGGGAAAAATCAAAAACGTTATATGGGCGAAAGCTGAAATTCTTTTGAGGTTACACATTAAATCATACTAGACCTACGTACCAAGGCTTCAAGACGAGACCAGGTATTTGCCCGGAAAGTTTTTCCCTTCTTTTGAACGAAGATTTGAAAATTAAGGGCTTATTATATTGGAGAAATTTTTGGCTTTAATGAAAGAAAATTTGGTTCATTGGTAAATTTATAATAAAAAATTTGTTTATTTCATTAAGTGATATGCCTTTCAAGAGCAAAATTAGGTAGACTTATACCGTTTGATTAACAGAGTTGGCTTTGATTATTTATTGTACAGAGCATCCATCGAAACTGAAAAATTTTGCCACTTTGAACAATCGAAAGCTGATATTGGAGAAAAGATGTGATCTTTATGCCAGTTTTGGGGTTTTATGGAAAAATCTGACGTACTCATGAGAAAAGTCAAGTAGAGGTGATCTGTAGTTTTGTTGAGGTTACTGAATAACATCATGCAGATTCAGGCCCTCGGGCAATATCGGAACATTCTCCAGAGAAAAATAGTTTGGCTTCGCATGTATTTGAAGTTTTATATTTTATTTGTTGTCATAGGCGTACGGGAGCGTTTCAGTTTGGGAGGGGCAGAATTTTTTTTTGTCTAAAGAAATGTAATCCTGCACGAAAGACTATCAAGTCGAGTGCACAGAGTTTTTTGAAAAAATTGATAACCTCCAGACATCAGGAAATGGCATTTCCCTAAAGAAGTCATTACTTTGAGATTTCTTTCGCAATAAAATTTTCATTTCATAATACTGCCCCAAAACGAAGAATAATTTTAAGCATGCATTCTTCGAAAAAGTAATCTGTTCGACCAAAACACTGTATCTAAACGGAGCGCCACCATCAGTTGGCGCGGAGCGTACAGAAAATTGTAAAAAATTTAGCCCCTCAGACAGCCGGAATGGCCCTAAGGATAGTTCGGAATTGTGAGTTTCCTTCAAGAATATGGTCTTAGAGTAAGCAAACTCAAGAAGGTTGCCCGAGTGACTGAAGTTTATCAGGTCCACATCTTTTATGGTGGGTTTGTTGATGAAGGTTCCCCGACGAAATTGGATTTTCTCAACAACAGGGGTTGGGTAGCCGTCCCCGACGGGGACACGTCCCCAAAGGCGCACACTGATTGAAAATGGGATAAATGATAACAGACCTAGTAAGAAGTGATTAAAGCCGATTCAGATATGCATTAAAATGCGTTAAAAGGGGAAAAACTACTTCTTAAAGAAAAATCATGATCATCCATATAGTAACTCCAGTCCTTTACGTTTTTCATGTTTAGGCCTCTCCGAAAAAAATGCAGTCCTTCCCCGACGGGGAATGAGATAGGACAAGGTACCTGGAATGAGGTATAACAAAGCTAAGAAGTGATTTAAAATCGATTCCGATATGTATTAAAATATCATCACAAAACAAAGACTATGTTCTAGGTCGCCCATGCAATAACTTCAGTGCTTGTAGGGCTGTTTATTATTATTTTTTTATTTTTAGGCCTTCCCAAAGAAACCGCCGACATTCCCCGCTAACCCCCCTTCCTTCCCGCTGGCGCCACCCCTGCCCATATGGCTCCTCGAAATCTCCAGGGTCTTGCCACGAATTCTGGTTATGTGTGGTTTGGGGGATAGCCTTTCCCTGTCATGTACGTGAATGCATATGGTAACAACATTTGGTCAATTAAGAATTGCAAAAAACGTAGACAAGCATATATGGAGGCTGTACCTGTTTAGGCTGCAGTACATGTGAATGATAACGTTTGAACACTAAGAATTGCAAAGTCAGGTGACCAAAGCGAGATTGTTTGACTTGATCATGAGAAAACTAGAGGACCGGCAGAATGGTACCAAATTCATGGGATGGCATTTGAATAAAAATGTTAGTGAAACTATTAATGAAAACAATTTAAATAACTTACTTTCTATGGGTGAAAAAACACTCTGTTCCTTATCAGGTGTGGGTATTACAGTTTAGTCTTTAGTAGGGTAAAATGTGGGGGAGGGGGAAACCATAGCTTCCCACTGTTTTAAAAGTGCACCTTCCCCCGTTTTGTGTGCAATGCTTAACCCTAATTCGTAGGTATCCCTAACACGCCCGGGGACTAATAAGACGGGTGACAGATAAGAAGAAACAATGAAATGGAGAATGAGAAGGGGACTAATGAGACGAATCAGGTTAAATGGGGAGGGAGACTAACTAGTCGATTGAGTGGTACGTGCCTTTATTAACTCACCCTTTCCTCTCGTTTACCGAATTTGGTACTAGAACTATTATAACTAAGGTCTAATCATAGCTGTGAAAACGAAGAAATACCCTGGTCACTTAATTTGTGATTCATTTTGATGGAAAATAATGCTACATTGGTATAACGTTTGTGTACTTTTGTGTAAAGTATCCATCTATGCCATTATTATTTCAACAGACATTGCGCAGTCTTTCGAATACGACTATATGCTGTAGTGAATACCCCGACAGCCCGAGCAACGCCCAATGTAAGTAAGCAATATTTATAGACCTACAGAAAATATGGAATTTATACACGGAAAACGGCATCCTCCATAAAACATATCATTACTATATTAACAATGTTGTACGGAGGAGAGAATATACACACATAGTATATACAAAAATGCATCATATTGCGTGTATAGGTGTTCGATATGGTGTTTATACATAGCCTATACTTATATACTGTAGTCCTACCTTACGGCTGAAAAAATTGGCAAAGATGGGAACAGGGGGGATTACACCCAAGGCGATAAGGAAATGTTTGTGTAACTGCATGGGGTGAGTAGCATGTCGAATGCAAGTAGACACAACACATTAATGGAAAGAAGTAATGGAGAAACGTTATTGGCAATAGTAGTTCAACATGTCAAATGGATTGCCAAAACTAGTTTTTTAATGTTAGCTTTTTCCACACTGACAGATAAAACAAAATTTTAGGAAAATACTAGGCCTTAATTTTACAGCAAAGGTGTTAGTTTTTAGTGTATATGAAATCTCAAGATTGGTTTCGGCAAAACACCCTTGGCATAGTAATTAAATAGGGTCACGGATTCAAAGCTTGGGGTACAGGGAGCGCTGAAAACAAAGTCACTTGTAAACGTCACTTTAATCATTTTTACGTTTTACAAAAGGAAAGATGGACAAACTGCTAGTAAGAATTGAATAAGGGACTTCAGCCAGTATTACCCGAGAAAAGGGCTGTCGCTAACATCTTTAATTGAATTGCAACATTTAATCTCTTTTACAACCAACCTTACTCTACTGAGGAAACAGTCTTTGAAGGGGTCAAACCCCTATAACTTTACTGGTCTAAAGATACCTGAACAGGAAGTTCTGTGATAGATTCTGGATGGAGAGTGCCCAATTGAACTTTATGGCAGTACTAGCTATTAGTAGTAGTCGTTTCTACCGTCATGACCTCCATTGGTTCCTTTAAAGTTAAAATAACGGTTTGAAATAGGCGAGCCTGCAGTTCGTTTTGGGGGGGGGGGGGGTAGCAACATGCATAGGATAAATAAACTGAGATCAACAAAAAGAGTACATCGTTACTCGGTTTATTTATCCTATGCCTTTCCCAGGGGTGGCGCCAGCATTTGCCCGACAGGGGGCCAGAATTTCAAGGACCCGACATATCCACAAATTCGATGTTTTGTCCCGGTGGAACGAAACTTGCCAGAATAGTTAAGCGCGCCGAAATTTTGGTCTTTATTTGAAGAAAAAATTAAAAATTTTGAAAGAAATTTGGCTTTTGTTATAAAAAGATTTAGGTGTTTATTGAAACATCTGTCCTTCATAAGGGTAAAATCAAAAACGTTACATGGGCGAAAGCTGAAATTCTTTGGAGTTACACATTAAATCGTACTAGACCTACGTAATAAGGCTTCAAGACGAGACCAGAAATTTGCCCGGAAAGTTTTTCCCTAGTTTTGAACGAAGATATTTTATTTATTTTTTTATTTTATTGGAGAAATTTTTGGTATAGTGAAAAAAGAATTTGGTTTATTGGTAAATTCATACCAAAAAACTTGTTTCTTCCCATTAAGTGATATGCCTTTCAAGAGCAAAATTAGGTAGTTTGCCGGGTGACTAACAGAGTCGGCTTTGGTTATTTATTGTACAGAGCATCCAGCGAAATTGGAAAACTTTGACACTTTCAACAATCTACAGATTTTGGAGAAAAAATGTAATTTTTATGACAGTTTTGGAGTTTTATGTAAGAATCTGACGTTCTTATGAGAAAAATCATGAAGGGGGTAATCTGTTGTTTTGCTGGGGTTACTGAATAACATCATGAAGATTCAGGCTCTCGGACCATATTGGAACATTCTCCCGACGAAAAAAAGTTTGGCTTCGCATGTGTTTGAAACTTTATATTTTATTTATTGTCATAGGCGTACGGGAGCGTTTCAGTTTGGGAGGGGCAGAATTGTTTTTTGTCCAAATAAATGTAATCCTGCACGAAAGACTGTCTAAGTCGAGTGCACAGAGTTTTTTGAAAAATTGATAACCTCCAGACATCAGGAAATTGTATTTCCCGGGATCGTTACCAGAATAAAAGAAGTCATTACTTTTAGATTTCTTTCGCAATAAAATTTTCACTACATAAAACTGCCCCGAAACGTAGAATAATTTGAAGCACGCATTGTTCTAAAATGTAATCTGTTCGTCCAAAACAGCATATCTACGCGGCGCACCACCATCAGTTGACGGAATGGCATTTTCCAGACTTTTAACTAGAAATGTGTCGTCGTTATTTTGAGCTTATCTTAAAAACCCAACCTGCTGAATGATCAGAAAAGTACCAGTAAAAGGTACCACTACAAGTAAATGTAATGGTCTTGGCTCTTTTCGGGGCGAAACTAGGCAACGGAATTGAAAACATACTATAATGTTTTTGACTGTATGAAGAATCTTCGTTAAATTCAATTCCAAGGTCCCAAAAATACATGGAATTTTAACGTGACATGCCGATTTCTAGACTTCCAACGTATTTGAAAATATGGCACGTGTGCCTTCAAATAAATTCTCAGTCAGACTTATGTCTGTACGTGGGAGATATTCTCACACCACTGTTAATTATTATGTGTAGCTGAAAACGACGTTGCCGATATTCATTACTGTTGTGAAAATTAGGTTGTCCGGGCAGGACAGATGGCAGACCATTGGGTACTGCATGCACATGGAAAGCGTCTCGTCCGTTTTTGTAAGGATGATTCGGAATTGTGAGTTTCCTTCAAGAATATGGTCCTCTAGTAAGCAAAATCAAGAAGGTCGCGAGAGTGACTGAAATTTATCAGGCCCACATCTTTTACCGTGGGTTTGGTGATGAAGGTTCCCCGACGAAATTGGATTTTCTCAACAACAGGGGTTGGGTAGCCCTCCCCAAAGGGGGCTTGACCGTGCGCGCACGGATTTAAAATGAGATGAGGGATAACCGTGACAGACCTTGAAAGAAGTGATTAAAACCGATTCAGATATGCAATAATATAGCGTTAAAAAGGAAAAAAACTACTTCTTAAAGAAAAAACACATGATCATCCATCCCCAGGGTTAAATTCCATTCGAAACCATTTGGAAAAGTTGAATGGTTCCGAATGGTTCTGAATGGACCCGAATGGACCTGAATGGTCTTAAATGGATTTCAAATGGTATATGAATGGAAATGTACATCTGAATGGTTTTCTGATTGCATACCTGAATGGAATGCAAATGGTTCGCGAATGGTTTTGGTGTTCGCAAATGGTTCCAAATGGTTCAAACTGGAAACCATTCAGGGAATTGTATATATTATGTACATCAATGGAACATGTCCAGTTCAACATGCATGTACATGATGCAAATGGTCGAGTTGTCTGTTGGTGTAAGCCTACCTGTTGCAAATTCATTTGAAAGGATATGTAAAGCTCAATGAAACAAATAAGTTATAAACAACTGGATTTGATACATCTCTCACAATTTGTACACAGGTACAATTGAAGATGTATAGACAGGAAAGTAAGAAACTTTGTATTAACCTAAACCAGTTTAGATTCTTCTCAGCCTGAATATTTCCCTGATCATTTCCCCAGGCACATTTTATTTATAGGAATTTTGGAGGGGGCGGGGCACACTTATCAAATTTTGTGGGGCTCAAATGAATTGGGGGTTACAGTAAAGCCGTGCATAGCAACTCGAGTAGGCAGCAACCGCACCCCTGGATTTCCCTGAAAATTTTTAGCTTCAGTTTTCCCAAACAGTGTAACCCCCTCCCCTACCTTGGAAATGATACACAGAGATACTGTAATGCACGGCACCGATATCAGCTGAAACAGGAAATTCTTCTTGCCATTCCAATACCCGACCCACACCCGAGACCTCTTGACTCCCTTCTCCACTCCACTTTCTGGCACTTTCTTAGCCCGTGCTCGATATCCTCGTATACCCCAACAACACTTTGAAATTCTGTAGTTGTAGCTTTGCAGCCTGGTATCATCTACAGTCCAGAGGCACAACCTCCTCAATTATTGTACTCATTTCTTCTCTCCATTTTCTCCATACACAATTCCAATCCCCCTCCCCATCATGCTGATGCATATCTTTGTTGCCTTTCAAGTTGCTCATCCGTATGATAACCGTGACACTGAACAGGATCAAAGTACAATACAATGCTGGTTTGAATGGAGCTATTACGTAATAGCTTGGCATGCACACAAAGCATGATACAGCACTGCACCATACAAAGCTCACAGATGCTGTACACCCATGTGTACATCACATGCACAGTACAATGTAACAAAATAGGCGCGGGCACAGCTAGTACAAGAGCTACAGTACTGTACTTACACTACAGAGAGTGCTATGCAGTGGTGTGCAGGTGTCATGAATTCAAGAAACGTGAAGTGAAAGGGCAAGACTGCTTTCCTTAGAGGACTTTCATGACATGCTGAAGCACAGTAAGTAAAGGAACATGTTTTTAAACTATTGCACCAGAGAGACCAATAAGCAATGAACAAATGTTAGTGAAAATTAAGAGCAAAAGACTGCATCAATTAATGGGTGCTGCTGTGTTAACAGTCAGGCCTAATGTTTATAGGCCCTAGTATAGTAGTAGTAGTAGCGGTTCCACAAGACAATTCGTAGCACTAACTTAGTACTGTAGTAGTATACAAAGACAAACGTTAATTTATGAAGCAGACCGTTTTACTGGGGGGTGGACATTTTATAGCCTACAAGGAGAAGAGGGATGGACATATTATATGCAAATAATACACGCAAAACCCTCTACAAAGACAACCAAGCTTAATTTTATTGGATCCAAGTTCATTAACCAAATTTAGGGTTTTGAAAAGTCATAGGCTTATTACTGGCCTCAGCCTAGTCATACTAAAAATAGTTGACCCCAGATCATGGTAAAATTTGAAGTTGGAGTAAAATGTTTTTTTCTTTTCTTTTGGAGGGGGGGTGGGTGGGGGTTGGTTATGAAGACTGTCTCTTTCCTTTTGGGTGCTGACTCAAAACTAACAGGATGGAAAAGGAATTGCTTTTTGCATGTTTCCATCTTTTTCTGTAAGTAGTAAAGTTCTGTAGCATCGGGCCTAAATAATAAACAGGTACACAATTTGTTGCAGGCCTAGGCCTATTTTTATTTGTGTGCGTATGATAAATAAATAGTTTTTGAATTCAACTAAGTCTCCATATATGGCCTTTAGCAAAATCTGACTGCAGGCCTTGGCCTATACCACAGTCCCATACAAACAGACGCTGTCTTTAAAAAAACAAAAGCAGTCACCCCAACTTGAAGTAGTGTAGTAGACTGTCTCGTTCCATGATTGGCTGTTTAGAGTTATGTGACAACATTGTTTCTCTTCAAATATGAAATTTACTGCTTGGTTTACCCAGAATATGCAATATTGAAGTCTAAAAATATGATGAAACTAAGATACAGTACTTTGAAGATAAGAACAAAATTGTGATGCTTAGTTGTTGTTTTAAATAAATTGGGGGGGGGGGGGACTGTTCTTGACCTTAAAAGCTTAAGTTTTCTTTTATCAAGAACATTTTACCCTTTAAAACCAATTTTGTTGTACAACTTTTTATATACTTTTAAAATTTTATTTTTCATTTCCCAAACAGAATGACATCATAGTGAAACTGTCTCCTGCTTGTCCTGCACAGCTGATGGAGTTATTTTTCAGTGTCTTAAATACTTTTCATTGATGTCTGGACTGCTGTGTACCATGTAGCAGAGTCAAGCATAATCATTTTAGTGAGTGAGGAAATTGTACTGCATACTGTACATGGAGCCATGGACTGAACAAGTTATCCTGCTATTGAACTGTGACACCAATGTACTGGTAACCTTTTATGGCCTGCTTCCTTTTGAATAGCGATTTTCTTGTTTAAAACTACAAAGCCTGTTTTCGTTATCACATAATATGAGCAGTCCTTATTGTTGAATTATAACATATCCATGACATGCAGGCTACTGTACCTTTTGATGTTCTTGCTGTGGAGTGAGAATGAGTCCTGAGGTTGGAGAACTACAGAAAAGTGTTGAAGTAGATACTGTAAAGCAGTTACAGGACAACTTATGAGAGGCATCTTTGAATTGACCACAACACTCAAAAAGATATTTGCTACAGATGCCTACGGACCAGTACCAATTTACAAAGGAAATCCTGGTGTCCTAGTTTTTGTGCCTCATTTATTGTAATCTGATAAATTGAACGGTATTGTTTAAACTGTCAGGATGATGTAATTAAGAAGTGTTGAATCCTTGGTGTGGAATATTTCCTTTACTCAGGAGTAAACGGGAGGATCGGACGAAGAATACAGCCATTGGATTTGGAAACAAAATAAATTTTCCCCTTCGTGGACCTTTCATGTGCCCTGTGTGCAGCCTCTAAAGGCATTTAATTGTGTTAAAACATCTTACTTTTTCAACTTGGATAACCATGAGAAAAGTTTTTCATGGACCAAACAGTTACCAAAGTTTGTTTTATTTGGGAAATGTGAGAAGACTGAAGCCTACTCTATGATTTTTCATGAAATGCATTTTACCATGGAAATCCCAATTATTTTAACTGTAAATGTGAAATAACTGGTGCTTAAAGTTACAGTATAAAATACTTGATGGACCATTTTAATATTTTGACCGAACTTTGTTTTAATTTGAAAGTCCGAAGTTTTTTTTTACTGTGGACAAAGCATTCTCGTCGATAATTTTTCTACTTTTTCTTCCTTGGAAAGAAAACCTACAGTGTGATTTTTTTCATTCCTTCGGTTTACTGAAAGGTGTACCCTACATTTGAATTACAACGAGCTATATTTTTTGTCTATATTGTGTGTTTGCATATGAATGTGTATTACATGATTTTGGACACCATGAACTGTTTTTACATGCGTTTAAGTTTGTAACAAACTTGCCAAGTATCAATTGACTTTTGAATTTGAGTGAAGTTGTACTCATATGGACTAGTTATGTTGTTCTTCATTTACCTTGTAAGTATCAGATCTCACCCATTACATGTAATATCCTTCAACTGGGTTGCCAGCTCTGCATGATGTGCAATCCATTATTACTGTTCTGTAAGCTTAACAGAATGCCATCAGGGGATAATAAATGTACACTCTGTTGCTACTATAGTTGAATTCTTATATTGTTTTAATTAATTTTGGTTTAACAGCAACTGTGCAGTATTTTCCATCTCAAACTTGCACACAGAAACCATTGCAGACCATTTGTGGGTGGTTTCCTGTTTAAATTATTTAAAACTGTTGAGATGCATAACATGATGAACCATTCACAAACCATTTGTGAATGGTTCCAGTCATTACATTCAAAAACCATTTGCATGCCAGACCATTTGAAGACCATTTGCAAATGGTACCATTCAACATCATTTGGGACCAGTTGTTCCATTTAAAGACCATTTGCACACCAGACCATTTGAAGACCATTCGCAAATGGTACCATTCAACACCATTCGGGACCAGTTAAAAACCATTTGCGCACCAGACCATTCGCAGACCATTTGCAAATGGAACCATTCGGGACCATTCAGGACCATTCAGAACTGTCCAAAAATACAGTGTGAAAAATACCATTCGGAACCATTCAGACCATTCGCGAATGGTTTCAAATGGAATTTAACCCTGGGTCTAGTAACTTCAGTCCTTTACGTTTTTTCATGTTTAGGCCTCCCCGAAAAAATTGCCGTCCCTCCCCGGCGGGGGAGGAGATAGGACAAGGTACATGTAATGTATGGCGAGCAATATGGCGAGCAATCGGTATCAAATCATGGGGAATTGACACATACCAATTTAAATCGACACCTACCAATTTAAATTGACACATACCAATTTAAATCAACATATACCAATTTAAATCGGCACATACCAATTTAAACTGACACATACCAGTTTAAACTGACACATACCGATTTAACTTCGAGAAATGCCAATTTTAACTGACACATACCAATTTAAATCGGTATATACCAGTTTAAATCGACACCTACCAATTTACCTCATTAACATATTTGATACCCCGATTTCGCAACCCCAGCCAAACACATGCTCTTTGCAATCCGCCAAGGCCTCACCACCTCTTTGTACGCATTTAGCCACTGTGTAATGCCCATTGCTGTCATGCTCTGTTAAGTTTGGTAAGTTGTTCTCAATGAGCGCACATGTCAGTCAGTAGGCCTTAGTTAGATGATGTTGCTGTACATATCACTCCGGTTTCTTACCAATTGGTTTAAGTCGGGTAGACCTTTTGTCCAGTCGTGGTTCCCTAGCTTGTTTTCAGTACTCCATTGATAACGCTGAGCACGAAGCACAACAACAATAGATTCCATTTTTTAACTCTTTCATTTCATTGGGGTGGTGAGGCCTTAGCGGATTGCAAAGAGCACGTGTTTTGCGGAGGTTGCGAAATCGGGATATCAAATATGTTAATGAGGTAAATCGGTAGGTTTCAATTTAAACTGGTATGTGTCGATTTAAACTGGTATATGTCAGATTAAATCGGTATGTGTCAGTTTAAACTGGTATGTGTCAGTTTAAATTGGACTGTGCCGATTTAAATTGGTATATGTCGATTTAAAGGGCAGCAGTATTCCCCCCAAAAAGAAGCTCGATAATGGATCATACGAGTTTTCCATTGACTGAATACTTCTTTGACGTCATTCATGATTGACAGTTAGTCTCCGTCTCAATTCAAAACGAAGGCTATACTGATTGGTGGATATTGGTCACATGATATTGTTTACAAATGTTCAAACGCACGGTGGTATGTACTGTACACACACATATACTCATACACAATCTCAACGGTACGTCGTTATATTACAGTACACTGCACTGCAGTACTGCAGAACAGCAGTCAGTTTACATTGCATTAATTGAACGCAAAATATTCGTGGAAGCAAGTTACCACACAAACAGAACGTAAAATAACATGGCTATCGCAAGACAAACTTTCATGTGCTGTGAAATCGATAGTGACAGAAGTACACTGACACTATCTGCTCGGAAAAGGCACAGAAGGACAGCCGATAAGAAGTGCAGGGTGACCAAGCTGCGTTCTCCGATTCGTTCGTAGCGTCTGTGGAAGGAAGACAGCGGTAGCCGAGCATTCCTTCAATTTGCTGTCATCGAAGTAACTGTGGCCACAGAACCTGACAGCAAAGGGTGAGTAAGTCCTTTATTACAGGCTTATAGTCGAAACTTTTCATATTTAAGGGGGTGCCATCAAAGAACAATATGAACAAAAGCCTAGGTCAGAGTTCAAAGTTGTTATACATACAAAAATATCGTAGGCCTAGGCCAACAGTACTAAATTAGCCTATTACCTTAGTAGTAGCCTAACTAGTAACGTTAGTAGTTAGCACTTTGGTCATATAAAGCTCAGCCTAAGCTAGACCGAGTAACTGTACTTACTTTTGTTGCTTACAGCCTAGTAGGCCAATACAGGGCGCACAAAATCACAAAAAATGACTGCCTTCAGGTACGTTTGTAGCCAAATGCTTACAAGTAGCAGCCTAGGCCTAATGTACTACTGTAAATTCCGTTATCCAGTACTAGCTTAGGCCCATGGGCCCTCCCTGCCAGGCTGCCAAACTCTGAGATTTAGATTTACATGAAGAAACCTGGAGAATGGTATCTCCAGGCAGAGATTTACGAATTTTTTTCTGCATCTGAACGGGTGGGACATACATATACATTGATTGTAGCCTATGGATGCACACCACCAGCGTTGCAAAATCCAGGGGTGAGGCAAAGGTTTGTCCAGACCTGTACTTGGATTTGAAATTTGATGTTAAAAGTTATTTTTAACACATTTAAGTTCAAACATTACTTTTGGCCCCAAGATTTTTATGGGCGGAAAATAACAGGCGAAAACTACCTAGGGCCGAAATTGACAGACCTGTCGTGGGTGGGTCGAGCTTCCCAGCAGCATTTCAGTCTGAACCCATGTGAAATGCCATAAGTAGTAGGCTAGCTCCTGTACATTGAGATGGCCAGTGAAGGTGGAGTGGCACACTGATTTTTGAGTATTTCATAGCAAATATTTGCTGTGAATGTAATAATTGGACAAAACTGTGTTTGCAATGGCATGTGTACTGTACCGGCTGAAGATCAGTGGCCAGCTGTGCACACAGCAATTTGGAGGCTTTACACTATATGCATCAGTACGTAGTACGTACTACGTAGCATAGCCAGGATTGTGTCATGGAAGGGGGGGGGGGGGGCTGTGGAGCACAGCATAAGGGGAAGCCCAAGGGGAGAGAGAAAAACTTCCATTTTACAGTAGGTGTTTTTTTATTTTGCATTTCAGTTTTGAGTCATAGTGGGTTCAACCTCCCAAACCACCCACGTGCTTGACACGAATTGTAAGGGAAAAGCAATTTTTAGCCATCTCAAGCCTGCAACTAATAATCCACAATTTTTCAGAGAACTTTTTGTTCAGGTATCTTGAGATCAATATTAGTTAAAGCCTAGGCATTTGTCCCCTCCAAAGACTATTTGCTCGATAGATAGAGGTTGGTTTAAACAAGTGTTACAGTAGATAGTAGAGCCAATTGTAGAAACAAAGGCTTAGTAGGGGATCTTTCAGTGTATCTTCAGAAAAAGATGATTTAGAGAGTTCCAGTTGATTTAAAATGATTCATTCGTTGAGTTCCCCAAAAAATTATCAATGAGCCGGTGAAAAAGGGATAACTAATTATGTTTGTACACAAAGATGACTGAATAATGACTACCATGCTTCTGCTTGAGGTCTGTTCACTCTGTTGCACGAGTGACCAGCTTGCAGGCTGAGACCTTGTCTCAAACTTCCAAGCCACATGGGTTGTGTGAAAATCATAGTACTACTGTAATTGCAACCCCCAGATTGGTTGAGGGCCAAAGCCAAAATTACCATGTTGTGGTGGGACGGAATTTGATAGCCTTTTTTATTAGTGCCTGTTTACATGTAGCTTCTGTGATTAATTCATTGATTCCATAAAAACTGGTTAGTTACAGAGTATTAAAAGGCACAATAAAAGTAACATAAATGTCAAGCTGTTACCATAGTAACACAAATTTATGGATGTGGTGGGACGGAATGATAACTTTCACACAATCAGAAACATGTGACTACAGTAATATCTAATTATTATCAAAAGTAGAAAGATATAAGTTAAAATTTCAAGATTGAAATGAAGTCTGATTATTCTTCTTTCACTATTAAAACAATCGCATAAATCACATTTCATTTGAGAGAGCTATGCAAATATTTCAAAAGTGTTTCAGTGTGGTGGGACGGAATGTGGTGGGACGGAACTAAGTGAAGCCTGTTCATTATGTATGGGTTCCATGGAAACCTGCTTAGATTTTCATGAAACTTCCTCAGAACTTTACATCACAGACAAAACCAACTCATAGAAACTTTCAGTGCCACAACCTGTTCAATAGTTACCGCCCTTTCAAAAAAGTATTACGCAATGTGGTGCTTTTTCAGGTGAGAGCTGCTATTGCCATTTTGCATGATTTTGCAGGCCCATTACAGTTCACAGGAATAAGAAAAAAAAGCTGAAAATTTATTTGCCTAGTGAGTTAAAGACATATAAACAGAATCTGATGTAAAAACTGAAGTGCCGACCATATTTCTGAGGTACAGGTCTTCAAAAATGCAGTTTTTCCTTTCCGAAAGTGATTTTTTCAAACTTTGGGCCCATGTGGGCCCTAGACCAAGTGGCCCAAGGCACTCATAATTTTGCTCAGCATTACAGGGTATTTGGTTACATGGCAATAAGCAGGGGGCAAACATTACCCAAAACGTCTTCAAAGACTGAGTTGATAGGGTCCAAAATTGGTCCCATGGCAAAAATGGGGAAAATGGGCCTAGAACACGGAGATTGTTGACCCTATGGGCAATGACCAACAGGTTTAAATTTTTTAGTTGGGAAAGATATACATTTGTTCTTAATAATTTCAAAATTAATGTAGGTTTTAGATCTCCTTCATGGGAGGTGAGAGAAAGAAGGTGCATAATACACGTACAAGTCAGAAAGAAATTCGACAAAAACCATTGGGTACCATATTTGGGGACCCACAAATTTTGGAACTATGCATGATGTACTTTCAAAACTAAATACAAGGTGGAGAAGTATGCCATAGTTTTTACAAAAGCTGTCAAAAACATGACTCTGACCACAAAAGTCAAGTCATGAGTAAATCTATCAGGGCATACTACTTAAAATTACCTTTTAACTAAAATTCCGTCCCACCACACTTGTTTCCGTCCCACCACAAAAATGTTGAGTAATCACCATGACTACCCTAAATACCATATTGACTTTTTTTGCAGTCAGAAGTGTCACTTTCATTCACAGTTGATATTTTGGAAAGTTTCAATAATTTTTTCAACTTTTGTACCATTGAAAATAAAAAAGGAATGTAAAAAAATGTGGTGGGACAGAATTGGACATTTTCATTTTAATTTTTACTATGGATATTAAAAGTATCTTTAGTATTTTCTTAGTGCATAAATTGTGTTTACTAAAGCATTTTGACACAGAAAAAGAAGGGAATTCAAAATGTGTATGTTGTTATGTCCTTTTTTCCTAATTCCGTCCCACCACATTTTGAATGAGCAATTTGCTGCAATTTGCATCTTTGAATGACCGCATCCCACTGATAATGCAATTAATCACAACTTATTCTTCAGATTTTATAACTTTGGACTGTAGTCTAAATTATACCATGGGTGGATTGAACCAAATCGAAATTGCTCAATTTTTAGGTTTGGTGATGACCATTTTTGGCTTTGGCCCTTGATAGTTATGATTCACCAAATGAAATGGATATAAATGAGTATGCATTGCTGATCTAAATGTTAATGACCAAAGAGATGGTCGCAGAGGGTGAAATTGGCCACACCTTGAAAATATGGGTTACAGTGTACACATGGACTCTTTCGCCTTTTTCTTTGGTAAAGTTGGCTAGTTACAGTCCCATTCAATTCTAGCAGCATGGCCTTTGCCTCGCTAAACATGCACACCCCCCACGGACGCTACTGTATTTTTTTAGATCCTTAAATACAGTTTGTAACTTACTGTAGTAACACAAATTTTGCTTCAAAGCGTAGCATACTCTGTGACACTAGATTGCATGTAGAACACCTAATTTCTGAAAAAAATTCAAAGAGAAAACATTGTCTCCCACTGATGCCAAATTTTTTAGGCCCAAAAAGTAGAGAAATTTTGTAACACTCCAAAATTTACTTCAAAAGGTAGCATTATAGCACCAGATTGCATTTACTGTTAGGCCAACCCAATTTTAAAATTTACAAAGGCCTGTAGGGGATCACCCCTCCCTTAGATCCCTGATCTCCCAGGCCAACTTCTCTCAATAAAACACATTGCAGGAGATTTTAAAACCCATTATGACTTCACAGCTGTGATGCATCCATGGTACATGTATTTACCATCCCCGCTCACATTGCTTGTTTGCTCGTTAAATTTTGCCATCACAGGGCTCCACCATAACAATAATTTGCCATCATGTCGTGGAAGGTCGAACTTTACACCAACAATACAGTATGTGTAAGTAATTTTAGATTCCAAACCTTATCCCCACTCTGTTAGATGCACTGTGCCAGCAAGTATGGGCACACAACACATAACTCTGTGTATAAACCGTGGTAACTGAGCATACTGTACTTCTGCGTGCTTGGAAAATGAAAGCTTTAAGGTGATTTTTACTTGTGAAAATGTAAATGCCTGCAAGATTTGTTTTGAAATCAGATAAGGGAAGGTTGAGCTTTTTAAAAAAGGATTGCTGCTAGCTCATCTTAGTGTGGTGGTAAGTCTTAGTCATCAAACTTCAAAGTTACAGTACTGTATGGTATTGTACTGCCACAGATTTTGGTCCTCCTCACTGATACAAAGTTTGTCATATGTACGTCATGGCACTGAGTTTTCTCGAATTTTAGACGATTCCCACATTGCATGCCCCCCTTTCAGAGAAATCCTACTAAAATGATAGCAGTTCACATTGAAAGGACCTACACAGTGCAGTATGTTGATAAAACTGTAGTCTGTACTCTACAGGGTAGTTATGGACCACTATCTCAGTGTATCCCTCAATCTTTTACAGTCATTCCACAACAAGATTTACTGTAGTTTGGGCTGGTTTATTACAGTTTCTTCCATATTTTCTGAAGAACCATGAAACCTTGAATGCACTTCACATGCACACTCTTCTTAATTTTTTTTTCTAGGTTTGCAGAGGGGCGAGAGGGGGATGCAGCATTCACAGAGACTCCACTTAAATTAACCTCCTGGGTTACAATAGAACATCATCCTTCAGGTAATCATACCCCAACTTTAATGTATGTCTAGGGTATACTGTAGCACAAACAGAAAACGGAAAATGTGACAATGGTTTCGACCAGAAAACCCAATACCACAAAAAGGACCTTTTTGATAAACAGTTGAGGGTACACTTGCAACATCCTAAAAATTTGACTGAACTGATCGTACTGTAGATCTCCAAATTGTGTGATGCTTGTAACATGAAGCTGATAAACAACAACAACAACAACAACAAAAGTGTAAAAACAAACAAAAACCAGACCTGTTTTATCTCCCATTTTTATGAGGAGACCCAGATTTTACTCGGATGTTCTGATTTCCTTGTGTTATGTGTTACAGTATACTCCCGGCTTTTTAGTGTTCCATTTTATTTGTGACTTTCTGAACATGGTGAATGCAGTCAGTGCTATCTGTAAGCATACAGTTGAGCTCATTTGAGCAATTGAATTGACCATGTAGACTTTAGGGACCACTCATTTTTAAGTGTGGTCTTTGCAGACACCCCATCAAGAATGAAACTTTGCTCTTTTGGAGTGAATCTCACTCTTTTTGGAGTAAATTTTCACTCTTTTGGGGTGGAGGTTGTCGCCCCCAGATTCCAAAGAGTTAAATTTAAATCTTTGTCACTTTTAGTATAGGTCTACTGTACAGGGAACAGAGGAAAATCAATTCAACAGAGCAGGGAACTTGGTATGTTGACGCATTAAAATGTGAGGGAGAATCTATTAGTTTTAGCAAAGAACAAAGGTCATCAGGGATCACAGGGGGCTCAAACTCTGAAAACCTTTTTGCATAATATATCAGGAAGGAGGAAGATTGGATTGTTTTCAAACTTGGTTTGTTGATGAATTATGATTGGAGGGTGGGCTGGGTGACCTCTATTAATTTTTACAGTCAAAGTTAACATGGAGTTATCCAAGGTTAAACCTTGATAACCTTTCCTACTTTGTATTTTACAGTATGGCAGGTTAGTAAGATACTGTAGCATTGAACTTTAGAATGTGGTTGTGTGATGGTAGAAAGATGGCATCTGTAGCTATTGGTGCAGGTCGAAGATTATTGGGGGTCATCGGAGGTCAAACTATGCAGAATATCTTAAGGCACAGCTTGCAATTTGGCTTTTTTTGAATGTAGACTTGTTAAGGTTGAAAGGAAAACCAGTTACTTACTGGTGAAATCAAATCACTTTGGGTCACCAGGTTTTACAATAAAAGTATTATTCTTTTAAAAGAACATGGAATTTATGTATCATAGAAACCTCAATGCATTTTTGCATTCTGGTTATTGTGTTGGGAGAGTAATTTCAGCAGTGTCTCTTTCTTCTCTTCTGGATAGGTTTCTTGCAAAAAATTTAGAAAGCAGCCAAAGGATTTTTAATCATGTACCAGAATATATCAGACTGACACCTGTAGTAGTATCAGATACAGTACACCAAGCGAAACTGTACCAAGAACAAGTCGACTTCTGTCCGCTAAAACAGATGGAATGAATCCAGTACATGATGACCATCTGGAGTAGGATTCCGGTTTTGCTTTGCCCAAACAGCACAAGGGGGAATTTTGCCATAAAATAATTTTTTCTACAGTATCTGGATTTCATTATTTCCAAAACATAAAGTACCTGTAGCTTGCACGTGTGTTATTGTTATTGTTCAGTCTGTCACTGCAGAGTAACAGCTATCACTTCTAGGCGATGGCCCAGGTCTAGAGACTCAGCTACAGTAGGATCCAGTAAAAGGTTCCCAAATTGTAACTGGTTGGTGACACATTGCCTTAAACTCAGGCAGCAGCAAACATTCTCAAGTGCACATATATGTCTACCTAGTATCCACAGTGACACCATTCTGGTTGGTTTCCTTCAGGTTCATCAGAACTACCAGATTTATTTTCTTGCAACCTTGCCAATTCCTCAGGATGTCTCTGTAAGAGCTCAGGGCAATGGGCTCTTACAGTAGTCGACCAACTTTTTTACCTCCTACAGTAGTTATTCCTACATAAACAAGAAGGAAGAAGACTGATATATGACAAAAAGAGCAATACTATGACAGCCACAGGTATATAGCATGAACACAGGCTTTGCTGTTAATTGGAATGGTAATTATTTATCCTTATTTTACGTTCTTTTGTTGTTACAAATGACTGACACTTGTTCTATTTAGTGTATACTGTAGAATTTTCATATTGAAAGAAAGAGTGCAACTGTATTCAACAGAGGTAAAACTGACAATCTTGTAACTGTAAATGACAGCAATGAAAGACACTTTTCACATTTGGTATATGTTGACTTGCTATGTAAAGAGGAAGATGGTGGAATCAAAAGGTCATTACTTTTGAGGTCAAATGAGGCTAAACTGGGAAAATCGTGGAAATGTTTTATTTATCGCAATGGAAGGAAAAATGTTTATAGTTTGTAGTGAAGATCAGAGGTTATGTCAAGTCAAAAAAGGTGAAAGGGTATTGAACTGTAGGTCACTAGTGGTCAAAAAATCTTGTTAACAATATACCTTTAGACTGGAAAGTTGGATACATTTTAAATTCAAAATGTACAGGCAGTAAGCTATGGTTAGGAAAAGGTCTCTCCAGGGGTATAGTTGCATGAATTTCCCAAATTTTCCTCTCAGCAAGAAATCACTGAGCCCTTGGGCTTTCTGGTTTCTTTCTTACAATCTCAATATGCATAATTATGTGGTAATATAAGTGTGTTGTGAATTTTCCTTGTTATGTGATGGTGGAGGGTTGAACCCTACACAGGGGGCAAATTAATTTCTCAATCTGTTGATCATCAAGATTCTGCCAGTCTGTTATTGAGAACTTTAATACAAATCAGTCAGTTATTGGAGTTTATTCTTCCAGTGTGCATTTCAAATTCTACCTATACTGTATGATGAACTACAGTTGTAGCAGTGTGGTTTGGTTCAATCATATCTTCTATACAAGCAGTTGAAGGCTTGGTTAAAGTACAAACCTGTGTGTATACTACCCCACTTACTGTGCATGAACAGCATTCTGGGCATACAGAAGCTCTTGTCCATCAGCACCTCCTCTGCGATGAAATCTGTGTGTAGTGGAACCTGTCTAATTGGGCTTTTCTCCTGTGATGCAATGTGCATCTTCTGTTTCTTCTTCTTTTTGTGAGATGGGATGAGCAAGTGAGATCAACATGTACAATCCCCTTTTTGAACTTTGCAGGTATTGGGGAGTGGGCAGAGTGTAAAATCTCCATTCTTGAATGGGGAGATGCCCTGAAAAAATTTGACCAGGATGTTCAATATATTGAAGTGCAAAATGGTGCTTAATTTGAAACATAAGTGAGCACATTTGTATAGTACTTACAGTATACAATCAAAAGATCATGGTTACATTGCTTCCGATTGATTTCCCAAAATGGCGGATAGCTGTGAATACTTTAGAGGTGGGGATGGTGTATCCTTCTCCCCCTCCCCTCCCACCCCCCCCCCCCACTTGGGCAAGTTACTGAATCACCACACATCAAGACTTAGCTCATTTATTGCAACTCATAGATTTTGTGTAAAACAAAAGTGCATTTTCTGGGGAATAAAGGAAGTCCATGTGTATGTTAATGTGATGCATTATAATAGTGTGCGTGGAACAACTACATGTGCATTGGTTAATCATTAGAAACGGATTGTTTCCAGAAATTTTCAAAAGGGTTGACCCAATTTGTTGGTGTCTAGAAGAGGTTTTTCTGTTAGCAATGCCGAGTGGTTGTTTGCGATTGGCTTATATTACCCGCAGTACTTTTTGTCATATCCTCGGCCCGTGTTATTTTTGGTCATTTACTGTTTCTAGTAGTAGTTATAAAGTGGCATCTAGTGGTCATATGGATTCTACCTGCTTCGACTAAAAACCTCCCAAATTTTACTTTTTCTTTTAAACAAATTTAGCGTTTGAGAATTTCCTTTATACTTTGCCACATACTAGGCTATTTTGCCAGAGGGAGCGATATGTTTTCCCCCAATATTTCCGCAGATAAACGCCCTGAAAAATCATGGGATGCGTCCACTACCCTTTTGTTGCCCTGGCCCTTAGACTACGGGGCTACTTATATGATGGCATGGTCAAAGAAGTTGGCCGAAGTACTAGACTAGATTCCAGGGAAAACTAGGGGGCAGACGAGGGGGAAAGTTGAAGGAATGCTCACGTTGCCTTGAATATGTTTGCACTTTTTCTACTACACTCGTTCCCAACATATTCCCAAATAATTTTATCAAGGCCACAGTCTATCCGAAGTGTATTTGTCAAGAACGATGCTGACCACATTTTGGACCATTGTTTCATTGCTTGTTGGTGTCGCATTGCTGATGTATACCTTTTTTGAATTTAAATCTATTTCTTACAAAGTGAGTGATAACCAGTTGGCAAACTCTACTAATGTCAAAATTCTTAATCGCCCTTCGAGTGGGTATAAGGATGGATGTTTTCCCTACCCCGTTTGAAATTGCTAGCTCTCTCTTAGGGCTTAAAGATTCTAAATGGTGCAATATTTTGTTTCTTTTTATGCTCAATCTTTATGCTGAAAATGTCCTGATCAGTCGTCCTTCTGTGAAAAGTTGTTCCCCATTTTAAGAATAAAGGTGAAAACTTATTGTTCTGCTATTGTCTCATTCATTTTAGTTCTTGATGTCACAAAAAGATAATATCCGTGAACCAAGTGTTCCACAATTGGCGAGTTTGGTAATAAATTCGTTGGCGCAGGGAATTGCGGGGAACAGCGTGAGATCAGGGAGTTGCAACTCCCTGGTGAGATATACTAACCGAGCTCACCGCATAGCGTACAACGTTACCTTATTTCGTCCATATGTGCATACAACACTATCTCAGTGCCAAGTGAATTCTAACGAAAATAGCGGTCTCGGTCCTTCTGTACTTTACGGCAGATTAAAATGCAAATTTTTACACCAAGAAGACAATCTAGACACAAACCACTGCACAAAACCACACTAGAGACTCCTCATTATGCTATGGATAGATTGAGCGAGAATGATTTCACAAAGTTTTCTTGTAAACTCAAATTTCGGAATACATGCTGTATAGGTGCGAGATTGGTTTTGTTTATCCCGACGATTTGGAGGTTGTGCGCATGTGTTTAGCCACCAAGACGAATTACCGAACTGGCTTATTATCCTCAACTCCTCTAAACTCTGAAATGGTCATGTATCGTCTCATGAGAAAACTATACCCAACGGAATTGAAACATATGTTCGTGTATGCGACGCTGCAACCCTAATTAAAGGTTCGATGTGTTTGCCAAGGATAAGGGGGTCAATTAAAACCGATGAAAGGGTCCGTTGCACGAATTTGGGTCAACAGCACTGTAAGCTATTTTAGCACTTTTCATCCATTCTTCAAATTGAAAATGCAACAACGCAACCACCTGCCAAAACATCCCGTCACTCTCAACCACCTTGTGAGTATGCGTATCGTCATTCACAAATACACGTCACACGATAGCATGTGTTTGATCTGTAGGGGAAAACTTTGGGCACCTTCCCGTCTGGCAATGGAAAATATTCTTCCGAGATTCTGCTATTTCGGGCGAAGTTGCTGCGCATAAATCTAAAGAAATAATCTGCCCACATGTGTCGAGAATTTTTAAAACCTTTTTTATTCTGCATTAAAATCAACGTGCTTGCATTACGATGCTTCTTGTTTTCCTTCCAAATGTATTAAAGGATTCGCGTATTCGGTTTCCAAACTCCGAAAAATCGTTGGCAAGACTAGAGTCTGTGCAGGGAGGTGTGGCCAAATGACACCTCCTTGGTCTGTGCAAGAACTGTTTTTTATAAGTTTCTCACGCACAACGTACCTCGGAGAGCTATTGCAAATAACTATTACGAGCAACCCAAACTTAAATAAATACAGTACCGTATCTTAAGGGAGGGGGGGGGGTGCACAAAGGGACACGTGCCACACGGCAGGGGCGTTGTTAGACTTTTCCAGCGGGGCAAGCACCAAAATTTTCCGATTTTTCCTAAAGTGTGAACACAACTGTATTAAGAAAGTAACCTCCGTCGATCGAGCCGAGCCCTTCGGAAAATTTGTGTTCTTTCAAACAAATATTTGTAAATATGAGATTGAGGATATTTGAAAATTTTGGGGCCTATTGAATAATCTGCGTTTCCTATTAATATATTTAATTTTATTTAACGTTTTGAGGGTCAGGAAGCCATTTGGCTCATCGAGGACCTTTGCCAGAGTGAGCGTGGATGAACACTGTTCACTTAGATGACCGGTGTCTCAAATAGCAATTTCCCGAATTTTTCACTTTTTCGAGTCCGGCCGGGGGGGGGGGGGCAATCACAATGTAACTACGCTAACGGTACTGCCCCCACGGTAAAGTGAGGACCTAAGGTGCCCTCATTGGAGTGTTTTGGAATGTACAGTTTCGTACCGTAGTTCAATATTTCGAGAGGAAGAGAATTCAAACTTTATGCCCCCTTAGAAAAGGTTTGATGTACCTCCCATAGCTCCCTGCTAAAATCCTAGATGCACCAGCGAAGATATAAGGTGAACGAAGAGAGGAAAAATTCCCAGAAACAGCATAAACTTGAAGGGGTGGGCGGGTTTGGAGGTGTTTCCCTGTTAGTCTTTTACCTTCTCTGTTGCCTATACAGTACTCAGTCCCAAGATCAATAATATTATCTGGCGACTTATTTTCGCGCCTCAATATCAACCTCTTAGCCTCGATTAATTCCTGCTCAGAGCTCTCGCTGGTTTCTTCCCCGGATCCACCCATGGCCTGACGGGGATCTTTCTATGGGGGGGGGGGGACTTCTTGCTCGACGCCAGATCCCAACCAGGGCATAATCTCTGCCTGGGGAAGGAAAGTTTGCCTCTGGACCCCACCATAATTTCATTTCACTGGAGCTTGTCCCTTGATCCACTGGTGTCCCGTAGATGGTTTTGTTTGTTTTCTTCTGTCCTCATTTTGAAGTCTCGCAAAAAACACACCATCTAAACAAAATATTTTCAAATCCAATAGCTAGAGCCTATGAAAACATTTTTGGTATTTTGTCAGTGAGGTTTTCGGGGAGATAATTTTTCCTTCCGAGTCCGAAGCCTTAGGTATGAGCTTGCAGCAACTGTTTTCGTGCAGACTAGCCCCCAAATATATAGTTTACTGGTATAATTATATTTCTTTCGCATTACCGTTCTAACAGTGAATTGACCGACTACCCCGGGGAAAGTTATCCTTTGGATAAAACAGAATAATGCTGGCTGCTTTACCAGTGAAAGGAGTGAAAACGTGGGAGAAGTGAGGAGATAAGGCTGTATCGCTCCTGTGCATGTAGCCCGTTGTATTACGAGTCCCTCTTCTAAATCTAAACAGATAGTTACGATCCCTTCTCAGTGCTTTATATGGTGACAAGTTATAAATACAAATATAACAGCATTACACAGTGTACATACAGCTCTTTGGTATAAACAAGCACGCAATACTTTTACGTTGGTTTCTCATAACAAAGCACCAATTTTACAGTAGCCAGCGCTGACCACTGCTGAAGAGAAGGTTATTAGGCAGACGCAGATGTTTTGATTTGGGTTTCAAATAATACGAATGAAAACTTCCTGACCAGACGGGTGTTGCACAGTTGAGAACTGGGCAAGCAAGGACAAGCAAAGCAGACTGTACTTGGATGGTCCGCCTCAGGGCGAGCCAAGGACACACGATCCTCGGGTTTTATAGCTGTCGTGATCTGTGTGAGCTCAGTTTACCAAGTGGGTTTCCTCAACCACAATAGGGAGGAGCTCCAAAAACTTTTTAGTGGTGGCAGCATATTCTTTTTGGGGGAATACTTCTGCGCTTTAAATTGGTATGTGCCAATTTAAATTGGTAGGTGTCGATTTAAATTGGTATGTGTCAATTCCCCATGATTTGATACCGATTGCTCGCCATAAAGCCTATGCTGCTTCGCTCTGTTAGACAACGTTCTACCCCCGTTCCAGTTAGGATTTAAGGTGAGATTTTCCTCCTTTTTCAATTTATTGTGCAACAATTTTGATGGCGTGGGTAACGTTTCCTACTTCAATTATAGGCCCCGCCTATGCCTATCGTTGGACTAACCTGAGTGTAATCCTAGGTTGTTTGTGAAAAGACGATCCGTCGAAGATACGAACGAATGCTATGCACTGCTTACGTACGTCTATTCGTTTCACTTTCAGTTGGGCATGTACGCAACTACGCACGAGCACCCATAGTTTTTTATATATGAATAATCATAAACAAACACATTTTCGTTGGTTCATGCTTCTGATTGATGGGCTAATTACAGCGGAAACAACTCAAATTTCATTTGGCAAAACCAATTCAACAACATCACTTCGGACAAAGATTACTCCCCGAGGAAGCTTAGACTGTCCTTCTAAGTATGTTAGAACCTGTTTAACAGTGTCCAGCTTCAGCTATCTGGCTCTCTTGCGACCACGAATTTGGATGTTCAAGTATTTCTTTATAACAATTGCTTAGAAGCACTATTCATGTCTGACAATTCCGACACAATGAGGATTTAAAACAACAATGCTTTCATCTCAACCCGAGACCGCCAGCACATGAATGGTTTATTTTGTAAAACCAGGGAGCTGTTATTTGGATAACAGCTCCCTGGTTAAACTTGAAACGACTGTTAAATGGAAATAAGTCGCAACTGGTTGGCTTCCTTCACACCCTGGAGTTGTCAGCTGACAACTCCCTGATTTCTGAAAGCACTTTAGGGAACGTTAACAGAGGATTCCAGAAATACCAAACGTAAATTTGAATTCATCTTGATGCATAGCACCAGATTGTTATACTCAATAAGGGTCACAACGCGTAAAAAGACACAACAAATTAATTTCTATACGGCTTGCAATGTTTAAGCAGCGTATAAAGATCCCTCTTAATGAAGCAGAAAATAAAGCCCCTTGTACTGACCTTTTAATTCAGTACAAGTCCCATTTAAAAAGGAAAGAGCCCGAAAATAGCACTAATGCCGGATTAACTTGGCAGTTTAAATTTAGCTTCAAAGAAAGAGATTTTGTTGGATATCCTTTTGAATAACAGCTCCCTCATTTAACAGTGCCAGAAATTTACAAGAGATGGTCAAGACGAAAAGTTTGTTTCATTCTTTGTTCCTCTTCTTCACGAAGAATGAAAGCAAGGGTTAATAGAATCGATATTTTGGATTTCCATTGAAGTTAAATGCAGATTCAGATAGTTGAGATAATGGCAGCTGCCTGAGCATTTTGCTTTCTGGGACTAAAACTAAAACTTTTAAATCATGTTATTTGGACACAGCACGTACATAATGGTGCAAAATAACAGCCTAAAGAGAGACCGGCAGGCGATTTTGGTCCATAGAGGGAGTGGGGGGGGGGGGTGGTCGCCGCCTATAGCAGAAAGGAAGTTGTGCCTTTGGGGTTATCATAATATATATATATATATATTAAATTCGTTTCCTATATTACGGTTCCCATTGTCTTAGAGTTTAACCAAAGCAAGAAGCCTTAATAAGGGATACCGTCCACAACTTTAAGTTTATTAGAAGCCAACCTTGTCCCAGACACTTTCTTCATGTGTATTCCAGTACTTAACAAGCCGTATGACCGTATTTACGTTACGCAACTGGGTAGTGTACGAACAGCACAACCTCTGCTCTTCGACTATTGGTCACGCTACAGACTAAGTACCCTTCAAATATTGATTTAATTTGTTCTCTTGGGCGCTTTTAACATCAGATCAACTAGAACTTAACCTTCACAACAGAAAGGCGTAGATGTCCAGATATCCAGAAGTCCAGATGATGTAGCAATTGTCGACGACGGAGACCAGTTTTATATGCTTGCTCTTTCACGTTCATCTAGTTTATTTAAAGTATGCCTCAAGTCCAAAAATTAAAAAGCATATATTAAATAGCATGAGAATGAATTCTTACAGTCCAAATCCGAGATGTAAAATTTTGAAATTCATTTACTTGAAACAAAAGTCCATTTTTTAATAATTTTAGAAGTTCTTTTTGAACAACGCACATTACCTGCTTTGTTTCCATGTAAAATTAAGAAATTGTTTATGACCGTTAACTCTTCCCGTTAGCTTGCATATCATGTTGCACAGAGGAAACCTAATTAATTACATCACCCCATAAGAGTATGAGTGCTACCGCACCTTATTACTGTGTGCAGCAACTTTCAGAAAAAGAAAGAAACACAAAGACTGTAATTGACGTAGTACAACAATGTCATCACAAATTATTGCGCAATGTACCATTTTAACTGAAAAAATCAACATCTAATAGAAGAAGAAGAAGAAGAAGAAGAAGAAGAAGAAGAAGAAGAAGAAGAAGAAGAAGAAGAAGAAGAAGAAGAAGAAGAAGAAGAAGAAGAAGAAGAAGAAGAAGAAGAAGAAGAAGAAGAAGAAGAAGAAGAAGAAGAAGAAGAAGAAGAAGAAGAAGAAGAAGAAGAAGAAGAAGAAGAAGAAGAAGAAGAAGAAGAAGAAGAAGAAGAAGAAGAAGAAGAAGAAGAAGAAGAAGAAGAAGAAGAAGAAGAAGAAGAAGAAGAAGAAGAAGAAGAAGAAGAAGAAGAAGAAGAAGAAGAAGAAGAAGAAGAAGAAGAAGAAGAAGAAGAAGAAGAAGAAGAAGAAGAAGAAGAAGAAGAAGAAGAAGAAGAAGAAGAAGAAGAAGAAGAAGAAGAAGAAGAAGAAGAAGAAGAAGAAGAAGAAGAAGAAGAAGAAGAAGAAGAAGAAGAAGAAGAAGAAGAAGAAGAAGAAGAAGAAGAAGAAGAAGAAGAAGAAGAAGAAGAAGAAGAAGAAGAAGAAGAAGAAGAAGAAGAAGAAGAAGAAGAAGAAGAAGAAGAAGAAGAAGAAGAAGAAGAAGAAGAAGAAGAAGAAGAAGAAGAAGAAGAAGAAGAAGAAGAAGAAGAAGAAGAAGAAGAAGAAGAAGAAGAAGAAGAAGAAGAAGAAGAAGAAGAAGAAGAAGAAGAAGAAGAAGAAGAAGAAGAAGAAGAAGAAGAAGAAGAAGAAGAAGAAGAAGAAGAAGAAGAAGAAGAAGAAGAAGAAGAAGAAGAAGAAGAAGAAGAAGAAGAAGAAGAAGAAGAAGAAGAAGAAGAAGAAGAAGAAGAAGAAGAAGAAGAAGAAGAAGAAGAAGAAGAAGAAGAAGAAGAAGAAGAAGAAGAAGAAGAAGAAGAAGAAGAAGAAGAAGAAGAAGAAGAAGAAGAAGAAGAAGAAGAAGAAGAAGAAGAAGAAGAAGAAGGAGAAGGAGAAGGAGAAGGAGAAGGAGAAGGAGAAGGAGAAGGAGAAGGAGAAGGAGAAGGAGAAGGAGAAGGAGAAGGAGAAGGAGAAGGAGAAGGAGAAGGAGAAGGAGAAGGAGAGGGAGAGGGAGAGGGAGAGGGAGAGGGAGAGGGAGAGGGAGAGGAGGAGGAGGAGGAGGAGGAGGAGGAGGAGGAGGAGGAGGAGGAGGAGGAGGAGGAGGAGGAGGAGGAGGAGGAGGAGGAGGAGGAGGAGGAGGAGGAGGAGGAGGAGGAGGAGGAGGAGGAGGAGGAGGAGGAGGAGGAGGAGGAGGAGGAGGAGGAGGAGGAGGAGGAGGAGGAGGAGGAGGAGGAGGAGGAGGAGGAGGAGGAGGAGGAGGAGGAGGAGGAGGAGGAGGAGGAGGAGGAGGAGGAGGAGGAGCTGGCCTCGTTTTATAAGTAGCGAGATTCTCATTAGAGGGATAATGTGAAGATGAATGTTTTGGTTCGGCTTTTCTGTGTATTAAGTGACACATCTTGGCTATATTTAACGTTCAAATGCAGTATTATTCATGACATTTCAGTCTCTCTATCTTAATGTTTTTTGTGTAATTTAGAAGCTTGGCTTTCTGCACAATCCAGTATTCAAACATCAGTTATAACAGTATTAGGCATGTCTAATGAGCAAAATTTTCTTTCAGTTATCTGGAATACTCCACTCCGGTGAAAGGTGTATACACATGGTACTCTAATGGAACTTTAAAGCATTTAAACATGCGTTTCTCTAATCGACATAAAAAAAAATTCTCACAGTAAACGTTTTTCAAAAGATACACTGTGAAGTTTAAGTGGCTCATGTTGAGATAAGACATTCACATAATTCATAAAACCAGTTGTTCGGCAATAAGTTTCTAATTTCTTTTGCCCAATGTTGAGGAAACTTTAAAATTTACCAATTTGTATACTTTGCCCAAACATTTTGAACAACTTTGTGTAAGTGTAGTTAAATAACGTAACTGCAATTGGTAGCATTTGAAGTACTTGTAAAAATAAGTGTCACACGAAACACATACCTTTGTCAGTAATAAGCAATACTGCCAACACACTAATTATCAAGAACGCTGCTGGAAATACTACAGAAATGAGCCACATTTTGTTGCCATTCTGCAAGAGAAAATCAAGACAAAAAGGTCCACATGGAATCAAAATCTAATTAAATCATCATTGGCTGATCTTGGAAGTATAGTTGATTAATTATCCAGTTAAACAGGCCAATATTTTTGCGAACATTGAAGCCCGACAACTAAGGGGCTTAATTATACAACAATAACAACATATTCTGAAATGAATGCTGAGAAAATGTTATAAAACTACCGAAGGTGGACTTTAATCGTAAATATAAGACATCAAATGTCAACCTTCAAGGTTATTGGATAATTCCTAAGCAACAACTAATTGACACAACTCTTGAGCTTTGGAGAAAGAAGAAATTTGGAAAGGATGAAGAACAAAAATTACATACCGTATCGATAACTTCAGTAGTGACCGAACGCCTGTTGATAAATATTTCCTTAATATCATTATTAATCAAAAACGTAGATAAATCTTTCTACTTGGCTAAAGAGCACCCTTCTAAGAAAAAATTAACGCAGTTTGTGGTAAAAATTGCAACCTAATTGGAACCTTTTATAACATTCGGTTGTGTTATGGCACCAGTTCCCATTTTCGTCATATCAACAGTGGATAAAAGGGAAAATATTACAAAATTAGAGTCAAAACGCAATGCCATTAAAAGCAACCAGTAGTGTTGTATTCAGTCCGCATTACTATCGACAAGACGTTTACTCGACCTTTTCGTCTCCACCACAGCATCAAACTGCAAATGTTTCAGAATTCGCATGAATGGGGATATGAATAGTCGCTGTTATATCATGATCGTTAATTATCGAATCGTTCGATAACGCTTATGACATATGACCACAATCTGCAAAGAAGCGTAGTTTCTTCGATTGCAAAGTAAGCCCACGTTTGCAACACATTGGCTTTGAATGGTTGGTATGTTGTTTCAGCTTCCAACGATGTTTATTTGTATGCAGCAGACGTGTGCAAACGTTTGTAACAACGGACTAAATCAAGTTTGCTGTGGCAATGTACGGGGTTGGTGTGAAACAGATAAAGGTGTTTATTTGGGTGGAATCTCTCCATTATCCCTCTCAACACCCTTCTCTTGTAAGGGTTATCTAGACAGACTCACATGTGTTTGAATAATATTGCAACAGGAGCCCACTGATAGCACTCGTATGATTGCATCTCTGTTTTGTTGATAAAAAGTCCATGCAAACTTAAATTGCTTTTTCATTCTTTTCAGTAACAAAGGCTTGTAGGTCAATACATAAAACTTTAAATAACTTCAAAAGTTAAAATACTACATACCAGACGTAAGTGTGTCAAAAGTATGACTAACCGAAATTACAGGCCAGACCGAATAATAGACAACATAAGGTCACATTTGGAACCCAGAACATTTGCTCAACCCAGTAAAAAGGGTTATCAGTGAGAAAAAATCCCATATTACGGACTATCATGCATCGTATTTTACTGTCTTCCACAGTTTTTGAGGTTTGTGAAAGGTAAGGGTTAAAATATAATGGGAAATTGCATCGAGACATAGGAAAAAGTAGAACATGAAATCATAAGGCATTAAAAAGTCGAAAAATAGGTGAGTAAATTTTTTGTCTGTTCTTTCATATTTCGGGAAAAAACTTGCTGTTGCTTACATATCATATCAGCAGCGACAAAACGAAAGAAATAATTAAAATTTACTTCTAACGACTTTTCAAACATCTTTTAAGGCAAATACTTATTCAAATCTTACCCTGGTGTTAAAGAAAGCGACACATCTGAAAATGAAAAAAAAAATCTTAGTTATATCAGTAACGTGTATTTCTATAAAGATGGGAACCATCAGGCAGAAAATTCCACTTCTTCAAACTATCTTCCTTCCAACCCCTCCTTCAGCTGTTTTAAAATCATCCACATCCAAACAAGATCCCGATCCATTGCTTCAGGACATGATCTGGTGAGATCGCAGTGCCTTTATGCGTAATCACAAAATTTTCGTTGCAGACATTGCAATATGAGCTTATTCTGAATGTTGGTTTTTGATGCCAAGACAAAAAAAATGCAAATTAATACATTTTTTATATTCAATGGGAAATAGTAGTTCGGGATGTAATGTGCCTGACCTTCAATTCAGAATCTTGGTGAGAATGGCTTTAATTTACAGTGTTATGTCAGAAAGTAATTTCCTTTTTAATTAGGCCTACATAGATTTATAAGTTTTCATCAATTTATCTGCGGATGACTCTCTAATGTTACGATTGTTAAAAATGTCATCATAACTTTCTTGAGACGTTTCTTATGAATTGATACCTTACTTGGCATGTATTCCAGATAAGGAACTGGGGTAATTTGTTGGTAGAAAAACACAAGAAAATTGCTTTCTTGTTAGCAAATAGATAACATTTCGAATACGACAGTGGCGCAAAAAGCACAATGTTTTTATAACTGTAAAAGCAAGACTTGTGTCTGAACTAGATTTTATTTTATATATAGTTTCTTGTTGACAATGAAGTTGATAGTTCAGTAAAAATAGTTTTTAAAAAGTTTTATTTTATTTTATATTTTTATCAAAACGTAATTTTTTACTTTACCATTACAGTTTTTGCAAAACTTCTTATTAACGAGCATCATTAGGGAATGGACAGATTCACTTCCGATAAGTAGTACAAGATTTTTGCAAAAACATAATCGTTCTTTTCATAAGAAACACTTACTTGTGTTAAAAATTAGTTACTCCATTAGTTTTGGGAACTCGACATGATACTTTGTAAACCCCATTGCCCACAGGCAATACAATGAATATGGAAATGTAAAATGAGATGGGCACTCCATTCCCTAAGAGACTTCAATTCTTTGCATTTGTGATTTAAATTTTGTGATTAATGAAATTTTCCTTCTCCGGCCACACGAACACTGACACGTTCTTACTTCACTCATCCAAATGATAATACCTAAAATGTGTAGCTGTAAATTATTCGGCACGTCAGTCATTTCTCCCCCTTATTTTTATCATGAGACCAACTGCAATTGAACTTACCGAAAGTAAGTAACCTTATCCTTGAATGTTGAACTGGGGACCTCTGACGCAAGTTAAAATTTCATTCCCAATAAAGGAATAGTTTTTAATTTCAGTGACAGAATCCCAAGTGTCTAGCCTTTTGGAATTTTGAAAGGTGGTGGATGAGTCAATCTAATTATTGTTAACAAGCCATGTCAGATGTACCCTTGGCCTTCCTCCATCAGCATGGCAGGCCACGGTCATGCACTCAAGTTTGTTCATGGTGAGCGTGAGATTTGTATTCGATGTGTAATTGGAATCATTGACTTTGACATAAAAGTGAGGTTCAACTGAACATGAACATTTTATGAAGTAAATAAAGCGATTTTTGGTTTAATGTGTTTTTGTTTCTTTCTGTGCCACACAACACAATAATCGATACTTAATAAGAGGTTTTTACATTTTTATATAAGGTTTCATATGAATTTTTTGCATTATGGAACATTTTTTGAACTGCTAAACTTTAATTCTATCCTAACCTATTGACCATTGTGATTATACTTACCTTCATCCACTGTTTTCAATACATATTGTTTGTAGAGTTTTCTTCCGCAGAAACAAGCGTAAGTACCTACATTAGAAAGTTTGATGAATTTTATTAACACAGAAAAGTTTTCCAAATATGTCCAGTTTTGGTCAGTGACGGACTTATTGGTCACAAAAACAGTTGTGTCATTGAATTTCCATATAAGGTCTTCTAGTGACTGACACGTACACGCACCAAATTTTATGCATTCGCCGGGAAATTTTGAAATTGTGGAATTACTATCGTACAACACACAATTCACGGTATCCGCCAGGCACATTCGGCAAAAAGTAATAAAAACAGAAATTTTAAAAAATACCATGGTAAACACAACAAAAAACCGTTGTTTCACAAACTGTGTTGGATCAATCGTGTCAGATTAAGAAGTGTCCCATGCATTTTGTGGCTGAGAAAAAAATGGTAAACGACTATGAAAATGAAAGGAGTGTGAAGTCGTAATTAAAACTTTCTTATTTGCATTTTTTTTTTTTTTTTTTTGCGCTGTTCAAATAAATAAGGCAATGGCTGCACGTGCCAGTTCCCAGCCTTAACATCAAGGTTAATACCCTCATTTGTTAATGTTTACCGGTTATTAAGCATCATGGGATCAGTTGTCAGGGTAAGCTTATCATTGATGTAAATGGTCAGGAATTTTGGATTTGCTTAGACGAAAACAAAGATCTGCACAGAGAAGACTAAAACAAAGATCTTCTCAGAGAATAATTTATTCGTTATTGCATAAGCAAAGGATCCAAATAAACAAAGCAATTTAATGTTTTATACAGAGCAAGGGAAGAAACTGGGAATTGAAAGCAAGACGAGCAATAAAAAAAAAACGATGCAAAGCTCAATTATGTTATAGTTTTATTAGCGTTATGTGATAGTATGTTTTTACAAACAAAAATCGTGACACACAGTTCATACCAAGGCCACAAATTTCAGAATATGGCAATTCCATAAGCAATAACAGGATTTTTGAACGATGCCAGCCCCAATTCTTCCAAATATATGTCTACTCCTATCTCAAATCCTGAAAAACGAAATAAGAGATTCTTCGACTCACCTGAAAAGTTCATCCTAACAAAAGAGAAAGATAAAGGAAGAGAGGAGGATAGAGAAACTAATTTCATTATCTTCTGTCAGAGGTTCACAAGTACATGTGAGGGTGGGCTAAAGAAAACTTACAGGTGCGTAAAAATTATATAGTTTAAGTTCTTCCTACCGGTAAGAATTAATGTCTTTATGACATGTTTTATTGTGATTTTTGAATAACACACTGTTACCACGTACCTTTCCCACAAGTTATTTGCCCGGAATCATGACTTCCCTTTCGAAGCAGCGATATAATCGTATTCGTCCAACTTAACGGATAGTCGTTAACGATTTCTTTAAAAACCGATATGTTCTAGGCAAAGGAACATTCCAGGGTATTTTTGACACTTCTGAGTTTAGATTTTCATAAAGGCTGGTTTTCATACACCTATTCATTTTTGAAACATACTTTTGTACAAATTAGTAGTAGTTACATGTGTGTGTGTGGGGGGGGGGTCCTGCCGATTAAAAATGAATCGTTTCTTCTAATTTCAGTTGTTCTGTACTGAACATTACAATCTGATAAAGTGGAACGTGTAAGACTGCTATTCATGAAATTTATTTAAAAAAGAATCGGCAAAAGATCCAAGGAATCTGATAGGTGGAATGAAAGATTCTTCGATATCTGGCACTTCAATTACGATTTCATGTCTCCAAAGTAGAAGGTTGGATAATGTTCCCTCTAATAGCCAAGTAAAATAATTAGATAAGCAGGTAGACAAATTTCAAAGGTAGGCATTTAACACACCATAAAAACAGTATGTTCGACCAATGGCTCGTATGATGCAAATTAACCCTTAGGTATGAAGGGCGTATGAGAAGTCTGAAAGTACAAGTACAGTAACACCCTGCATTTTAATACAAGTACATTGGATTTTAGTTTCTCTAAGATGACCCTTTGGTTACTGTTGCTTTTACATTCCTTTTTCTCTGCCTATTCTGTTTTTCTTATCCTTCTCTTAGCTTTTACTTCCCACCTCAATATCCGACGTTGTTTAAATTGGCCATTGCTTGGAGTCAGACAGCGTTTATTAAACAAGGAAGTATGAATAAGGGGTTACTTGCATGGATTCTTTCAGTCCGTTTAGCAATATCTCCTAGCCGAAATAATGTATAACTTTAGCAGAAACAGTAAATACTCTTGAATTAACCCAGGTGGTTTTTACCCGTTTCTCTGGAATGTGGAAATTGGTAATAGGAAGATTCCTCTGACAAGTACGTGCATGGTTTAAGCTTATCAGTTGGGCAAAAATGCAACAAGGGAAAGTATTGGTTAAGAAATTTAAGTCACACGATCAAATAAAGATGTTTCGGTATCTTTGCACATTAAGGAATGTTTTCTCATCCAGGTGTGACTGGCCTTTTAACGTTAATGAAAACCACACTTGACATTCCTTGTCACTGGTTTGCCAACCTTGAGTGGTGTTCATCTTTCTTTGCTTTCTTTCTTAGCTTTCTTTCTCACCGATTGAAAGAAATTTGTATGTTTTCACACCGTGTTTTAAAGAGTCGCAAAATGCTTTTATGTGGTCACACTACGTGTTTATGTGGCTACACCACATTTGTCTAATGTCACGACTTAATTCACACCTGGTCATACTTAGTTTAAAATATTTCACTAAGTTACGCCATATTTGTATAAAGTCCTACCGTGTTTCATATAAGTAGCTTCACGTTTTCATACAGTCACTGAATTTTTTTTTATGTAGTCATACCATGTTTTACCTAGTCATACCAATTTGTTGGTATTCACACCGTGTTTTCCGTATTAGCTCAATGTTTTTTATTAAGTCACACCGCGTGTTTATGTAGCTTTCACCACTTTTGTCCCTTTTCACATCCCCAATGATGCAATCACGTGATGTTTGCAGACTTAGTCGCAGACAGGTATACCCAATTCTTTCATAAGTAGAAGAACGTCTTTGAGAGACAGAACACAACGGCGACATAAAATTAAAAGTTAGTCTCCATCGAGTAACGTTAAAACAAACAAGCATTTTCGTCGATTACGTATCATCGCAGCGAGGAAGGTGTTGTGTATTGATGACATAGCTACAGCGAGGCGTGACAAAACATTGTTTCACGTTCAGAATCTCTGTAACTCAAGTAGCGTAGTGTGCTTTCCTATTCCAGAACTAAAGTTTGCGGTCGGATTTTTAAGGACGATTTCCTTTCTGACTTTGCCATTGCATAAGGTAAAGAAGCACTGCAATTGACGTGTGGTGCACAGTGGAACCATAAGCAAGTTTTTGAGTCCAATGTGGGAGATATGCACACTGCAAGTCTAAAAAGAAAAAAAAAATATCCTCCCTTAAAGACCCCAAATGAAAATAATATTTGTCGACCGTTTCAAGTAAACCCAGAGTTTTGAAGATGTGATAGATGCGTGACAACGTTTTGTTCGTCCCGAAAGATTTGTAGTGTGCATATCTCCCACGTTGAACTTAAAAACTGGCTTATTTGATACCGGCTATGAAAGGAAAATAGCTTGCTACGTTCGGGTTTGGGAAATTAGGGAAATTGGTAGATCCTCACTAAGGAAAAACGAACATTAAGCCTCGTGCACACTATACGACTTTGCTCATAGCAACTCATCTAAACCGTCGTGACCTAGTTTTGAATCGTCGGCACGATTTTTAGTCGCACAACAGGGCCACGCACACTATACGACCGGCAATCGCCCATTGTCAGTCGAACGATTACACGTGCACACTACTCCTTATACATATACGGTACAACAGCACAGTTTTCAACAGTACTAAACTTTCAGTGTGTAGCTAGCGTACTAGGCCTATGAAAGTTTACAACTCACCAGTGATGTCGACTGCCCCGGCAATTTCTTCAACGCATTTCCAAGCATCCTTCTTGGAAGGGCTTTTGCTTCCACAGATATTTAGTACAGGTCGTTGCTCTCACAAGTCTTATGTCTACTTGCCGTACTCGGTCCATATACCCATCTTTTCAACTGATTATTTACACAAAGTTACGTCAAAAGTCGTCACCGTGACAAGCATCAGACAACTTCCACCGTATTTATACCACGTGCATATAAATCAGTAAGTTTGATTGGTCAGATTTTTCCGTCACTTGCGACTGTCGCCCTACAGAGTCGGGAAGCACCAACATGTTCGTTCTTGCCGACTGAAGGCGATGCGACTTAAAACTGGTCCTAAAACTGCCAGTCGCAGTCGTAAATTCACGAACACTACACGACTGTTGGAGATCCGACGATCAACTTGAGTTGCAACGCGCAAAGTCGTATAGTGTGCAGCTACCTTAACGTGACATGTCTTACAACACAGAATATTTGTCATAAATACTTTTCCATATTTCATAACATACGGAATATCCTATGTCAACTAAAATTTTTTTCGCCCCTTTGCATAGAAACATTTTTGGTTTGTTGCTTATGGCTGGATGAAGTACAAAATTGTATCATTTGGTTTTAAAGTGTTTTTTCCAAGTCAGCATTCAATCACATAATTTCTGAGCCAAGCAAATTTAAATATACTAGCATATGGTCTCCAGCGGAGGTTTATAAATTTATAGATGAAAAAGAAATTATAATAAGTTATTCTTTCAAAATAAAATGGTGTCCACTAAGAAGCCCGGCTTCAGATTGAGGCAAGTGCCACCTGGAATGGCCATTAATGCCAACATTTTTTTTTTTTCGATTCTCTGACATGTCTATAAACAGAAACAAATCAGGTATACGGGTATCTTAGGGTGAGTTGGGGAAAGATACATAAAATAATTCAGTATCCTGCCAAGAGTCAGGGTGCTGAAAAAATCAAAAATTTAAGGGGTAGGGAAAAGTAAAATGGCTATTACTTTTTATCTAGAAACTCGAGAGTTGCAAACTACCCCTCAAAATACTTTCCAAAAAATTGTCTTTTAGTTGACATACAGATTTTTAGAATCACGTGACATTTGAGGCCATTAAAAGTCAAAAAGTACGAAATTTGGCTTAAATTTGACTATGCTATTTTAAAATATAATTGTGTGCAGTTAATCGATTCATTTGTCCTAGTTTGACCTGAAATGATTTTATTACATGTCTTCAGACAATTTTCCAGGGTTTGTACTTAGGAGGCATCAGTGTCGAACGAAATGTTAACTAGTAAAAAAAACTGTTAGAAAAACATAGTTTTCCAACCCGGAAATTACAATCTATTCATGGTTAATGAGCGTTACAAGCTGTACACCATCTCGAAATCATTTTTATATCTATTAAGACAATCCTTGTTATAGCAAATTTATCAATTACATTTCTACATGTCCATATCGATACCCTTATCCCTTCTTAGTACCTGAAAAGGTGCAAAGCAATACAATGAAATATCAGTACTAATAGCTTCAAATTGGGCAGGATATTGAGGTGAGTGCAATCTGGAGTGATCATTATAGGCTAGGGCCTACAGACATCTAAAAGACAACCCTACAACTCTACGTCGCAATATTTTTTGGAAACGTTACAGTCCGCTGAACACGAAATCAAGTGTAATTGGTAAATATTTTAGGTCTCGCCCGTTCAAAATGGCTGTCAAAAACAAAATGGTCGCAAACATTTTGAATTTTTTGCATTAAATAATATTAGAGAAAATATTCTTAAAACATATTTTTAAGGGATCGACTTCTGAAATTTAGTCATATTTTGTGACAAGTATTCCAAAATTAATTTTTTGGACCCTTTTGGTGAGATTCAGGTTAACCAAGATGGCGGAAAACAACAAAATGGCTGCCAAACTAAATGCAATATTTCCAAAAAAATTGTGAAAAAAAAATGCAGATTTCCACATTCCTCAATCACAATGATATAAAATAATGTTTTCAAATAAAGACGGAACCTTACAATCCTATAAACAAGAGTATTTGTCATTCAATATGTCGGAAATGCACTGAAGACGTAAAAACAATACAGTGAAAATTTCCCACAAAAATAAGGAAATAATTGAAAAATGCAAATAAATGTCAGAAAATAATCACTAAAAATATATTTCGACTACAAATTTCTAACGTCTTTATAAAAAAAATTGTACATAATTATCCAAACATGACATGAGAAAATTTGTCCGGAGAACGGAGGAACGAACTGGCCGATTTTTTACGTCATTTAACCGCAAGAGATTGTTTGCTGAGTCGGCGCAAATATTTACCATGCAAGAAAGACAAGAACTGATCATTGCTCTGTTACACTTTTCGTGCTAAAAATTTTCTATAATTCCACCAAACCTGGACTGATTTTTCTGGTTTAAAATTCGTATTAATGTCAACTTATCCATGAAGTTTAGTTTTATGGAATAGTTTTCTATAACTCCGAATATTACGTCATTATGCTTCGAGCCACTTTTTGTCCACTGCAAGTGAGCTAACCGAAAAAATGTGACATCTTGAGAAAAGTGAAGTGGGGGGTAGGCGGTTCACTATCTGACGTTACCAAGTCGGTGAAATGCTTTATTTTTCGGGAATAGCACCCATCATGTCAATATATGCATGATTTAAGCAAAAGCTTTAAATTCCACTCTTTTGGAGGAATATGAGTCGTTCTCAAATTGACATTTTAGCGGTTTTTTATAAACCAACTAGACCGGTTTCTGTTCTTGGCTCTATACGGCAGAACGTCATCAGTAGTGGCCTTTTCACAATGGCGGGATTTGTCGTGAGAGTTAGTAATGCAGCTAAGAGCGCATCTAACAAAATATCGTTGTACCTTTCCTCTGTTTCTCCCGACTCCGGGTCTGGGGGACCCTTTATAAAGATAGCAAATCTTTCAGATTTGGTGCCATTTCATTGACAGTTGGATAATCGGGAGACAGACGGTGTAGTTGCTGGTCACCATGCGGTTAGAACTCAGTGCTTATTTAAGCTCGCTTTTAGGTGCCATATTTCGATGAAGGTTGTTTTGAAAACGAGTCGTGGTAGTGTTTTATTTTTTCAAAATGAAGAGGTACGCCCTTTGTTAAGAGGCAATGCCGTTAGTGGCTGCAGAGGCGATCTCTTCAGACCGGTATATTTTCTGGTGAAAAGTTTCTCTGTAAGGGAGTTCCCTTTTTCCAGGAAATCGATTTCGGTGCTGCATATAGTTTAGCGTATTTACGCAAATCCCTTTTCATGAAGCCTTTGAATATGGCATGTGGGTATGCAGACTCGGAGTATTGATCGAGGTATAATGAAAAGTTTCAGTGAGCACACGGTATTGACTTTAGTGTCACGGAGGCCGCTTGATCGAAACTTTCGCCTTTTAGTAGATTTTATAATCTGGGTAGGTTACCTCAATTTCAGAGATCCCGGCTTTGTTTATTACAGAGAAAAATGAATTTTATTCATTATTAACCACTTTACTCGAAAGTTCAGGTGCCGCTCCTAAAAGGAACACAGAGAAAGCTCTTGTTTTTTTGTCTTTGTTTTGACAAGTGTAGCAGTCTCAATTCGCGTATCAGGTCTTTCATTGACAGATGAGTAGATTGCTACGATCAGGCTTCTGTGGCGTTTTTATGAACTTTTCAACCTTTTTCCCAATGCAACTTGTGACAGAGGTTTGTCGGAAAGGTTCAAACGTATTTATGGGGTGCTTTTGCTTCGTTCCGAAGAGCTAGGGCTTTGAAAGGCTACGTGTAGCCGGATATTCCCTTAAAATGTATGTGAAGTCCCTGCTGCTTTTTGTAGCTTTAAACGATCAATTCATGTTTTTTGAGCTTTTTATCTTGCCAAAGGTTGGGATGACAGAGACAAAGTTTTTGAGGCTTTTTTGCCATGGTCTGTCATTCCCTATTAGCGATCGTAGGGGCTTTTATTTGCCCGAGATTGTCCAAGACTTTTAGAGCTGTTTTTATCTTCTTTTAGAAGAAATATCTCATTTTGTCGGGGGATTTATTCCACAAATTATTTTCTCTTCTTCAGAGTCTGTGGAGTTCGTTGATAGAGCTGTTGTGTCCGGGATGAGATTTTTTTCTGGTTCTATGCCAGAGCACGGTTTATTCACAGCTTATATCCGCCTCTCCGGACGTGAAAGAAAAATCCCTGATTCTGATAGCTGATTGGACAATGGCTTTAGGCCAACTGGTTGTGCAGATATCACATATACATTCGTTCTAGTTTGCAAATCTTACCGACTATTTTCAAGTGTTTAAAATCCCGCTTTTGTGGGACGAAAGGATGTACGAGTATTTCCTTTCGGTATACGTCAGAGATTCCATTCGGAATTCTCAGTGCATCTAACCTACGTCTCATTTTCCGAGGAAAAGAGAAGCATAATAAAGTGAAGTGGGGGGTAGGCGGTTCACTATCTGACGTTACCAAGTCGGTGAAATGCTTTATTTTTCGGGAATAGCACCCATCATGTCAATATATGCATGATTTAAGCAAAAGCTTTAAATTCCACTCTTTTGGAGGAATATGAGTCGTTCTCAAATTGACATTTTAGCGGTTTTTTATAAACCAACTAGACCGGTTTCTGTTCTTGGCTCTATACGGCAGAACGTCATCAGTAGTGGCCTTTTCACAATGGCGGGATTTGTCGTGAGAGTTAGTAATGCAGCTAAAAGCGCATCTAACAAAATATCGTTGTACCTTTCCTCTGTTTCTCCCGACTCCGGGTCTGGGGGACCCTTTATAAAGATAGCAAATCTTTCAGATTTGGTGCCATTTCATTGACAGTTGGATAATCGGGAGACAGACGGTGTAGTTGCTGGTCACCATGCGGTTAGAACTCAGTGCTTATTTAAGCTCGCTTTTAGGTGCCATATTTCGATGAAGGTTGTTTTGAAGACGAGTCGTGGTAGTGTTTTAATTTTTTTCAAAATGAAGAGGTGCGCCCTTTGTTAAGAGGCAATGCCGTTAGTGGCTGCAGAGGCGATCTCTTCAGACCGGTATATTTTCTGGTGAAAAGTTTCTCTGTAAGGGAGTTCCCTTTTTCCAGGAAATCGATTTCGGTGCTGCATATAGTTTAGCGTATTTACGCAAATCCCTTTTCATGAAGCCTTTGAATATGGCATGTGGGTATGCAGACTCGGAGTATTGATCGAGGTATAATGAAAAGTTTCAGTGAGCACACGGTATTGACTTTAGTGTCACGGAGGCCGCTTGATCGAAACTTTCGCCTTTTAGTAGATTTTATAATCTGGGTAGGTTACCTCAATTTCAGAGATCCCGGCTTTGTTTATTACAGAGAAAAATGAATTTTATTCATTATTAACCACTTTACTCGAAAGTTCAGGTGCCGCTCCTAAAAGGAACACAGAGAAAGCTCTTGTTTTTTTGTCAATTTGAGAACGACTCATATTCCTCCAAAAGAGTGGAATTTAAAGCTTTTGCTTAAATCATGCATATATTGACATGATGGGTGCTATTCCCGAAAAATAAAGCATTTCACCGACTTGGTAACGTCAGATAGTGAACCGCCTACCCCCCACTTCACTCTATAATTCCACCAAACCTGGACTGATTTTTCTGGTTTAAAATTCGTATTAATGTCAACTTATCCATGAAGTTTAGTTTTATCGAATAGTTTTCTATAACTCCGAATATTACGTCATTATGCTTCGAGCCACTTTTTGTCCACTGCAAGTGAGCTAACCGAAAAAATGTGACATCTTGAGAAAAGATCCCTAAAGCAGGCGAAGGCAATTTTTTTCCTTCCTTCAAGGGGACGAAATCTTTAAGGATTTCTGGTTCTTTAGCAGGACCCCATACTAACCGACATGGCGGAAAAAACAGTATGACCGCCAATAAAACGATCATACAGTATGAAAAATAATAGGAAAAAATATTCATTAAAGTACTTTTGACTCAGTTGCCTTTAATTTCTGGCCGAATTTTATGGCAAATATTCCTAATTTACTTTTTAAAGTACTTCTTTTGGAACTCATATCAACCAAAATGGCAGAAAAACAAAATGACCGCCAATGCATTAATTATGTTGATATTTCATGACGATAGGAAAATAATCACAAAAAGTACCTTTGGCATAGGAAAACCTAACCTGTGTCCATTTTCTGTTGTAAATATTCAAGAAGTATTTTTCTGGACATTTCTTTTAGAATCCAGGTCAATCAAGATAGTGGATGTAGCAGAATGGTTGCTAATGTTAAAATTTCAATATAATGTAATAATAGAGAAAATAGTCCTTACAACTACTTTTTCTTTTTCAATTGCATAATTTTCCTTAGCATACATTGGTATTAACACATGTCTAAAAAGTTTGTTTCTAAAATAAGTCTGAAATCGAAACAAGCAAAATCCAAGTAAAACCACATCGAAAAAAATAAAAATCACAATGAACAAATTCCCCCCAAAAAGTAAAAATAAGTGAACTAATAAATAAATAAATTAAAAATGGCTAAATGCCAGTTTACACTCTAAGCAGTCAAGCTATATCGGCTTGACATAACCATAAATAACCTTCAATATCTGGAAAACTATTTTATCAATAAAATCTGGTTCAATGTGGCCATGTATATACAGGTATTCTTGATCGATTGTGGTTTCATTGCGTTGTACTATCATCTGTCTTGATAAATTTTTTCAAACCTTAATTGTGAATGAGAAATTCTTTTGATACTGAAAATATTTACAGTATTTAATACAATTTTCACGAGGAAACTTTCATGTCTAATGAAATTTTTCTCACAAGATGTATGAAGGCTAAGTGTTAGAACACTTAGCCTATATTCAGGGAGCTGTCCTAATAGTCCGCTGTTGTATTGTTCAAGTACACATATCCCCACTGGATAGAAAGGATAATGCTTAATAGTGGTAAAAGTGTTTAAGTGCTGGTTCATGTACATAAATCTCCATTCTGTGGTCGTCTAACTTAAAAATGCATTACACTGTAGTATTTTCCACATTCCCACATTCGACATCGCCATTAACTTCCTGAGGTATCGTATTCCTTGTGCTTGTACTCACGATTGCAACGTGAAACTTGTATGACCCTGCAAATATATCAAGGTAGCAATAAACTACACTGCAACGCACTTGTATCGGCAGATCTTCCCTTTTTCGCCAATTACACAGCCAATTCAACTAAATAATATTGAAGAGGTGACCATTCACTGGCTTGACTGTACATAAGGAGTAAAATAAAGGAAATGGCGCACACTTAAAGTACTGTAACGATACGTACGTCCTAGGCAATAAAAATGAAAACAAAGTGGAAAATCATTATTTTGTGAAATTAGGAAATGATTAACAAGTATCGTACGAAGGCATGGTGAAGAGGAAGGGGAAATAATACTTACTTTGGTTTCCCTCAACAAAAGATCCGCATGGCTAAGCAGTTAGGACATCACCGAGAATTTGGACTAACTTAAACTTTTTGAGGGTCATGGAGCTACTTTGGCTCATCAAGGACCTTATACTAGAGTGAGCTTGGATTAACACCGGCTAGCTATGCTTTCTTTTTTCGACTAGTCTCAGTGGTTCACGGGGTAGACATGTGATCGTCGTTCCTAGACATGCTCCCTAGACCACCATTTAACGTCCCCATCCGGCGGAAGTGAGTGTATCTCCAGTCTTTCGCCACTTTCCCCAAAGTCTGGATGGGGTACAAGTTACTCCGCACCGCTGCACAACAAATAAACTGAGCAAGTGACAAATTTTCTGAATCCGATAATGTCCTAAATCGGACAACTTCCTGAAACGGGCAAGCAAATGTCCAGTTTTGTCATTCGAGAATGTTAAATTCCTCAAAATCACTGTGAATAGCTAGCAGAAGAAGCTACTTTTTAGACCCCGGAAAATTTCCAAGTGGTTCCACAAGGATATTTAATCTGAAGAACCCTTAGCTGTAAGGCAATGCACTCAACTACCGAGCCAACTCCACCCTCCAATATGACAGTGAAAAAATCGTGGATCTTTAAGGATAGCTTGATAGGGGTACGGGTTTTTCAGTTTTCTTGAAACAATGAAACTTTAGCATGTTCCAGAGTGAAATCACAAGTCTCGGAATAGACCATGGCAAGATTTGTTATGTGAAAAGAGTGAATGGTTAATTGGTCAAAAAAATATGCAACCAAGTTTAACCTCTGAAGCTCTGCACAAAGTATTTGTTTTGTTGCATTTCAGGCAGGAAAATAATGCATCTTCACATTCAATTGAAATGAAATTGGATAAGCTTTACACACCGCGGTTTCCATGGCCCTTGTATCATCATATTATGAAACGGCTAGTACTCGATGAGTTAGTTAGTTAGTTGGTCCGTCGGTCGGTTGGTCGGTTGGTCGGTTGGTCGATTGGTCGGTTAGATGGAGATTTACGACCCAGTTTGCAACCTATTGGTTCAAGTCGAGCCGGCCAAGGCCTTTTTTCCAGTTGTGGCTTACTGGCTTGTTTTCGCTACTCCGTTGCTTATGCGGATCATCACGCAATACGTCAGTAGGTTGAAATTTTTGAAGTCTTTGGTATGACCCGACCTGGGCTAGTACTCGGTGAGTGTGAATGTAAACTGTGGGAGAAACTACGTTTCGGTTTCTGTCATGGATATGAGAATGAAAATGTAATCGTTTCTACCGAAAAAAAGGAGCTTTGATTTGATTTTTCTTCCGATGCACTACAAATCTACTCAGGAAATAAAGGTGTTGTTCTTAGTTTTTAAATGTATTTCAGTCTCCAATCCTTATCAAAATACACTTTTTTTGAATTTGAGGTAAGTGGCGTTGTGGGATCACAAGGAAGGCCGTCGTATGGTTGCATTGCCGTTTCGGTGCGACGATGTATTAAAATCTGTCCTTATTTTATATGGGTTAGTTAGGGTTAGATTTATGCTTAGTGTATACCGTATGTACGTTGTTGCTCTTGTTGTTGTTGCTGTTGAAATAAAAATACCTTGTTTGCAATGATTGGAAAACAGCAAAACCATTCTTGTCTACTAAAATATCAGCATTGTTTATGATCCCACAGTATGTCCACAAATCGGTGTTTGGCATTTTACAATTTAGGTATCTAGGCATGACTCTTCATATTTGCATGCATTTTATGGAGAATTTCGTCTTATTTCAAGGCTTCATGATCTCCTCTATTTAACCCATTATTGTCGGAAAAAAAGGATATCACAGTCTCTCAGTACCATTTGCAATGCCCCTATCAGACCTGGATCTAATATGAATTACTTAAGAATGGTATGCAAAAGACAATCAGGTCAGTTTACAGTTTCAATCAACCATCATTCAATAAGGCTGACTTCACCATCTTCATATCTATGGAGAGGTTTGATGAAGGTTCTATGATTCTACATGCACTTTACTTACTAACCCTTCCATTACTAGTTCCACTTTTAAAATGATTGCACACCTGCCTTGGTAACAGAATATCTCATTTGAGACAACTGAACGGAACAAATCAAGTCTAGATTTGTACGGTGTGTAAAAGTGTCTATCACTTTGGTTTGAACTTGAGGTAGGAATGCATCATTTTAACATCAACAGATTTCAAATAATTTTTCATTTTTATTCTAACCTTCTGCAGAGTTCTATACTCATGATAGCGTTTAACTTCCTTTACGATAACAAACTTATTAGGAGCTATTCTGCGACTCTCCCTCCAAGATATGATAAAATAACATGACTCCCAGGTGACATCTGTGAGATTCTTGGACACTCCCAACAAAACTAAGGCCTCAGTGAGGTCTTCACTGCTAAGGCGTTCATGAATAATGACGTAACTCACAGTGAGTCCGGCTCCCCTCTCACATCACAATCTTTCTGTAAGCACCTGTTTATCATCCCATGAATCCGTAATGTAAACCTGTAATAATATGACATAAACAGTAATCTCAGGCTTCACATTACATACCATTTGACTTTCTGGTTTAACATCCTTCTAAGTAACCTGTCATGCTTGTACCTCTAAATTGGGATAAGTACTTCTTTTCCAGTTGAATATTAAGGGCATTATGGTAGGAAAAGTGTTCAATTAGTTTCTTCTCCTCCTGATGCAGCTGTGAATTTGGTTCTTATGTGCCGATATTTATATACCGTATACAGTAATTTGGTTTTATTTAATGCATGTATCGTGTACATCTTGTAGAACATATGAAATATCACCGTTCATCTTTTTATTCATTTTATATCTAATGCTAATGCACTTGCAGGAGGTTTGCTCAATTGTCGTTAGAAGGAAATTCACAGCATGTCATGTACTTAAAATTGAGCTCACATTTCTCTTTGGTATTATTAAGCTCTAACAAAAAGATGAATCCAAACGCTACAAGATCGTGTCATGGTAAATCATTAGAATAAATATATATTAATATTAAAAAAATCCAGCCGTTACCATTGTGTTTTCGTGAAGGAAGTATAACCGTGTAACCTAGCTATATACTTAAGCAATTGCAGTGCTTTCGTAACATTTCGAAGCTTAATTAACAGAAAGTGAAAATAGTTGTCTCGGAAATAAAAGGGCTTTCTTTCCTGAGCGTAATACTTCCTTCTTAATAATTTTTATTCAGTTTAGCAAATGCGCCATCCCAATGTGAGACAAATAATTGCAAAGAAAAATTTGGTCCACTTCTTACATCAAGTAAAAAAAATGGCATGAGCATTAGAGGTATGAGACTAAATCATTGCCGTTCTTTTGGAATTGATGATACTACGTCTTTTGCACAATCTGTCCAACATTATTAGATTTCTAAGCACTGCGGACACCCGTGACGAAATTAATGTATTAGCACCCCCTGTTGGCTGGGGGTTGCACAATATGTCCCCGGTATTTCCCGCATGTCTCAAGAGACGATTGAAAGAAAACTAAATTTGAACTTCAACCGAACTGGAAAATAAATTGAAACTTTCAACTTTTTATCGAGTTGACTAACACCATATAACACATTCACGTTGTGTTGGATCAGAGAAGCTACAAGACGGGTCCTCTGGGATCCGCGGCCTATATCCCGAAAGCAAATGTTGTTTATCTATGACTGAAAGACTAAGACTACGTCTTCGACAAGGTTTACTCTTCTTAAGAAGATGAATGGTAATGCGGGTATAGAAACCTGTAGGATTAGAGGCAACCCTGGGTGGACCAATTTTAATTTGAAGTTCTGTATCAAGTGTTTGATAAATTTTAACCATTGAAATGATACATCCTTACATCAAGTTTAAATGAAATTTGGTCTAGACATATTAAAACACCTCAAACGTATTTTTTCGGCATAATTACTTCCTCTAGGATATCTGATTTTGGAAGTTTGGAAGATGACTTTTGTACAATTATTAAAAAGTGGTACTAGTTCCCATAGAATCTATGTGCAGTGCGTGGGTAACCCTTCCATAGATATGGGAGGATGTGAAAGATGAAGTTATCCTCAGATGAAGTTATCCTCAGAAAATAGTGCGGGATATGTCTTTCCAGCTTCCTGAACCATAGGAAACTAGAAGAGGGCCAAAGAAAACAGTTTTGCTGGAGATGTGTTGTTTTTTCTCATTTAAATGCGCCATTAACACGGAATGTGATCATTTCGTACCGGACTATAGCATTTTTCATGGGAAAAGGGGAGTGGAAAATATCAATTAGTCACATTTCTTCCTACTGCTTTTATCACAGACCCACAAAGGGTAAGAGTCACAATAACCCACATAAATTGGTATCTTTTTAATATTTGGTAAATATACCAATTGGACAAAACTAGGATTAATTACAACTGTAAATAAACCGTTAATTTTTGAGTGAAGCGTTTTATCTAAGAGGTAGTTGACAGAAATTAGAGCAGAATTTTTACATTTTGATATGAAATAGACAGAACACGCTTGGCCGTGAAAGTTATTTGGAATACTTTTAGTATAATATTTAAAAATATGTCAGAGCAAACTCTTAGTTGGCGCGCAAACAAAATATAAAATGAAACTGTGATATCGTTATCTTCGCTTTAAAAAAATGGTGTAATGAGCAAAGATCATGAAGTCTTGACAAATTTGATTCTTAAAAAAATGAACGTTGATATAAAAGGTCACACCTAGATGACAAAGGTTGATTATTATAAATAAGAATGAACAATGCTGACCTCTCAAGGACATGCTGAGTGTGTTTTCCCTTCATTTTACAGAAGATGAATGTAGGAGACAGATCAGTTGGGTACATTTTAAATACAATAAGCATAACCTAAGTGCGTCAAAATTAACCAAATAAAACAGGAGCAGTCTAATCTTTTCACCAAAGAGAACAGAAGCCGATGGAATCTGACCATAACTGAAGGCTTTGAATTTCTAGCAGATATTTTCCCCATTAGTTCTTTAAGGAGGAAAGAAGCTTATATATAGCTTAATGGCTTGAAGCACAACATGTGTCCAGGAAGCAAGATAAAAGTGTTTCTTTGTGATGAAAATATCTACCCTCAAAAAAGTAATAAAATATTGAGAAATTATTTAATTTGATGTTTATAAAACAAACTTTTAGAGAAATTATACACATTGAAGGAAGAAATTTTTTTCCCTCAAATATAACAGGGGGAAACAGTTATCCAACGTCGAAACACTGTCTTTACGTCCCCAATTTATTAGTTTGACCCAATCACTGCCATAGTGTATCTAAAACTCGACATACAAGTAATATCTTCCTGTTACGGCCATCACTAAATTGTGTTGTCTAAGCTGCCTTTAAGTCTCCAAATAACAAGCAATGGAGAATGAAATTTGGAATCAAGTTATTTTACATTTTCCAAGTTTCATTCCAGAGTGGATGAAAATGAAACATCTCAGAACAATCTTCTTGAATTCATGTTCTAAATCTTTAACACGTGGCTTGTTTATGTTGACGAAAAGAGTGATACTTCGAACGTCACTGCGATTTTGCGATAATTACCGAATATATTCTAATTCAAAACTAGAATCTGCAGATTTGATAAAAGAGTTAACTTGAAAAAGAAAAAAACCCAAAATATGTCAAAAAGTTAAAAATGGTTTTGTGTTTGCTTTCTTTCATGCTTTTCTAAGTGAGAAAGTTACCTGATGGCAACGTGCTAACTATGACAACATCCTGAATGAAAAGGGTGTTCATGTGTGATCATGTGCTAATGTGGTTACAGAGGTGCAAGGTTTGGAACTTTTTCCTTAAAAATCATTGGATCTTAGAATAGTAAAAAAAATGCCTTAAAAATATTGTGGTTTAAGTTGGACTTCTACACAACATTAAGTTAACACGAAGATATCTGATGAGAGCATGTCAAACCTTCAAGGGTCATGTTCACTACTTAGGGCTAAATATTCGTACAATGTCGTTAGTGGCAGTGTCAACTGCGCGTGTAAAATAAATCAAACAAGGAAAATGAATGTCAATGTAAAAAAAGAAAAACAAGGAGCAGATTGAAGGAAAAAAAAGTTTCATCGGCTGCACTTGAACAGCAATGTGTTTCATACCTTAATCGCACATATCGCTTTTTGTGCTTGACATAGTAAATAAGTTACATAAACATTGAACTAAATCTTTCCTTTCGGTTGTTTCTCTCACATTGGCGTGGAAAATTTGTCAAACAGAATAATACTCGTAAGAGGGAAGAATCACGCTCAAAAGAGGAAGCTCGTGTTTTTCAAGAACAGCCGTCGGTTTTTACTTTCTGTTAAATAAGCTTTAAAAGATTACAAAAGCACCAAAGTAGCCTAAATAGATTTATTAGTCACAATGTTCAGGCAATTTTCAAATGAAAGGATATACAATTATGCAAGCTTTCTCGCTGAAGTCCTCAATCAAAGCTCTTATACACAAGTGCATTGGTCTCAGCAAGAAAAACTATATAGCAGAAGAACACTCAGGAGTATATTATTTCATGTTTTCCAAAATCACACAAATTTGAATAAAACCTCTTTTCCATTAACTCGGCCGTAGCTTCTGAAGATCATAACCAAGTGGTCTTTCCGAGGGTCACCATTGCCCTAAGGCCATAGAACTATATTTTAATTGTTGTGGCACAGATAACTACTAGACGTAACTTGTGCCTATGTCCGATCATTGCTCTTTGGGCTCTTAGAGACCTTAGGAGTTTTCAAAAGGATCAGTAGTCAGCAATGGATCTTCAGAACATCAAATAAATAGAAAAACGAACGGAAAAAGTAATCCCGTTAAAACCTTACACTATTTTAGAATTTCTTTGGGTGGAAGAGAAATATTGTGTTTAAAATGCTCTAACAAAGAGTACAAACAAAATGGCTCAGACACTATCCAACGATTCTGTCTTAAGCATAAACCCCAGCAATTTCTACATCTTTTCAAAATACTATGCGCAAGAAGAGCCATGGACATAACATCATTTGAAATGTTGAAAGTTTGGGTGAACAAAATATTCTTGAGCAACAAACGACTGAGTTCTCTCTGTGGAAAACTTATTCTTTGAAAAGAAGGCTAACGTACTGGTCTATTAATGATATTCTATCACCCCATGTTAATAAATGTTAGTTTTAAAGGGATAAACTTTGCTTGCAAAACAAACGCAATGTTTCCCTTTAAGTTTTATCGGTGAATCAAGCCGGTATGAGAGAACTTTATACTCATAAGGACAAAAGTAAAAGTCACTTCACTTGCAAAGCTAATTGCTTTCTCGGAAAACTTTCGAGAGCTCGAGAAGATATTTCTGTTTCATTCATTCTATTTTGTAAAGGGTAGTACATTTATCGTGGACGGAATCCACAGGGAATTAGTTCCTTATGAACACTAACACACGGTAACCGTGGCTTAATATCCTTATGTACCTGCCTAATTTTAAAGAAGACCTACGACATGTTAAAGTTTATTGACAGAACCGATAAAAGGGGAATTATAAGTTTAAACTGAGACATACGATTGTTCTTGGTACATCGAAGTGTTTTTCACTTACCACTTAGAAGCCTTCTCCAACCAAGTATGTGGGTATTTATAAACGAACCAATGAAATCACTAATATCAATTACGCAGAGTCATTCACAATAGAGGTGAGACCATTGTCTACACCTTTAAAAGCTTCCAAAATTTCTCACTCCTTGTCATTCTTTGACCTTTATTGATAGAGAGGTAGTATTCCTAGAAAGCTCTACTTCAAACCATTTCGCTGTTTATATGTATATATATATATAGATGCAATAGAAAAACGAAATAAAAAATGATACTTTCCAACACACGCAATCTATTATGTCTATATATATATATATATATATATATATATATATATATATATATATATATATATATATATATATATATATATACATACATACATACATACCGGTTGAATTTACCGGTTGAATACTCTTGCCCCTATAGGTCTTAACGTAAAAGATGTAAGCCCCAATAGAACATTGCCTAATAGCTAGTACTTTTTCCATTACTGTTATTTCTTAGCACGTGGGCAAGGGGAGTGTATCTCCCCGAAACGTAGTGCGTTTTTAACAACTGAGCTTTGCCGTTTTAAAACTTTTAAGTTTTGAACTCTTTACCGTTTTTAATATCTTGTTGCCTCAGAAGATTTGACACGATCTTTGTCTTCAGTATTTTATTAAAGTTTCAGATCGTTTTAACGGTATGCCGTGTGTTTTGTGCATGTTTCTTGTTATCGTTTATATATATATATATATATATATATATATATATATATATATATTTATATATATATATATATGTATGTATATGTATATATATATATACATATATATATATGTATATATACCTAATTGTGGAATAAGGAGAAATTTTTGGGCAAAATATCAACGTTAGGGGGAAATTACCGTTAGGGGGGAAATCTACGTTCCCCTTTTCGTTTTCAAACACTGTTTTAATGGAATACGTTAGTGTATAGTAAAATACATATGGGGGTACGTAATATACCTAATTACTTCAATGTTGACCAATTTACGGACGCCTATCTGTTAACACGTACAACTTATGGACTATTGAATTTACGTACATGTATATGTTTTTCCTTAAAGGTGAAATATACAGTTTTGTATTTTATTGTTTTTCTTTTCGCCTAAACGTATCAAGATATACAAATTTCCCCCCAATGTTCAATCTAGTGGTGTATATATATATATATATATATATATATATATATATATATATATATATATATATATATATATATATATATATATATATATATATATATATATATATATATATATATATATATATATATATATATATATATATATATATATATATATATATATATATATATATATATATATATATATATATATATATATATATATATATACAAGTAAGTCCGCGTATGTTCCATGTAATATATAAGAATAGGTAGAACACACCACATATATGACAATATAAGAGAACATACAAGATAAGAGAAAGGTATATTTCAAGGACACCTGTCTTCGTCAGCAGCGTCAATGCGGAGTGAAGAAAATTTAGAAACAACAAAAAACAAGAAAACAAAGAAGAAATACAAATCCTATAGAGAATGCTAAACAGTACTGGCTCCCCTGTAAACCACGGAAGGGAAGTCGCTCAAAACACCAATTTCTTTGTTTAGGCCGCGGGTATGTATTGACAGTTTTAACATCCATTTGCTTTCGGATTTAAGCCTTTGAGTGACAGATGGGTTATTAGAATTGAGTAGGATACATCTTAAATTAGACAAAGAGTTGTTTGAGTTACTAGTGATATTATTTTATATAGGATAATTTATTGATTTATCTAGAATAGTTTTTGTGGTTGTTAAACCTCAGTATAAATTTGGTGTGACCGACACCGGTCTGAGGAATCGGGGTTTTCAAAGCTATTTGTACGCTTCATGCTAGGGAATGGTGGCGTTCCGCTTAGATAATCTTCCTTGAAATATTTTGGTTTGAAAAGAACACTTTTGCAAACGCAAATACTATTGCCTAGTTCCCATTATTAGCCTGGAAAATGCCATTTTCGACTGTCTAGGGGTCCGAGTTTTCAAATTAAATTTCTGTTCGCACCAATAAATGGTGGGGCTCCACTTATACATGGTCCATATGGCTGAAATTTAGTTTGAAATTTTCTGCAAACAAAAAAACCAAAATAGCAATTGCTGAGAGCCTCCTTTCAAGCATACTCAAAGCTGCTTCCGGCCGTCTGAGAAATACAATCTTTCGAAATTTTCTGTAGGCTCCACGAAGACTGATTGTGTCAATAACATAATTTACCAGGCTGAAAATATACCTGGCCTTAGAAACCACCCACGAAACTTTCCGTCGGGTCCAATTTCTTGTCTCTAAGTTTTCCTCCGTAAAATTCAAGACCCCTTTAAGTGCCTCTTCTTTCAAGTGACACCATGTAGTAACCTGTCTGCCAAATCACATACCGTGACATTTCAAGCTTTCCACAGGTCGCGTGTCACTGTGTTAGTATCTTGGTGCTCACAGTTTCCTTTGCATTTGAGCTTCTGTCTTCTCGTAAGTTTTACGGCCCAATTTCTATCCTGTTGGTTTAGCCCAGCGCATCACGCATAATGGCAGTAGCCTAGGTTAATTTTAAAGAGTCTGTGGTATGGCTCGACCTGGGAATCGAACCCAGGTCTTACGCGTGAGAGGTGGATGCTGTACTGCTATTCCAAACACGCAGTTTGTCTTCTTGTTAGGATTTCCACTTTCTCTTGAAATGCAGCCAAGCAATGAAGAAACTGAGAATAGTGTTACAGAGATTAAAGCAGGACTTTGATTTGCAGCTAGAACACACCAAACTGCAGCAGAACCAGTCAACTAAGATTCCATTTAAACTGTTTTTTAGGACTTCAGATGAAGAGAAAAGCCACATTTCAGACCTAATTTGTAGTATGAGGAATATTTGTTTCAAATGCAATCATATAGCTTAGCCGTACGTAAGCGCATGTTAACCCGAAGGAGGCTGCTTCATGAGACCCTCTTGACGATGCACAGAAACCATAAACTTTGAGTGTTTGTCCAGCTTTGGCTGGAAAAGCTTATCTTTTACAGCTACCACTTAAGACACATGTTTATGCGGTTTAACTTCGATAGTAAGAACTGCATGCCAAAGTGCCGACTGGTATAAAATTGCTTCAAGTGTCACTTCAAATATAAAGATTTTATAGGTAACAAAACTAATGAAACTACTACCAAGATCGGATTCGGCTTACGTTTTTAGAAAGGAGGAGGAGGGTTGAACTAAAGAGAAAGCAGATGAGGGACAAATAAATGCGATTTCCTCAAAGAAAGATGATGTAACCCTGAGAAAAAAAAAATGTCACATGACTCTAGGGAGCTAACATGAACCAAGACAGACTACTACACTACTTCAAGTTAGGATGACTGCATTTCTCCTTAATAACCTATTTTCTTTATTAATATCCACAATCAGTGTTACTGACAGTGACGTAGCAAGGATTTGGGACGACCTGGGCAAGAAACGAAATTGGCACCCCAACCAAACAAGCCAGTGAGCCACAAGTTGAAAAAGGCCCGCTCGACTTGAACCAATAGGTTGGAAACTGGGCCGTAAAACTCCATTTAATTAACTAACCCCGTCTTCCGTGGCGGTAACCCTATTACTATTTACACAACTCCAATAGGTAAAGTGTACCTCAAGTCAAAAAATTCAAAAATATATATTTAAGAGCATGAAAAATGAATTCAAATAGTACAGCTCCCACCTTCATATGACATTCCTGAGCTGAGATATAAAGTGTTGAAGTTTATTCACTTAAAACAAATTCGATTGCGGAATGATTTGTGACTTTCATGTTGTACAACTTCACATAACATGCTTTGTTTCCCTTTAAAATTAAAAATGTTTCTGTGACCTTGAACACTTCCTGTTTGCTTGCATAGCATATACACAAGGAGGGATTATTTAATTACATCACCTCATAAGAGTAAGAGTAGTATCACACCTTGGTACAAGGTGCAGTAACGTATGGGAAAACAAAGAAATACAAAGATTGTAATTTGAATAGTACAAGAATGACATCACAAATTATTGCACAATGTACCATTTTAATTTTAGTGAATAAACTTCAACATCTTATATCTCAGCTCAGGAATGCCCTATGAAGATGGGAGTTGGGCTGTTAGAATTCACTTTTCATGATCTTTAGTATATTTTGGGGGATTTTTTGACTTGAGGTACACTTTAAAATAGCTATTTCGATATCATGCTCATAATAGGGATGGCATCAGGATCTTTCACCACAGGCCAACAGGTCAAATCCTGAGAGGGCAGGCTCCCCGGCAGCAGGGCGAACATTTCAAAGGCCCGAAATAGGCGATAAGTTCTTGGTGGGCCGTGACTTGCAGAATTTGAGACGCGCAGCGCACCGAGAGTTTTGCATTTTTAACTTTTGAACACTGAAATAACACTGAAATAAGCTAAAGCCTGTTTTAAAGAAAATCTGAATTTTGGGAAAGAAATTTGACTTTCAAGGTCGTAGAGACCATTGAAAATATTGAAGAATATGACCAACATATATGCAAAATAGAAAAAAAAGATATGAATTATTTAAAGTCGTTTGAGTTTAAGCATTTAAATGTAAGCCTATGCATTAAGAATCTCAGAAAAAAAAAACTGGAAATTTGAGCCTCCAAACTTTTTTACCTTTGTGAAAAAAGTTTAAAAAAACGAGAGCTTTATACACTCTTGCATCTCTGAAAAGATTTGACAAAAGGATTTGCTACCTTAAAATCAATGACAGAGAAATTTTGGAGAAAATTAGGGCTTTTTGTAAGTTAAAATTGAACAATTTGGGGTTTTAATGTACTGATTTAACTTTAAATTCAGGAGCAGAGTAAGTAGAATATAGGGGTTGGCTTGAGTTTTATTTTAGGAATACTCCACCGTCACTGGAGCACTTTACCGAAATCGTTTGCATTTAACTAAAATTTGGATTTCTTGAGGTTATTTGAATTTTTTTATTATTTTAAATTCATGACAGGTTTGGGTCTTTTAATTAAAGAATCACGCCTTTCCATAACCCCCAAAATAGATAGATCACTGGGGCAACTTGTAGTTTGTTGGGATAATTAATATCATCATGTAGATTAAGGCCCTTAGACGATAATGGGAGATTTCCACAGATCGCTTGGCTTCCGCCCTTACACTTTTATACATATATTTGATAAAATGGGGCTTTTATGTTGAACAAATTGTATTGCAGAAAATTTGAAAAAAAATGGTTTTTCTGTAAAAAAATTGAAACATTTGTCGTGCGTTGAAAACAAAAAAAAATTTTTACTTTCTTTTCAGAATGTTTGAAAACCTGGAACCTTCAATGAAACCCTTATGGATTTTTAAAAGAAAAATTGGGAATCTGAAGTTTGGTTGAAGAATATCTCCTTGTGAAGAAGATTAAGAAGATAATCAGAGTGGCGGGGTGGGCTAAACTTTATCGGGGTTAGTTTTGTTATCACATGCGTCCGTCTTTCTGACGCTCCCCTAGGCTCTGGCATATGAAAGGTGCGAAATATTTTCATTGACTTCGATTTAGAGCCCCTGAAGGTGGCGCCCTTGGAAACTTGCCCCCTTGTCTCCCCCCCCCCCCCTTCCCTTATCAGCTGAGTCACTGGTTACTGAGCAAGATGTAAGGCTTTATGACGCAAAACACAAATACTCACAACTAACAGAACAGCAACACAAATTTGTGCAAGGTACCCCGACAATAACTTTCACCGTTATCCTCTTTCTCAAAAATACCTGTTGAAAAGAAAGTTGTGCCGAGGACAACTACACAGTTAAGTCTGACGAATTTCTCTAAACGAATTAGCGCCACATACCTTTTAACCACGTAGCTATATGCGTGGGTTTTTTTTTTTTTTTTTTTGTTCTTCCCTTTTTTGGTTGGGGATACTTCGCTATTTCAACTTTTTCTAAGGACTCTTTGGCCCTTACTGAAGGAAAACCCCTTTTCAACATAATGGTCGGGAATAACAAAGCGTAAGTGCCCAAACAAAAGACGAATTGGATGAACATACTTATTTGCAGAAGGGGTTGTTAATTTTGATGTAAGAACAATTGCAGTTTCATTCAAATTCCTGCTGAGGTTACTAGATGCGTGTGACACCATGAATCAAATCAGTAAAAAAAGGGGTTGTTGTTTTTCTTACCTTTGCTCTGTCTGAAAGTGGATTTTTCAGTAACTTTATTCGATTAGTGTACTTCTCTTACTGACGCACAATCCAGTACACACAGGCATCTCCGACATACATTCACTTCTCGGCACTGACATGTCTTTGGAAAGAGTTTACAGAAGAATTCGCTAAAAATCCATGACTTTTTCAATTGATTGTCTAATTGATTTTTCGTAAAATTTTAATTTGTTTTCTCATCGTAATTGGGTTTTTATTTTAGAAAAATTACACAAATAGGATCAAAAAGTTGTCATTTTTTCGAATTAGATGTCTGAATAATTCATAGGAAGCTTATTGGTCCATTGGCATGATTTGTTCTCATTTCTCATGAGAAAAGATATGCGGGCGGATATCACTCATATATTTACTCACAGGCTCTTAGATCAGCGGGTTTAGAGTTTAAAACAAAATAGGTGCATACAAGGAAAACTCGTTAAAGAAATGAACCTTGACTCAACCCCTAAACATTTGCAATAAAAAAAAAAAAGAACGTGCCGAGCGAGACAGTAATAATGGAAAAACTGTGTCGCTTGGAACTTGAATTAATTAACAGTTGCCCGTTTAGTCTGGTCGCCAAGGCGTAGGTTCCCGGCTACAGGGATGGTAGGTAGCTTAAATTTGAATCTTAGGTCGAGCATAGTTTTCCATCTTTAAGTTGAAAGGTCTATCAAATGAGGCAAAGATTGCCAATGTTTAATTCTAATTGGTTTTAAAATTATACGTACAGGCCACTTACGAGGGCCAAGGCCTCGCACGTCTATCCTCGCTCACGCGGAGATCGTAGCTGGCGTACGTAGCTACCCGAACTTTCGGACACTGCAATTCACGTGCATTCACGTGCTGCATGACTTAACTGGCTAGAGGGGAATTTCGATGACTTCCTAACAAGGAACGGTTTTCTGTACCCCGTACAGCTTTGAGTACGGGTATGTGCTTCGTGTATGTATGTTTGTATGTATGTATGTATGTATGTATGTATGTATGTATGTATGTATGTATGTATGTATGTATGTATGTATGTATGTATGTATGTGTGTGTGTGTATGTATGTATGTATGTATGTATGTATGTATGTATGTATGTATGTATGTATGTATGTTTGGATAGATGCACATATGAGTTATTTGTGGAAAATATATCAAATGTAGCAAATATGCCAGTGATATATATATATATATATATATATATATATATATATATATATATATACTGATAACCTCCAACGAATAGGCGTACGAGGTGGGGTTGCAGGGGGAACTCGCCCTTCCAATTCGGGCAAAAGCAGTTGGTCTATTCGGGCAAAATAAAAACTAGGCAAACATAGTGAACGGTGACATTATTCGGGCAAAAAATGCTTTTGCCCCTTCATAGAAGATAACCCCCGTACACCTGTGCTTCAACGCGACTACTGTATTTATTAAAGATTCGAAAAAAGCAATAGGCCTAAGTTAACGTTGAAAAACACCTTCACAGTTAGCCGTGGACTGGTGTTAATACAATTCCTTAAAAAATCGGCATCCGATCACAACTAAGCTTGTAGGCTACCATTAACATAGCGCATTTTGGTTGTAATGATGAAACGAAAGACTAAATCGAATCACGCTTCTCTAAGGTGATAACTACGAAAACTACGAAAGCTTTGGAGAGCCGACAGTATGAAAGAAACTAAAAGACTCAGTTTAGCTAAAGAAATATCGGCACACATACTTGTCTGCAGAATCTTTCTTCAACTCCAGTTGAAGCTGACCGCTTCGGCTGGCACTTAGCTTTAACAGATTCCACGGACTACTTTGGGAAGTGTATAGAAAGAATCTCGTGCACGGTGCCGGACCACAGGTCAAGGGATTGACAGGTGTTTTATAGCTCCTTGATATCGCCTATGTACATAAAAGCAATCTGAAGTCAGATGTTAGTTTTAAGATAAATTGCAGCGCTCTGATAAAACAAAACAATCCAATCCAGGTCACTCACTGTGTACTCCAGAGGATACCAAGTTGTAGAAAAAACATTATAGCAGGGCGTGTATTGTAGAATAGTTTCCTTGTTTCCTTGACTCCACTGTCTGTCATTGTATTGAAGCCCTACTCATGTATATAAAAGTATTTCAGTAGGTTATTACACTATTGGCAGATTGAATTTATTGCAATACGAAAAAACAAACCTTAAAGAAAAATCAACAGTGCTCTGTAATATTTGCAACTACTGCCTGTATTATTCGGCTTTTAGTGAGAAAAAAAAAAGCAAATTGTATCGTCAACGAGGAGCAATCTGCTACCTTTCAGTGTGTAAGTGCATACACTGTAAAAAAATCTATTAACATTTACGCGAAATTGCTGCAACCAAAGTTTGTGTTTCATGAAATTAATCGTACAGTAAGTTAAACGTTAATCCTATTTTTCGCGTAATCTGAAAGCTTAGTTGCTGCAAGCAAAGTATGGTGTTCTTTTTATATCCCAATTGGAGTTTTCTCAGATTAACTGGTTTTGGTCTAATGATCAACCGTTCCAGTGGATTTTTTGTCTTTTAACCCACTGGGATTAACATCTATTAATTTAAATGGGTTATATTGACGAAGTTTGTAAAAAAATGACGTAGATTTTCCTCTGAATTTTAATTAGTGAATTTCTCCTTTGAATATATGGTCCAAGCATAATTATAACAAATATTTATTGCATTCATTGTACAAATCAACTCTAAGTGTATTCACCACACAAATTTTGTTGAATAAATTAGTTGTTGCTTTAAAATGGGTGACCTTGTCAAGAATTTGTCAAATCTCTTCAGGACCAATTGTCTCGAACGGAAGATTTTATACAGATCCACGGTCTACCTTTGCAATTGCTCATCATGAAGGGAAAATCACATTAGTTTGTATGCCCAAAATTATTATATTAATATTAATATATTAATATTAATATTTAAATTATTATATTAATTATTAATTTTTTTCATATTTTTCATGGAGCCATGGTTTTTGGTAGTGAGTTTACTTTAGATGTAATCTCAATGAAAACTATCACCCTCCTCATGAGGTGAAAGAGAAAAACAGCATACCATTCTTTTGCGTGTCTGAAAATATTAAGTGTTGTCAGACTGTTGCTGCAGACCAATAATAGAAATACATGGAAACATTTCATAAAAGTTTGACAACTGAGTCATAACAACTGTCCAAAAAACTTGCATATGAACTTTTAACAATGAAAATGAAAAGAAAAAAAAAACTTCACCATGGTCAATTAAATTCTCCATCCCATTTAACCTGATTTAGTTCAGAGACTGCAAATTTCAACTAAGCTGATAAACTGAAATAGCCCAATCCTGATTGTCCTACAGTGATACATTTATATAATGCAATGTTTATAAACAGTAAACACGTCAGGTTTATACTAGGGCCCTTTGAAGAAACCTCATAACCACTTTTAAAACAAAGTGTTAATTAATGATGCAGTAAAACATAGTATGAGTTGCCTGATTTTAACACCCATTTTATGCAGTCAGTGTATGCTTATGAAAAGTATGTAAAACAATTACACAATTTGCTTATTCACTTACTTGATCTCCAAGATGATCTACTGCCTCATCAGCTCGAAGACCATTGTTTATCCACCCTATAACCACTTCCCTCAAACCACCCATCATTATCCACTAGAGATGGTAGTAGTTGTATAATTTTATCCTTTGTTAACATTAAACAATTATTTAACTTTGTAGATCTGCCGTGAGTACTTCTTCTCAAATTACCCCCACAGAAACAGTAAAAACTGAGTGTGGCAACCTGCTCCCTTAAAAGTAAGAAGACCCCATGATGTGGAAATAACTTTTCACATTTAAAGGAATAAAGAAGATACCACAAAATGAGAACTGAGAGTGACAGAGATTATTTCAATTTGATTTTATGTCTGATTCACCAAGGTTTTGTGATTGTTAAGTAACCTGATAGACCATTCAACTTTCTAAACTGAAAGAATTACCTAAAGTACCCCAAAATTGCATGGGACCCTTTGCCATTTATTAATTTTAATGCTCAATAAAATCTTAACATAGTGCTTACCATTCAAATGGAATACTGAATATAAGCACTAGCAAAGTCTATCTTTGTCCTCCTAAACCACATTTGCCCTTACCATATTACAAACATCATCTATAACCTTACAGAATAAGTTAAGGAAACTGAAATGCAAATAGAGTGTGTTATATCAAAACACCATTACTGTCATTGATGTTGTAACAAAGATGCCTTCTCACATACACCTTCCTCATTTTCAGTAATGGTGTGAACAAATTCAAACAGATCTCCCACAGTCTGTAATCCTATGGGAAGATTTGGTGCATTTATTTCTACATAAAGAGCATTTCTAAGAACTTAATGACCTTTCAAAATGCTAAGCATGACAAATACTAGCTAGGGTCAGCAAAAGCTGCCTTTTTCTTACTGTAGATACCGTGAACGCTTACAAAAATTAAAATTGTTCAATGAAAGATTAAAGGGCAAATCCGCTCATCCCAAACTACAATTTTGAAAGGGGTTTACTTAAATCCTCAATTGGCTCAGATTTTTGATTGACTGCTAATCCAAACAATGCAGTGTACCAAAGGTTATATTACACAGAATGAACCGTACTGAGGGTGTTCTGATGTATTACGCTTTAAGCTTTTCTATACTAACCTTGAAGCAATTAACTGAGAATGATTCTGGTTGAGAATGAATTTCAGACAGTTTGTGGGAGGGGCTTAATTAACAAGGTAAGGAGAATTAGTACTCTTTGGGGTTAGAAAATTGGACATTTAAACATATTGTACATGAAAAGTAAAATTAAAAGGTGTAATATCTTTAAAGAACGGCTCTTTTATCAAGAGCCGTGAACACTCTAATATTTTTTAAACTTACTGATTAATCTTGTCAAATTGACTTAATCCTGATTAGGATTTTTTTCTTCACATTTCTAGGTAAATACTCAGGTGAGATGTATCAATCAAAGCAAATAACTGGTATGTCTGTTCCATCTCTTATGATAAAACATAAAGGTTTGTATAAAGACAAACTTTGCAAAAGAAAAAAGGAAAGCTGGTTCTTTAAACTAGCAAGATATTTACCTCAGCAACGTTCCAGCTAACCACTTTTTGATGCTAACAGTTAGCAAGTTCTGTTACAAAAGTCACTAGTTTTGTAGGGACCTCCCTATTATCTTTGATCCCAAAAAGTTCCTTCTGAATGAAGGCAAAAGTGCAACTACACAACTTTGGCTATTCAATGTTTATTACGTAATACAGGCCGCTGAGATAGAGCAGGCAATCTGAAATACATGCTTCGACAACAACCTCTAATTCCTCAGCCACGGCACACATGGGGTCACTTATTAGAATCTCCGGATTTGAAATAGTCTCCGCCACCTTTAGAAATGCCTGCGGGTCCTGCAGAACAATAAATAACAGTTAATTGCAAATTTTATCATGGTTTTTGACAAACTTTGGAAAATTCTTGGACAGTTCTGTAGCCAAGAAAGGTACTCCAGACTGAAGGGGGGGGGGGGGAAACAATTTTTGCAGGGTCATGCAGTCTTCAGGGGCCAAATGAATAAAAATGTATGAAAGTCGATAACAACTTCAAACTTGGAATGGGGCTAAGGGGAGGGGAGCTTCGCCCTCCTTGCCATGCTGGCTATGGACCTGCTGTTGTGCTGTAATATAGCCAAAAAAAAAAAAAAAATGGTGAAATAGAGTAAATGACTGAGTTTAGATCAAACACAGTAACAAGTAATACCATGCCAAAATGACAGTGTCTTAATATGAAAAAAGACATGAACCAACTTTATGTGAGGTAATATGGGTACAAAAATGGTCAACAATCCTTCTTTAACCCACTACCGTTGTGCTCCAATCGGGGCATATTTGCGCGCCACGGGAAGAGGGCGGAAAAGCGGACGTAGCACGCCCCGCATCAGCCTCCGTAGGCTACTGACCCCGTGACCTTAAACTAATGTCTCTCTCGTTGTTGTGGCCGAATTTTCGGGTAGCTGCTCGCAGAAACAGTAAAGACGGGTGACAGCCGCGCTCTCCGTATGGGTCCAAAAGGACCCAAACAACGGCAAAGGGTTAAAATAAGCCTGTAGAGTTTGTTTACTGTAAACCTGATGACGCTTTCCCTGCGTGTGGGCACGTGCACCGTGGGAAAGATACTTTAGATTAACTAACTTTCTGTACCAACAACTGCAAAAATTGTGGAAGCCCATGGATTAGACCAAACGATCATTAAACTTTATACTAATTGCAACTTAACACTAAACATACCAAACACTGTGTCTGTTACAGTAGCCTACCAACTATAAAGCAGGATGATTTTGGAAGATTTTGAAATATGCTGGACAACTTTATTTTATTGTCCAATTTAATCCGATTACTTTTGTTATGTTTTGATAGGGCAATTTGTTCCTTTTGCCCTTTAACATATTCCAATGGCAACAGGCAAACGCCATATGACGAAGTTGGCAATGAAGAATAAAGTCATCGGAAATCTTCCAACACTCACAGAATAGTCCCATTTTTCATTAGGTACATTAAGATTCATGGTATTGGTGGCTCAGTTTCCTGGTGATGAGCAGAAATTGTATGGAGTATTTTGAAGGGGCCTCAAAACTAGTTTTAAAAAATGTAAAAACATGTCTACACACTGAAATAGAAACACACTACGCTATCTGTCAATGTTATCAAACCAATGTAGTCAAGCAAATCTTACTTTTGAAATTGAAATAAGGAATGCAAACTTTCTCGGCAAGTACTGAACCTTGTTAAGAGCAATGCCAGTAGAACTATGTGTCATCTCCAATCAATGCATGTAACCTACCTCAGCCCATTCCTTGTTACAACTCTTGCAAAATGCAAACACCACCACGTATGAATACTGAAGGAGATTAATGGGTCATATACAGCAAGGACACACTGTTTCCCTTAGGGGTAACTGTGTAATTGATAGATATTCCTATCAAAGACTGTCAAACTATGTACTGTAACACTCATTTGCATTTGCAATCTTCGCTCACAAATACATACCTGTGTGACTACAGGAAATCAAAAATATCAGCGAGACCCTAATAACCTTTCACACATTACTATGTTTGATAAATTCATAGCACTATTTTAAAATTACCCAGTAGCTTACCTCTGTGTATTTTGCAAAGTCATCTCCCTTTTCTCTCAAAAGAAGTGGCAATAAAAGCATTGCAGCTTTAAGCTCCTCTTCAGAACGTTCCTTTTCTGCTTCTGAACTCCTGGTGACTCTGCAGAGAAGACAGATAAACAATAGTGATTGCTAAATATGATATGACCCTAGGGATTTTTAGAGGTAATAACAAATCTAAAATCTCTGGGTAAGGTAAGGTGAGAATGCTACATGACAGGGTGCAAGGCACTCTTAATCCAACGTAGAAATTTACCAAACTGTGCAGCAGAAAACATTTCACTCACCTGACAGAAAACGCAGGATTTCATTTTTGACCTATTTCTTTTCAAGTGATATCTTATCAACAATAGACACCGTTTATTTTACTACTGAGCATATCTTGAACAGTTTATGAGGTTATGTATCCTTGCTTTGTTCTTGATCTCATGAGTTGGACACTGGTAATTGTAGTAACATATGCATATCATGATCCCCGCATAACACAACATGAGAAATTATGGAAGTTTACCATCTGTGGACATCTACGTGGGATTCCGCCAGAAACATGAAAAAAAAAGGGGGGGGGGGTTGGTACTGTTAAACACCAAGTCTTAATTTGTGATGCCCTGTGCAACAGTTACTAGTGAGTTCAGGAGACAAAAACTTGCTTCCAGACTCATGTTAGGTTCAATTGTAACAATTTTAAAGGCCATTTATTTATGTAAGTTGAAACATTTGTGCTGAAATTACTTTTTTTTAGTAAGAAGCTAAACTACTGACGATTTTTTTTTTAATTTTATGGAGATAAAAGGTGGGGTTTTTACCCACTTCTTCTGAAAAGGGAGGACAAATCTCAACCTTACCCCCTCTGACGGCAGCCCTGTCTACAATAGGGTGATTAAATCCAATCTTTAACCTCTCGGAATATAAAATCAGTCAGGATCAGTTGCAAAATAGTGGGTATATCCAGCATTCATACATCCAACTCACGGATTTCTTCTGAAAACACACAGAGAAGCAATATCACAAAATTGAGATGATTAAGCTACTTTACCTACGGCTTCACAAAAAATCACAAATATTTTTTATAATCAAAAGCCACTTTTACTCAAAAATTCATCAAACATAAACATAGATCCATGTGACAGGCAATATGTTATCTTCGTGGAAGTAGGGATAAAATAACAGAAGATTGGAAGTGCAGAAGAAAAACTAGCTCCCCTGTCTGATATCTGGTACACACATATCTCCTTTAGTCCCCAATATAACATTACTACTGAATCAAACATGGATATCCCTGTGGTAATGAGTGGTCATTTAAGTGTCACAACGAGAAGCAAAAAGAAGCAATCCCATCTTACCTGTCATATCTGTGTATGATGCCTTTGATCATGTCACACTTATCCCCAGACTTGACAGTCTTCACATAATTTCTTTAAAGTATGGTTATGCTTTTGGCCAATCTAGGAAAGTTTTTAAGCTTTTGCTCACCATCTATGCCTGTTAAACGTTTCATTTCATTGTTCATTTCCTCTGTTAACATTAACGCAAGACAGTTTTCAAAGAAATCTTTCACAAGGGGTTTAGTAGTCACGTATGCTCTCCTTTGTGGATACGTTTTATCTATGAGTGCTTCTAACAAAAAGATGTTTTGGCAGCTTTCTTTGACATTTCTTTCTTCATTGTTTCCTGGTGTTTCTTAAAGGATGTCTCATCTTCAGTGGATGGAATTGCTGGAAGAAAGTGAATGTCCCCCTTGCATGGTTTTTCACAATGCTGCCTCTAACATGGCCCTTCCTTTTACTTGGGCGTGCCTTCTTTAGTTGAAGGCTTGGAACTTTCATTCTCATTGACTTCATTTTGCTGTCAATCGCAGTGGTCCAGGCATCATAGCCAGAACCAATGCGCTCTTTAAAGTAGGGGTAGTTTGTGAAAAGTTGCTTGGCAATGTGCCTTTTCATTTCCAAATTTGAATACTCTCTTTTTCCAAAAAGAAAATTAGCAATTTGATTCAGCAATTCATGCTCCCCCCCCCCCCCCACTGCAGCTGTTCCTTCTTTTGAAGTTTGTTTTGCAATCCTTTGCTAAATTTGGCATATGGTAAGTGATTGTCATTGCTATCCGTAACAACATCCCCACAACAATTTCATGATTCTGCTTTTCAGTTGCTGTTGACGCAACGTTCTGTGATGTTTAAGTAATATCAACTTTTCCTCCCAAGTCAACTAACCCAACTTTCATTTCCTCTGAAGTCTCACTCTCGAGGTCAGAAACACAAGTACTTGAAGCTTTTGAACTGGGAGACTTGTCAAACATATTACTTATCAAAATACCTGGCACGGCAAGTGATATTTCATTTGGAAACATTTTTATCTTGAATTTTTCTGACATTTAAGTTCCTATTTCTAGATCCACCCACGTCTGAAAATCATCATCAAAATATTGAAAACTCAAATCAGATACTGAGAATGGGATGTTCATGATAACATACAGTCTATTAAAGAGTGATCCAGTAACTGTTGCATTTTCCACATCAATCATCTTCCTAGACTGACCATATTCAACCAAAACTTTCAAGTCTGCTGAAGTGGCAAAATGGTTCCAGAGATCAGCAAGTCCTTAACAGAATCTTTGAAAAAATCAAAAAGAAGAATTCTGACTTGCTGCACCACTCGAACCAAAATAAATACTATGCTCCAGTACCACAAAGTACCCATCGTGGACATTGTAAACACTTAATGGGCAATAGTCTTTTAAGCAATTGTATCGTGTGGCACAAAACCCTTTGAAAGAAACTATTCTATACGACCTCAGGGGTGAAACATGCTGCACTGAATACTTTTCAACGATGAATAATACTTCAACACCCTGATGACACCAATGAAGAATGGCTCACTTACATTTTCTGAATCTATAACAACCGCCATCCCCATTTCATAGTCTTTCACCAACACTAACTTTGTGAAACACGTCAAATTATATCTTTATCCTCTGCCCAATGAGCTATATCTGTATCTAAACATTTGTGTGCAAAATCTACTTTGATTTCGATTTCTGCTTTCAAAAACGTTCTATCTAACAAAAAGCATGCCTGCTTCATCTGAACTCTACTTGCAACTGTATAGGAAATGTTTTAAAAATTTTAAGACACATTGACAACAGACTTCAACTCTTGGTGCTTTGCTTCAAATCGCATGTATACACCAAATAGGTTTAAGGGGCCATACTTTAAGATTTGATCAGGATAATGTAACATATAGTGCTGTTCGGGTTTTACTTGTTCCTCTGGAAACAACTGTTTGAAAAGCATAAAGTGATCTGTTATAGTACCTTCATGAGCTGCTATCATCTCAGTGGAGACAACTGGAACAGAAGCCAAGTCAACAATATCTTTTAATAGTATTAGTAATTCCGGATAGAGATTACCAACTGGAACTTCATGAAACAGCATAATAGGCAAATGCCTGATTAAAGTCCATATTCTAGAAGCATTTTGTTTCACATTGAGATCTGGTTTAATTTTTTCTGGTTTGTTTCTCTTATCCATGAGACCAAAAGGCCATTTTTGTATCAACGAGTTTTAATCTCTTGCAATCAGAATACCATCTTCTTGGAACTTTTTTGAACAAGTGACAGTTCAAATTGTATCACACCCTCTAATGGGTCATGCATGATGTCTTGAGGGGAACTATTCATGCAGTGAAAATATTTTAAGTCATTCAGCGGACGTTACCTGTGAATTCCATAAGCTGCAGATAGAGTTGGGTGCTGTTTTGAAAATTCCAACTGTGCATCATATGTTTCTGCACTCCTTAAGACATAATCTTTAAGACTAAACCTAGTTTGAATGTCTTGACTTGTAGCCATGCAATGTCTGCAAACTCTATGGGATGGGACACCACTGAAGCATTCAGAAAATCCCAACATGTAGTGAAGGCCAAGGTTATCACCCACTAATAAAGACACTGAACCATATATGCTTTCTGGTTCATTTTGTAGCTTCAATCCAACGGTTTCCAACAAGTTAATTTCGGCTAAGAGAGGTTGCGATACTTTTTCAAGACCAAATTCTTTCAAATCTTTACTTTTACACAGCAATGCAAGCTGTATAGCATATAAGGAGGATCTTTTATTAGGAGGAAGGTTCCCAGTGACTTAATAAAAGGCAGCTAGTTTACGTTTTTTTTCTGTGGCATCCTAGTGGATTAACCACTTCCACTTCGTCAAAATAAACAATAAGATGTGGTGCTTTTGGATTCTGACTGAACAAATCATTTTATTGAAATGCAAAGCAGAATTTGTCTGGAAGGAGGAAAAACTTGAGCAAGAAAGCATGACATATAAAAACAAATTCAAACCTTTTCTGAGGTCACAATTGTACAGTAAATGCTGAGTGTAAACACTGGTATTGTTATGACTGCACCTGTAAGAGAAACAAGAGAAAAAAAATTGTTTCCTTTTCTACACCTCATACAATACACAAGTTGGGTAATACTAATTTCGAATGTGCCCCTGTAGGAATTTAACATTTCCTGAAGGGGCATCAAAATTTTTAATACAGTTAATGCTTCGCAATGTCAAATAATGTGCTGAAATGAAATCACGGATTCCCTTTTATCCACTAGGCCTCCCATAGGCCTATCTCACGGAAACTTGCAGTACTTTAAAATAATTTTACCTGAAGAAATTCTATGAAGATGCATTTTTCACCTCTTGAAAGAATATTTTGAAGTCAATGGTTATTTTCTCTGGCAAATCCCTATGTGTAACTTAGTTTAACTTTACTGTAGATCTAGCTAGATCTACAGTAAAGTTACAGTAATTGCTAAGTGCATTGCAGCACAATTCCATGTGTATCAAAAGTTATCCTCACCTTCAGCAATAGGACACAACCCAAATAAGTGAGTGAGTGTTAGAGGAAAGAAATCATGCAGTAGCCTAACACTGATTCAATAATTTCAGTTGTGCTTTATCTTATAGTAAATTACAGATTGGCCCAGGCCTACACCTAGGTTAGGCCTGACGTTGTGTTTTGCAGTAACAATTACTGGCGTAGCCCAAGTCCCTAAGCTGGGCCTAGCCTAACTTAGGCCTAGGCAAGTTGAAGTCAGGATGGCTACAGTAACTGTACTGGAATGAAGTCTGGTCAGATTAATAATCGCCAGCTTAACTAAGCCTAGCCTTACGTTAGGCTAGAATTATACTAGTACTAGGCTTACCAAAATTTATCATTCATAGGCTAGGCCTTACTTGAGAGTAAACAATGACCCAACTACAGTAAAGTTACAGGAAATTCTTATCAGTTAAGTTTAAGCTTGGCTTAAAACTCAGACCAGGAACACTTAATACTTCCGGTAATAATAATAGTAATAGTAACGTTAGTAAGTATCTTAGGCCTAGGCCTAGGCTACCGTTAGGCCCAACGGTAACACTGTACGGGAGCAATGTACACATTCACACGGTACGCTGCATAGTACGTGCATAATACTGTATAATGTTAACGTGAGGCCTAACCATTGATTATTGACACATTGACACATTTTTACATGCCAAAACTGGATTGAACGAAGTACTTTTGGGAAAAATCTTTTATGATTTCATCGAGTTACTTTTTTATCTTCAACGTTTGTATAAGTTTGCTGTTTTTGCTGTTTGGACTAGTTTAAAAAATTAAAAATCTTACCAGTCAGGCAAATGACAGCCTTAACTTCGGAGATCGGTGCGAAAAATTTGTGAATACCGCGTTACCGAGGCGGGATACACTGAAACTCTAAAGGTTTCGTTAAAAATGGTGAAACATAAATCGCAAAATTGGTTAAAATAACATTACGTTTAGCTCATTTAGGATTTACGTTTACTGAAGGCGACGGAAACTAAATTAAAACTGCCAACTCGTTGAAGTTTTATCTTACTGCATTAGTTAATGAAAACATTGATGATAGATTATCGTTTATCCTGAGACAGCTGATATCATTAACACAAACTGCAGCTAGAATTGTACCACTTATGTGCAATGAAGGTTTACACCATGATATGAAATAAGCTGACCAAACACTTGCTTCATCATAAACCAAACACTGAGTTTAAGACAAAAGTTTCAGTTTTTTTACAGTGTAGGACGCATTCAGTCCGGCGGAGAAAGTGGAATTTTTCGACTAACTTGGAAGCATTTGATACAGTTTTCCTTTTCTCTTGACTGATTTCTATATTCTCCATTCATAACTTGCCGTGCGACACGCATGAGCGTTTTGAGAAATTCAAGACTGTGCCCAACCAAACGACCGACAAAACGTATATTCCCTCCCTCATAACTTAGCTTCTATTCAACCATAGATGGTGATGTTGGTGTTTTATGTATATTTTGGGGTCAAGCAATCCATGCAAGCCAATAGCTGACACTTTGCCAAATTACGTGAAAATAAATCCAATATGCGGCCACTTTAGATGCAGGTAAACCTACCGTAGCCATACAATTTCCCCAAAGCTACATGTAGATAGCAGTGGAGCCCCGAGTCTAGTAACCAGCGGTACGTTTTGAGTCGCATTCAAGATAATTCCCGCGGTGGTTGGGGGTCACGTGATGTTAGATTCAAGATTGGGGTCATCTTGGCTCACAGTACATTTGGTAATTTCTCTCAAATTACCTTTCCATGTTTAGACTGTAAATACCAATGCGAATGCCTATTGGTATATCTTCTACTAATTCTGGACGCTTTGGGAAATAAGTAACAAAAATACGAGATGACGATCATTTTGAACCCAATCGCATGCAATTTATGTACTCGCACAGCTACATTTATATTTTGGTTGTGAGTGTCTACGAGTGTCTAGTTTTATGGTTTTGGTGTCAAAATATCCGTTCAAGCCAATTGTGGACAAAGTGCGAATCACGCAATGTTAAATCTAAGATGACCTCAAATGGCAACCGTTTATTCGTGACCAGGCGGTACAATCAATTTCAGGCTGGCAATAGCAAGAACAAAGGGATTAGTTTTCCGGCGGAAAAATGTTACGATACCATATTTTTCTACTGTACCTTGCATTCATGCCCTCCTACTCCCACGTCCTCTCCAAAATACACCCCATCACACCCCATCTCCCTCGGCCTCCGTAACCATAATTACGTCTAAGAGCTCCCGTTCCCCTTTCCAAAGAAACGTACAGAAAGTAGACACCCTCTATTTTCAGCTTGACATTGCAAAGTCTTTTAACTAATTGTAGTATCACGTTTTGGAAGTGGTCGCTTCCTTCCGAAAATTTGGATTCTACTGTTGTTCTTCAGGAGAACCTTTGCTCTACCAAAACCATGCTTTACCAAGTATAAACATTTTCTTGGGACAGATGAAGAAACAAAGACCTGTAAGATGCGAGATAAATCAAGTTACATAATATAAGCAACTTGCACTGCTTTTAAAGTTACATTGCAAATTTTCCGAAGAGTGATTTTGCGAAAGTGATGTATTGGTTTCCTCTCAATGCGAGAGAAACCTAAGTTAATTTTATTCTACTTATGTTCAAAGTAGTTGTCAAACACACTGTTGCACTACAAAGCTGGAAAAGGGCTATGGCGCTTTTACAGTCTCATTAGGAGTCTAGTGATACGGTCGATGTGTCAAATTGATGTATGCATACTTTAAAATAATATTCATTCTCACCACTGAATGCTTTCTAGATGTAAATTTCTTTTGAAATGATGTTTTCGTCAATACACAAAGGCATCGGTTCATGATCAGAATTGAGGAATGAACCACCAAGCACAATCAACAGGCTAAAAGCGCAGTGATAACTTCCACGTGTGTGTTTATTACGCCCTCATACCTTCTCCCCTTTCCTGCCAATTGATCACTGTGACAAAATATATCTTTCTGACACATCGGCCATGAAATGGTCGCAGCCTTTCAGTCACGTGTGATAAGAGAAATCAAAAGTGTGAGAATTTGAGATGCACATTTACAATCGTTTTCACTTAGTGGATAGAGTCGTGTATTAAAGTATTTACCATATCTTCTTTCATCTTCTAATTGATACAAGTTGTTCGTTTCTTTCATCTGAAGGAACAATATGGTAACGTCATGTTTTACCAATTAACGGAGCAGGCTGAAAGTATTTTGGAGTACTCACGTTACTCCTCTTGGCATCATTCATTTCTCCTTGCAAACTACTGAAATCCATTTTATAGAGTGTCAATTTGTGGAGACCCTCTTGGATTTACTATCACGTGATTCCTTATTTCATCCGTAATTAGCTTTAATGGATACATTGATACCAAAAATATAACATACCATTATAGTTCGAATATCCGAGTTATTTGTGAGATGATTATACTTCACAAAATTGCACCCAAAATGACCTACAGCTAAAATTTAACATCCAACGTCCACGGTTTGCTTGAAAGGATCGTCGGAAGGCAGAAACATATGATTAGACACTCGAAGTTAAATTTTGGCAAATAAAATATAGCTTCGGGAGGAATTATATCATGAATGAAGTTGCGCTCACAACAGCCGCCTTTATCGATTTGTCAGTTTTTAGTGATACCTCAAAGCGTCTAAAGTTGGTACAGATAAATTAGTTGACACCCAAACATGACAGTAGACACCAAAGTTACCAATTATGGCTAATTAAAAGCTTAATTGTGGAGGAAAACTATGTAATGACCGCAAATTGCGAAGCCATATTGACTTTCTCAAAACGCTCAAGGCTTGGCTGGCGCAATGCCCCCTGCAGATTCTGAAAAAGCACCTTGCAAACTTTGAGAAACAATCAAGAAAACCTATTAACAAATTTCAAGGTTGACCGAAGATCCTGCCGGATTATAACGGGAATTAAATTCTCTATAAGACATTAATCGACACCCTATAAACAAGTTTTAAATGGTCCTTACATCTCATATCTTTGTTAAGCTAAAGACCCAAATTAGGGTACCGTTTGTCCCTTCTTGTCTGCAGTATATGCTTCTTTCACTACATAATTACAAAATCACTCGTAATGGATACAAAAATACTAACTATTATATGAAAAGTTACGTGGTACATATCATTCCTGAAATAATTTATTTTCTCGGAAATACCTAAAGAAACAACCACTTTCTTTCTCGCAAAAGAGCATGTATTTTGTCATTTTGAAATAAAAGGTATGTCTGTAGGGCGAAAGGAGAGACTTACTTTCAAACAATACCTTATTCCTTAGATCATTTGTTATTTCTCTTTTAAGGGTTTCTTGTGGTATTTTATGGCTTTTCTTTTCCTTTTCCATTCTAAATTGTTTCTTTTATATTTAATGAATAATTGTCTACTAAGAAAGTAACACATTCCTAGCAATTCTCTATTTCAACTACATGTAAGTTTCCATCCACGCATAGATGGATTTTCTAAGTCCAAAAGTGACACATGTGCCATCCAAGACCAGAAATTGTTTGATGACACGAATATCGTTATTATCTGATGACATATATATTCATTTCTTTATTTGAACAGCGCCAAAAGACATGAACTTCAACAAAAAAGAAAGTGTTTACTTAGACTACTACTAATTTCTTTCAGTTTTTAAGAGAGCTTATCCCTCAGTCATACGTTAGGTAACACACGTGTGGTGCAGGCTGTGAAAGAGCAATAAATTGCAAATAATGTATACCGTGATATATTATGCATATTGCATAGTACTTACATCGTGCACATTTTATGTTTTGGGTAGCACGATTTGTAAGTTCTACGACAGTAATTCCAAGGTTATTAAACTGCCTGGTGAATGCGTAATATTCGGTGTGTGTACATGCTCCTCATCCACCAACATAATTTGGAATTTTAATAATCAAAGAATCTTTTACAGAACTCGGCCATCTAATCATCCCCAAGAAGACTGGGAATTTTCTATGAATAAGTCTGTACGGATAAATTCGGTTAACGAATCTAACGTGGGTATCTACACCTGTCTTTGCACGGCGATTGTTAAAAAACAATACATCTTGTCATTAAAAAATGAGGGTAAGTATATTGATACCACAAAAGCCCGTTATACCATTGGACCGAATTGATACAAAACAGCTCTATTCAACTGAAGTGTCCGATAATACTTTTTGCATTGTTTTCATTTCTTATTATTTAAGTTTAAACTTTTGAATGGAAACTAAATTATTGTATGGTTTGAAGCGTATTCTTTGACTTTATTTTCTTTCAAAGTGTAGTTAAAAGTTAACGGTAAGTCCAATTTCCAATAGATTGGAAACAAGTAGTTACTCTAGAATTGAACTTCGCAATCTAAGTTTTGACATCATCTTTATAATATTTGTTTTTTTTTTTTTCTTTGTAGGACTCATTCAAACAATAGTGGGAGAGTGTCATTTTTTTTACCAATTTCCCTATGTTGATTGTCACCCGTTCGACAAGTAATCAATTCATACTTATCGGTTTTTTAATAGGCTTAATAAGGAGTCTGTTCTTTTCTAAGACCTTTGCAATTTGCCAATAACTATAAATTACTAAAACACGTGCATCACCAGTGTCATTGTTATGTCGTACTGTGTGTTATAGGCCTACTTCACTAGAGGGGTGAAATTAAATTTTACGCCGCCTTGCAATTTTGTATGGAAAAACAGTATGTTTTGAAAGTCAGGAGGTACAACCAAAGGTAAATATAGGCGGTGCTGATCAGGAAGACCTAAATTCAGTTTTTCACCAGCACTGAGTAACTTTCACCGAGCACATACGATAATGCAAACAAATTAGACAGGTAATACCGAAATTGCGTACAAACACTTTGTTTTGCGCGGGTGCCCTAGAACAGCAGTTGATTGTAAGAGCTTCAAATTTTTGGCAGAACGTACTTAATTTTTCCATAGGAAGAAACAGAGCACTTGAACGGTGAATCTTTGACCGAATGAAAAAAGTACATAATCCTATAAATTATCAAAATCATAAATTGACTGTTTCATACTACATTACCGCCATTTATCAGAATGATTAATGGCGGTTTCTCGGGACGAAGCGACGTGCGGTTCATCAATATTTTCTTATAATAAAATATAATAAAATCAAAGAAATCACCTACGGCGATAAAAGGAGCGACTAGGCGACTGAAAAACCTAAAATGTAAAAAATCGAAAATACACATAGAAACGAAAAAAGCTTTCAAAGTCCTGACACTCATACAGTTTTTTCCAAAGATTCCGGAAGTTCATGTAATAAAATTGGCGCCATTACCTTAGAATCCCCTTTCTCTTATAAACTGCAGGTCCTATCATTGATACCCCCCTGGCCAAAGATGTGTCAAGAAGAAATTTACTACTATATATTTAGGTTCTGAATGGTTGATAAATTTTCAATAAACCATTTAGGAAAGATGGAATAGGGCAAGGCTATGAATTGATATCTTGTTAGTCCCCAAAAGTACTTTAAATTCAATCCTTTTTCTAATAGGTAACAATGTTGCAGCTCCGCTAAGATATTTGTAACTGTCTCATGCTTTGACTTACGACTGGCAATTATTGAAGCAGCTTTTTGCATCAATTGTAGTTTCTTAAGATCCCCCTCATAAACTCCTAGTAGCAAGCTGATATAATAATCGAATTTGGAAGTAACGAAATCAAGAACTTTTTTTTTTTTTTTTTTTTCTGTGGAACTTTGGTCAAGATATCAGCGAATTTTTCCAATTTTGTATTAGCCAAGGAATTCCGTTTGATTTAATTTCGTAACGTATTTCTTGAAAGTAAGATGATTTTTAAACTATACGCCAAGATTTCTTACACATGAGGTAGTAATTACTTTGATATCACCTGTTCGTACGCTATCTACGACGGGACACTGAAAGGCCAGCCTGTGAAAACTGATAACTAAATAAACTTACTTCAGTTTTAAAGTTATTTAAAAACGGCAAATTGTCCCTTATTCACATTCTCATTTCATCAATACTTTATTCTTAATTACAAAAGCACGATTTCAAGAGACATAAAACTGAGTATGGCCCAGGTCTGCGTACGAAAAAGTTGATGACAAACCGTATTTGGCAAGGATATCCTACAAGGGAGTCGTGTACGACCAAAAAATTAAGGGACCTAATCGGGAACCCTGGGGGACGCCACAGGCCAGGGCGCTAGAACCTGACTCAGAATCATCTATCAGTAGACTTTGAGTTCTAACAGCTAAGTAAATTTGAAGACAGTTAAACACAACTCCCGCAACATCATACTAAGTTTTTAAGTCTATTTGATCACAATACCGTGGTCTATGGTATCGAACGCATCCCTTAGATCCAGAATTCAATTAAAACATTCCTTTTGATCAAGAGCAGAGACAATGTCAGGTTGATTTTTCAATTCGGTAGAAACGTTCTCACGGGACGCTGATTGAGATTTAGTATAAAGAGAGTGACGGAATAGATGGTCATTTACATAAGACATATAAGATATACATGTGTAATACTGTTCGATCATAAACAAAATATGGTTCCTTCCCCCAAAATTCTCGTAATGTATTATTTCCTCTTTCTGTGGGACGGAATTACGGTTTGCACCAAGGGCACGTTTACTTCTTGTAGTGGTACGAAATATTTTTTTCACGACAGCCACAATAAAACACACCAGCAATGTTTATTTGCAAAAAAGTCAAGTTTTTTATTTGGTCTGCAATGCAATTGCTTTTGACTTATTTCCTTTTGAAAAATGCATAGAGTACACTTTAAAAAATATTTAAACGATTTTGTTTAAAAATTAGGATACTCACGAAAATGAGTATTTCTACTCGAAATAAGTGAGTACTTCAACTGAATTTGTGCAAAATTTTACACAAATTGCTGAATTTGTGCAAAATTTTACACAAATTGAGTTGAAGTACTCACTTTTTGCGCCTTTAAATTTTGGTTCGTCCGTTTCAGATGGGTAAAACCTAAAAAAAGGAACAACTACATCATGTGGTAATAACACTGGATTGTCATCATTATCCTTAGTTTCGTAAACAGGAATGACACCCTGGGTTGTCCCACAAATCTGGTCGTTTTTATCGTCTGTTTAGAATGTCTTATAACGTAGATAAATGCTTTTAAAATAATAAGTTTTGTAATATCACTATTAGTGACATTAATAAACTTAACTACACAATACGCCGAATGTTACAGACGGGTTCTGTTTAGTGGCTATCGTTCGTATCTTCGAAGGGTTGTAAACTGAAGGTTCTGCATAATTTTTCAAGACATTTCAACAAAAACGTCAACTAAACTCATTGAATCGTTAATCTTAGTTTCCTTCCTGTAGGCCTGTACACTTTGAACTCGGACTGTTAACCATGTTTGTAAAAATGGTTTTCATGTGATACTTGGACCATCCAATAATCTTGGTGTCCAAAAAACAGAATTTTGTTTTCTTTTTGTGTTCATTTTGCATGTAATGTAGCTGTTAAATAGTTTTCTTTTTATAACTTCCTTTGAAAGCGTAAATCATATGCTGACCTCAAGCACCTCTTTTGTTCCGTCAATGTACCTTTCACAAACTTTACGTTGAGAAAATTGCTGCTGATGCGCAATGTTTGGAGAGAAATGTCTGGATTGGTTATAGCTATTGTATTGTATAGATTGTATTCTTTGTTAGAGGAAAGGATTAGGTAAAGCATTAGCGCTTTCGTTAGCCGGTTAGAAAATTTCTGGTTGAACACGAACAAAGCGCATGGGCCTGTAGATTGTGTTCTCAATGCTTTGTATTTTTTGGATTTTTTGTTGATTTATGTTATCCTGTGTTTTGTATTTAAGCATTTTGACCATTCTATGAGACAACTCAAGTAGTAGGGTGATTTTAAGTTTTGTTTGGGTTATTGGATATAATCGTGCAGACTAAGTCCCACGGACAATATTGGAAAATTCCCCCGTGAAACAGGTTTGGCTTCCCACATATTTAAATTGCTATAGTTTATATATTAATAAAGGCTTACGGAAGCGTCCCAGTTTGGATGGTGGAGGGAGATACGGGCAGAAGAGTTTTTGTCCAAAAAATTTAATCTCGCCGTCACAGGCGGGGCACAGAGAAGTTTTGGAAAAATCGACAACCCCAGACAGTCGGGATTGGCATTTCCCCTGCTAGTTTCTACCAAAAAAAAAAAAAATCAGTTGCTATTTTGAGATTTCTTTCTCAATAAATTTTACACTACACAGCTACTATTTCCTCCAAGTGAAGAGTAATATGTGAGCACACAATGCTCTTTCAAGTAATAAGTTTGACCAAAACACTATGTAAGTGAAGCTTCACCATCGGTTGGCGCGAAGCGTCCAGAAATTTTTGAAAAATCGAACCCGGAAATGACATTTACCAGGCTTGTAACTAGAAATGAAGTAGTCGTTATTTTGAGCTTTCCTTTGCAAATTGCAAGTTTGCATTTTTTTTTTCTTTATTATTGAAGTGGAACTTTCAAGTTTCACTCAATAGTAAAAAAAAAAAAAAAAAATTGAAATGGTCTTGTCTCTTTTCGGGGACAAATATGCAACAAAATTGAAAAGATGCTAATGATTTTAACTCTAATAAGACTTTCTTTGTTGTATTCAATTGCAAGGTGCACTTCATTGATAAAATTTTCTGTGACTGTCTGAACTCACCATTGATGATTTTACTTCATAGGAAATATGTTCCCGACCGTTTCGATGCAGCTTGAAATGAATTGTCAGTCAGACTTATGGTGAGATATTCTCACGCTACTATTTATCATTATGTGTAACTGATAACGACGAACGAATTTTCGTTACCGTTGCTGAAATTCAGCTCTCGCGGGCAGGACGGATATAGTCCCGTCCGTTTTGTAGGAAAAATTGGGAATTGTGAGAGTTTCCCTGAAGAATATATTGTTTCTTTTTTTTGTTTTTTGTTTGTTTGTTTTTTTTTTTGGTGGAAGCGAATAAGTTTATCGGGCTTATATCCCTTTTGTCGTAGGCCTAAAAATAAAAACTTTCTGATGAAATTGGATCTTCTCAACAACGGGCGAGGGCAGCTTCCTCCGACCGGGGCATGGCCCCGGCCCCCGCTGTTGTTGCCACCCACGCTCTTAGTCTGCACACGGAACTCCCAGTTCTCTGGTCTGCAACACAAGTCTTGGTTTTGGGTGACCTTCCGTGCACGCATTATAGATGGGACACGGTACATGGAATGAGTCATAACAGAGCTAGTAGAAAGAAGTGATTAAAACGGATTCATATCTGCATGAAGATAGCTTTACAAAAGGAGAAATAGTTCAATTTTTAATACCTCTCATCGTCCTCCCCGAGGAGGAGATGTGCCAAAGTACATGGAATAATGTATAACAGAGCTACATAGAAGTGATTGAAAATCGATTCCGATATGTATTAAAATAGCGTTACAAAAGAAAAAAATATGTTCAAGATCACCCATCTTGTCACTTGAGTCTTTTTAGGGTGTTTTTTTTTTTTTCTTTTTTTTTTTTTTTTTACTTTTGGACTATCTTTTAGAGCCTCCCCGACGAAACCGCCGACCTTCCCTGACGTGGGGATAGTGTTCCCCGACAGGGGCCATGTCCCGAAAGTCCCCTCCCGGCTGGCGCCACCTTTGTGCAAAGAATAGATAGAACCTTGGAGAAAATTTCCAAACCAGAAAAAAGATCAGGAATTGATACAAAAGGGGTTAAAGCTCCCAGAATAGCGACCAGTAATCTGAAACCTCAACATACACTCTTGTTCTCAAAACCTTTTTGGTACGTTAAGCACAATAATGTTTCTGGAAAAATTTAACTTCCTTTTGGGAAATCTGCCTAGTTTCTTATGAGCATTAAATCAAGCATATTCCGACTGGTTAAGTCTCCAAGTCTTTTTACCTTGCCCCCCAGTTGCCCCCCCCCCCCGAAAAACTGCGGGAACGGAAGCGTATATGCCCTATGTGTGTGTGTGTGTGTGTGTGTGTGTGTGTGTGTGTGTTGGGGGTGGGAGTGCACTGGCGCCTAGGTGCAATCGATACTGACGAAAAGTTTGCCTACATGCCCTTTAAGTAGGCCTACATCCTCCCGGTTAAGAGTCAGGGGTTTTCAATCTACATGTGGTACGCATATCACTAATGATACAACGTTGTCCTGTCTTGGCAGTACGCGGCGTGGCACATAGCGTGGTTCATTTATTTTTCTATTGTTTCTTATTCTCCATCATGCTTCAATCGATTATTTCTGTAGGCTGCACGCCAACTTTTGATTGCGTTCCCCTAAGATGGTGTCATTACAGCTTAACACTACTTCAACACTTTGCCCATCCCCAGCACCCCACCCAAATGAAAAAAAAGTCTGGTTATGTCTCTGACTAGTATAGTGGTACAAGGTGCAACGCTAAAATGTGGAATGATACTCCCAATGAAAAAAAAAAGTCGTTAACCTTAGTGTTAGATCAAACGAAATTTCAAATCAGATACCTCTCCTGGGACTAAATTTTTCACCCGGAGATATGCTAAACACTCAGAGCTTCCGGGGGCTTCGCCACCTGGGCCCCCACCGGGACTTTTCCCCAGTACCCCACCTGGGGCCCTAAGGCGGGCCCCTGGACCCCACTCGCAAGACCTCTCGCTGCGCGCGAGAATCTTTGTCTTCAGCATTTTCCTTTGCGCTCAGTTTTCCCCCAAAAAATTTTGACACTCTGGCGCCGCCTCTGCAAACAAAATAAAAAAAAAAAAATCAGCAGGGGCAGCCTTCCGATTGAGTCCTCCCACCCCGACTCCGATTGCGGAGCCTTTGCGGGTAAGTTTATGTGGTGTTTACTTAATAATTAAAGATAAGATCTGAAAGATAGGAACATGAAGCAAGATCAATTTGGACTCGTTTGCAGTTGCTCGTAATAATACTTCAAACACGTCCAGGTATTTTAAATCCTCTCAGATGAAAGACTAAGGAGGAAACTTTCAGATTCGGCATTTCACTGACGGATTCATGCAATACAATACTTTGGCATGCTTAAATTTTGAATATTATATTAAATGATTTTTACAAATCATACAAGGCAATCGTTCATGTCAGTGGTATCAGAGGCACTGTTTTAAATGCCTTTAACAACGGCCTTACTTATATACACTTTTAAAAATCCATTTGAAATGAAAGTATTAAAAAAAAAAAGAAATACCTAACAACCCTTGCTGCAGATGCAGCAGGGTTCTTATTTATTCCTTTGTTTTTACTGTATTTTTATAGGAGTTTTTATTTTTCTTTTTTCAAAGTACACACACTTCACAATTTTGAATCAATTGTCGCGCGAAGTCGGGGTAAAACTGGCGTAATACAGGTGAAAATTTTAAAATGTAAAACATGTTTTCCCTTGGAAGAGTAGCAATGGCATTGCATGGAAACTAATTGGCACGCACTATTCCCCCTGTGCTATACAGATACAGAACTCGTCGATGAAAGCCGTCTCTTCGTGCCGTAGTGAAAAAAAAAAACGTTTGTGGTTCTGTTCTGTCTTAGACTGCTGGGGTGTAAATCGAGTCGCATTAGTAACGACTCTATTCAATATGAGTCACTGTGGGCAAGGTCGAGCCAAGTTGAGTCTTAAACTTTTGTGACTCAAGTCAAGCCGAGGCAAGTGACGACTCGAGTCGAGTCGATTCCTTTCAGCTTGTGACTTGAGACAGACACAAGTCTTTGAAATCGTGATTTGAGTCAGACTCGAGTCACGTCTTTGACTGGTGTCATTACAACATTCACAAAAAGTCTGTAACATATGGTTTACGTTCGGAAGTAGATGAATTTTATCTCAAAGTGTATCTTATTATTTTGTATTTATTCTGCTTCAAAAATTCGGTGCAAGAAAAAAATTGTTGTTCGCGATTTAAATGTTTTTCAATGGTTTCCTAATTCAAAAAATTGATTAAATGTCTGATTAGAACTTACATTCATTTTCACTTTGTTCACTCCTCTGTCAATTCTTTTCTTTAACTTTTCTTACAGGCTAACATTTTCTTTTTCAAACAAAGGATGTATTTTTCGTTGCATCCCCTGACAAAAGAAAAATACCCAATTCTGGAGGACTACGGACTTTAAAAACTACGTAAAACTCTTTTGGTCCATTGAACAAACGTCTTCCTCAATAAGCCTTGACTCGCCTTCGGACTTCGTTTTCCTTATTGTCAATTTCTAACGATGTAAGACAAAATGACATCAAACCAACCTCGTTCACTTCATAAGGGCATTCAAGTGTTCGGAGGATTCTGACTTCTCCACTGCCTCTGAAGAAATGTTATCCTTTTTTGAAAAACGCCAGTACCCTGCCAAAATCCTCTCTAATGCCCTACGCAGAATTCAAGGAACCAGCAGAGGGGAAGCCTTGGAGAAAAAGACCAAATGTGGTACCAATCTTCGTATTCCTTTGGTTATTCCATGTCACCCTTCGGTCCGTCCTATTTTACGCTCTATCTACAAAAATGTAGAGTCGCTCCGACAAGACCCCTCAACCCGTGATGTTTTCCCGGAACCCCCCATCACTGCTTTTAGAGTTGAGAAAAAATTAGCAAACCATTTAGTTCGGGCTTCCCACCCACTCACTTCTCTCAACGGCACCCCTGGTACCTTTTCCTGTAACCGTCCGAGGTGTAATACATGCCCATTTGTTGGCAAACACGACCTCGTCAACATTTCAGGCCCAAACGGCAATAGCTTCATTGTCAGACAAAGATTCTACTGCATTTCCTCTAATGTAGTCTATATTTTAGCTTGTGGGAGTTGTAACTCGTTGTATGTGGGAGAGACCAAGTGCCGCCTTGAGGACCGAGTCACCGAGCACCTAAGGTCCATCAAACAGAATCTTCATGGATACCCGGTGGCTGCACATTTCAACCCCCCCCCCTTCACCTTGTTCAATACAGCGCTTAACCGTTACCGCAGTTGTAATGTCGGAAGTAGATGAGTTTTATCTCAAAGTGTATCTTATTATTTTGTATTTATTCTGCTTCAAAAATTCGGTGCAAGAAAGAAATTGTTGTTCGCGATTCCAATGTTTTTCAATGGTTTCCTAATTCAAAAAATTAATTAAATGTCTGATTAGAACTTACATTCATTTTCACTTTGTTCACTCCTCTGTCAATTCTTTTCTTTTACTTTTCTTACAGGCTAACATTTTCTTTTCCAAACAAAGGATGTATTTTTCGTTGCATCCCCTGACAAAAAAAAAAATACCCAGTTCTGGAGGACTACGGACTTTAAAAACTACGTAAAACTCTTTTGGTCCATTGAACAAACGTCTTCCTTAATAAGCCTTGATTCACCTTCGGACTTCGTTTTCCTTATTGTCAATTTCTAACGATGTAAGACAAAATGACATCAAACCAACCTCGTTCACTTCATAAGGGCATTCAAGTGAATCTTGTCATGAGACAAAACAAGTCAGAAGTGGCACTATAACATTACAATAACCTATACATACAAAAGAAGACTGAAAATAAAAGAAATTGCTAAGAGAAAGTGAAAGCATAGCACAATAATAACCAAAAACACTGAAAATTGAAAAACATATATCAAGAATACCAAACAACATTTAAAATAAGAGAAAATGTAAGAAAGAGAAAGTAAGACATAAACGACAAACAGGAAGGGTGCTTTTACACTTGATCCGGATCTGATCGCCTGCGCGGGGTCTGATCCACTGCTCGAGATCAAATATATAGTGTAAATGCAGATCAGATCCGGATCTGATGGCCCGATTTTGATACAAGTAAGGGGGGAGGATCAGACCCCACGCAGACGATCAAATCTGTAGTGTAAATGCTCGCCGGATCAACGGTGAGGTATAGTATGGTGTGCATGGTACATATACAGGGTCTATTTTTTGTTTACACTTTGGTGCGTACGCGCGTGTGCCTGTATTTCGTAATTCATCTGGAGCGACATCCGCTTGAGCACAGAGGAGGATCAGAGTACGAGACAAGTTTAAATGTACCAGGATCAAGCCATACGCGTAATTCGATACGCTGATAACATCGGGCGATCAGATCCGGATCAAGTGTAAGAGCACCCGAAGTCATCGGGCATGTTGAAACGTTTAAAAATAGGACTATTGAATTATTTCACTTCAAATATTGGATAAAAACATGACGGGAATCGACTAGTAGACTACTGGGCAAGGATCTCACTTAAACGTTTCTAAGAATAGCAACATTGCGTACAACTAAGCTTGATGTCTGGCTGTTATCTTGCATAACCTTTAAAAGTTTCGACCAAATGGGTTCTGGCCTTCAAAGGCTGAAACTCCCTTAAATGCGGCTTGCCTGCATAAAGTGAGTCTACTTGTTTGACAAAAGGGAAATGCATTAAGTTATTCTGCCGAAACTTCACAAAAACGTTTTTGTGACTGCCCATTCCAACAATGAGGGCACAATCCTCAACGCAAACACCCTGCCAAATTTTGTTCAATTTCCATAAAATAACTACAAAATTTCCAAAAACTAGTTATGATAGACTGAAAATTTTACTCCATTTCATCCAACGTCTTTATTCACTAGCCAATAAAATAGCACTGATATATGATAAGTCAATGCAACAAAACAATACAAACATTGAACTAACGCTCCTAACAAATGTGGTTTACCAACTACTTTACTACTCATACCAATCGCTGTATTAAGCAAACGTTCGATCACACCGTGTCTTCATCGGCTCTTATTTGAAAACATAATTAAAGAAATTTGAAGTGCATGGGCATTAATTTACTATGCGCCATTGGAGTCTCTTACCGCAGTGAATCATAGATAAAACCTCAAAAAATGTTGAGTCGCTCAAAAGGGCCTGTGAAAATTTTGTAAACTTAGTTATTTCTTCACTTTGTGTTCTTCTCCCAACCACTTCAATCTATTGGAAACACATTTTTACATGTATGTATCAGATTCGAATATTAATCGACGCCTACCCATACGCACACATTTGATAACGGATAGTATTTTGATTTCACAGCAAATAGAACCGAAGTCAACTCCAGCTGTGTCAAGATAAAAGACTGGAAATTTTGAAAAGCAAATCCGAAAGCTGCCTGAACAAAATAGCTGAGCTCATCATTACGTGTAGGCATGGGCCGCGACCACTGAGCCGTACTAGAAAGAAATAAAACGTACTGGTTAAGGTATAGGCTTGGCTAATTGGGACAGTTATCTCACCTGATGATCGCCGGAGAGGCGTGAAACTCAGAGTAGTGGGTAAATTAAACTTGTGTAAATACATTATTTTGTGAATTTTGCTCTGCCTTTTTGGTATTGAGCACTCTTAGCATGCTTGTGATATTATTCATGTGTATATATATATATATATATATATATATATATATATATATATATATATATATATATATATATAAATATATATATATATATATAAATATATGTATATATATATATATATAAAAGAATAAGTAGAAAACACCACAAATATGACAATATTAGAGCACATACAAGATAAGAGAAACGTATATTTCAAACACACCTGTCTTCGTCATCAGGGTCAATGCGGAGTGAAGAAAAATTTAGAAACAACAAGAAACAAAACAAAAACAAACAAAAATACAAATCCTATCGAGAATGTTAAACAGAACCGGCTTCCCTGTAAACCACAGAAGGGAAGTCGCTCACCTAGTTATGCCGTAATTTTCATGGCTGACCTTGAAACCAGAATGCTGGCAGATTACCCCTTACAGCCGTTGCACTTTCATAGGTATATTGACGACACCTTTTTTATTTGGCCGCATGGCCTACCCAACTTACATTCTTTTGTATCATTTTGCAATGCTTTTCATCCTTCTATTAAGTTCACATTTGATTATCCTGCCAAGGAAATTCCTTTCCTTGACGTACTAGTTAAACTTAACAATGGTTCCATGGCTACGACACTTTATTGTAAACCAACAGGTACCCATGGCTACCTCAATTTCAAGAGCTCGCATCACTTAAGTTTGAAAAAGTCTATTGTGTTTTCTCAATGCATTAGAATCAAACGTATTTGTTCTACCCAGCCCGAATACGAAAAACATGTCAATAACCTCGTGGAATTTTTTCTCAATATTGAGTACCCCCTACCCGTTATAAAAGCGGGAATCAGCAAGGCTTCCAGTCACAACCGGGACAAACTACTGTCTTACAAAACTAAAGTTGAAAATGCACGTATTCCACTTGTTTTTGATTATTCGTCTAAAACAGAAAATTTACATCAATGTATTCGTTCAGATTTTGCTATTCTTCGGGCAGATAGTTCAATCTCTGAACTTTTTGAAGACCCCCCTTTAACTGCGAGGAGACAACCCCCCAACCTCAAATCCCTCCTCACATCATCCAGGCTTCGTGTAGCTGGAAACACAGGCAACAAAAAGTGTGGCAAGCCTAGGTGTCAGGTGTGCCCTTTCATTATCACTGACGAATTTTTTACCCCTCCGGGCACTACTTGTAACATCCGTCCCCCTCCCTTAAACTGTGACACGGCTAATGTAGTTTATTTACTGTGCTGCAACGTGTGTGAGAAAGGCAACTATGTGGGTCAGACCGGCACCAAATTTAGACCGAGGTTTAACAACCACAAAAAAACTATTCTAGACAAATCATTAAATTATCCTATATCCAAACATTTCACTAGTAACTCAAACCACTCTTTGTCTAATTTAAGATGTATCCTACTCAATTCTAATTACCCATCTGTCACTCAAAGGCTTAAATCCGAAAGCAAATGGATGCTAAAACTGTCAACACATACCCGCGGCCTAAACAAAGATCTTGGTGTTTGAGCGACTTCCCTTCTGTGGTTTACAGGGAAGCCTGTTCTGTTTAACATTCTCGATAGGATTTGTATTTTTGTTTGTTTTTGTTTTGTTTCTTGTTGTTTCTAAATTTTTCTTCACTCCGCATTGACGCTGATGACGAAGACAGGTGTCTTTGAAATATACGTTTCTCTTATCTTGAATGTGCTCTAATATTGTCATATTTGTGGTGTTTTCTACTTATTCTTTTATACTACATGGAGCATACGTGGACTTACTTATATTATATATATATATACAGATATGGCCTGGATATAAAAACTCTACACGTTACATATATAGATTTGCCCAATGTGCACAATATCCAGCCCATGTGAAATTCAGGCCTTTACAAGTTTAACATGGGCCATATGTTCCTTATGTTATATCGAGATATATCAGCCTATTTTTTTTTTAAAGCCAGATTCAAATCCCATATCTCCTCCAGTTATGGCCCGTATACAAAATATCTAAAGGCACACGTATAGATTTGCTACATATGCACCATATGTGTCCCATGTAAAATATTAGCAATAACAAATTCATATGGGTCATGTATTCCTTCAAGTTATTTCAAGTTGTATTTGCCGACTTTTTTTTAAACCACATACAAATTCCATATCTGGTACAGAAATGGGCCAGATATAAATTTCCATTCATGGCCAATATATGGATTTTGAGTAAGGGCTCACTTACCCCATAGTGACCTGCCAACCCTAACGTAAGTAGTTTCTCAACCCTACTTTACAACAGATTAAAATGCATATTTTTATAATAAAAGGCAATTTGACAAAGTCCACTGCACAAAGTCACTCTAATAATTTCTCCTTATGTTTGGGTTGGATGAAGGTAGAATAATGTCCCAATATTTCCTTGTAAACTCAAAATCTTTCAACACGTGTTGTAGTAGGGGGATTGCTTTGTTTATCCCGAAGATTTGGAGTATTTGCACGTGTCCATAGCCACAACAACGAATAACCGAACTCGATTATTTAAATGCCTTATAGAAAGTACATATTTATACTACTAATGGGAGATCGTATTAAATGTCATCACAATATTTACTTTTCTTTAAAACTGGATACCAGTTAAATGATGAATTCAATTCAAAAGTCCTCTTTCTCGTGACTTAATAGATCTTGCGGTCAATAAAAACAACATGTTTAAGATATGGGGTGGTTAGGGATTCTTCTTACATACCTTAGAATTGAAAAACATCAATACAGCACCTAGTTTTTTTTTTTTTTTTTTTTGTGGGAAAGCATTTGATGATGGTGCGTTAAAACTTGTATTGAATTGAACTAATGTATTAATATGATGTTTATAATGCTGTTACCGCTCTTTTTGAAATGATCCAACTCAAGCAACTGGCGCTATGTTGGGAGATATATAGCAAACGCTAATGGAGATTTTGTCTTCTTATCTGGAAATTTAGGCCCATGTTTTCCTGAAAACAAAACATCGGAAAAGGGTCAAAAGGGTATCATAGAATGTGCATGCAACAAATTAAAATGGCTTTCTTGGTACGATGGAAATGACACTATAACGATCAATCCGTTTATTTACATCAACCAATCGGGAAAATATGGAGATGGTTACTTATCTGGAGAGTATGATATAAGTAATGACGATTCACTTGTTATAACAAACGTGTCATTAACAACATCCAGTGGTATTTATTCAGTGGTTATGGCTGCACCTGGGGGTTATGAACCACTGATTGAACAGTGTAATGTGGATATCCATGGTGAGTTTACAGTATTGCACTGACGAAAAGAAAAAAAAACAAAAACTACGGTTAATTTGACGATTGATTTAGTCAGCTATGCTTGAACCCAAAATATGTTTAGACTTTTGGCTCTAACTATGATCTCAAGATACTGGTTGATGGTGAAATCTAACCAGAAATTTGTAACTTTTGACTATGGTTTGAGTCAACAATTTAACCATAGTTAAGAACAGTGCATAGTTGATCATCGTGTGTTGAATAGAGTGTGGATTTATTTAAAAAATGGAAATTGAGATGGTAATATCATCACGTCATCTACCATTTAAAACTTATTAATAGATATGGATAGATTTACATGGACTCATATGCGCTAACGTCACTGGTTGGCACTGGTTGCCACAGTCCCCCTATGAGCTGGGGGTTGTAGAATATGCCCAGGGTATTCCCCGCCTGTCGTAAGAGGCGACTAAACGGGAGGACTTGCACAGTATTTGAACTTTATGACACTATATAACACATTCGTGTTGGTGTGTCGTTAAATCATAGTCAAGTAACTAACTAACTGGTTGCCATAAAAAAATTCACAGGATCATATGAAGGCATTCTCTTGCGTGTGCAGCGATATGGCGATTGAAGGCAAAATGTTTCCTTGCGTTTAGTTTTGTTTATGTTTGTTCTGTTTTATTATTTCACATGTACATAGGTAAATAAAGTTTCATGAATAGGAGTAAGATATGAACATAAATGAAGTGAACGCACGTATATGAGAAGCCTTGCCAGGCTTAAAAAATTATGCACTGGAAATAACTACAATTCAAACGACTTACAATAATTACTCTAAAACAAAGACTTATAGAGAAAAAACAAACCAAGCCTAGGAAAAACGTAAGCCACAAAAACAAGGGAGCGACTTAAAAGGATGTGCACCCCCTTCAACCCTCCCATTAGTAAGGATGGTATAATAACAAAAGAGGGTATTTATAAAGTAAGGTGTCAGAAACAGATCAGTGCAGCACTAGAAATAAGGAATACGAAAAAATGTACTGAGTAGGTTCCAACAGGGAGCTAGAAGAGCTCCCTTATTCTGATTGATCAAACTGACTGGTTTGTTTAGAGATGGAATGTTTGTCTTCTCAGTAAGGGAGTGAGGGAGAGAATTCCACGCCTTGTGTGATCGGTTTCGGAAACAAATAATAAAAAAGTTTGTTGTGAAGAGGTTTGAATAGTGTCTTGGTGTAGGAATGTAGATTCATGACTGGTGTTGTTATCTTGGATTTAGGAGTTGCATGTAAAGATATTTGAAAGGTGTTCTGTTAAAATGCCGTTGAAAGAAAGGTACTTAAAAGTAGCAAAACATACGTTTATTATGCCAGAAATTTTTAGAGATTATGTGAATTGAATATATCGTTTGTGTGATCACGTGGTTTTGAAGAGGTGATATGCTTCATGACTCCTTTATACAAAACATTTAACTTGTTTATGTGGACGGAAGCGACTGGCAGAAGACCAAATGATAGAACAATAGGTGAGGTGAGGATAGATTACGGTTAGATCTGGTAGTAAGTCTCCCTGGTTAGATAGATTATCCAAAGAACATCATGGGTAGTGGGTGTGGGCCACAGTCTTGTCGATATACCAAGTACCGTTGCAATTTGAGAAGAGATGTAGAATAAGAATCTACACATAACCAATGTTATTGTCAAGCGGTCTTTGTTTGTAAGCATAAATAAGTCTATGAAAAATTAACAGAATGATAATCCCTTTCTGGTATCTTCTTTGAATACGGTACTTTGGTTTCCTTGATCGTCCAAATGTTGCGTGCTTTTGAACACACAACAGACATGGCATGACAGAGATAATCTAGAGAATCTTGAAATGTAATTCATTTAGCAATTTATTGGAATCATGTCGTTTTTTGTTTCTTCATTGTACTATTATGATCAAAACATTAAATTTTAGGGGTGAAATACCTTTCTGTTCTTTCGCCCTTGTTTTAACGCCTTACGTACATCATGTCCATACTAAATCAAAACGAGCCCATATTTTCGCAATCCGAAAAAGTAAGTCATTGTTTGGGAAATCATATGACAAACGTTTCTATAAACCCATGGTTGTATCAAGCAAAAACAAAAAAAAAGGGGGGGGGGGAGGGGAGTTTCCAAGGTAAATCTCTCTTTAACATTCATGACAGGCTAAATACACAGAGAAAAATAAAATCATAAAATTTAGTACAAATTGTCAGCGTAAAGTAACAACCGTGTGTGTATTTAAAGTAGAAAACACTTTCGTTCTCCATATCATGTGAATAATGTAAAAAAAAAAGAAGTGTTTCATTTTCATACTTTAGGTTTTGTGGTCTTCACGTTTTACGTCATCTTCAAATACTAAAAGTGTCAGTCCATGCATTTTCATTTTTTGGAGCTCTGATTGACGTAGTAGAACCTACATAAGGAATCATTTTACTTTATTATTGTACTTTTTTTTATACAGGAGCCTGTTATGATCATTTTTTTTCTACTTTTCATATCTCGGAGGCAGGCACATGTTGACACCATGCAGTAAAATGCTGGCCAGAGTGTCCATTACAGAATAGCAAATAGAAAATAGCCAAGATAGAAGAATCAGATTACTCATAAAAAAAAATGCCTGATTGGAGTACTTCATTTTGAGGTAGTGGTCGTACAACAAATTTATTTCAAAATTAACCCGTTTCCTTTATCACAAGGGAAATTCGTTCAGAATAAAATAAAATTTGATGAAAATGGGGAAATTTGATTAATTTTCTTATTCTTACAAAAATTTCTCAAAATCAGCTTTGGTAGAATAAGAAATTGTGAGATATTTTTCATACATAATTCGTATTTTCATGCAACAAATTAACTCAGATTTCGTCAGTGTCGCATGAACCGGCCCTACTCGTGTTCCACAGAAATGTCCTCGTCGCGTAGCAGATTGAATGTCCTCTTGTATACGCACTAGGGTTATGATCAGTGCATTTCAGTACACACATTCAGGTATTTAACAACGGCTGATACAGTGCAACTAACACTGAAAGGCTGTAATCCCGAACTTATCCCCTTGTACACAGTCTCTGTGTTGTGCACTTTGGGAATTCAGTAAAAGGATGTGAAAACTGACAAGTCACTACCATAGACCCCCGGGGTTATTATAGTGTTCTACAAGCTATTAGTAGCTATGCCGATTTTACTCTGTGTTCGTAACGATGGATGGGGCTGAAACAATCCATGGCCAACGATAAACTTAAAAATACGTAGTCTAACTTCAGTAACACAGATTTTATTCAAAAGATAGCATATGTGGCACCAGATTGCTTATAAGGACACCCAATTTTTCAAGAATTTTCAAAGGGGAAGGATTGTCTCTGCAAGGTCCTTCAGTGATGCCTTTTGGTTTTTAATTCCCATAAATAGACCTAGGCAAATTCTGTCAAATTCCAATTTTTACCTAAAATGGTAGACTCTCTTTCCCACTGGTGGCATTGATAAAAAAAAGACAACATGTTTAGATTCTCTTTAAAAACATGAATAAGCTATTTTTGGCCATCTGAGGGGTCTAATTTTTCGAAATTTTCTTTACGCTCCACGCCAACCAACGGTGGCGCTTCGTTCAGTCCTTTGGGCAAAATTACATTTGTAGGGTCAAAATAGCTATTAACTCTCTGAACACTTTGCAGTTTGCGAACATATTTTGAAGTGAGCGTTTTATTGCAAAAGACAAAGGAAGGAAGCGACTCGTTAGATTCTTCGTATAAGTCAGGAAAATGCTATTTCCGGCCATCTGAGGGGTCTGATTTTCGAAATTTTCTCTACGCTCCGCACCAACCGGTGGCGCTCCGCTTAGATAATCTTTATGATAAAGTAACGTTTTGTGACCAAGAAAACCCACAATCCTGTACCGATAATTGCTCTTTTATTTTGACTCCTAAAAGTGTGCAAATATAATGACAAGTTTTACTTCGTAAGGTAGCATAAATGGCATAGGAATGCATGTAAAGACACAAAAGTTTCAGTTTTATCCTCATGAACCACCACGATTAACTTTTAACAGTGTTCCTGTCAAAGTCGAAAATCTTGCACCATTTTGCATCTAGGCTCCTTGAACTTACTACATACAAATAAACCAGATATTGTTTACCAAAATAATATACTGTGTTATTTCCGATTGCTCTATGTTATACTTTAAGATTAAAATGCAGGTAATATTACAAAATGACACGGTAATGTTGTTATACTTGTAAATTTGCATATTTCATATGAAATACATACACATTGACCGGGAAAAGTTTTGGGGAAATTTCATACCTTTGCCCCCCCCCCCCCCCCCTGGAAAAAATCCTAGCTACGCCACTATTTCAGGGTGCCATATTCGCAAGGTTTATACCCTCTACACCGTTATCACTTGAATATTGATAAATATGTCTAGACAGGGAATTGTTCGCAACTACTTGAATGGCGGTTACCACATGCTCTTAAATTTGCTGTTGAGGTAGGGCTTTTTTCAGAGGCAGAGAGGTTAGCAAACAGTTGTTAAAATTGCCTTGAAAGCCCCGGAGTGTAGGTCAAGATTTATCGATTGTGAAAACAGCTACCTCTATTGAGAAAAATTCTGCAACTAGTTAATTAGTTATTTGGGGTTTTAATGCAACTTACTATATGACTGAGTTTTCAATGCCCGAAACGTCTTAAGTGTCAGATTAGTTGAGGACATAGCACGCCAATGTATTTAGAAAGCTATTATTTCATCCAAAAATAAAATATGAACCTCTCATTTAAAAAAAAAATCTTTTTATTTATCTTTGAAGAAAAACTTTAAGTCGTTTGCACGGGGAGTTGTCAACATGGAGACAGGTGAGCACGACAAAAATTAACCATTGTATGCAAAAGAAAATAAAAAATGACAAATTCCAATCGATCTGAGTAGTAACTGAGTGATCTTTTCATGTTCCAACATTGTAATGACGTAAATTAAAACTGATAACATCCCAGGAAAATAAAAGGGAAACAAAATAAAAGATTACTAACGGTCGATTTGAGAGAATTTCGGACGACGTCTTTTTCATCTATCAGCTTCTTACTTCTTCATTTGGTATATTCTGGTTGAGAAAAATGTTGGTTTTGTTTTGAAAATATGTAAGACTTAACATCATATCAAAACATTTTCCCACCGAATCGGTCCCAAATGGAAAGAACGAATTTTAAATAAAAAATCTTCCAAATTGATCTAAAATCGTTCCATTTTTAGCTCGAATAACTTAACTCGGTACACTCTAAAAACACTGGGGTTAAATTTAACCAGGATCGGTGTTCTATTTACTCCAACACAATCCTGGTTAACTTTTAACACAAATCCTGGTTAAACTAACACAACTTCTGGTTAAAATAACACAAATTCTGGTTAAAATAACTAGGATTGGGGTCAGTTTAACCAGGAGTTGCGCTAAAATTTAACCAGGATTATGTTGGAGTAAATAGAACACCGATCCTGGTTAAATTTAACCCCGGTGTTTTTAGAGTGTAGTTGTGGATAAAGAGATGTTTCTGTCACGACGGAAATTTCAATGACTAATGTAATTTGGAATGTGTTTTAAAATTCCATTATGCTTTCACTATTCAAAACAAGAATTTCAGTAGTGAAAACTGTCAAACGAAGGGTTCTATCAAGTTTTGATATGCTAGAGGTGTACTTACTTTAAGCACTTTGGTGAAATTTGCATTGAACCGATGAGTGGTTCTCAAGAAATGAGCATTTAAAGTTGTCACATTCGCAACAAACAGTGAACTTGAAGCAAGCACATACGACATCATATCCACACATTAATGGACAGTGTATTGTTTTTCTTAACACTTTACAGTCCATTTTCTCCTCACTGGTCCCATATTATCAAAATGTGATTGCATAAGTTAAATGAGAACAAACCTCTATGGGGAGGTCCTATTCCTATTAACGTCAAGGTCAACACAGAAAGTGTTCCTTTTCAATATGAAGGAGTGATATAATTTCTGCTGTCCTCAATCTCACTTTGGTACACAAATCTTATAACTTCATTTGCTGATATCTCGAGAAATACATGTCATTTATTTGAATGGAAATTTCACCACACTGAGTAGATTTAATTCTTCTTCCACATATAAAAATTAACTTCTGCTTAAACTTCCCCTTTAACATGTGTTAAAAATCCTTACTTTTCAGCCGTGAATCAGCAAATTCTTAGTTCGAGTTTTGAGAGTCATGGTAATAACCGGGAATTGTCATGTGTATTAGTCTAATCTATTGTAAGAGTAGGTATGTGGCTAATAAATCCGTATTCTAAATGCAGGTCTTTCATTGTTTTAAGGTGAATGTTTCTTTTTGATATAGAGCATTTGCGGTCACCACAGAGGTTATCCTAAACTAATCAATCAGTTGAACACTGAATAAAAGATTTCAAAAAGTATAACTCCTTTTAAACACGAAGGGCCTTGGTTAGTTAACAAGTCTTATTGTATTTTACATTGATTATATTTATATCATTTAAACGTGAGATGTGCTTGTAAATAAGTATTTACTAGTTCCATATATGGGAAGGAGGTATGAAATTAAAATCCATTTATTGAGGGGGTCGGCTCTCAAACTATGCTGTAAAAAATGTGCAGATATCACTCAGATGAAAACCAGAACTAGATCTAATCAGCTTTCATCTGGATCAAGTCTTTATATGGAACCACATATGGCCTTTACCTGGACTAAATAATGCCTGTTCGCATTATAAAAAGTTTTGTTTAAGGGCTAAGCATGGTCTATGCCTGTACCATATCTTCTTAAGGTATGAATCCTAGTGTAAGGACTTGTAGTACACACTTCTCATTGGAACATTAAACACCAAGAGAAGTTTCAAGTGCTCCAAAAAGAATTTCGACTTCTTTCATAGCAGTGAACTTACAAATGCCTTAACATTGATTAATATATGTAACCGCAGTAATATGGACTTCTAAGTATTGAATGAACTTTTTTTCGTATTTGAATGGAAAGAGTTCACTGTTTAGAGTATACTATACTTTCAAATCCCAAATTAATAAAACATCATCGTTCAGATACTTGTTCAGCCCAAATATGCATACGTTAGCTGGCTTGATTTGGCCATATTCAACTTGATTTCCATACATAGTCTGGATTCTCATCAAGTTATATCGGATTACTCTAGCTGATTTACATATCCTGTATGCACTATAAGGTTATATTGTGACATTGCCACATCAAACTTGATTCCCATATCTGGTATAGATTTTGATCAAGTAATCTTTTGTTTGACTTTGACGTATATCTGCCTCAGTTTGTATCAAGTTATATCTGGCTTAATATGGCCAGATCAATTATTTTGAGTCATTCATGTTTAGATGTAAAGCTTTATATGGATTTTAAGTAAGAGCATAGTTATAATATTGTAAGAAAGAGATTCCCCAATGTCTATAAGTAAGGGTAGATGGTATGTTTATTTTGAATGGGTTAGCTGCTTCTACAAGTTCTGCGTGGAAATTTTACTGCAATTCTACAGTTTAATTTAATATTACTTGTTCTATTAGATTCAGTAAATGGTAAAGCTGGCAGGAAAGCTTTGTGGTTCTCATAAAAATTAAGCAAGGAATTTGTAGGCATTTTATTGCTCTAGCAACCCTCATTACTGCATTCACACCACGCATGTTACTAAAGCAGCAGAACGACATTAAATAAGTCTTTGATGTCCAACTTGTTTATCGCTACTGAACGTAGAGATTCTGGCAATCAACTAACACTGGCGCAATCTTCATGGACGTTCCTTCTTACTTTTTGAAACATCGAAGACACTTTCTCTGTTTACATCTTGTTGCATCAGGGAGGAAATGAAGCACATAATATACACTCTTAATACAGTTACCTTTTAGACTTAACTTATTGATTTGACAGTCATATATTGATATGCACAAAAAATTACGTAACATTTGGAGTTAGCTACCATACCAGCCAAGTATGTGTTTATGGCAATAATTGCTTTTGATGCAATGCAAATATTTGCGATATGAGTGTAAAGATCATGTTACAAAGCTGGATAACATTAACACCCCACGTTGCCGTTGATATCGTGTGGTGTCTGTGTGAAATTCCTAGAAAACGAATCCAGGGCATGTATGAAAATGAGCAAATTTTGTGCAAGAATAGTCTTTGCTCATAGGTTTACGCTGTTCGTGGAACATGGAACACAAGTGCGTTTTCCTTTGTTTGATGTATCACATTTTACTTTAGTGGTTCATTCTCCTGGGTCAAAGGCATTCTCCTGAGTCATCTCCCAAATCCTGTTGGGCAGCAGCAAATCGGTCGGTATTGCACAATTCCCTGCAAGCCGAAACCAACACCAAGCAACGTTAGTAGTTTAATTGAGAAGTGGGGTGTTGCTACTCTTCTTTCCCTTCAACTATTCAAATATCAAGCTGAATGGACAATATCTTCCCACGTTAAAAGCAGATCACAAGATCACCAACCTAGAACCTTTTTCTGGACCTAATGTGTTTGCAGGGTACACGTGTAAATGGTTTTTAATTTTTGTGTAATAGCGCCTACTCCCTTTCTCTCTTATAATTTCTCAAATGGATAAATATTACTCTTACTATTTGTCTATGATGAACCGATATTACAGCTCTGTTCGAGGAGAATGGACCACTCGCCTTCACAAAATCTATTCGGTCAAACAAGTGTGACATCGAACTGAGGGAACAAAAATTGGCTCACTCGCTAACGTGTGGCTTCCAACGGGATCTCCACATCAAGGTTTCAAATTGCTATTGATGGCAATTGCTTGCAACGTGTGAATATTGTTAAATTTGTGGGGATTCATATAAATTCCCGGGTTTAATGGAATGAATATGTGTGTCATATTTCCTCCTAGATTGATAAAGTCGTTGGTATATCAGGAAGACCTAACTATATTGTAGATAAGCTTACAGTTGCTCTTCGTTTCATTTTTCCTGCAATAATCCACCCTTGTCTTAACTTTTGTTCCATTGTTCCTACGAAAGTTTCAAATTTTTCAACTATCGTTGTTCTGACGGCCGCGAAGGCCCTGACATTACGTACGATTGAGTTTGAAATTAGAATGCAAGTTCATCTTTTCAAATTGCAGATAATTTGGCTGGATTGGATATCACTTTGGGGAAAAACTTTAGTGATACCTGTTCCCTATCTTCTTCGCGACTGCTGTCGCATAAGACATTCTCACAGCGTTTCCACCCTCCCTGCCGGCTGCCACGGCTCGCACTTCATTCCAGGTCCTTCAACCAGCTGTCCCAATGGAGTCATCACCTTATCGTGGTGGAGCGGTTTGTGCGTCTCTGTGACCCCTAGAACTATATTGGCTGGAGTCTAGTTCTCCTGGTAGGGTCACCCATGTCAAACAGGTCGATGGGTAGAGACCAGACAAAGTGTGACTCCCTTGTCCTCCAGGTTGGGAGTTAGGCGGAGGGCTGATAACCCTCTCCTGTTAAAACAACTTTATTACAGAAACCTGATACAGAGCTGACCTACACTGGGGAAAAGCTCTGTCACAGAATAAGGTTGAGTCATCAATTGTGCAGAAGATTATTTTCAAATAAGACCAAACAGAGTCTATTTCAGACCTGCATTCAATGTAATTGTTTCCCCAGGTTATACCCAAAGACTTTTGTGCATGGTAGAGTACCTTCATTTCTGAGGAATAGTGAAGTTGTGTTACAGTTTAATCATTTTTAAGTCGGGTGTTTCCTTCCGAAATGTTGATTAGTTAAAGTAATACAGAACTTTCATTCAGGTTGCAAACAAAGTGAAAGACCATACACATTGTTCAGTCGCATTCATTGATGTTAAAGATGTTGCACATTCTACTCAAAGAGTCAGTGAAGAGTTTACTTATTTATCACCTGTATAATTCAGAATGGAGTAATGGAGACTCGAAAGTCTCAACTCCACAAATTTTGAGACAGTGCAACCTAAAGCAATATCCCCATTCAGATCCCCACGATCCCTTTCACTGGTTATGACTGACGAAGAATTTTTTTTCAAACCTTTGTCAACCTGTCAGGGAGCATTCTTAATTCAAAAGAAAAATCCGAATTTTTGATATGTTAATGAGGAACAGAGAATCATTTTCACTATAAGGAAAAATCTCCTTTTTTTATATTCATGAAATTTATTTTCAACTGAAAAATGACAACCATATTTTACCACAGAATCAATTATCAATGAAAAGAAAAATAAAAAGAAATGGTGACGTAAGGAATTGTTGGTGTTTTTCATTCTTGAATTCCTCCCCTGTGTTACTTGTGTCAAAGAAAGGTACAGCTGGGAAACGAGTTCTTACCGATTTCAGATATTTGATTCCTCGTGTCAAGCGTATTAAACATCCTTTTCGATTATTTTCAGAAACCATGAAGCCTTTGGAATAATTAAATGCTAAAGTTTTGAGTGTCATGGCCCTTAGATCTGCATTTGGCTCGTTACCTTTGTCGAAAAGTGCTCAACGATTAGTGTTTCATCGTTCAAAGGAGGCAAACATTACTTTTCCTGTATCCTGTATTCAGAAACGAGCTTACCTAGGTCTCGCCTGCAAAATTGCTCCTGAAATTGTCAGATAATTCTTTTCAAATAGGTTACGAGGAACATGCTGAAATAGTTTTGGCAGATCTCCTATCTAGATCAACCCAAGCTGACGATTCGGAAATAGTTCAAATTGTTTCTATTGCTTTCGGCAAATGTTTCTTGAATCTGCCATCAAACAGTCACTTGCTCATTTGTCAAGAAAATGGGTATCGAAATTCTGGATTTTTTTCCAAAGAAACAAACTGAAGCTCCAGTGACTAAATACACTTCGGCAAGAGTCATCTCGACCTATTCCTTCGGAGTTGGGGGTGTTTAAAATATAGGGCAGCCTACCCTGACACTTATAGATATTCGAAAAACAGATTTCAATGTAAGCAGAGAGCAAAATGAAAGTCGTGAAAGTCACGTTACAGTGTAACAGTGCTTCCACCTGTTAGGTTTCAGGATAATTACTCACCGCTAGAGCCAAGACTAGTTGATCACATAAAAAGAAGACAAGATCAAATACCGACAGAGTTGAACCTTACGCCCACTTAATTCTTCGATAGATAATTTGTTACTTGGCATATTCCAAACCAAGAAGAGTTAGAAAAACTGATGAATTTCAATAAGAGAACGATTATTCATGATTTTAGTTTGCCTGTTGATGTGAAATAGTTAAGGAAAGAACAAGAAACATCAGTTATTTTTAAGCCTGTGTACGATTACTTTGCACATGACATTTTTCCCAATGACGGAAAATCTGCTTCGTCAGTTCAGTTGAAAAAGATAGAATATATTTTATCTAATGTAATTAAATAATTGTAGAAAGTCATATTCGTACCTCGTCACAATTTTAAAGATAAATCTCAACCAGTTTTGGAATGACTGCATCAAGGTTTATTTCCACCATTTGTTATGCTTACAACTCCTTTTCATCATCCATATGAACCGGTTTTTGGACGAAAGGCTTCAAACATGACACATCAGATATTTAATTCAATGCAATGTCAGGACTTCCATTGTCCTTTGAAGGACATTTTCCTCATCTCAAAGTTATTAAGACAAATTTATCAATATTTCTAAGCAAAATCCCATGGCAACTTTACAAACCATGCATTCCCCCCACAAGGATGTCCAATTTCTTTAAAGTTCAAGGTCAACACAACAGTCTGAAAAACAGAGGGAAGCAAAGCATTCCTTGTCAATGTGGGGATGTGATATAATGTCTGCTGCCCTCAAACTCACTTTGGAACATAATTCTAGTAATTTCATATGCCGATATCTTTAGATATACTTGTAAAGTACATTTAAAGGAAATTTCCCAACAATGTGTAGATCTCCTCTTTCACATATGAAAATTCAGGTTTTGCTTAATCTTCCCATTTAACCCCTTTTTATTCTCATTTTTTGTTTCTATTTGCATTTTCCTATCTGTTTTTCCTATGTTCATTTCCTTCATATACAAGTTGTCAAATTATAAACTTCCGTTTAGTCACAAAAAAAGAAGAAAAAAGAAAACAAAACGGTGGCAGAACCTTGACAACTGTTTTGCTAAGTACGTTTGCGTACAATTACAGACGTCCACTCGGCGAAGTGTATTATTTGTGAACTTAAGTGCCGAATAGGGTAAAATATGTGCACTGAGATGGTGTATAAGGAGACATATACCAATTGGTATAACAATATAGAAGTGCATTGACACCCCCCAAAATGGGTACAAAACCACGGCAGTGCATTTTGGGATAGATTAAGAATTAAGTTGTATTTCAACCTTCTCAAGGTTGAAATACAACTTAATTCTTAATCTATCCCAAAATGCACTGCCGTGGTTTTGTACCCATTTTGGGGGGTGTCAATGCACTTCTATATTGTGATCATGTTTTCGTGTTCAGGACAGCTCTTTATGCCTAGTGGCATGCTGCAGTTAAAACCGTACTAGCTAAAGCTAATGTGTAACTTATCGTTATCGTTGTAGTAGAGAGAGAGGGAGAAAAAAAAAATACTTGAGATGTGTCAGAGGGCAAGCCCATTCTAGGTATGCTGGGGTTCGTGTAAGAATCAGGGAGGCAGATAAAACAAGGTAGACTCCAAAGGTGGAAAACGTTTGTATTTATGGGTTAGGCAAACCAACATAATATACGCATATTTAGCTACAAAATACGGTACAAGCCAGCCGTCAGTTTATATGAGTATTGTGAAACAGTTTCACAACAAGTGCAAAATGAGCTAGGGGCGTGTAAACCACATGTAAAGAAAATATGAGGAAAAGTCTCTCTAGAGTTGTGGGCATTTGTTCGAGTCGGTGATTGATTACATCAAATCATATGTGAAATTTAGGAAAAAAACATAAAAAGTTCATATTCTAACAGAGTTACGCGTGATGATCAACACTATTTTTCACCCAGGCAACCGTGCTTCGTCTTTCTGTTGACGTCATTTTCGCCCTTAAATCTTCCAAGGTTTCAATCACTCAGCTAATACAGCGTACTGTACGTCATCATCGCTCACTTGTAGAAGCGCAGTAAGGATGCGGTTGACAACATACAAAAGTGGTAACCTACGTTAGAATATTATCGTTTAGAAAAAATGATCTGATGATCTAGCGGCCGATGAGTAGAAAAATGTTTGTTGACTGTAAACTCGCTGTTGCCACGTTTGTTCAGGAAATCGGATTCATGATAAACAAAAGATTGGGTCCTGTCGAAGTAGACGGTGAACTTATACTGTTGTTATATAAATTTTACATGCAAAAGTTGAAAGAACAAAGCTCTTAAAACCTTGTAAAATTCACTTATTACAACAACAGTGTAGAAATAAGACCAAGCTTTTACTAAATCTACCGGACCACAGGTATGGATTTTTTTCAACCAGACTCAATTTGGTCATACACAGAGAACTATGGAGAATGGGAATGTGTTCAAGATGATGACATAGATTTCGGGTAGCGCTGGATTGTATTCTTTTCCTTCTGGCAGGATGCCGCATGACACATTTGTTAGCTGCCGACTAGATAAAACTTGCCTAGTACTTCACGGGGACAAATATGGGTGTCAGTATTGGAGTTTCTTTGACTTTTATGTTTTCAAAACGACGCCAAGGATGAGGGCTATATTTTCTGCTTAAAATGGCTGAAAATTTACAGAACAATAAAAATAAAAATAGATAAAAGATATAACTATAAAAAGTGACATTTTAAGATTTCATAAACATAATGTGGAATGTTTACTAGTGTTCTTCTGTAATATTAACGTATCTCTTCATTGGTTGTTCTGCTAATTTGCAGAGACTAACAGATTGTACAAGGACAAAAAATATAAACCACCTCCCCTCACAGAAAAATGATCTTTATGTGAAATTTAAACATTCATTTATTGTAAAGGTAGAATTTAGTAAGGGAGGAGAATTATCTGTTCTGAAGAATGAAGGCGTAGCTATAATTAGTGAAGACTTGGGCTCAGATCAGTGGTGTAGGAAGCAATATGAGAGTGGGGGGGGGGGGGGATGGGCGGTACAGTTTTGGACCATGCACCACACCCTACTCGTTTGACCAACAGGAACACTTTTGATGCTAAATTTTTGCTTTTTCTACGAGCAAGAACAATGTTTTACTTTTTAATAAAAAAACAAAAAACAAAACTGAACGGTAACAAAGGACATGAGAAATATCAGCAGAAAGTAGCTCGTCGTGGCGTAGCCCCAAGGCATCTGTCTTTTTGTATTTTTGTAGGGCGATGGCCCCAAAAATGTTTATGTGTGATTCTAAAAAGCTTCTAGTACAATCAAAATTTGAACTGTCGAGAGCAAAACAATGTGAGATATTAAATTAATTATCTTAGAAAAGCAGCGACTTTGCTGGCATTGCACTCTAGAAAAATGTGTGTAGAAGTAACATCTTGATGTGTGAAGAGTTAACATATCAGGTAATATGTAGAAATTACACATTTTTGTTCAAAAATTACACAACATGTGTTGTGTAAGTTTATTACACAGACATGTTTAATTTCTTCAAATTACCTGCACCATTTACAAGGCAATGTGTGAATTCTACTTACCTTTTTTTCAGAGTGTTAGGGTTTCTCAGAATGTATCTGATCAGATGGCCATTTTTGAGAGAGCCTACAAGTTGAATGAAGAAACGGTTATGGTTTATGGTCAAAAGGAAAACCAGAAAATCCCGTATGAGTTTTAAATCTATTCAAGAGAGTCGAAGTTTCATTCCATCTGAAGTGTAAATAACGTATATAAAGGAAAATACATTCTCGTTTTAGTCAATCGCCGCCAATGCGTCACCCGTAATCGGGGTCTCTTAAATTTTTGAAATGTATTGCCTGCAAACGATTCTCAAGTTCTCTGTTAAGCTTGAATGTCGACTTCAAACGATTTTTTATCTTAAGTTTTCTCCTTGTACGCTCAATTAGGCTATTTTCTATATCGCGAAATATTTGTTATTGTGTGACGATGCTTACTGTATAGTTTCCTTTCATAATAAGATTTTAGTCTTTTATTTCTAGACCTTAAATTGCCCGCGTCATGTCCAAGATCGAATGCACGGCTATGTACTCTATCACCTTCCCATTCTTCGATCGACCAATCACAACTCAAGGATTATCCTAACTCTTTTGGGAAACACCATGGTAGCTTGGAGAGAAATGTGAGCAATGCTGTTTTATGAACTCTAATATAGTCTTATCTTGGAAATCTTAACCCTGATTGGGTTAGTCATCCTAAGTCCTTGACCGCACGAGTTCGTGTTGTCAATTTTATTTTCTCAGGCACTTCTTTAGAGTCTTAAAATGTTCCTCCTTTGATATTCCCTAAAGTTTAAAAATGCCGAAATGCTCACTTACGCTATACACCATGACGACATAATTGCAAAGATGCAAACTCAACATCGTTTCTAAAACATCACTGTGTTTGACGAAGTAATCGGCTAAAAATGTCAACTGTCACTTAGAAATGTTGTCAAAAGATGGAGTTGGGTTTATGTAAATATTTTGTCTAAGATACCGCCACAGCTGATTACATTTACCAAATGACCCGGGCAGACGAGAGGATGGTTAAGAATATACAGTGACAAAAATCTTGCCAGGGTAAAATGTGTTGGCAGGTACATTTATCTTGTAATGTTCTGATCTTTTCTCCTTTCTTTTTCGGCTTTTTAAATAAAAATTAAGTTATACTAAGAAAGCTCGGAAAAATGGCAGCTAAAGATCTTACGTACTTGTTTAAAGATCTGAAATACCTGCTGAACAGCTTAAAGAGGTATAGTTGCTGAAAAATAAAAAAAAAATCCTTTCAGCTCTTCTCGCAAATGTCGTTTCCTGCCTCCTGGTAATTTTGAAAAAAAAAAGAAGAAAACCCTCTCCGCTCAGCACAATCTGAAAATGGCGCGTCGGTTATATAATAGCCTGGGTTATATTTACTATCTTAGACATGGCAATATGCGATTCACTCCTAATCATTAAACGTTGCGGTAACCCTGACGTGAACTCAGAATGCTCTCTACCGACTGTGTTTTCTGAGACCCCAGCATTAAACTGAACTTTTACTTTGGAATCATGCATTCATTTGTTCTCTCTTTGAAGTGCAGTTGAAAGTGCAAGTTGCCTGGTGAAAAATTTAACTTTTGTTAATTTTAAATCGAAGGGGAAAATGAACTTTCCGTTGTAGGCAATTTATTGACTCCATATTTTCTCCTAAAAGGTATAATTTTTATTAACAAAGAATTAAACATCACGTTCCCCTAGCTGAAATTCTTTGATTAGAAAATGTTTGGATTTCACCATTTTGTGTTGCATTCCCTAAATAGTGTGTTATACAAAGTTAAAAATTTTTTAAAGACCACTCGAAACCGTTGTTAGGCGATAAACTTTCTTTTTATATGATCCTTTGCGCTTTTTTGCAATAAACACAGCCAATATGAAGCTAAAAGTAAACATATATTCATTTTGGATACTTCTCTGCGACATCGGAAGGTACCCTGAACTATAATGCCATTTACATGTCAAACGAATATATACAAATAAAAATAACAGCAAAATTGATTGCATGAATGGACCGCCATTGGCTAATTCGAAGGCCCGTTAGGGGAAAGCCCGGGGTGGTACACATGCGGTCCGCGGATGGCAATAGAACTGGGAGGCAATAAAATTCCAATCAGCATGAAGGTTTGTTTCTCACTTAATTGTCGGCAGCTGATCCCAATTGTCGACAGATGGATTAAACTGCAAAACCACGTACCTACGGACGATCTTCAGACTGCAATGTTAAATGGCCGAAGGACAATCGTCGGATGTTGCTGTCTATAGATATACTACATTATATATATTTAATACATCTGTGTATCTGTATTAGATATATTTTATTTTTCACAAAACTCAAGTTGCTATAATGTATGAAGTGTCAATCAAAACTTAAGCAAACCAAGTTAACAGGAAGTAGCACTATAGTTCAAGTAGCCAAGCCAGCTTTCTCGAGAGGAAGAAGGTCTTTAGCTTTCAAAAACTAATTAAACTCTATGCTGCACTAAGATGCTTGTATCATGTAATCCTATGACCTATAAACTGGAACCAATACGCATGCGCAATAGTAATTCTGAACTGTTATGTAACTGTGTAAAGATTTCATGTGAAAAATAAAAGTCCTCAAATTTAAGTAACTATCCAAAGCAATACAGTTTGTTTCAATGTGTGCTTTTTATTAGAATCTTCATCAACCAGACAACTACCGGTGTCATGTACTTGTTTAAAAAACGACAAGCTTAAAGGAAAATAAAACTCTACGGCTATACCAACGAATCTTCAAGATGGTTTCCCAAAGTTTCATTCGCAATCGCAATTGAACACAACGCCCAGGAAAAAAACATAAAAAGTTCATATTCTAACAGAGTTACGCGTGATGATCAACACTATTTTTCACCCAGGCAACCATGCTTCGTCTTTCTGTTGACGTCATTTTCGCCCTTAAATCTTCCAAGGTTTCAATCACTCAGCTAATACAGCGTACTGTACGTCATCGTCGCTCACTTGTAGTGAGGGTGTCAATGCACTTCTATATTGTGATCATGTTTTCGTGTTCAGGACAGCTCTTTATGCCTAGTGGCATGCTGCAGTTAAAACCGTACTAGCTAAAGCTAATGTGTAACTTATCGTTATCGTTGTAGTAGAGAGAGAGGGAGAAAAAAAAAATACTTGAGATGTGTCAGAGGGCAAGCCCATTCTAGGTATGCTGGGGTTCGTGTAAGAATCAGGGAGGCAGATAAAACAAGGTAGACTCCAAAGGTGGAAAACGTTTGTATTTATGGGTTAGGCAAACCAACATAATATACGCATATTTAGCTACAAAATACGGTACAAGCCAGCCGTCAGTTTATATGAGTATTGTGAAACAGTTTCACAACAAGTGCAAAATGAGCTAGGGGCGTGTAAACCACATGTAAAGAAAATATGAGGAAAAGTCTCTCTAGAGTTGTGGGCATTTGTTCGAGTCGGTGATTGATTACATCAAATCATATGTGAAATTTAGGAAAAAAACATAAAAAGTTCATATTCTAACAGAGTTACGCGTGATGATCAACACTATTTTTCACCCAGGCAACCATGCTTCGTCTTTCTGTTGACGTCATTTTCGCCCTTAAATCTTCCAAGGTTTCAATCACTCAGCTAATACAGCGTACTGTACGTCATCATCGCTCACTTGTAGAAGCGCAGTAAGGATGCGGTTGACAACATACAAAAGTGGTAACCTACGTTAGAATATTATCGTTTAGAAAAAATGATCTGATGATCTAGCGGCCGATGAGTAGAAAAATGTTTGTTGACTGTAAACTCGCTGTTGCCACGTTTGTTCAGGAAATCGGATTCATGATAAACAAAAGATTGGGTCCTGTCGAAGTAGACGGTGAACTTATACTGTTGTTATATAAATTTTACATGCAAAAGTTGAAAGAACAAAGCTCTTAAAACCTTGTAAAATTCACTTATTACAACAACAGTGTAGAAATAAGACCAAGCTTTTACTAAATCTACCGGACCACAGGTATGGATTTTTCAACCAGACTCAATTTGGTCATACACAGAGAACTATGGAGAATGGGAATGTGTTCAAGATGATGACATAGATTTCGGGTAGCGCTGGATTGTATTCTTTTCCTTCTGGCAGGATGCCGCATGACACATTTGTTAGCTGCCGACTAGATAAAACTTGCCTAGTACTTCACGGGGACAAATATGGGTGTCAGTATTGGAGTTTCTTTGACTTTTATGTTTTCAAAACGACGCCAAGGATGAGGGCTATATTTTCTGCTTAAAATGGCTGAAAATTTACAGAACAATAAAAATAAAAATAGATAAAAGATATAACTATAAAAAGTGACATTTTAAGATTTCATAAACATAATGTGAAATGTTTGCTAGTGTTCTTCTGTAATATTAACGTATCTCTCCACTGGTTGTTCTGCTAATTAGGAGAGACTAAGAGATTGTACAAGGACAAAAAATATAAACCACCTCCCCTCACAGAAAAATGATCTTTTAGACATTTTGCAAAAATTCCACTTACCAGTTTCAATTGGTTCCAAAAAGTTAAAAAGGATTTTCGAAAGAATTTAGTTCATGCAGATGGTAGATTTGTATTTCCCTTTGTGGTCTATCCACTTTCCCAAAGAGTAACATTTGAAACATTTCGAGTTCAAGCATTCTTAAAGCAAAGCGTTTCAAAGCGAGTGTTCAGTTGGGTAAAACCGTTTAGAATCACATCATTGGTAATGGTTCATTCAAATTGTGATAAGTTAGAGGTAAATGAAATAAGCAATATTTCAAGAAGCCTTTATGCAATAACTTAAAATGACGTTTCAGTTTCACTAGTTTTTTGGTTTAAAAAGACATTGTAGGGGCAGGTGTTGCAATGGATTCTTTGGAATTCCTGTTGGAAAACTAAAAGCCTGTACTTAATTTTGAGTTTCAATGTTTATGTGTTTAGGAAAATAGAGCACCGTTTTCAGGGACAAGAATAGAAAAAGAAATATGAAGAAAGATGTATATGGCTGTAATATTGCATTCCCATTGTATAAAAAGTATCTATCGATGTTAGATAGTTAGAAGGTTTAGCGGCTCAGTTTCTAACTGTTTGGTATTCGTCGGGAAAGACACGACATTTTTTAATAACTGTGACTCACTGCCTTGTAAATTCGATTCCTTGGCTTATATTCCGGTACTACGCACAGCGGCAACAGACCTCTCGTCTGCAAAACGAATGGTTTAACCACTTTGACTTCGCAGTCGGTTGGTGTGATCATGCTTTTTGTTCGCATACGTTGGCTATATGTGTCAAACATGCGTATTAACGAATGAAACACAAAATAAAAAAAATAAATAAAAAAGAAGCATTCTTAGATTTAAGAAACATGGAAATTATTTTGCTTCCCAATCCATTTGAAAAGTTTCGAGATTCACATTTAAAATTCGCAAAGTACCCCAATAGGGAACTGGAGATGTCTGGGTAGATGATCAAAGAAATTATTATAAGACGGAGGGCGGTTGGGGTGGTATCTAAGTTGTGACGTGAAGTTACTCTGTACTAATATTGGTAAATAACAGAAACGGGTGCTTAAGGATGATCGAGACAAACCACTGCGTTCTATAGTGACTGATGCCTTAAAAGAATAGGCAAAAGCAATTTGGCAGGGACACAGCACATTTGAAAGAACCCAGACACCAAGCTCCAACTTTTCTGAAAGAAAATCTGCCTTGCAGACTTGAAAAAGGGCGAAAAATGTCGCCAATTTTGTACTTGAAAACGAACGAGTCTGTTTCATTAATATTTATGAAGCTTTTCTCAGACGCCATGGATTCACTTTGTTTTGTAGACTATATCACGGATTTTTGTATAGCAGTCCGTGTATGTGCTGCATTCGCTGTTATGGAAAAGTTGCACTGTGCATGCACCTCAATCGCGACTAGCAGTAACGGATATATACTTTAGGGCTTGGGGTATATTATAACTGCAAGCTTTTCGGTACACAATGTGCCCAAAATAGAAAATGAATTAAGGTGACTTCCTCTCCATAGCTGCAAGTCGTATCTGCCAAGCTTTTGAAGTTCTGAGTTACGGCTGTTCAAACAACCCTTCAAAATCGCCTGAAAGGAGTTCTTTACAATGCCACATTCTCATTTGGAACCAGCAAGATACAGGGCACGGCTTCATTTTTTTTTTTTTTTTTCATTTTTTCACAAACAAATTGCAGTAATATTCGTGTTATTTGTTGGGAGCACTTTGGTGAGTTGCTTCGAACATGCCCGTATGTGACGGTACTGTTTACACTTGTAAGAAGGTACTAAAACTAAAAGCATAGACTGTTCCAACTATCTTCGTTTACGAAATTGCACCGTCATCACAATCTAAGCTAGTTGTGCTGTGAGGTATTCGGGTCATGAAAGTGCAAAAGAAACGTTACAAATGTGCAACATTACACTTCATTTGTAACGAAAGCAATACCGCACAAAGGCTAACGTTAGTGTTTAGCTCAGGCCGAGACTAACGTATCGTACCCACACTCGCACTCTGCCGTATGAGTAATTGCCAATCTGGCTAGAACGGATCACTCAGAGAAAGTGAAACCATGACGTAATGGCCTCCTCGACCAACTCGAAAATACTTCAAAGTTTTCTTTAAGTTTCCTCCGAGGTCAAACCATTTTGAACTAATGCTGCTAGAGGACATTGTTTCACAATATTTTCAACGTCCTGAAATAGTTTTCATAAGCTTTTGGACTGTTCGTTTAAATGTTCAAATAGGTAACGCCCTCCATATCAAAGGAATAAAAGTAAGTCTTTTTGAGCGGAAAGAGTGTCTCTCGGGTAAAGAGAGGGCATTACGTTTTTAACAATAATTTTCAATATAGAATATATTTTACAAAACTGAGATGTAGGTATGTCATTTCTTTTAAGGGCAGCAATGAAACGGAACGGCTGATCAAGGAATTTTTTTTTTTTTTTTTTTTTTTTGCTCCTATCACCGATAACCAGCATATGTTTGGAGATCGATTATTCCAGTGTTTAAGAAAATAACGATTAGGGCGGATCAAGCTTCTAACTCACGAAATAGTTTGAAAGGTGAACAACATTTTGGCTAGTGGGAGAACGTGCTTTATGCTAAGGTGGGTGCCACCAGCGGTAGGCGCAGAACGTACAGAAAACCACAAGGACATCCAAAAATGAACTTTTCCAAGTTTGGGCACTATTAAGACGCTGGGTAATGTTTTTGGTGGGCAAAACTTCTTGCTCATACATATTGTTTAATATTTTCTCAGGTAATAATTAAAATTAGCTGAACAACACACGTGTAACCATTTCGTGCTTCGCATTTCTTCGTATAGCGGAGCAATGGTGCTAAAATTTGAATCACACTTTCAACATCGTTAGCACTTACAACACAGGAACCTTGCTTGTTCTGTCTCAACATGAAATCAAGCTCTAGTTTAACAAAAGTGTAAAAATACTTCTACGAAGCAGAACAGATGTGTAAGATATTTCTCAAGTTGTACTAGGCGCCAAAAAACAGTATTTAGTGAGATATCAGAACCCTGAGCATTTCCTTCAGGTTCAAATACCACCTTATAACTAAGTCTTCGAAAAACTTTAAACCAAACTCCATGAGAAAACATTTCATGGAATACGCGGAAACTGTTGCACCATCGTAGTTCTCGTCGTACTCCGTGTCAAAAACACGGAATGTATTAGTGCAAACAAGAAACGTCGAGACATATTCGTTTAAATGCACGGAACCTTTTAAACCTATTTGGGGGTAAACGCGGAACGCGCTGACAAACTAGATTCACCAATCTCTCAAAATTTTAAAGAAGTTGTGTCACTCTGTAACCTGTAACCTGAGCTACTTAGGCTACTTAGATAAAGTGTTACGGTCGAGTTTCTAACAATTGAATTGATAGTCGAGCCGGCGAGCAACTGTAGACCTGAGATAGGATGTACCAGTGAGTGTACGTGAACTTCCTAACGTGGCAATTGTTTTAAAAAGGAATATCACAGACCAACATATTCCACAAAATAATTGAAAGATTACTACCTACTAATTGCATATACAAATTTAATACAATTCAAGAACATGCAGTTAACTATACGGGGAGAAATGATCTCCAGCTTTCAGGATACGGCAAGAGGTACAAACCCACATTATTGATAAATGGATTTGGCCCCGCAAAACGTATTAAAGTATTGGAAATGGACCAACTGTGTTATTATTATTGAACCCATTTGTTGGGTACATACAGTTTCTTCAAATAGTCTGATAAAGTATTACCCAACAATTTATTGATGACTTTACATAGTTCTGTTGGTGAATTTCCTTATTTGTTGGAATGTTGATATTTAGACCAAAGCTGGTTGAAAATTTGGGTACTTTTTACCTCCACGGAGAACGTAATTTAAAAATTGGGTTGGATTCACTGATGCACATAAACTGAATTTTCTTTATGACAGTGAGAGGAAAATGCCCAAACATTTCCTATATTGTGTGTCTAAAGAGGTTAACATTCCCATGTGTATCACATTGCACTTTGGAAATGGGATTGGAACTGTCACATTTTAGCAGGAATTGCCTAGGCTGGCAGTGAAACACGGGAGTGAAATGGTGTTTCTTTTAATTTGTTCTAATTTTCTGAACTTTCGGTTTGCCCCATGTTCGGTTTTTCATGATATTCAGAGGGGGGTTGGAGCCTGTAGTAATCACGTGTAACAGATTGAGAGGGTCATTTTGGTACATAAGGACTCACTAAATAAGTGCCGAATGATGAGAAAGTGTGTGAGGTTTCTTTTAAACGTAAAAACAGTATTCATGATATATATATAAAAAAAACTTGATTATCAATGGTGATAATTTCACTCTTGCAGTTGAATACACTTTTAGAATACACAATTCAAATTTAGTGTAATTGATTTAACCAGAAGTCTTTCACTTTTCAAAAAGAGCGCCACTGTCTTTGGAACTAGATACAGGGTCCACACCGAGCGAGTGTAGCTTTCACTAAAACGTTAGCATCGCAAGGTGGCTGAGCAACCACGTAGATCAATAAAATTTTCCGCTTAAGGGTTAATTAGATGCGCATCATACTACGAAGGTGCAAACCCATGTGGCAGGAAAAACTTCTGAGTACACACAACTTTTGGGGTCCGAATTATTTTCCTGTTCACCTGTGGGTACTATAAAGGCAGATTAGTCTTAAGAATTTGTGACTTACCAAGGTGAACCCTCGTTGAGTTTTCTGCCTTTGTTTCAAACGAGAGAGAAAAACCATCAATCCATACCGTCACTATTGTAACGTAGATTACCACTTTTGTATACTGTACACCGAGATCATCTCGCCAAAGCTCTCTCAAAATATAAATCTTTCGTGTTTCCTTCCTTGAAGTTGTTCTAAATGGGGACTGGTTGGGAAGCGTAAGGTAATCATGTTAAAGATTCCTCGAAATGGCATTAGACTTCCATTTCCTTTTTTGCTTGTAATATTGAGAAATGTAAGCACAGGCCACATATACTTTTCTGGTTGATTCTGAATTCGTGACACACGTTGAATCAACCCTTCCTTGCTTTGGATGTTTACATAAATTTCAAGACATTTACTTTTTAAATGAAATGTTTATACAGTGAATAAACATTCCATAGTTATTAATATGCATGCAAATCGGTTACATTTCATACGTCATAAGATTACATGATACATTCATCTAAGTGCAGCATATCTGTTTTAGTATTTTATGAAAGCTTAAGAAACTCTCCCGTTCGAAAAAGCTTTCTTATGCACTGACGCTATAGTACTGCGTCCTTTTTACCTGTTGTGCTAAAAAACCGATGAGCACTTCCTACATCATAGCAACCTGAGTTATGGGGGAAAAATTATCTCCAAAAAGGTATACAGATATTTTTAAATATAATTTTCGACCTAAAATGAGCCATATCCGACGATTCGCCAGATGCCATTACAGCATTACAGTCTCAAGATTGTCCTTAAGTACGTGGTTTGCAGTTGAAATCTGCCCGGCGACCATTGAGATCAGTTGTCGACAATCAGGTGAGAAAAAAAAAAATTATGCTGGGTGGAATTTTGTTGCTTCATAGTTTTATTGCCATCGGAGGACCGCAGGTGAACCACCAAGCTTTCCCTAACGGGCCTTTGAATTAGCCAAAGGCAGTCCATTTATGGGACCAATTTGCTGATAAGGTTCATGTCCTAATACCATACACTTGTTGAGTTTGAAAGAAGTGATTCGAATAACATCCATGTACATATGCATTTTACTCGAAAATGGTATTTGTATAAGGGCTACCTTCCGATATCGCCGAGAAGTAGCCAAAATGACTAACTCGTTGCTTTTATTTTCATTCCGGCAGTAGTTCTTGCCAAATATGTTAAGCGCAAAAGATCATGTCAAAAGAAATTATATCGCGTAACAAAGGTTTTGATTGGTCTTTAAAAAGTATTTTTACTTTCTAGAACACACTATCAGGAAATGCAACATTAAACGGTAAAAAAACAAACCTTTTCTTATAAAAAAAAAAAAAACTCAGCCAGGGAAACGTGATGTGAAACTCATTATGTGAAACTCATTATTCATTAAACTGTGCCTTTAAAGGAAATACAGAGTCAATAAATTGGCTAAAATTTCATCCCAATAATTAATGGGAAGGTAAATGAAGTGTAAGAAAATTTCATTCGCCACCTTGTTGTTAAAATAACAAAAAATACATTAATCACCAGGCAACTTGCGCTTTCAACAGCACGTCAACACGAAAACAAATGAATACATGATTCTGAAGTAAAGTTTAATTTTAATGCAGGGGTCTGACGGAACAGAGCCGATAGCAAGGAAGCATTCTGAGTTCACGTCAGTACTACTACTCAACATTTGTATACCTTAACATTTCAACATTTGTCAACATCGTTACATATCTTCCCGACATTTTTTCTCACTTGATGCCTTACAACACTTCAGGCAGAAAAAGAGGAGTGAAGAAATCTGTAACAGGGACCGTTAAATATAAATTAGTGCCATGGTTACACGCTAGCCTTATTACGACGACAGTTGCTTCAGAATTTTTCAACCACATATTAAACAGGTATTTTGACGGGGACCCTGCATTGGAATCAATAATCAAATGCAGTTGGAAGTCTCACAAGCATAAACAAAGATAACGAAATCAATTGGTCTGCCTGTTGAAGCCAGAAATCCTCCTGCTCGCTGATCGCCGAAAGCAGAGGATTACAAGGTGACCGTTTTAATTAATTTCTGTTGGTAAACTTCAAAGCAATTTCCGACCGCATGTCACATTTTGAGGAATAATTGCAATTCATGCACAATTATTTTAGGCAATTGTGGGAACATCGTGGCTTATCATAAAATGATTTGGTTAAATTTCAAAAGAATTCTTTAAAGAAATCTAAAAAATTACAAAGTTCTGAAAAGCAACCGTGACTTTGAAATAATTATCATGATCATTATGTAAAACTACCTATTCATACAGTTCGACGATGCAATTTAAGAATCCCGCTTTTTGTTTACAGCGTAATTGATCCTCAATCTTCTTTCTGCTTGTTATATTATTGAAAACCAAAATTTCTGCTCAGACTTCAATGATCGAACCAAAATTGTAATCAAACAGTCAGATAATCCGACATGCTCTTCGATACAGGAATTTTAAACATAACTTAGACTTAAAACTCCAATACCGTGTACTCTTAGCAGTAAAACAAAAACGTTTAAACCTTTAAAGTACAGTTGTAGAATGATTAAGGCTTATCCGACGACTGGAAGAGCATCCAAAATTCAAATTCTTTGGTTTTAATTTCAGTTCGGAAGTATTCTCACACGTCGTCTAAAACAAAAACGAAATAAATTTTTTGTAAGCAAGTACATCTTTTCATAAGGAAAAGGCTGGCTTGAATGGTAGTTGAAAAGTAAGTTTCACTTTCTAGACGGCCCTTACGTTAATCACGGAAATAAGCAGTACAGCCGTACACATTGCCATATCGGAGAAATCCAAGTGGTTAAGCTGACTTGGAAGTGGATTGCTGGAGACTTTGCCTTATTCAAATATAAGATTGAATGAGTACATTGAAAAAAGAGTTCAATTCCTTGGATTGAAGGGAAGGGTTGGTTGCCAAAGGCTGATGTCGCTGATAACCATCTACCATATGGTTACATATTGATGATTCGTTAGCGAACATAGTAAGGAAAATTCACATATGAATCAATTTTAACTGAAGTGTAGTTTCTTAACTCCCCATAAAGAACAACTACCAAAAGCTAAAATGAAATGATAGTACTAAAACGATGATCTTCCTTGCCTTCAATTATCTCTATTTACTTTACATCGGTATCTCTATTTAGCAAAGGGTTTTGTCTGTGTTTACAAATTAAAGGTACTTTCGTTTTGAACTTGAAGTAAAGCTATAAGGAAGAAAATCTTCAGATTTGAACATCTCAGCATAACCTTTCGCTTGAGAGAAAAACAACCATTTGTAATTTGAACTATTTCAGGTTTAGAGTGTCTAATTGCAATTGTTTTCATGGAAATTTTTTATGTGTAAGGAGATTACTATTAAAGTAACAGCAAAAAGATACAAAAGCAATGTATTTTCAATTACTCTGAGTTTTAGGCACGTTCAGACATGGAATTCTACAAGTGGGCAAGCTTTCGATATCATATGTGGGCCATACCTTTTCCAGATATGGATTTATATCCTTAGGTAAAAACAATGCAGATGTAACCAAGTTTAAGCCAGAACTCCAGATTTCAACCTAATAGGACCAGAAAAAGTTTCATCTGGATCAAATCGTTATTCGGAAGATATAAAATTTTATCTGGACCAGATTATTGTCCTAAGAGCATTCACAGAGTATACTTCCATAAACAGCCCATATCTGCACAAAGATGAAATTTGTCAGGCCAGATAAAAAGTTGAGCAGATATTACCTGGTTGTCAAGATCAGACCTAAACCGTTAAATGCCAAACAAAGTCTTTAAAAGGCATTCATAATTGTTTTCGTGGACCATATCTGATTAAGTTTTGAATCATAGTAAGGATAAACAATCTGCACATCTGATGAAGACAGTAAAAATTTTGTTTATTCTTTGGAACAAATTCTAGTGGAACAAAGTTCTAAACAAGGACGGGAACTGTCACAAGCACGACCATTTACAATAACTATTAACATACACCACGACAACACCTAATTTACACAGGCGGACATGGTAATGGTAACTCCCCAGCGCAGCAAACTATTAGCATTCACGCGGGCGTTATCACGAAAATCCCTGTGTCAGGTCATTGAATGCCACAGAAATAGATTTAAGATCCCCATGAAGAACGTTAATTCAAAATTGGGTTCGATTGACTTATGTACATAAATTGAATTATAAATAAAGTAACAGGAAGATTCCCAAACATGTTCAGTTTTATGTGTTAATAGTGTTGTGTTCTCCTACTTGATTACGTATTTCACAATCATTGTTGTAGACTGCGAAGTGCATGCATATTTTGCTTTCAAATTCCTTAATCATGGATTGACTTATGAACATAGTTTCAATTTTCTTTTTGAGGGTGACTGTAAACAAATGCCGAAAAATTACCTATCTAATGTAATAATACTGATATGTCCTTCTAGCTTTAAACTTCATAACGTATTTTACTATAATGGTTGTGAACTGCGAGTGTATAATTTGCTTTCTACTTCCTAAATCATGAAGACATGTAGATTTAGATACAAGTTCCGACCAATTCTCCCAACCTTTTTCATAAGTTTCCTAAGCATACATTGGTATAAACAAATGTCTAGGAAGTTTATGATACGTCTGAAATCGAAACAAGCAAAATCCAAGTAAAACCACATCGAAAAAATAATAATCATAATAAATAAATTAAAAAAAAAATAAACAAATGAATAAAAAATGAATAAAATGCCATTAACACTTAGCAGTCAAGCTATATCGGCTTGATATAACCATAAATAAACTTTATTTGAATATCTGGAAAACTATTTTATCAAGAAAATCTGGTTTTTATGTGGCCATATATACAGGTATTCTTGATCGATTATGTTTTCCTTTCGTTGTGCTATCAGCTGTCTTAATACACCTTTTCAAACCTTAATTGTGAATAAGAAATTCTTTTGATGCTGAAAATATTTAGAGTATTCAATACAATTTTTACGAGGAAACTTTTATGTCTAATAACATTTTTCTTACAAGATGTATGAAGGCTTAGTGTTAGAACACTTAGCTGATATTCAGGGAGCTGTCCTAATTGTTCGCTGTTATATTGTACAAGTACACGTCTCGTCATTGGATAGAAAGGCTAATGTTTAATAGTGGTGAAAGTGTTTAAGTGATGGTTCATGTACATATATCTCCATTTTGTGTTGGTCTAACTTAAAACTGCATTACACTGTAGTATTTTCAACATCACTACTAACTTCCTGAGGTATCGTTTTCCTTGAGCTTGTACGCACGATTGCAACGTGAAACTTGTATGACCCTGCGAATATATCAAGGTAGCAATAAGCTGCACTGCAAAGTGCTTGTATCTGCAGATCTTCGCTTTTCCCGTCAATTGCACAGTCAATGCAACTTAATAATGTTGTAGAGGTGACCATTCACTGGCCTGACTGTTCATAAGGAATAAAATAAAGGAAAATGCGCATATTAAAAGTACTATAGCGATACGTACGTTCTGTACAATAAGAATGAAAGGAAAGTGGAAAATCATGGGTGAATTAAGGAAATGATAAACAAGTAGCGTGGGAAGGAATGGTGACGAGGAGGGGAACAAGACTTAATTTGAATTCCCTCAACAGAAGATGCGGATGGCTAAGCAGTTAAGACATCACCCAGAAAGTGGATTAATTTTTTCGACTAGTCTCAGTGGCTCACGGGACATGCATGAGAACGTTGTTCCTAGAAATGCTCAGTGGACCGCCATTTCACGTCCCTACCCGACGGACATGAATGTATCCCCAGTCTTTCGCCACTTTCCCCAAAGGCTGGATGGAGTAGAAGTTACTTTGCACCGCTGCACAACAGCTAAACTGAAAAAGTGACAAGCTTTCTGAATCCGACAATGTCCTACGTCAGAAAACTTCCTGAAACGGGCAAGCAAATGCCCAATTTAATAATTCGATAAATTTAAATCCCTCAACATCACTGTGAACAGCTGGATGAAGAAGCTACTTTTTAGACCCTGGAAAATTTCCAAGTGGTTCCACAAGTATTAAATCTAGAGACCCTACCTTGCAAGGCAGTTCACTCAACTACCGAGCCAACTCCACCCTCCAATATGATAGTGAAAAGAATCCTGAATCTTTAAGGTGGGCTTGATAGGGGTGCGGGTTGGTTCAGTTCCCTTGACACAATGTGACTTTAGCATGTTATACAGTGAAATCACAATTCTCGGAATAGACCATGGCAAGATTTGCTGTCTGAAAAGAGTGAATGGTAAATCGGTCAAAAGATAAGCAACCAAGTTTTACCCTCTGAATCTCTGTACAAAGTATTTGTTTAATTGCATTTAAGACAGGGAAATAATGCATCTTCACATCCAATTGAAATGAAATTGGATAAGCTTTACACACCGCGGTTTCCATGGCTCTTGTGTCATAATCTTATGAAAGGGCAAGTACTCGGTTAGTTAATTAGTTAGATAGTAAGCTAGCTAGTTAGTTAGTTAGTGAGTTAGTTAGTTAGTGAGTAAGTTAGTTAGTTATTTAGTGAGTGAGTGAGCAAGCGAGCGAGCGAGCGAGCGAGTTAGTTAATTAGTCAGTCAGTCAGTCAGTCAGTCAGTCAGTCAGTCAGTTAGATGGAGATTTACGGCCCAGCTTCCAATCTATTGGTTCAAGTCGAGCCGGCCACGGCCTTTTTTCCAGTTGTGGCTGACTGGCTTCTTTTCCCTACTCCGTTGCTTTTACGGATCATCACGCAGTACGTCAGTAGGTTTCAATTTTGAAGTCTTTGCTATGAATCGATCTGGGCTAGTACTAGGAGGGGGAGAATATAAACTGTGGGAGAAACTACGTTTCAGTTTTGCCATGGATATGAGGATGAACATGTTAACGTTTCTACAGAAAAGAGGGGCTTGGATTTGATTTTTCTTCCGATGCACTACAAATCTACTCAGGAAATAAAGGTGTTGTTCTACGTTTTTGATATATTTTAGACTCCAATCCTTATCAAAATATACATTTCTCATATTAATTTGAGGTAAGTGATGTTTTGGGATCACAAGGAAGGCCGTCATATGGCTGTATTGCCGTTTCGGTGTAATGATGTATTAAAATCTGCCCTTATTTTCATATGGGTTGGTTGGGTTTAAATTTATGGTTAGTGCATACCGTAGTACTTTGTTGCTCTAGTACTTGAAATAAAAATACCATGTTTGCAATGATCGGAAACAGCAAAATCATTCTTTTCTTCTAAAATATCAGCATTGTGTATGATCCCACAGTATATCCACAAATCCGTGTTTGGCATTTCCCAGTCAAGGTATCTAGATATCACTCTTCATGTTTGCATGCGTTTTATGGAGAATTTTATCTTATTTCAAGACTTCATGATCTCCTCTCTTTGCCTATTTTTGTCGGCAAAAGAAGGATATCACAGTAGGTCTTTCAGCACCATTTGTAATGCCCTATCAGACCTGGACCTAACATAAACTACTTAAGAATGGTATTCAAAAGACAATCAAATCAGTTTACAGTTTCAATCAACCATCATTCAATAAGGCGGTTTATCGAATCAGTACAACAGTGGGGACATTGGGGTACTCATTCACCTTTGTAGATGATCAGGAAAATAAGTCCAAACAAACCACTAGCGTGACTTTTTCATCTTCATATCTATGGAGAGGTTTGATGAAGGTTTTATGATTCTCAATGCACTTTATTTACTAACCCTTTCCTTACTAGTTCCACTCTTAAAATGATCATACACCTGCCTTGGGAACAGAATATCTCACCTGAGATAACTGAACGGAACAAATCAAGTCTAGATTTTTAAGGCGTGTAAAAGTGTCTATTTAATTTGGTTTTAATTTGAAGAAGGAATGCATCATTTCAAACATCAAAACTTTTCAAATACTTTTTCATTTTTAGTCTGACTTCCTGCAGAGTTCTATACTCATGATGGCTCATTAATTCCTTTAGGATAACGAACTTATTGGGGGCTATTCTGTGACTCTCACTCCAAGATATGCTAAAAATAACATTACTCCCAGGGGACATCTGTGAGATTTTTGGACACTCCCACCAAAACTTAGGCCTCAGTGAAGTCCTCACTGCTTAGGCGTTCATGAATAATGACGGAACTCACAGTGAGCCCGGCTCCCCTCTCACATCACAATCTTTCTGTACCCACCTGTTTATCATTCCCTGAATCCGTAATGTAAACCTGTAATAATATGACAAAAACAGTAATCTCAGACTTCACATTACATATCATTTCACTCTCTGGTTTAACATCCTTTTTATAACCTGTAATGCTTGTAACTCTAAATTGCGGTTAGAACTTCATTTCCAGTTGAATATTAAGGGCATTTTGGTAGGAAAGGTGTTCAATTAGTTCCCCTCCTGGTGCAGCTGTGAATTTGGTTATTATGTGCCGATATTTATATACCGTATACAGTAATTTGGTGTTATTCATTGCATGTATCGTGTGCATCTTGTACAACATATGAAATATCACCGTCGATCTTTTATATCCATTTTATGTCTAATGCTAATGCACTTGCAGGAGCCTTGCAGAAGGAAATTCACAGCGTGCCATGTACTTTTAAAATTGAGGCAACATTCCTCTTCAATGGTATTATTAAGCTCTAACAAAAAGATGAATTCAGACGCTACAAGATCGTGTCATGGTTAACCATTAGAAGATATATATTAATGTTAAATAAATCCAGCCGTTACCATTATGCTTTCGTAAAGGAAGTATGCCTGTGTAACCTAGCTATATGCTTAAGCAATTACAGTGCTTTTGTAACATTTCGAAGCTTAATTAACAGAAAGTGAAAATAATTGTCTCGGAAATATAAGGGTTTTCTTTCCTGAGCGTAATACTTCCTTCTTAATAATTTTTATTCTGTTTAAGAAATGCGCCATCCCAATGTGAGACAAATAATTTCAAAGAAAAATTTGGTCGACTTCTTACATAACACATTACATCAAGTAAAAAAAAAATGGCATGATCGTTAGAGGTATAAAACTAAATCATTGCCGTTCTTTTGGAACCGATGAAACTATGTCTTTTGCACAATCTTTCCAACATTATTAGATTTCTAAGCACTGGGGACATGCGTGATGACCCCAATGCATTAGCAGCCCCTGTTGGCTGGGGGTTGCAGAATATGCCCGCGGTATTTCCCGCATGTCTTAAGAGACAAGTAAAAGGAAACTAAATTTGAACTTCAACCGAACTGGAAAATAAATTGAAACTTTCAACTTTTTATTAGTTGACTGACACCACATAATACATTTACGTTGTGTTGGAGTAGATGTCAGCTGCAAGACGGGCTCTCTGGGATCCGCGGCCTATGCCCTAAAAGCAAATGTTATTTATCCATGAGTAAAAGACTACGTCTTCGACAAAGTTTACTCTTCGTAAGAAGATGAATGGTATACAGGTATAGAAATCTGCAGGAGTCTAGAAGCAAACCCTGGGTAAACCAACTGCAAGTTGAAGTTCTGTATCATGAGTTTGATAAATTTTAACCATTGAAGTGATACATCCTTATATCAAGTTCAAATGAAATTGGGTTTAGACATATTAAAAACACCTCAAAAGTACTTTTTCGGCATAATTACTTCCTCTATGATATCTAATTTTTGAAGTTTGGAAGATGACTTTTGTACAATCATTTTAAAGTGGTACTAGTTCCCAGAATGAATCTATGTGCAGTGCGTGGGTAACCCTTCCATAGATATGGGAGGATGTTAAAGGTGAAGTTATCCTCAGAAAATCGTGCGGGATATGTCCCTCCAGCGTCCTGAACCGTACGAAACTAGAAGAGGGCCAGAAAAAAACAGCTTTGCTGGAGACGTGTTCTTTTTCTCATTTTAAATGCGCCATATAAACGGAATGGGATCATTTCGTACCGGACTATAGAAATTTCAGGGGAGTAGGGAAGTGGGAAATACCGCTCAGTCACACTGCTTCCCACTGCTTTGCCTTCACATTTCACCATAGACCCACAAAGGGTTACAGTCACAATAACCCACCTTAATTGCTATCTTTTTAATAATTGGTAAATAGACTAATTGGACAAAACTAGGAATAATTAAAACTGTAAATAAATCGTTAAATTTTTAAGTGAAGCCTTTCTAAGCGTATCTAAGAGGTATTTGACAGAAACTGCAGCAGAATTTTTACATTTTAATAGTAAATAGACAGAACACACTTGGCTGTGCAAGTTATTATGTTTACTTTTTACTATAATACAATTTAAAAATATGTCAGAGCAAACACTTAGTTGGCGCGGCCACAGAAAATACATTGAAGCGGTGGTATCGTTGTTTTTGCTTTACAAAAAATGGTGTGATGAGCAAAGATCATGAAGTCTTGACAAATTTAATTCTGCAAAAAATGCAGGTTGACATGAAAAGTCACACCTGGATGACAAAGCTTGGTTATTATAACTTGGAAAGAACAATGCTGACGTTTCAGAAAGCAAGGACAGGCCTATTGTATTTTCACTTCATTTTACAAAAGTTAAGTATAGATGACAGCTCAGTTGGGTGCATTTTAAATACACTAAGCATAACCTAGAACTAAGTGCGTCAAAACTAACCAAATAAAAATAAGCGCAGACTCATCCTTCCACCAAAGAAGCCATGAAATCGATGTAGTCTGACCATAACTGCAGGCTTTCTAGCAGATATTTTCCCCATTTATTTTTTGAGAGGGAAGAAGCTTTTATAAAGCTTATTGGATTGTTGAACAAAATGTGTCCAAGAGGCGAGATAAAAGTTTTATTCATCTTTTGATGAAAATATCTACCCTCAGAAAAGTAATGAAATATTGAAAAAAGTTTTCTTTTATATTTATAAAACACAATTTTACAGATATCATACACATTAAAGGAAGAAATGTTTTTGCCGTAAAATCGAATCAACGTCTTTGCGTCCCCAATTTATTATTTTGACCCAAACATTGCCATAGTGTATTTAAAACTCGACATAGCCTAATGTCTCTTTGTTTCGGCCATCACCAAATTGTGTTAGTTTGAGCTGCCTTTAAATCTTCAAATAACAAGCGATGAAAATGAAATTTGGAATCGATGAAGTTATTTTACATTTTCCAAGTTTCATTCCAGAGTGGATAAGAATGTGACAGCTCAAAAGAAGCTTCTTGAATTTATGTTCTAAATGTTGAACACTTGGTTTGTTTATGTTGACGAAAAGAGTGATGCTTCAAACGTCACTGCGAATTTGCGATAATTAGTCGCCATGGACGATTTTTCAATAACTTTAAACCCTGGGATTTTAACTTTAATTATGAATATTATTTTAATTAAAACCTAGAATCTGCAGATTTGATAAAGAAGTTAACTTGAAAAAGATAAAACCCAAAATATGTAAAAAGGGTAAAAATGGCTTAGTGGCTCGATTACTTTTATACTTCTCTTTGAAAAAAAATTTACCTGACAACGTGCTAACTATGACAACATCCTAAATGAAAAGTGTGTTCATGTGTGATGTGTCAGTGGCGGAGCTAGGTATTTCGGTCGGAGGGGAGACAATGGTCTGCAGTGGCGCTTCGAAGTAGTACATACCCTGAGTCTCAACACGATCTTAGTCATGGCTTTCTATTTGGCTTTCCCCCACCTGGTAAATGACTTCTTTTGCCATTTCTCCTCACTCAGTTTTTCTATTAAAACACGTTTAAATTTTTTATCCATGGGCGTCCGCAGAAGAAAATTCAAGGGGACGAAATATTTTTAGGGGAAAAAATCTCCTCGTGACCATGGAATAGCGCGGAGCGCAAGAAAATTTTGGGCCAAAATGCATCCAAGGTCGCTAGAAATGGCACTTCTTAAGCCTATTTACCGCATGTAAATAGGGGAAACACTGAATGGCGTGGGTTTTTTGAGACCACGGAGGTACAAAAAGAAGCATTTTCATGACATTATTGAACAGTGTCAGATGACCACACTGCATTAACGGAATAAAATAGCTATCTATCATGAAAATGGTCACACGAAGAAAAGCAAAATGGAAACTGCCCATTAGTACTCTTAAACCATTAACACTATGATAACAGTTTTATTTTAACCAGAATGCTCTCTTCAAATGATTTTGAAAAATGTTGTGGAAGCTATTTTATATCTTTATAAACTCTTTTAATCATCTATGTTGACAATTATCCCCGCAAAGAATAGGGCTATTTGCGCTATATATAAATATATATTGTTGGGCCCTCTGCACCTTTTATTAGTCTGGAGGGTTAATTCAATGTCATTCTCAGTGTGTATTTTGTAAGCTTATAATCACACCTGGTTTAGAAGCATACATCAGAATAAAGTTCACATAGTTTAGTTAATGGCATCTGTTTGACCATTTTGTTATCTGAACCTTAAAACAACACTATTAAATTATGTCTTTTGCCAATAATGGTGCACCGACAGACGATTTTGGTTCCTCAGGGGGCGACCGTTACCCCTGACCATATAGCAGCTCTGCCAATGTGATTTGCTAATGTGATCACAGACGTGCTAGGTCATGGATTTTTTCCTTTGGTATCAATGGAACTTAAAAGAGTAAGAATATGCCATAAGAATGTTGTTGTATAACTTGAACTTCTGCACAAGCTTTAGTTCACAAGAAGATGTCTGATGACAGTGTATCAAACCTTTAAGGGTCTAGTTCATTATTTAGGGCTACATATTCGTACATTGTCGTCAGTAGCAGTGTCAACTACGCGTGTGAAATAAATCAATCTCAGTGTAAAAGAGAGAAAATAGCAAGGGGCGGATTGTAAGGAAAGAGAAAGTTTAATCGAATGCACTAGAACCGCAATGTTTTTCATACCTTTTATCACTTTTTTGCTTGCCACAGTGAATAAGTCATATCACAAGTGAACCAAATCTCTCCTTCCAGTTATTCCTCTCATATTGACATGGTACGTTTGACAAACAGAATAATATTAGTGAGAAGGAAGTATCATGCTCAAAAAAGGAAGCTCTTGTTTTTCGGGAAAAACGGTTTTCACTTTCTGTGAATTAAGCTTTGAAAGGTCACAAAAGCACTATAGTAGCCTAAATAGATTTGACATAAGGATATACATGCAAGCTTTCTGTCCGAAGTCGTAAAAGCTCTCATACGCAACTGCATTGGTCTCAGCAACATTTAGTTCTGACTAGGGCCAGCACCTACCTTACGCACGCCTACTTACTTCAAGGGGATGAAAAACCATGCTGTATATATTGTGTCTGTGCTGTCACCGTCGGTCACATTCTCGTTGACTGCTATGAATACTCCCTTATTGGCCAGAAATAATCCACCGGGCCGACCTGAAAACCTTGTTTGAACAAAGAGATTCTTCCCTTATTCTTGGCTTTCTCAAGGAAGGTAGACTTTATAAAAATTTCTGACAAGACCCCCGCCTGTGCAACTTTTTTCATGAAAATTGACCCATGTTTTTACTTCTGTATCTAGTTTTACCCGTACAATGTAACCTTTCGTTTTTTGGTGACACAATATAACGTCTATAATTGCTCTATGGGCTCTTGAAAACTTTGAAAATGATCAGTAGTCAGCAATCGACCTTCAAAACATCAAATGGATAGGAAAACAAACGGAATAAGTAATCCCGTTAAAACCTGACTACATTTAACATTTTCTTTGTGTTAAAGGCAAATATTGTGTTTGAGTACAAAGAAAATGGCGTAGACACTTTTCATCAATTCAGTCTTAATCATAAACCCTAACAATAGCTACAATTCTTCAAAATATTATGCGCAAGAATACCTGTGGACGTTGCATCATTTGAAATGTTGAAAGTGTGCTTTTACAAATTATTCTTGAGCAACAAGCAACTAAATTTCTATCCGTGGAAAACTAATTTCTTGAGAAGAAGACTACCATACTGCTTCATTTTTGATATTCAATCACCGCGGGTTAACAAATATTAGTTTTAAAGGGATGAACTTTTCTTGCAAAACAAACGCAATATTTCCCTTTAAGTTTTATCAGTGGATCAAGCCTGTATAAAAGGACTTTTGTACTTATAAGGACAAAAGTAAAAGTCAATTCACTTGACAGAGCTTAGTGCTTTGAAACTTCTGTTTTCTCGGAAAAATTCCAAGAGCTAGAAAAGGTATTTCTGTTTCACTCATTCTATTTTGTAAAGGGTAGTTCATTAATCGTGGATGAAATCCACAGGGAATTAGTTCCTTATGCACTTGCATAAACTAACGCACGGTAATCATGGGTTAATGTCCTCATTCAAATGTCGAGTACCTGCCTAATTTAAAAGTACAACATTTTAAAGGTTATTGAGAGAACTGATAAACGGGAAATTTAAAGTGTTAACTGAGACATAAGATTGTTCTTGGCACATCGAAGTGATTTTCACTTTCCACTAAGAAGCATTCTCCAACAAAGTAAGTGGGGTATTTACTAACGAACCAATGAAAATCACTAACATCAATTACGTATTGCGTAGAGTCATTCTCTGAAATCGATCACCAAAAATAATCTTTATGTTAACAAAAAGGCCGTTTCTTATAAAAAAAAATACTTACATGAAATGGTGCTTGTGTCAAGACAGGAACTCAAGAAGTGAAAGTCACCCTGACCTAAGATTGACGTAATGTCAGAAACTCAACTTCTCTAGTTGTGTAAGTAATGTCCTTTGACCATGCTTTGCACTGTAAGTGTGGCAGACCCATTCAGTATTCTTAGTCTCCATTTGAACTCCATGTATTCAGCCAGAAAATGAATGCCGATATTCCAAGAGCAAATCACTTTATAAACAAATTTAAGTTCTCATTGCAAGTAGAAAAATGTCTTCAAAGAGGGAAAGGTCAACACAAAATGCCATTTGAAAATCTTCGAACTGTTTTAAGGCATTGCAGTTATCTGATTGATTAGCAACAAATGCTGTATGTTTACAAAGTCGACGCGTAATCCAATAGACTCATGCTTTTTATGATGCCTATATATCTTATTTGATATGAGAAAACGTTACGTAATAAAGAGTGTGGTAACGTTGTTAGTAATTTCTATTAATTGATGTTGTATATATGTATTTCGTAAAACATTGTAAATTTATAACAACACATGGAATTTATGTATTAGAAACTCCTTTAAAGAGGATGCATGTGTGCTTTTTCAAAAAAATAATACACGTTATCTCTTACAGGACTACAAACTTAAGATAGTTTTAATAGATAGAGGTTTAACTTTGTAATACTTGAGACAACTGGTTTGACCAACAGAGAGTACTGAGATGATACTTTCTGTTAAACTTGGATTTGAAAATTCCTTTTACACACAGAAAAAAAGTCAAAGCCGCTGGGGAGATATATAGACCTACATTTAACTGTATCATTCTGCAAACTAAAACTGACTTACAAATCCCTGAGAGTATATGGTTTATATGATATGCAACCCGCAGTTCAGGACATTTGTCTTTTATAACACGGCAGTTTTAGACATCATTACGTCACAATTGGGACTTCAGTGTACTAAGGAGGGTTAAACTTGGTCTCTAAAATGGACCTTTCTCTTGAGTTTTACCCATATTGTTGGAAGTGTTTACGAATGGGTCCATGGCTTTGGTCTGGTAAGCCTCTGCTATGACGTCATCGTCTTTTTTAAATCACCCATTTAAAACGGGCACCCCCAGAATTTATACCCTAAATAACAAATAATTTGATTTACAAATAGAGACCTTTGTCTTCTGACCGTGAATATATGAACATCGTGAGTTTAAGAATGTAATGACTAAAATTTAAGCATAGATAGAAACAACCTATTCCTAGAAAAATTCACCACAATTGTCTCCTCCACCCCTGACTAGAGGTCATTAGTTCCTAAATTTCCTCACCATTCATTTTTATAGTAATGATTGCTGTGACAAGAGGTAGAGCTAAACGTAGGCACTTTCTTATGTTGAATGCAACACACTCTCCACATATTACGCGTTTCGTAAGAGATGAAAACATCGCTTTAATTTGTGTTTTACTGTCCTGTTTTAAAGTTAGTGACCGACAAAACATGGGTTTATTGGCATCGCTTATCGAAACTATTTTGTATTGAACTTAGCAAGTGGTCAGGGACAAATCGTTAAATAGAAACGTGAGTTAAGTGGGGTGTACTCTTTGTCTTTTTATCTTGCCTTCTTTAAATTACTCTTTATATCTATGAATATTAATAGCTTACAATTGCGTATTAAGAAATGCCTCTTCAAAGGGGACAGTTGTAACATTTTTAAAACAATGAATAAAAAAAAAAAAAAAAAAAAACATTCGTATCCTAGATCAACCGTGGAATAGAATTTTAATAACAACATATTAAACATCTTACAAGAATTGATTACATAGATTCATAGAAATGGAAAATGAAACTTTACTTTTTGGGTTTATTGTCATACGGGGTAAGTGTTCATGTCTAAGAAAAATTATAGCCTTTAGAAACAATACTACACTAAAAAGATAGAAACAAAAGATAGAAACACTAAGAATTGCCTTCATTTCAAATAAATAGAATTGTCAGTTGACAGAGCCAATGTCGGTAGAGTTGTATGCGCTATATCTGCAATCAAATCGAGGTTAATAAAATGCAAATCAAAGATAAGCGTATGAAGCAACCGTGAAAAACCAATAAGATAAATGTAATAAAATACGGCACTTTTAATGCAAGTCTCCCATCGACGTACTTTTGTTTAACGTGTGCAAAACTGATACTCAGTATTAGAGAAATGCTGTGCAAAACTATATTGCATTAAGTAATGACCCTACCTTTAGGGTCTTTCCTCAGTATCATTGCCAAGGCTATACTGGTATCGCCTTTTGCGAGTCCAAGAGGCAAGTTGCAAGCCATTGTTACTACTTGCAGGGAACAGAGTGAGGTAGATAAAGCTCTATCAATTCTGACAAACAGTGTATAGTTGAAAATAATTTAATTCTCCCCAAAAAGCCAAATTTGATTGGCAAGTTACGTTGTTCTTACTGTTTGATTTTTGTTGATTGTTTCTTTTTATGACGAACTTCTTCTTTTAAAGTCCAGTAATCATGTCAAGATACTGCTTTCAATATTTATATGCTGATCCGATAACCTACATGTGATACATTTTTGCCGTTTTGATCGAAACGACTGTGCAGTCTTTTTAAGTTTATATTTCCATTTGTATTCTAATTTCTTCATCACGGAAATAATATACCTGCGTTTTAACCAAGGGTAGTCTCAATATTTGCGATGCTATTTCAAACAATTCCTGTTTGTTCCTGAAATACTGAAAAGTACATTTTTTCTTGAAAAGTAACAAAGGAATGACTTAACGCTTCTTAAACGACCCCCTGACGACACCGTGCTGTCGTTATTTTCCTTCCTTTGCGTCCAGTAATGCTATGCAAAAGAGGAATATTATCTTCCTATCCCTTTCAGCTGTAGCAAACGACCAGAACAATTGTCTCTACTGACTTATCACAGTTTTGGGTATCGGGACACTTTAGTATCGTCTATGCACATAGTTCAAGAGAGGGGCAGAGAGTAATTTGTGTATCGGCTCCAGCTCCCTGCTCTTTCATCTCCCTTATATCTGCAAGGCAAGTTTCAAGGTTATAGGGTCTAGCTTCATTGGCCTGACTGGCGAGTTCATTTATGGACTTTCAAAAGTTTTAATTTAAACATAACGTTAACATAACATTTGCCACAATAATTTATATGCAAGTAGTTGGATTCAAAGTTAACGTTTCGTAACTTCAGCAAGTACCACAACTGGAGGCAAAAATTGTCAACATGTCGTCTAGTGACATGAAAATAACGAAGGTGAGCATTTCCTGGCGCATTCATAACCTAGAGAGTCAACTTTCATGAAGAATTTACCATATTTAAAGGTACGTAGTGTCTGATTTGAACTTATACATAACAATGAGTTAAGTATGCAAATCGTTTGATGTCGATAGAGGGAGAGACGATTTACGCCATGTGTTGTGACACCTTCATTTCAAAGTCGTAACGTTAGTGTACCTTTACGGGTCTACTTTGAAAGTCTATCTTGTGTCCAGGAAAATCAGAAGTGTCGCTTACCTAAAAACTATCTGATTGGTAGTTAAGTGCACGTTTTTGTAGGAACAACAAAAAGGAATTTAACACGCTATAGGTTCATATACTTATTTTAAAATTACCTAAGTTACGTCCAAACGTAAGAGAGGTATATCATGAAACGGTTAAGGATGTTGACATAGTTTCAACGGTTTATTTTTTATTTTTGTATTCTTTTATTTAATTTTAATTCTTTTTTTTTTACCTTTGAAAGTCATACTCGTTAGCTGTCTAGTGAAGTCGGAATTTTTTGCCCGCAAATCGTTATATTTTTTACACACTGTATTCAAATATCCGATTACATGTTATTAAAACACACATAGCAACAAGGTGCATGCAACTAACGAATGGCTGCAATGGTGGCTTCATGCTTATCGGAAAGTAATTTTGACAAAGTTAATCATATCCGTTGATATACATACAAGCACATAACTACTTTTTCACAACCGTTACATCTAAAACATTTTCAAGAGAAAGCGCATTCAGCATAACGAGGCCAAATGTGGCTTTTGCCGAAACGAATAACAAACTCCTTTTGAATCAGCTGTTTAATCGCACTAGTTTTTTGTGTACTTTTGTTGAATGGTTTACTTTCATTTTTTGAACTAAATATTTATAGCGGTGATTAATCTATTGTCATTTCGACTACTACTCTTAATTGGGTAAAACACAGTGTTGGGAAAATGAAGTTGTAAATATGCACCTATTTGTACTACAGATTTGTTAAAGCACATAAACTAACAGATTCAACATATTAAAAAGATAAAGCTTTTTTTTTTTAAATTTTACAAAACTTCTGTCATTACATGCTGATCTGCAACATAGTCGTCTTCGTCATTATTCACATCTAGAGTAAAGTATGTAGGCTCAGTTGTCTCATCTGGGGTTGATTTCGGTTCTATTTGCTGCGAAATTAAAATAATGTCCATAATGAAATAAGTGAGTGTGGGGGGGGGGGTGTGTCAATGGATATTCGAATCTGATTCGTACATGTATAAAGTATGATTCGCTTAGAAAGAAGTGGATTGAAGAAGAACAAAAGTGACGAAACAACTAAGTTTACCAAATGTTTAACAGACCGTATTCAGTGACTTAACTTGACATCACTTGAGGCTTCACCTCAAGGAACTGTGGTAATAGACTGCAGTGGAGCATGGTTTATTTGTGCCATTCTAATACTTTTATAGAGTAATCACTATGCCTGATATTCTATTTGGCAACCTGGCTATTATTGCTACATCTTAAATTATAAATATTTATCCTTCCGTGTTTATTTCCCTTTAAACTTTATCGCTTTAAAGAAACTTTCAGTTTCAAAAAAAAAAATTCCACTTCCATGTTAATTGCATTTCACACAAAACAAATTTATCACCGTGGTTAGAATGTATGAAACATTTCCGCGTCAACTCTATGGAATTTTCAATAGTTCTTACAGCAAGAATGGCATTTAAAACAATTGGAAATTCCTTTGAAGTTAGTCATAAAATATTTTGCAAACCCTATGAAGATATATGAAACTTATTATGTAAAGGTCCCTGTACGCTTTTCTGTATTTATACATTACACTTACATATAAATTTACCTTTTTCAATGAATCCATGACTTCTCTCATTTTCTTTGCTATTTGCTCAAACGTTGGTCTATTTTGAGGCAGGTTATCCCACGATGCTAACATTACACCAAATCTAACAAAAGTGAAAATGCATCATTACTTACGCATGTACAACGTTAAATTTTCAAGAACATTCAGACAGTTGAAAACTTGACAATTCGGAACCTTGCATTTAACCTTAACATGTGACAGACTATAGAATAATCTTTATGTATTTCTTTTCACTTACACGCTTCCCGGACAAGTAAGAGGTTGGGCAAGTAGTTTTCCGTTTCGTATTTCCTTTTCAATTTCTTCCACTGTCATCTCGACGTAAGGAGTAACGCCTGTATTGTAAAACATATCATCCCGTTTGAAGACACAAAACACGGGAGGTGTTTGGCACCCAAGAATATATGAAACTGTTGAATACTATATTCGTCGGTTACGAATAAACTATAAGAAATGTTGTCAATATCTGTATGCATGGATCAACTCTTTTTCATATAATTAAAGAACCATAGGCGTACGAGGTGAGGGAGCATGGAGGGCACTTCCCTCCCAATTCGGGCAAAATCAGCTGGTCCATTCGGGCCAAACATTTGCAAAATATGATAAATGGTGCCATTATTTGGGCGAAAATTGCTTTTGCCCTCTCAAAAAATTAACCCCTCCCCCGTACGCCTATGTAAAGAACAGGACAACCGGCCTGTGACTTAGAATTCGCTTTCCTTTCCCAAGCAAACACCAAGTCCGGTCCTGGTGTCACAGTTGTGTTTCCCCACTTAACTATGCATCATCGTGTCACCCATAATTGTGGCTAACTATACGTCAAATAGTTACTTTTGTATGCTGCTCGAAATACAATCTGTTGCCATGATTATTACGGCTTCAATGATCGAAATTACAAGGTTTTTGCTAGGTTGTGCATCGATGAGGGTACACTACTTACCGAGAGAGTAGATTTCCCATAAAGCAACCGCTAAAGACCATACATCACCTTGTTCGGAGTATTGCTTTAAAAATACTATCTCTGGAGGCAGCCATGCCAAAGGAGGATTGTCCTTTTGATGAAAAACAGAAACGTTAGATAGTATATACGAATATCTATTTTATTATTAAATAAAGTTTTATTCTTTTTAAATGGACTGGTGCATTCGCACTTCATGGTGTACTCAGGTAAATGTATAAGGGTTAGAATCCTAGAATGAAGCCTTACCTTTCTCAAAATATAATCAATTTCATCATTTGCCATTGACCCAGGTATAAAATCGTAAAGTTAACAAGTCAGAGATTTCGTCAGCAACACCTTTCTACTATTCACAGCAGGATGACGAAACTGTTAATTGTAAGGACAATATTTATGAAAAAAAAGAAGAGTAAAATAAGAGTTGGCATGAATTGAGGACATATAACCGTAGATGTTCATGCAAAAGTGCCTAAAATCATGCAAAAACTATGCGTACAGCAGATTGTAGATAACTAAAGGCACAACAAAAAGGTAGCCATGAGGACGTGCAATGAAGGATAACTGTGGGACAGTACATTTTCTCCGACAGGAAATAAAAAACTTGGTCGAATCCCTTTGACTTATCATTCTTTCCCACAGTGATGGCCATGCAAATCTCTTCAAAAATATCAGCTTTTTCTTTTTTAAAAAGGAAACTGATCGGCAATAAGGTGTCACCCAGGGTTAAATTCAAATTGAAACCATTTGCAATGGTCTGAATGGTTCTGAATGATATTTTTACACTGTGTTTTTAGACAATGCTGAATGGTCCTGAATGGTCTTGAATAGTTCCATTTGCAAATGGTCTGCAAATGGTCTGGTATGTAAATGGTCTTTAAATGGAAAAACTGGTCCCAAATGGTGTTGAATGGTGACATTTGCAAATGGTCTTCAGATGGTCTGGCATGCAAATGGTTTTTGAATGGAATGATGGAACCATTCACCAATGGTTTGTGAATGGTTGATCATGTAAATGCATCTCAATGGTTTCAAATAATTTAAATATGAAACCACCCATTAATGGTCTGCCAATGGTTTTTATATGCAAGTTCAAGATAGAAACTACTGTACAGTTGCTGTAAAACCAAAAGTAGCTTAGAGAACAGTAATGATAGATAGCACAGGTCATGCAACTCGCAACCCACTGAAGAATATTACATGTAATGGTTGGCCACTGATACTCACAAGGTAAATAAAGATCAACATAAATAGTCTATATGAGAAGAACTTCACTCCAAATTCAAAAGTCAATTGATACTTGGCAAGTTTGTTACAAACTTAAATACATGTAAAAACAGTTCATGGTGTCCGAAACATGTAATACGCACTCATATGCAAACACAATATAGACAAAAATACAGCGTGGTAATTCAAATGTAGGGTTAATCTTTGTAAAAGTAAACTGAAGGAATGAAGAAAACATTATGTAGGTTTCCCTTCCAAGGAGAAAAAAGTAGAAAAAATCATCGAAGAGAATGTTTTGTCCACAGTAAAAAAATAAATTTCTGACTTTCAAATTAAAATCAAAGTTTGGTCAAAATATTCAAATGATCCCCTTAGTAATTTACACTGTAAGCACCAGTTATTTCACATTTTCAGTTAAAATAATTGGGATTTCCATGGTAAAATGTACAGCATTTCATAAAAAAAAAATCATAGAAAAGGCTTAGTCTTCTCACATTTCCCAAATAAAACAAAGTTTGGTAACTTTGGTCCATGATAAAAAAGTATTCTTATGATTACCCAAGTTGAAAAATAAGGAGATGTTTTAACACAATCCCATTAGAGTTTGTGCAAACGGCACATGAAAGGTCAACTAAGGGGAAAAAGTTAGTTTCCAAATCCAACGGCTGTATTCTTCGTCCGGTCCTCCCATTGACTCCTGAGAAAAGTTAATATTCAACACCAAGGATATAAGATTACTTTAAACAAGGCACAAAACCTGGACGCCAGCATTTCCTTTGTAAATTGGTAAGGTCCAAAGCCATCTGTAGCAAATATCTTTTTGAGTGTTGTGGTCACTTCAAAGATGCCTCTTATTCGTTGTCCTGTAACTGTTTTACAATATCTATTTCAATATTATTCTGTAGTTCTCCAACCTCAGGATTCATTCTCATTTCACAGCAAGAACATCAAAAGGGAGCGTACATGTCATGAATAATATGTTATAATTCAACAATCAATACTGATCATATTATGTGATAACAATAACAGGCTTTGTAGATTCAAACAAGAAAATCGACATTTGAAAGTGAGCAGGATACCAGTACATTAGTGTCACAGTTCAATAGCAGGGTGACTTGTTCATTCCATGGCTCCATGTATGCAGTAATTCCTCACTTACTAAAATGATTGTGTTTGACTCTGTTACATGGTACACAACAGTATTATTGAAATAATTAATGAAAAGTATCCAAGACCCACTGACAAATAACTCCATCAGCTGTGCAGACGGCAGTTTCACTACCATGTCATCCTGTTTGTGAAATGAAAAATAAAAGTTTAAAAGCATATTAAAAGTTGTACAACTTACTTGGTTTTAAAAGGTAAAGCGTTCTAAACAAAAGAAATAACTTTCATACTTCTGCCATTAATTTTCTTCCCTTAAAAAGTGAGACTTGCAGCTATACGAGAATACAACGTGACAACACGTATCCTACTGTAGAAGCTCTGTCCTGTGTGAAACTTAAGCTTTTAAGGTCAAGAGCAGTGCCCCAAACTTGTTTTAAAGCAACCGCTAAGCATCACAATTTTGTTCTTATTTCTCTTCAAAGTATCTTTCATCATATTTTTAGACTTCAGTATTGCATATTCAGGGTAAACCAAGCAGTAAATGTCACATTTGAAGGGAAAAATGTTGTCTCATGACTCTAAACAGCCAAGCATGAAACAGGACAGTCTACTACACTACTTCAAGCTGGCGTGACTGCTTTTTTTTTTTTTATTTTTTTTTTTATTTTATGAAAGACGGTGTATTTGCTTGTTTGGGACTGTTGTATACGCCTGCAATCAAATTTTGCTAGAGGCCATAGGGAGTCAAATTATGAAACTTATTAGTCATACGTACACAAATAATTATGGGCGTACAACAAATAGTGACCCGTTTATTATTTAGGCCCGATGCCACAGAACTGTTCATACAGATAAAGATGGAAACATGTAAAAAGGAAATCATTTTCCTTACTGTTATTTTTGAGTCAGCACCTACTGAGATAGTCTTCATAACCACCCCCCTCCCCCCCAAAAAAGAAAAAAAAACATAACTCCAACTCTAAATATTACCATGATTTTGGGTCACCTATTTTGTTGATGAGTATGACAATGCCAGTTATATGACTTTTCAAAACCGTAATTTGGTTAACTTGCCCCTTGGTTAACTTGGATTAAATAAAAGCTTTGTTCTATTTGTAGAGGGTTTTACGTGTATTAATCAGTGTTGTTATCACCAGTTTTCAAACTTTTAAGTGACTCGAGTCGAGTCATTGATTCGAGTCACTGTACTATTTCAATGGGGAAATTACTCCTGAATTCTATCGAGTCACTATTAATTTTAGAGGAAGTGACTCGAGTCGTGACTTTTTAAAACACTGGTATTAATAGCATATTGTAACTTTGTCCCTCTTTTCCTTGTAGGTTATAAAAAGTTTCCCCCCTCCAAAGGATAGGTCTGCTTTATAAATGATCGTCTTAGTATACGACTACAGCGACCAGCGATTGATGCAGTGTTTTGCTCTTAATTTTCACTAAAATATGTTTAACGTTTATTTGTCTCTCTAGTGTAATACTTAAAAAACATATATTTTTACTTACTGTGCTTCAGCATTTTCTAAAATCCTCCAACAAAAGAAATCTTGCCCTTTCACTTCACGTTCCTTGAATTCATGACACCTGCTACCACTGCACAGCACTGTAAGTGGTTCTGTACTACTGCAGTATGGTACCATTGTACTAGCAGTACCTATTATGTTACATTGTACTGCACATGTGATGTACACATGGGTGTACGGCATGCCCATCTGTGAGTTTTGCATGGTGCAGTGTCATGCATGCTGTGCAGTGAGGCAGAGAAGTTATTAGGTAATAGCTCCATTCAACAAGAATTGCATTGTGGTTTGATCCTGTTATTTGAAAAATAAGCAACTTGAAAGACAACAAAAGTATGCATGATGGGGTGGGAGAGGAGACTGGAATTCAGTATGGAGGACAGGGAGAGAAGAAATAACGAGTACAATAATTTCGGAGGTTGTGTCTCTGGGCTTCAGATGACCCCAGGCTGCAAAGCTAAAACAGCGAAAATTTGTTGCTGGGGTGAGGATATATACGGGCTAAGAAAGTGCCAGGAACTGGAGTGGGGGAGGGAATCAAGAGGTATCGGGTATCTGGTATTGGAATGACCGGAAGAATTTCCTATTCCAGCTGATATCTGTGTTGGGCATTGCCTCTGTGTAGCCTTTCCAAGTTAGGGGAAGGAGGGTTATACTGTTAAGGGGAACTAAAGCTAAAGTTTTCAGGGAAATCAAGGGGTGCAGTTTGTGGCCTACTCGAGTTGCTATGGATGGCTTCAGTGTAACCTCCAATTTATCTAACCCCCACAAAATTTGATAAGTGTACCCCGCTCCCTCAAAAATTATATCCCCATAAATAAAATGTGCCTGGGGGAAATGATCCTGGCAATATCATACAGAAGAATCTAAACTAGTTAAGGCTACAAAGTTTCTAAACTTCCTGTCTACACCTATTAATTGTACTCTAACGTAGTACAAATTGTGAGAGATAGATCACACGTATTTAGTTATAAAGTTGTTTCATTAAGACATATATCCTTTCAAATGAATTTGCAACAGGTAGGCTTATACCAACAGACAACTTGACCATTTGCATTATGTACACGTATGATGAACTGAACATGTTCCGTTGATGTACATAATATACCATTCACAGAATGAATTTCCAGTTTCAAGCATTTGGAACCATTTGCGAATACCAAAACCATTCGCGAACCACTTGCATTCCATTCAGCTATCTGATCAGAAAACCATTTAGATGTACATTTCCATTCATATACCAGTTGAAATCCATTTGAGACCATTCGGGACCATTCGGGTACATTCGGAACCATTCTACTTTACCGAATGGTTTCGAATGGAATTTAACCCTGGGGAGAGCATTCGAATTCATCTTTCGCAAACGCTCATTAGTAACGACATTGCCATATTGGACAGGTAATTGTCCTTACAATCCACCGATTTGGGAATAACAGCACTTTAATATTTATATATCACACCACACCGTCATTGAAATTTACTCTTTAGGATGTCCTTGTTGAAACTGACATTACCCTCTAGATTTATTTTGATTTGTAACCTTAACGTCAAAATGTTGGTACCGGGATCAGATTAGGAAGATTGTTTTCCCAATTGGCGTAAATTTACCAATTTAACTAGGCAATCTTTCCATTGCTTTATTCTTGACAGCCTTTAATGATCCAGACTGGACAAAAAGTGAACGACAAAATAGGAAATGCGACTTGTCTCATGTGCATTGAAAGCACAATATTGCTTTGCACGTTGAACGGGTCGAACCGCCCACAAATTATCATTGCAGAATCCGTGGAGCATGTTTCCTGTTTTGTAGTGAATCGCGAAGATTGTTTACGGAGCCCTTTATAATAATATTTCCTGATTGCTTATTAGTTAGAGGTAAACCTTTTTGATATTGAAGGATTGTTTCGACTTGGAGGTGTGTGCTGCTTTATTATACATTCTGAAGTTTACTTGCGGATTTTGCAGTTATGAATGATATTTCTAGTTTTACTAATATCGACTGAAGTCAACACGTTATGGAATTGAAATTTATGCAGGTGGGCAAGGCGTCGTTTTGCTGATATTTAACTAGATATAGAAGGATCAACATTTTAATAAAGTTTGTTTTTCCTGCCCTATTTCTAAAATAGTCTCACTCATCGAGGGCATACATGTTTTTAAATTTAGTTTTAATGTTTTAAATTTTAAATTATGTCGAAGACTTTTAAAACGATATTAATGACACACTTGCAATATCAAAACACTTATATTAATATATTCAAACAAGCAACCAAACAGAGTCAAAATAATAAATTACTCGATTTTCAGTTTGATGGTAATTTTTCAAATGTAAAATCAAGAGTGGTATGACACATTACAATGGGGGTCAATTACTTTCTGTTATATTGACTGGGGACGAAGAAGTTTCTTGCCTTCCTCAATGTTTCATAGTTGGAGATTTCACGAACAGTTCTATACATTAATCAATGCTTAGTACTTCCATCACTGGCTTTTTAATCAGGATGATACTTATATCTAAATAAAGGCTATTTTATTTAAATGTAAAACAAAAGTTCGCTTACTGTTCACTCTATTCTCATTCTTACTTTATTTTGATTCAGAAACGACATTCCTTCGGTAACGCCCAACGCAAATTCTGATATAGTGTTTTTTGTATCAGCCTCTTTCTGCAGAGAAAATGACGTTTCAACCCCATATGCTTGAGACTTCCTCTTTTGTTGATAAGTTCTCAGCATATAGTTCCTCAAGGATCCACATTGGATGTATTCTTGGTAAATATAGTACGGGACTGCAACGGAAGGGGATATGTGTATATTTACATTTCGTAGGAAATCAACTTAAGGTAACCTAGCCGTTTCCCTCAAAAAAAAAAAAAAAAAAAAAAAAAAAAATCAGAACGTTTTAAATCGAGTGATACGATCATTTACCACCTTCAATTGCAATACGATCATTTGCCATCTTCAATTGCATTTCCAATTGTGTTCACAATATTGTTATGTTGTTCCAATCACATCACTTGTTTTGCTATATCTCGAAAGTTGTAGAGGTCTTTAAGTTGAGCTGACTCTGGAAAATAATTAAAGCAATCTGTTCAGTAACCTTACATCTTTCCAGGGAGTTGTCCAAGCATGAAATATCACTACAACAAGAAAATGCAAACTTGCGCTGAATGAAGTTAGTAATAATTATTCAGATTTCCCCTTTAAACAATGGCAAATACCTCAAACACGTCAAATCATTTTGTCATTTATTTGTTGGTTCTTCCGTTAACCATTCCGCCCGTCCGTTCGTTTGTCCCTTCGTCCGTACATTCGATCGTTAGTTCGTATTCATTTATTACTTACTTAGCTGTAGGTTCTCATCAAGCGATTTCATTTTACAGTGTATTCTTTTTGTTTAATGCATGACATAAATGAGAAATAATGTTTAACTGATGTTTAACTGATGATCACGTATATCGACATATTTGTCACCATCCAAAATTAATAACGCCAACTGCGCCTGGCAAACATATTAGTTGAGGTGAATGTTTCAGCTTTACATTTGACCTAGTGTTAAGCTTAGATGAATGCTATCGTTTTCCACCTACCAGAGATTGACTTTGCAATGAATTTTACATTCTCCATGGTGCTACATGACGAAACAGCTTTCCAATACCCCATTCTTCCTCCACACGTCAATTTCGATAACAAAGTCACGTTACTTCTTATAATGCAATTATGATCGTCATTCCTTTCTTCGTTATTTTCATCTGTGAAAATTAAACTAGTCACGCTGAAAATTTAATATAAAGAGGAGCGATATCCAAACATAGATTGGTAGCAAAATAATAATGTTCTAATTTGTCAGACATTCGTGATGTTTATGACCCAATACATTTCATTTTCTTATCACTATTTCTTTCGCTCATACCATCTGCTGTGCTGTTGAAAGAACTGAGAAGCAGATTGTTTAAAAAATTTTCACATAAATTCAGATAGGATCAAGCCTAAGTTATTATTCTTGAATAAATTTATATCAGAGAATAGCATGTAAAATAGCGATTGGTGAATGCCAATTAGTCCGTTTTGTTTTCAGAAAATGGAAAAGCAATTCACTTACGTAATTTGCCAATATGTTTTCAAACCTATTTAAAGAAGAATACAGAGTACACATCATGTCAGCAACTACTACGAAATTTATAGGCACAGAGAAACTTCCTATTTAAAACAATGACTTAAACAATGACTTCAAGAATTTACATTTTTCAAATGAATTCACTCATACGATGAATCAAAAAATACCCGCTTACCTTTTGTCTTCATCAGAACACCCAAAACCATTGGTAGAAATAGAAACCAAGCTGCTACCACAAGAATGATAAGAACATTTGGTGTTTTTTAAAGGAATGCAAAAAGATTGCAAAGAAGTTTTATATACGTCACATAAACAGTAAATTTGCAGTGTTAGTTGTCACTGCATACAATGTTACAGAACTTTTATCTCCTCTGTCGCATTATACTTACAACTGACAGATAAAAATAAGGAGTGATTCTTTCAACCAATTTCAAGTTAATTTATGAACACACGCAGTCAACTAACCTTTGGTGATGAAGATTTCAATTCGGTAATGTTGTTCTGGTAAAGCAGGATGGACGGATGATGAAGAGACGCAGATTATAGTAACTTTGCCTCTTGTAGGTAGCAGATGCAGCGATGTTTCAGTTTTCTTGTTTGTTGTTATGTCGTCATTTGAGATTATACCTTGTGAATAAAGATATTTCTGTACCTCCCCGACTATTGTCCAGTTTAAATCAACAGCTGGTCGTGCTCCGAGTGCTTGACAATTGATTAATACTGAGTCACCAATGCTGATATAATGTCTTGACCCATTACCGATATACGCACCGTTGACAGTTAACTTTAATGACGGTATGACTGGAAGGGTGAGTAGGTAAAAATGTAAGATCACAACGTTTTGGTCATCTACTTGTGGTTCTTTTCCTTTTGAAGTTACTATTTTTTACACACAACAAAACAGAAGAAAAACAGACATAAATAGACATCACCCGTTATAACGACCCATAAAAGTTCTTTTAACGACGCACACAAAAGGAACCCAACAGAACCAAGTAAACACATCTGAACATCTACAACTAAAGACGAAGGCATCAACTGTGCATTAAATGGAAAATACTTGATCACGTTAACTTTAAAATGTCGCTACCACGCGATGCAATTGATGCCTGTAAGAAACATTTATTTGATAAAAGCCCTCCCAAGCTTCCCAAATTAAGCGTTCAAAATTAATGTCCGATTGGAGACACCAAAATAATTTCTGTTTCGTTCTACACATAAAGTTTAAGACATCTGTTACCTCTCCCAGGTTACCGTGATTTAGTCGCGCTCAGTCACTCACTGAACGATCAAGTGGTTAGAGCATCAGGCATGCATTCGGGGGGTAAGGAGTTCGACTGTGCTTGGTGTTCAGCGTAAGCAATATAGTACGGGAAACAAGCCATTGGGTCACAACTGGAAAAGGGCTGCGGCTGGTACGACTGAAACCAATTCGTTAAAAAACTGGGCCGTTAACCTCTACCTTACGTAACGGAACTCAATCAACTGAAGTGTAAATGAACGTTTCCTTCACGCACGCAAAGGCACACCTAAACGAGTTTGCAGCGACTATCGGAGTCATGCACAATTGACTAGTTAAGTGGAGATTTTCTGTTGCTCCTCGGGAACCGGGGAAAATCAAAGGTTACACACCAAGAATCTGGGGATACAAAAAAATCTACACACACACATACACATTAATCAAAACTTAGGACATGGAATAGGGGATATACCTCAGATTAAGCTGTAAAGCTAAAAGCACTTATCTGGCACCCTACTTTGCATTATTTTGGACATTCAAAAACCGGGGAATATCCCCATTTAGCGGGGTGTCACCAGTTCTGTTGGGTGTTCCCATGTGTGTATCCCCGATCGAACCCAGAAACGCACACACACACAGACACATGTATAACATACAAAAACATATTTCTATAAATTTGAATTTAGGCGAAATATAGTATGAAAAAACGCGCCTGTTGGGAGAACTCGACCCTTGGGCGAAAAAACCGTTTCGCCTTAACGTTTTACACACTGTTTTAAATGGGAATGCGTTACTCTATACGCAAGTTCGATTTACCACATAATGTGTATGCAATTACTTCGATGTTGACCAACTTACGTACATCTATCCGTTAACACTAAGGACTTACGGGCAATTGAAATAACGCCCATGGATATCTCAGAATTAATTGGGGAAATATAATCTTATGTATTTTATTGTTTTTATTGTCTCCGGTTGTACTGGCGGTATACCGAATTCGCCTAACAGGTCGATCCAGCGTTTTATATATATATATATATATATATATATATATATATATATATATATATATATAAATACATATATATAACGCTAATTCCCACCTTAGGTGGCAATTGTTATATCTGCGCGTACATAGTGCGAAAAATAACAATGAACAACATAAGAAAAAGGATTCGACCTAACTTCTAAAAATACAAACAACGTTATTTCAATGGCCAGCCATCCGTTCGTCTTAACAGCTAGGTGTCCGTAAATTTGACAACTTTGAGGTAATTGTGTCTACTTTATAAATCTAGGAGGGCGTCTTTGTCCGTTTACGTATTCTTATAGAAAAAGTGTGTAGAAACGTTACGGCGAAACTTATATTTCGCCCCCAAAATTTTTTCCCCTTAAGGTGGACTTTTCAACAACAACTTTCCCCTTAAGTGCGGATGTATATACATATATATATATATATATATATATATATATATATATATATATATATATATATATATATATATATATATATATATATAACGCTAATTCCCACCTTAGGGGGAAATTGTTATATCTGCGCTTACTTAGGGCGAAAAAATAACAATGAAATACATAAGAAAAAGGGTTCGCCCTAACGTCCAAAAATATAAACAACGTTATTTCAATGGCAAGCCATCCGTTCGTGCGAACAGCTAGTTGTCCGTAAATTTGACAACTTTGAAGTAATTGCATCTACTTTGTAAATCTAGGAGGGCGCCCTTGTCCGTTTACGTATTCCTATAGAAAAAGTGTGTGTAAACGCTACGGCGAAACTTATATTTCGCCCCAAAAAATTTTTCCCCTTAAGGTCGACTTTTCAACAACGACTTTAACCCTAAGTGCGGAATTAGTGATATATATATATATATATATATATATATATATATATATATATATTTATATATATGTATATATAGAGATATATATATATATATTTATATATAAATATATAAGGCTCATTCCCACCTTAGGGGGAAATTGTTTTATCTGCGCGTACTTAGGGCGAAAAAATAACAATGAAATACATAAAAAAAAGTATTCGCCCTAACGTCTAAAAATATAAACAACGTTATTTCAATGGCCAGCCATCCGTCCGTGTTAAAAGCTAGGTGTCCGTAAATTTGACAACTTTGAAGTAATTGTATCTACTTTGTAAATCTAGGATGGCGCCCTTGTCCGTTTACGTATTCTTATAGAAAATGTGTGTAGAAACGTTACGGCGAAACTTATATTTCGCCCAAAAAATTTTTTCACCTAAAGGTCGACTTTTCAACAACAACTTTGCCCCTAAGTGCCGAATTAGTGAATTATATATATATATATATATATATATATATATATATATATATATATATATATATATATATATATATATATATATATATATATTTAAATATATATATATATATATATATATATATATATATATATATATATATATATATATATATATATATATATACATACGGAGGATGGTGGGGTCGGTCCCTCGTGCGGCTCAATTTTTTTCTCTCTGGCGTTTTCCTTCAACCGTTCCTTCTTGGATAAGAGTTTATACTCTATCTTGGATCGGTATAAAATGCATGATCGAATTTATTACTACAACACTTTCAACCTACACATTCTCACTTCGATCTACCAACTTCGACCTACTGATTATTCATCCCGCTTGGGAGTACCATGGTAACAAGAAGAGAAAATTGATTCACGCGGGGTATTTATAGCCTGTTGTCGCTTCTGTGAATCACGAGCTGTTCTAGCGTAGTGGTCATAGACTCTGCCCGGAAAGGGCCCCGTGCGGCTCAATTTTTCTCCCTGGTGTTTTTTGTCAACCGTTCCTTCTTGGATAAAAGTTTATACTCTGTCTTGGATCGGCGCAGATATAACAATTTCCCCCTAAGGATATATATAAATATGTATATATATATATATATATAATATATATATATATATATATATATATATTATATATATGTATATATGCATTTGCAAGAAATTGCATTAACTCGAACAAAGATTGTTGTCCAGCTTCCCCTTAAAACCTTCACATTACTTTCGCTACATCGACGATATTTTTTTCATTTGAAACCATGGCAGGGACTCCCTTGAACTACTTTAAAGCATGTTAACTCTTTCCATGGCAGTATTAAGTTTACCCTTGAAGTTTCAAACAAACAAATAGCTTTCCTTGACGTTCTATTAAAACTAGACGAAGGGAACTTCTCTACTTCCCTTTACTGCAAACCCACAGACAAACATCTCTTGCTTCATTTCGATAGTGTTCACCACAAAAAACTAAAAAAGTCAATAGTTTACAGTCAATTTCTTCGCACCAAACGTATTTGCTCTGATCCCGCTGACTACAATCGCTCGGTTTGTGCCCTCACCGGTTACTTCCTAACAAACGGATACCCCATCAACATTATCAAACAAGGTATTCTAAAAGCAGCTTCAATCAACCGCCAGGACCTTTTATCCTACAAATCCAAAATCCCCAGCACGCGTATTCACATGGTGTTCAAATATCACCCCCTTATTCACAATCTTGAAAGCACCATAAAACATAGCTTTGTCTCCCTTAAGGACGATCCATCTCTTTCGGGTATTTTTTCTGAGTCCCCCTCCTCGTATTGCGCCAGCCCCCTAACCTAAGAAGACTTCTTACCTCCTCCACATCAATTACCCCGGACTCTAAGGGCAACACTCCTTGCAATAAAAGACGCTGCAAAATCTGCAAGCACATTACTACTGAAGAACGTATCAATGTCCCTGACATTAATATTCCGATTATTCCCCCCAACCTTAATTGTGATTCCTGTAATGTAGTATACATTCTATTTTGTAATCTTTGTAAAAATAAGTTTTACTTAGGTGAAACTGGTACTTCCTTCCGTCTAAGGTTTAATAACCATAAACAATCTATCCGTGACAACACTCTTGGATTCCCAGTAGCGGAGCACTTTAATCTTCCGCACCATTCTATCGAGAATCTTAAAATAATCCTCATTGCAAATAACTTTATTTGCGCTGAACAACGAAAGCGCACGGAACTTGGATAATGAGGCTTAAGTCACACATTACCGGACTCAACAAAGACCTTGGTATTCTAAATCATTACACGTTTCAACAAACAATTTAATCTTCTCTCCTGACATTGTGGTTAACTGTAGATTTCCGTTCTTTTTAATTTATGTCCTCATTTTTAATTTTTGTGCTCATTTTGTCCTTAATACTTGCTGAGGAAAGTGCCAGGGGGACTGACACTTTCGAAATATATTTGTAATCCTTCATACTCCTAAAATCAACCAGTTATGCTCTTAATTGCATATTTTTCTGTATTTTATATATATATATATATATATATATATATATATATATATATATATATATATATATATATATATATATACATACATATATATATATATATATATATATATATATATATATATATTTCACTAATTTTTCACTTAGGGGGAAAGTTGTTGAAAAGTCGACCTTAAGGGTAAAAATTTTTTGGGGCGAAATATAAGTTTCTCCTTAACAATTCTACACACTTTTTCCATAGGAATACGTAAACGGGCAAGGACGCTCTCCTAGATTAACAAGAAAAATGCAATTACTTCAAAGTTGTCAAATTTACGGACACCTAGCTGTTAACACGAACGGATGGCTGGTTATTGAAATAACGTTGTTTATATAGTTTTAGACGTTAGGGCGAATTCTTTTCCTTATGTATTTTATTGTTATTTTTTCGCTCTATGTACGCGCAGATATAACAATTTCCCCCTAAGGTGGCAATTAGCGTTAGATATATATATATATATATATATATATATATATATTTATGTATATATATATATATATATATATATATGAATACATGTCTGTATATGACAAGTGTAACGCTTAAATTCTAATAAAGTAATAGAAAATTTAGAAGCAACAACCAAACAAACAAAAAAAAAAAACATTTTGGTCACCATGCAATATTCCTCAGAAAATCTATATTTAGTCTTTGATCTGAAGAGATGTTAATTTTGCTCTATTAAGAAGCTACGTCGTGGGATGCAAATCTGATATCAAACAAAACATTAGAATGATTTTAACAAATACTGTGTACTTACCGTACGTGCTTATATTAACAATGGTTTGTTTGACACCATAAGTGTATTCGCCTCTACAAGAACAAATGAGGAAATCATCTTCTGTTGTTAGATATACAGTCGCTTCAATCGCTGTATCAAGTAAGTTGGAATTTTTGTACCGATGAATTTTTCTAGTGACGTTTTTCAGCGGTGTTCTATTTGCAATCAAAGAGAGGTTAGCTGCAGGTCTTGAGGCTTTTGCATTGCAGAAAATAGAAAGCATCTTCCCTTCCTCTATGTAAACATTATCGGGGTTGATCAGTCCCGCAACCATTAAAGAAACATGTGGTACCACTTAAAAGGAAAATGAATGTAGTGTTAAAAGCAGTCCAGAAATAGTACAGATACAGTTTGCATACTTTATTAACATATAACAGGTTGTTGATCCAAAAATATCCATCTCATCTCGTAAAGACAAAATAATGAGCAATCCGTTCATTGCGTCGATGAGAAAGGAATAATCCACGAATAAAACATACAACAAAAAAGGGATAACAGTATTTTAAATTTGTAAATATCTACCAGCATGCGGATTGTGACCATGGAAAACAAAACTTATTTACCGTATGTTGAAAAAGAAATTGTCTCTTGTTGTCCTTCTGAAATGCACTGACCTTCACTAACACAGGAAAAGTTACCAAAGGTTTTATCAGTTTGCAAAGTCGCCCTTGCCATTATTTCATAGGTAAAAAGGTCTGTTTTACAGTCAGAACCCACGGCTCCAATTTCGTGTTTGGTGACATTTCGGCAATGCTCATAAGTATGGTCAACCTTTGCATTGTTCAGAAACCATGAAATTCTGAAGTGAGGCTTTGCTCCTGTGCCGTTGCAAAAAATGGAGTAAGGTTTCCCAGACTCCAAATAATAGATTCCACCATTGTCCTGCGTGGCATTCGTCACGCCTGTATAGAGGTCCGGAGGTGCTGTCAATCAATAAACAATAATGGTTCGTGTCTATATATTACAAGAACGAATTAAATTCTTTGAAAAAGACAGGAAAATTTTATGGCACACTAAAGAATACTTCACTGCAAAGTTATTTAAATTTCTAAAATCATGTTTGTTTCTTTGCATATGAGAGCAGACGACTGTAAAGGAGTTAAAGGTCCTGAGTTTGAATTTACTTGTACCGAATCATCACTCGTAGCTTTGTTTGAAGTAAATCTGATGCAAATTTGTAAACGTTTAAATGTTTGGAACCACCGAGGTTTCCTTAACTTTAAATATCTTAAATAACTAAACTTTAGATTTTGAGAACTATATTATCTTAACCCAGTAGAATTTTAGAGAGTTAACTGTGCAAATCATCTGCAATCCTTTATCCACTATGAAACAAGTAGTTTGAAATTATTGACTTTTGCTGATTGGAAAAATGAAATGACGCAACGCTTTAAGATATTACGTGAACGCTCTTTACTTGCAGTATAAACATGGCCGGCGATCTGTCTTTGAAAGTGTATGTGTGTGTGTGTGTGTGTGTGTTGGGGGTATAGTCGGTGTCCCTTTCTACGATCACTTGGCGAGAAGCGTTCAAAGAAAATTTCGTCCAAAAATACGTCCGGGAACACCGGAAATTGCCCTTTCCGGGCTGTCTAACATGATATCATAGCAAATGTCGGAGGCGTATTTCATAAAAAGGTAGAAAAGCATATCGTTTAAAGTATAAAAAATATAAGTTTTCTGATTGACTTACATGGGGGATAAAGTTTCTGAATCGAGTGAAAAGAAAATCATTGAGATATGATTTCTTTATATTTTAAATCTCCCGATTCCGTAGTAATTTTCAGTTATTTCAAGGCATGCAGGTGCATGACAGAGCCCTTTAAGTTTCTTGTTAAAACCCCTCGGGTTCTTTATGGTTGTATAATGAATCGATTTATATTTTCATGTACACGTTCGGTAATAACACCTATTTTAGTATTCTTATTGAACAAAATGTTTATAATCACCAGTCATTTTCTAAATTAAAGTATTCTTAGTGATGACCTAAGTATTCATAAGTTGTTCATGGTCATGAGACATTATGATACCTTTCTTTAAATAAGACTACAAGAAAGTCGACAAAACCGAACCGAAAAAAATTAAAATAACTGAAATGGTTTTAGTCAGTGAGTCAGTGAGTCAGTCAGTCAGTCAGTCAGTCAGTCAGTCAGTCAGTCAGTCAGTCAGTCAGTCAGTCAGTTAGTCAGTTAGTAAGTTAGTTCGTTAGTTATTTAGATAGAGTTTTCAACCTATTGGTCCAAGTCGAGCCGGCCAAGGCCTTTTTTCAAGTTGGGTCTCACTGGCTTGTTTTCCCTACTCCATTGTTTATGCGGAGCATCACTCACAACGGTGGTAGATTCCATTTTCAGAGTCTGTGGTATGATTCGACCCGGGAACCAAACCCGAGCCTTCCGCGTGATAGGCGGATGCTCTACCGTTAGACCAAACATGCGGTCTTACAATGCGATTTAATAAAACTCATCTGGAGAAGCAGAAACCCAAGTCGTAACATAATCACATCTTTGAGAAAAGAAAATGTTACTTTTTACTTTGGAAAAAGCCTTTTGCAATGTTAATGGAACTTAAATATTAAACATGCTTTCACTGTATGTAGAAGCCACTTTCGTAGAATATTTATGTAATTAACCGTATTCATCTTCTATTTCAAACAGAGGAATAAAATGATGGATGATCAATTTCGAAGATGATAGGCGATTGAGGATACTGGTGTACTGATGTGTAATAAGTTCATGTTTTAGTTACTCCACGGGGAGTTCTACAGAACTGTAAAGCCACATTCATACGTTCCCCTTTAGTTTTAGAGAAATGGTTGTTGCATTTTAAAGCGTTAAATTTGTATTTTTTTTTTTTACTTTTTCGTGCTATTAAGAAGTTTCCAAATCTCAAGGTTTTTTTTTTCATCAGGGGATACAGTGTTCAGTATCCGTCCATCCAATTTCATGGGAGGATATATCCACCATCCTTGCACAATGGCCGCCAATGAGCCTGAGTGTAGATGATATTTATATCATGTTCGAGACAAAAATAATACCTACCTGCAATAATGAGCTCGTATGTGTTTACTGCAGTTTTATTGCAAAAACATTCGTAACCCCCCTCGTTCTCAAATTCCGCTGAAGAAATGTTAAGAGAATAGTCTGCCCCTAGGTGTACAGATCCAGGAAAGTCTCCAATGTGAAGGCGATCTTGGATAAAAAATGGTTCACCGCAATGAAGCCATCTCCTGTTTCCATTCGTCCCACATTTACATTCCAGGACAACAGAATTTCCAAGGCAGACGGAGAGAAGAGTTGCATTCCTTCCAAGGGTGCCGCAAAGCAATATAAAGTTGGATGTTACAAGAGCAATGACCAATATGCTACAAATATCATTATTTGACATGTTGAAATTAAGACTTCGTTACCATTTCTATCTCTAAACTCCTTATTCAGAAGCTGTAAAATGAATGGAATTCGTGTGTCGTGGAGGTATTTAAGTATGCCCACTGATGTCACAAAGAGAAAGTGAAACTTGCAGCGCGTATTAAGGATCACAATTGCATTAAGCAATCACATACTAATGTAAAGGCACAGATACTACAACTCGCCTTTACATAAAAACATACAAGTTGTTCCAAATGAGTTCATTGCAATTGTTATCACTTACTTATAACAATGTAAAAATGTCAATAATTTAGATTTTAGGTGCAGTAGTGTAATCAGGATTTTCTTGATGAAGAGGGCTGAGGTACAGAAAATTTAAAAAAAAACGAACCCCAGACAGTCGGAACATTTCCCAGTTTTAAAAGTACTTTTGTACTAAATAGTGGTTATTTTGTGATTCCATTTGTAATGAAACAAAGTATTCACTTCAGTAAAAGGTTATCACAGGTTTTAAATGATCTTAATGAAATATTCCTACAATTTTGGACATTATCGCCTTCATCCTGCTCTTCACGTGTAAGCTGACAATCGAAAACTTCCCAGAATTTTTTCAACCCTTGTCTGCACTGAACATTCTATCATTTTGGAAAAATGCACATCACTGTAAAGTGAGCCTAAGAAATGTTTTACAAGTTTTCCGAATGTATCACTATTTTTTGTAACACATTGATTTTCCAGGAAACCGAAAGTTTTCCTTTGGTTTTTTTTTAATTTCTTTTCTTTTCTTAAATATAAACATTACTGTACTTGGATCTTCCATCTTCCTTCCATCTTACAGCAATATTGGAAGAAAACTTTTTTCTTGTCGTCAGAGACTGGAAAGCTTTGCAACCAAACAAATTGTCCAACAAAATAATCTGTTTCATCACTTAGTTTTTGGTCATAGCTAGGCCCTTTTGACCAGTGTTGTTTCAGCCATGCTCTTAACATTTTGCTTGACTTTAAAGTCACAGCTCTCTCACCCCAAACAGTACCAATTCTCCTAACCTTCTTACTTAAGCCCCTCCTACAATGGTCTGAAATTCATCCTCATCCAGATACAATCTTAGTTCATTGCTTCAAGGTGAGTATAGAAAAAATCAATTTATAAAATCAAAACAACCTCAGTACTGTTCATGCTGTGTAAAATAAGCTTTGGTACTCTGCATTGTTTGAACTGAGTGTCAATCAACAAGCTGAGCCAATTGAGAATTTTGGTACCCCCCGTCCCAAAACTCTAGTTTGGGGTGAGAGGTTTGGCCCTTTAACTTAATGATCTCTCATCTCGTACGGGAAAGGAAATAAGAAATGGTTTGTCGCCTGATCCACTTGAAGAGGAAGTTTAAGCAAAAATTTAATTTTCATATGTGAAAGAGGCATCAAATATACAAAATGTGGTGAAGTTTTCATTTCAATCGGACATTTATTACTCGAGATACTACCAGTGCACATAAAGTTACTACATTGGTGTTCTAAAATGAACTTGAGGGCAGCAGAGATTATATCACTCTCTCACATTGACAAAGAATGCTTTGTTTCCCTTTGTTTTGTAGACTGTTGTGTTGACCTTGACGTCAATAGGAATAGGACCTCCCTGTGGGGGAATGAACAGTTTGTAAAGTTTCCATGCCACTTATGCGATCACATTTTGATGAAACTGGACTGTTGAGGAGAAAGTATGCTGTAAGTTTTTAAGAAAAACAAATACTGTCCACTGATGTGAGGATATGATGTCATATCTGCTTGCTTCAAGTTCATTTTTTGTGGGAAATGTGACAATTTTACTAGCACAAATCTTTAGAACCGTACATCGAATTTCATTGCAAATTCACCAAAATGCTGAAATAAGTACCTGTCACGCAAAGAGCTGGAAGTAAATTCTTGGTTGCTGCCCTCTGTTTGCAGTACAGGCCGAGTTCTCCCGGAAAGCCTAGCCAGACTGTATAGCCAGTTCTGTGGCAACTCTCTGAGTGGACCCAGATCGCGTATCCTTTTATTGTTAGACCAGAGAGTTGCCACAGACTCTCTGGTTAGACAAAGTAGAGAAATGGTAAGCCCCTAAAGGGATGTCGTGAGCAAAGTAGGTGTTTCCCGCGAAAAGCAGGCAGTTGCTGTACATCTTGCAACGGGAATAGACTTGAATAGAAGAGCAAGCTCCGACCTATTTTAACTGCCAAGAGCAGATTTACCACGAGGGTAAAATGTTTATGTCTACTGTGAAGACAAAATGAAAAGCAATTCGTCGCAGAGGTATATCATTGCAGTGAAGATATAGTCGTTGAGGTCGATGATCTAACGAAAGTACAAAAGGCCTGCACTCTCCGGGCATTAAGTCCCACCTAACGACATTGGAAAGTCCATTTAGTTCAGAAATATTCATACCGGGGTACCGAAAGTTGTATTTTTCATTTTAGTGTTAGTAAAAGGGTGAAAATGTTATTTCTGACCAAACGTAGGGTCATGGTGAAAACTTAAGTAAGCACGTGGTTAATGGGCAAATTGTTACTAAGACAAGCAGTAAGTGTGAACAAATGCAAGAACAAAAGTTATGCACAGAGTGCATTATTGGTAAATAGAAATAGAAAGCCGTGAAATGTAAGAGGTGTAAAAAAGATGCAAAGATAAAAGTATTAAAATATGCTGAGTTAATAATTGTAACATCAACAACAAATGTATTGCAGAGAAAAGAGGAGGATGCCTATTGAGGAAATTAATGAGTATTGCCACTGAGAGCAGCATATTTTGTTAAATGCCGTCCATTATTGTATGACGAATGTATGCTAAGTTGCTCTGTTGGGAAATTCTCAGGACGAATAAGTAACTTTTGAGAAAGGTATTGCTATCCCAGCCAACCCACTATATGGGGCCCACATGGTATTTCCGTGTGATTCGTAATCATACGTGGGCATAGGAAAACCACATAGGCCCCATATGCCTCCCATATAAATTCATTGAACAAATTATCATGGAATATGTACGGATACTTCATGAAACTAACTTTTGATTTGTTGGAAAAGATTATTATTAGGCTATACTATATGGGTAAGAAATAAAAGTGGATGCTTTTTATATATGGGTTGCCCACGTTGGCCCCATGTGTGCCCCATATATTGCAGATATATGTGGGTTTCCCATGTGGGGCACATATTGGGACACTATGACAGGATGCATTTTGTCTTTACTTTCAAATTTCAAGATCCGTCGATCCCTAGAAGGAAAAAAATCATATAATTTTTATAAGGACTCACAGTACCAGCACCAATAACTTACAATTATTGTAACTTATTATTGTGTAAGCTTAGAACTTCCCCACAAACATGCACACCACAACCACAGTGCAATTTGGTTTACGAAATCTGTATTTGCATGTCGAACCAATTTAATTATTTATCAGTGTCTTATGCATGCTTAAAAATTCCCCGATTTTTTACAGTTTTACCTTTCCATGTATATATAAAAGAATAAGTTTCCATGTATTTTTTATTATTATTATTATTTCTGTTTTAAATCCTTGCTCACGCATTCTAAACATGTTTTCTGGCAATGCTACCGATTTAGTACTAATTTGCATGAACCATTCACAAACATATTGTTGACACATGACAACAATAGTACATGCCTGTGACCTACAGGGATGTTACGTAATGTACCGAAGCGACGCGTGCTCTACATATACAATGCATACGTCACGTACGTACACACTTCGCGCGGGTTATTCAAACGGCACAGTACAGTTGCTAAATCGAACCAATTACTTTGCAAACTGCCTTTCCTGACGCCGATTATTTCCAGCTATCCAGTCATCCCCCCCGAACGTAAGTATCACATCATGTGTATGAAAAATGTTTTTTTTTTTTTTTTTTTTTCAGTTTAAAAGATAAAACAATTGTAAAACAGACTGTTTAGAATCGATAAGCTGTAACTTGTAGGCTAGGCTAGGCTTAACGTTACTACCATACATATGTAACGTTAGTTAGACCTTGGGCCTAGCCTACGTGCCTAACGCAGATCGTTAATAGGAATCATGCCTATACTACGTCAGCGGAAGACTAACTTAGTAGCAGTCCTACAGTTCTTCTTTTTTCTGCTTTTGACCTTGCTTAGTCAAGAAAACAGGCCTAGGCTAATAATTTTTTGTTTATTTCTGGTAAATTACTTTAAGTTAACAGTGGTAACGAACTGCGTCACAGTGGTAACGAACTGCGTCTCCCAGTCATGAGGTCGTGAGTTCAAGTCCCAGCTCCGACATCAAAATTGTCGTCTAGTTTTCTGGGTTGTAGTTAATCTGCTATCCCTTAATCATAGACGTTAAACTGTGAGTTTGTCTCACGAGACTGGCGTTGCCACTTTGGCGCTAATACCCCTTCATTGGGGCGTTGCCGAGTTCCCGCAAGGGAGGATCAAATGAAAACAAACAGCTGATGCACAATGTTCATGTAAGTTTGCAAAAATGAGTCCAAAGTTATTCCCACAAGTGGCTAGGCCTATGCTGACTACATGGCTACATCGTGAATAAAACATATTGTACTGTATGGTCCGACATTAATACTGTTAAGAACAATTTAAGAAAAAAAAAAACCTAACTGGAAATGTTTCTCTCGGAGTGGCTACTCCAGCTCCAGTGGCTACGTCATGAGGCAAATACATCCTTCTGGTTGAGTACACACTTACATAGCCAACTGCAAGGTTAACAAATGTTTCCCCCCAAAAAGTTCTAATTAAGTCCAATGCTTTTCCCTGATGTGGTTATGTACCTGTTGATATATAACTCGCTCGTTGACAGATTTTATGCTGACTGCAACTTTATGCTTCGGCACACGAACACCACGGTGAACAGGAAACTCATTTTCAGAGTTTGTACAGTACATGTGGGCACTTTGACACGGTAGCCAGTCGTTTCGCCCCCAAACAGTTCGGCCCCTAAGACCTGCCAGTTCACCCCAACGGCCTGCCAGTTCTCCCCCTAAGACCTACCAGTTCGCCCCCTAAAAGAACGATTTCCATGAACAGTTAAGTGAAGTTCTTATTTAATAATCGTCTTTCAGGATGAGATTGGGTTCATTTTTAAAAGGTAAAACAAGTTGTTCCTTTGTACCTAGTTAGGCCCAACTCATAACCGTGTTACCGTTCGCTCGTGCACAATTGCTGAGTTTTAATTTTGTTGACAGTAGATCGATGTAGGCTTTCTATCTGAGTTATCGTTACTACATCGTTCATGTGCTTCTTTATGTTAACGTCCACAGATCATATCTTGTAGTTGTTTTGCTTGGTTCTATTTCTTTCTTCCAATAACTGGTGCAAAAAAAAATCGTAAATTTTTTAAACAAATGCTAAACTTGCATGTCAAACTTAATTTTTTTCTGGATGTACAAGAGAATACCAGGTCAACTTGACTTATCGTTGGTCGGTTTTTGGCACATTCTTGAAAACAGTCGTAACTTGTGAAAATTACTGTTATGACAACTACACAACTGCATTTTAAGGTCACTTTATTTCATCTCAAACTCAGAAGTATTTGGGGCGAAACGACTTCCACTAGGAGGCGAACTGGCAAGGGGGCGAAAGAACCGGTAACCTTTGACACAATTAGGGATTTTGGGGATGCAAAAAATTTAAACATGATTTTGTTCTTTTTTATCAAAGCACAGACATATTTTCCATAGGAAAAGCACCTGAGTTGCTCTTTAGTGATTTAACACCACTGCTGTATGCAGATTGTAGATCTACTGTACAGCACTAGACTAGCAGCCTATCCATCTAACGTTAGTTTTAACTGATTTGCAAAAAAATAACTACTAAGTTATCACTTTGGGACCACATACCTGTAAGATTAACTCACAATTTACTTGCTAAACACATGTCATGGTCCCTTTAAGTAACAATTTGTTTGCACTGTGTCTTGCTTAAAACTAACTTTGGGCTACGTCTTTTTTAAAGAGATTTTCCAAATGGAACACAAATCTAATTCTCAATATAATCCCATTGGTCTAATTAAAAATCTATGGCTGGGAGGTGTGCGTATAGACGCCACCGCTTCCCTTGCCCTAACTTTATGTACATCTGTACAGTACTCATTTTCTTGTGTTGGTGAACTTCACAAGAAACTTTCCAGTTATCACATACTTGTATTAGGGATTACGTGTACTCATGTGCATATCATAGAAAAGTTCAACTTCAAAATTTAGCAGGAAGAATGTGAAAGGGGCATAATTTATGCAGGATCATTATTCAATTATCTAATAGATTATCACTTGGAAGTCACACACTTGTTTTAGAGTTTACGCGGGGAACATAAAAGACATCTTGCATTAAGAAAATAAATGTCACAGAAAATCGCAGAAGCTTAAAATTGCCATTTGTACATGAAACGGAAATTCACGGAAAAGGGAAATATAGAAAAGGCAACTGTGAATATTGAGACTTGAATGACAAAAATAATAATTGTTGAGAAACCTAATTGTTCGATTCGCATTAAAATTGTTATTTGCTATCCTTAATTTTGATATACAGCTGTAGTATGTCTAATATGGCGCGAGAAGTTTCTGGCAGTTCACGCCCGAAACGACGGAAAATCAGGTTATTAGTAGAAGAGCATCTTGATGACATTTGTGGTACTATTGGAGAAAGTATCTATGAGGAAAATAGAGCTGGTGTTAGTCATCAACCTCAATGTCATCTTAATATTTTAAGTACCAACCCTGAAAGAAGTGAAAGTAGTTTGAGTGACATTGAAAACTGTGTTCATGAGGAAATGATTATTCCACAGGACTGTGTGGAAAATGGTGGTTGTGAAACAGAAAGTTCTAATGATATTTTGTGTAATGCAGAGAAAGGCATTCTTGGTCAGCAGTTAAGTGAGGAAAAAAGAAGTGATGATGATGGCATTGACACACTGAAAGAAAATTAGCTGACTGGGCAATTAAACACAATATTCCAAATGCAGGCCTCTCTTCTTTACTTAAAATATTGAAAAGTTCCAACATTGATGTTCCTCTTGATCATAGGACATTGCTCCATACCCCTAGACAAGCAAGTGTCAAATATATTGGTGGTGGTTCATATTACTATTTTGGATTAGAATACTGTTTAGGGCCACTAAACAGAAGAAACAAAAAGACTGGCCTCGGACGAACTAGAATGTTTGACGTCATTTACAGTAAGACATTAATTTGTTAAAGAAGACAGTTCAGAGTTGTAAAGGCCTGTATACAGGAGCACCATTTGTAAAACATTCTCAAAACACTTCACCTGCAGCAAACCCAAAACACGCTTGTTTTTGGTTTGTTGATCAGTTTCGACAGAGTAAAAACAATTTAAAAACATTTTGAAAATGTTTTAAGAATGTTTTGAAAAGAATTGACAGGACGTTTCTTTAGCAACATTTCCAAAACATTTTCAAAACATGCTTTAACCCTGTCAGTGCAACAAACCGAAAACAAGCATGTTTTGTATTTGTTGCCAGTGAATGTTTCGGAAATGTTTTGCAAAGTTTGCTCGTGTATACAGGCCTGAACTGCGGATGTCAGGTCATAGGTCACAGGGGTTTAGAAGAGTAACCATGCTGTTGTTCTCAACAGCAGAAACGTGTACTGTCACTGCACTACAATGTAGTATAGTATTTACTTTCAGAGTACCCTTGTGACCTTTGACTTGTTAGACATTGCTATAATCTGATCTGGCTTATTGATTAGTTGTAAGCGAAAAGTACATAAATTAAAACTTGTTTATAAGCCATGTACAGATAGAAGGAACTGTACTTAACAAAGTCCTTTCTGAGAGGCTTCAGACAGTCCTCAACAAAGGTGATGGGACAAAGTAAGCAACACAAGCAATGAGAAGATCATCCTCCTCCCTACTCCGGACTTAGTCCCATGTATTTTGTCGAAGATAGTAGAATATCTGAAATTCATAAGTAGGTCTCTTCTACACTAGTATTGTGTGCTATAATTAAGATTGAGGGTTTTGAATTGAAATTAAATTAAAGTTTCAAAACTTAAAATATATCAGCCAATGAAGCTACTAGATTAAATAAGGATAAGACCTTCAAGTGGGAATGCAAGGTTTTTGAATTTCTCATGCCTCTAGATGAACTCCCATTCTGATAACGTGTTTCCTTGAGGAAAAAAATGCTTGTTTGATTTCAAAGGGGCTCATTGAATTGGTTAATGGAATTCAACACATTTTTCAAACCTGTGAAGCTTCCTTCACACATGAAGGACAAAAGGTCAAAGTTAGACAATCTGCCTATCCTTCATACCAATAACTCTATTAATAGTGAGAACTTAAGGGTTCAATTCCGTGTAAAAAATTTGTGACCAGCCTTTTCTTTAAATTATGCGCAAAACCACGACAACTCAGAACAAAAAGTTCAACATCTTCCGTAAGTATTGGATATAGGTCAAGGTTAGATGAACTTTTACGGCCCAGTTTTCAACCTTTTGGTTCAGGTCAAACCGGTCACGGACATATCTTTTAATATGTTTGTATTGCTGTCTGTTTGCTTTTAGGAGCGGTAAAAAGGAATCCCCAAACCTGTTCCAGCTCAAGGAAAGATGTGGAACTGGCAGTTGCAAAGTGGCTGATTGGAAGCGGAAACAGGATTGGTGGCAGTCGACGTGGATGGCTCCATAGGCATAATTCAGTCGTTGAGGAAGTGGTGTGAAAACTTTGTGAAGCAAGCAAGTGTAATGTCATGGATTTACATTGATGGGGGATATTTTGGTTTATCTATTTTTCATCCTATTGTTTTAACCTTTAATTGATTCAAGTTTTCAAAATTCCATTGCATGGAGTGCAGTTATAGTATAAATGAATCAGATAGTAGTTGTAAAAAATTGAGGATCAATGTGAAACCATGACATCACACCAACTTGCTTCATTTTGTTTTGTTTTTATTTGTTTTAGAGTGTCACTATCTTAGTATTAATTAGTAATTAATTAAATTATGAAAATATTTGTTTGTTTTTTTTTTCGTAAATGTTACAACCAGCTTTCATCTCAAATCACATTTTTACCAATATGGTTATTTGAAAATATAAGTAACCTGAACTTTGCATGCAGTACATTCTCTCTAGTGGGTAAGTTTCTCCCTTTGAAAAAAGTATGTCGTTATGTGCCAGTACAAGTAAAATAAAGGTAGGTGGTGCCACCATCTGACGTCACGTAACAGTTGTCAAACCGCACATTTTTTAGGAAAAGCCCGAGTCATACGTGTGACTCATGCAAAATAAAACTTAGGCTTTCTGATTTGGCCGGGGTTTTATATTCATATTATGTCTTTCTCTATTGCTTAAAGTTTGCTGGGCATCAAGTAGAGTTTCATCTGAAGCTTTTCCCTGTAAGACTGAGTCGTTCTCAAACTAAGATCTCCATATTTCAGAGACTTTTATGATTTTTTGCCTATTTGTAGGCAGTTTATCGGGTTATTCGGGAAAAGGATCGCGAATTGCTTATGATAGGAAGTTGTGTGCGAATGCTTATCGTTAGCATTTTATGCACTGTTCCAACATGTGAGGTATAATATGTCGTTCTGTAGAACCGGAGTGGCACTCTAGCTCTCTGTGGAATTGGAGGAGACTTTTGTAGTCTAGGATACCACAGAAGCATTGCCCTTACTATATTCAAGATCTACAGCTCTATAATTCACCAGCAAGTAGTTCCATAGGCATAATTCAATCGTTGAGGAAGTTGAGTGAAAACTTTAAGAATGTGCTGTAGGACTGATGGCTTGATCTCTTTGTTATCAGAGAAATTATTGTTATGCATTTGTTAATATTTATATATATATATTGTGTTCTTGTGATATTAGCAGTGGAATCATTTTCTACAAAAAGTCAAGGTGAAGCAAGTGTAAATTTCTTTTGTTTTTATTTGTTTTAGCGTGTTACTTTCTTAGTATTAATTAGTAATTAATTCAATTATGAAAATGTTTTTTTTTTTTCTAAATGTTACAGCCAGCTTTCATCTCAAATCATGTGTCCCAATGTGTCCCAAATGACATAGAAGCCTTTGGTTAAGGGAAAATTGTAATGTAGATAGGGGAATGATTTATAGTATTATTGATCGGTATTATCTGAGGTTTTGAGCTTCCATGCCTCCAACTTTGCAATATGCAATAATAAGTTAAATATTATCCTTGATACAAGTCCTGCCATTTCTTAACAACTTCTTATAGTAAACCATGTCCTGAAAAAAACCAAAAAGCCTTTCTTGTGCCATTTTGCAATGCCTTTTGTAAAAATATCTCAGTTTTTATTGTAAATACTGTACATGCCTATATGTCCTATCTCCCAGTTATTTAAAGTATTATTCATAAGTGTTTATTACACTAGAGATGAAGGTGCCTTTCTATATTTGAATAAAGAACAGTCAGTACTTAATCCAAAACTATATCATTTCTTTCCGTCTGATTGAATACTATCAATACCTGCTGATCATGCTAATTGAGCGCAAGAGGTCACAGCCAACCTTACAGAAATCTGAAGGACCCGTGAGGTTACAATAGACCAGAGGTAATATCTCTATGGGTCCCAACAAACCCCGACCCTGCAAAAGCCTAGCGTGGCCATTAAATGCCACATTCATTTCCCATATAGGCCCCATGTTGAGCGCGGGCCATACAACATTATTCCATATTAACCCCATATTGGACCCATATAGGCCCCATATCATATTCCATATATGTCCCATGTGGGCCCCACATAAGACCCACATGGATCCAGAATATTACCTTGTCAGTTTATTTGTTTCCTCATATAGGACCCGCGCAGGCCCCATCAAAGCCCCATGTAGGATCCCATATAGGTCTCATGTTTCCCCCACGGACACATCGGTACGGGGCCCATGTGGGATTCCCATGTTGGACCCATATAGTGCACCATATTGGTCCCATATTGGCCCCATATATCATTGCTGGCTGGGATGGTGATGCTAGTCAAGTGTTATAATTTTGTACACTCCACCAGGGTCTGAACGTGGCAGTTTTGGCTCTTTACCTCAGCCACCATCCATCCGCTCAGTCATCTAGTAATTTCATCACTTTATCGCATCCACACCCGGTTCAAGGGATGGCTGCACATTAACCTATTAGCTGGGAACATTCGACAGAAATTAATTCGCGTAGCCATCGGATTATCTTGACCAAACACCATTCGCATTCACTCACCCTTCGCCAACTTGAAGTTTCTCGCGAACCCCAAGTCCACTGGCAGTCTCAAGGACTGACGGTTTGGTTTGTTTATTTATTTAATTGTAATTATATTTATATTTGTAAAATGTATATATGCTCTCTTACGCAAGATCCAGATTAAAATTCTTTCAACTTACACCAGCTAGAGTATTGTTGTTTTGACGTTGACGTGTCTATAGGGCCAACCCTTAAAGGTAGTGTGACATGTCAGCAAAGAGCCCTGAGTTTACTTGGTAGTTAACGAGCGAGATCGCCTAAGGAATAATCCGTTGGAATTATGTCAATATCTTTTACCATTCTCAGGATATACCTCTTCAAAGTTTTAATGTTTCTGAAGCAACTTGTTGTTCATGCAAAAATAGTGATGCTGAGTGTTGCACAGTGTAACATTTTTTTTTTGTTAACTCTATATTAATTTTCTCTTAATTACTTGTTAGATTGTTTATGGTTTGGCGATTGATACTGATGATTTTCAAGGAAACAATTTAAACTTTCAAAATAAACCCTTCAGGAAATACTAATGTTACAACTGCCCTTAAAATGAAGATTGCAAAAACAAAGGCTAACATTAGCCATAAATATGGCATGTCCCTTCCATGACACCACAAAATTTCCATATTGAACTCATATTTATACATGATTAAGTGCAAATCAGAAAAAACCTGTAAAATGACCAATTTTTAACCGGTTTTGATGGAAATTGCGTCAATTATCTTAGATTTTAATGTTTTTTACATCAAAAACCCGACTTTGTCATTTTGGTATCACACTACCTTTAATAACTCTCCGTACTCCGACCCACATTTAAGCAACCTGTGACGGTACCCCTTTAACATTTCAAAACTTTTAATCATTGCTTCTAGTTAAGGCAATGATGAAAAGTATGTTGTAGCCCCTGTTGACCATTTCAGTAAATTTTATCTTACTTGTTTTGTGTCAAAAACGCTACAAGTCATGTATTGGCGAAAATACTTAAATATATTTGTTGTACTTTTGGAAGTCCCAGAGTTGTTTCTGATAAGCCTCAACATTTTTTAGCAGTAACAATGCAATATTTTTTAAAAGATTTCATTGCACCCCATTACCCGCAGTCAAATTGTCTGAAAGAATGTTCAGGAATTTTAAAGCTGTACTTCAATACTTCCATTCTCAGAATCATGTTAAGTGGGCAGATCATATTACAGAATTTCGGTTTTCTGTGAATCCCATTGTTCATGAAGCTCGTCAAGGTATTTTAGGGGGAGAGTTAGAAGAAGGGTTTAAGGTCACATCAGGTTTTGATACGTTAAAAGTAGTGGCAAAAAAATTTGCAGGTATTCCATCCATTACTGCATCACTCTTCACTGATTGCATAAAACCAACATCTTTAGGATTAATTTGTTTTGACAAATTTGGTACATTTGGGAAACCAGTACTTTTTCAAGATTCGAGAATTAGCTTTACGTACGCCAAAATGCCCAGCTGTTGGACGATTATGATTGTTATAAGCAAGTATTTGAATCAATGTTGCGGGTACAACAATATGACAATATGATAACTGTTATGCTTGTGAAATGCATTACTGAAACTGTTATTACTATTAAATAAGAAGAACAAACAATGCTGTAATATGCATATAGTCAAGAAATCATATTTAAAATAGTTGGAATATTTTCTGGATTTTTTTTTTTAAAGATTTTGGCTCTTTTTGTGTAATATAATAAATAAATTTCTAAACAAGCTAGAAAGAGTGTGATTGTAATTTAAATCAATGTATTTGCAGATGATAACACCAACAATAATTCATCAGAGAGTAAAAGTGGAAAATTGTCAGTAATAAAACTTTCAACCTTGAACAATACATTAAAAACTTAGGGATGAAAATTGTCAGCTCTTAGTTTCTGTCTTAATCGAAGAACCTGTCATTAAACTTTCAACCTACAACAATACATTAAAAACTTAAGCATGGAATTTTCGATCTCTAAGTTTTGGTCTAAACTGAAGTACCTGTTATTAAATTTCAGCCTACAACAATACATTAAAAGATTAAGGATGAAAATTTCCATCTCTGGGTTTCTGTCTTAACTGAGGTACCCGTTATTAAACTTTCAACCTACACCAATACATTAAAAACTTAAAGGCCCAGTTCTCTCACCCAAACAGTACCAATTCTCCTAACCTTTTTACTGAAGCCCCTCCCACAATTGTCTGAAAATTCATCCTCATCCAGACACAATCTCAGTTTCTTGCTTCGGGGTGAGTATAGAAAAACTCAATTTATATAATCAAAACACTCTCAGTACCGTTCATGTTGTGTAATATAAGCTTTGGCACTCTGCATTGTTTGAATTAGCTGTCAATCAAAGAGCTGAGCCAATTCAGAATTTCTGTACCCGGGTACCAAAATTGTAGTTTGGGGTGAGAGGTTTGGCCCTTTAAGGATGAAACGTTTCATCTCTAAGTTTGCTGCATTTTGCCATTTTGACCAAATGTTCTAACTTGACGAAATGTCAGTTTTAGGTATAACTTTGTTATTTTGACGATTTTAACTCGTCAATTTGCAGAAAGTTGTTACATTAACGAGATCTGTTATCTCTGCAAAATGTTTATTTTCCGAATTGCGTTATTTTAACGAGATATTAATAACTGTGTAACTCGTCAATTTGAGGTTACAGTGTGGCATTTACGAGATCTGGTATCTCTGCAAAATGTGAGCTTTCCGAATTTTGTTATTTTTAACGAGATAGTAAAAGTGGTGTAACTCGTCAATTTGAGAAAAATCATGAAGAAACTCTCGCCCTGTCGGTTTTTTTCCACAAAATTATGGGTGTTTTATCAGTCTTGACCGCTTCTTCGGTAGGTTATTTGCTAATCCGTAATGATCTGTTGAGACTATTACGACCACGATCTGATATAAGCAATCCCAGCAACTTGTTATAGATTCACGCTTCCCTGCAATCACAAGCTGCAGCCCGTGCCAGATATATCGAATTAGGCGTGCTCCACTGAGCAGGAGCTTTACACTTGGTTCAGGGAGCTGTAAGGGAAGGAGAAACAACACATGTTCCTCCTTTGTCCTATGTGCTTAGCCGCCACTAAAGTTTTGTATTATCTGATTCCTGAAATAACTCTAAACTAACCTGGATTTAAAATCGTTAGTAACAATTTCCGGTAAAGAGCTTGGGTTAATATCAGCATAAAATTTTGTATGGATCAAAAAGATTTCTCGAATGTCCCCCTCCCCTTGAGTAGAGGGTTATGCTGAGCCCGTGTACTACCTAGGCGAACTAATTGTGTAATTGTGTAAATGATTCATGTAAACTCCAGCTGAAAATTTCCGGGGCTTGAAAATACTTCTCAGCCCCCCCCCCCCCTCTTGGGTACGGTTTGCGTTGATTTGTTAGTTAGTTAGATGAAATCTAACGACACGCCAACAGGAAGGTGTTATATATGGTGTCAGTCAACACGATAACAAGTTCAAAGTTTGCATTATATTCAAGTATGGTTGAAGTTCAAATTTGGTTTCCCTTTAGTCGCCTCTAACGACAGGCAGGAAATACCGTGGACATATCCTTTAACCCCCAGCTCACAGTGGGCATGGGTTGTGTTGAACCCGTATACTGCCGAGGCAAAACTTAAGTTTTTCGGTCACCAGGGATAATTTCCAAGTGTTTTGGAATTTTTTTCGGGAAACTGCATCTTAGGGAGAGGACCAGATACCACTCCCCGTAACGTCTATGATCATGAGTGATGGGGATCCTTTTGCGATTCGGGAGTCACTTAAAAATTAAACTTGCCTCTTTTATAAATTTGACAACAATCATGGATATTCAATAACTGAACATCAAACTCGTTTTGAAAATTTTGTAGACTAATTCACTTTGACACCTGAAATGTACACTTGTGTACAAATAAGATGCCGTGTTGATGCAGTATTGTGAGCTTTCCATTGAAAGTTTCTGTGTCTGATTTGATACCGCATTGCAAAAAAATGATAGCAGTCAGATGTAATGGTAAGCTAACCTTTCTTAGAACCGAACAACGGAAATTGAAAAAGGAAAGTGACCAAGCGATATTAAGGATGGGAAGGGGAATGGCTGGAGACGTAGGCTGGGGCAAAGACTTTTCATGTAGGATGAGAAATTGAAAGTGTATGGAGTAAATACTAGCTTAAAATTTTCTATAGATTGAATAATATCTTGAATACCCTCTCCCACTTCCCTTGGGTACGAGTCTATATTGACCGAGCATACTATAGTGGCGACCTTAAGTTTTTAAGTCACCAAAATAAATTTTCAAATGTTTTGGAACAATTTTCCCGGACACTTGATTTTAGGGAGGGGGCACCATACCATTTCCCATAACGCCTAATTTCTGGTTGTCTTCAATGTCTTGAGTATAAGTATGACTGTTAGTCCATGTCGGGAGCGATCGGATAGTTAATTTATTTTTTCATCATTATAAATTTGACAACACACATGCATTTTCAATAACAAACTCGTTTTGAAAATCTCGTATATATACTCAATCAATGCGACACCTGCACTTCTGCACAAATGAGGTGTCGGGTTGACACAATTTTGTAAATTGTCCAATGCAAGTTTCTATGTACAATTCGACATCTTATTCCATTACATTGATTGCGCACAAGTATAGCCTTATGGATAGTTTTCTATTGAGCAGCGGACGTTAAAATAGGCAATTGACCAGGGAAGATTCAGAATGGAAATGGGAAGACGTAGGCTGGGGCAAAAACTTTTTTTGTAGGAGGAGAGTTTTGTGTTAATGTGTCAAGTAAATACCATCTGGCAATTTTCTTTGGATTAAAACATTTCTTGAATACCCCCCCCCCCTTCCCCTTTGGGTACGAGGTTGTGTTGAACCCACATACTGAAGGGGCGACCTTAAGTTTTTCAGTCACCAAAATCAATATTTTAATGATTTGGAACAAAAACTGGATTTTAAGGAGGTGCACCACAATCCTCCCTCATACCCCTAATAGCGCCTAATTCCGGTTGTCTTCAGTGTTTTGAGTATCACCATGACCGAGGGCGAAAGGGGATCTTCAACCGATTTCGGGAGCGATCGGAAAGTTAAAATTGGTTTTTTTCTTACCATAAATTTGTCAACAGGTGTAAATTTGCCATAACATCAACCTCGTTTTGAAAATTTTGTATACTAAATCAATGCGACATCTGAAACACTTGTGTACAAATGGGGTGTCGCTTTAACACATGCAGTGTTGTAAGCGTTCCATTGCAAGTTTCTATGCACGATTCGACATGGCATTGCATCATAACGCTAGCAAACAGGTCTAGCCTCATGGATTGTACTGAGCAGCGGACGTTATAAAAGGCAAGTTACCAGGATGGGAACGGGAATGGCTGCAGATATATGCTGGGGAAAAGACTTTTCATGACATGCAGGAGGAGAAATTGTGAAAATATGTGAAGTAAACACCAGTTAAACATTTTCTAGGGATTAAAACGCCTCAGGCTCCCCTTGAGTATCGAGTTGTTCTGAACCCGTTTACTGCCTCGACGAGCTTAACTTCTTTTCAGCAACCAAATGTTTTGAAACATTGTTAAGCGAGGGGCCACTTACTCCACCCTGTGACATCTTCCGATTGTCTTGAGTGTTTTGAGTATATGGCTGACGAATGGGGATTTTAATTGATGTCGGAAGCAATCGGAAAGTTTAAATACGGCAAAAATTTTCGGCAACACGAGTTAACTGGGAAACTGCTTAAGGAGTCGAGGTTGCAATTTCCAGCGGCACAGTTTATCAAGTGGAACTAATTTCCTTGTAATTTTGCAATTTTTCATTTTTTTTTTTTATTGTAGTGAAAATTTTATTGCTTGCGAAACATCAATATAATAAACGCTTCGATTCTACTTACAAGCCTGGAAAGGCCAAATCAAGCTGTCTGGGGGGTCACTTTTTTTTTTCTTTTTAAGTTTTCTGTACTGCGCTCCGCGCCAACTGATGGAGGCGCTCCGCTTTCAGTCTCCTGAGGAACCACCAACTAATAGGAATTCCCATGACCGAATCAAGAAAAAATTGTTTCCGCAAGACGTCCTGGTGCGGATTGAACATGGCAGGGGTTAAGGAATTGTATTTTGGTTGACTACGATGGAAAGAAAGATTTGACTATTGATTGTAAATGAGGCTTTCGCTTGTGCAGACCAGAGAACTGTTAGAGTAATTAACAACTACTTTTAAAAAGCGAAGAGTGTCGACCGTTTGACCAGATTTTAGAAGTGCAAAAGACTACAATACCACTAGACACAGGCCTATAATATCCGGCCGAAGAGGCTTGTGTGAAGCCTTTTTATAAGCCGTCTTTCTTTCCAAAACACGAAGAAGCATCGGAAAACCTGTCGGCTGCACGATTGAATTTGGGAAATGCTTTATTGGATAAAAGCAGGCTGCAAAATATAGTTTTGACCATTGGAGGACAATCCCTCAATTCGTACTCCCAGAACGCTGTATATGCATTTCCAAGCATTGCACATAAGTTACAAGCTGTTACAAATCCATGGGAAAAATATTCTGCTAAGAGCTTCTTTGCCCCCTGAAGGTGAAATGAATTTACCCCAACTTGAGTTATTATTATTCTTTTTCATATAAATTGTGATCAGGTTGCTGGAAACGACACTTTTAGAGCCTTATTAATGAACGATCAGAATTGACATTTTCCTTTGTTTCACGGTCCTGGAACTTTCAAGTAAAAATTCCGAGGCCCACTGGCCGGCATATATTGCTGATTGCTTAAAAATAACTATAAATATATCTATTTTGGGGGTCAAAGTAGCTAATAACTCTCTGATTACTTTGCACTTTGTGAACATATTTTGAAGTGAGCATTTTTATTGCAAACGACAAAAGAAGATAGGGGCGAAAACCAAACATTTACTCCCGGAAGACTTCTGCTCCCAAAAGGAGCTAAACGTCCCAAATGGACAAGTACACACTCTAAAGGGCAAACATGTGAGATCCTGCTCTAGACTGGCTGAATAGAACAGAAGCCACACCCTGGATGCAGTTTAACGCCCCTTGGCTCTTTGCCAGAGATTCAAGGGGACTTTTAGGAAAAACGATAAAAGAAGATAGATTCTTCAAATAAGTGTGGGAAAAGTTATTTTAGGCCATCTAAGATGTCTGATATTTTGGAGTTTCTCTTAGCTCCGCGCCAGCAATGGTGGCGCCCCGCTTAGCTAATATTTATGGCAGAATAACGTTTTGTGCCCCCCCCCCCCCCCAAAAAAAAAAAAAAAAAAAAAAACGCAAACTTAGATGCTCCCGTTCGCATTCCGACCGATGCTTTTTAATTTAGACTCCCAGATGTATGCAAACTTAATGACAAGTTTTACTCCGGAAGGTAGCGTAAATGGCATAAGATTTCATGTAAAGACACAAAAGTTTCAGTTTTAGCATCATGGACCACCACAATCCAACTTTTAACGCTGCTCTTGTCAAAGTTGAAAATCTTGCCCCATTTTGCATTTAAGCTCCTTGAAAACGGCAAAAACTTTCAAAGGGGACAACCCCCCCCCCCGACCGGCGATCACTCAACATACTGCATGGCCCCCTTTCAGAGGAATCCTGCATGCGCCACTGGTTTGCACCGTGACTGGCAGGTTGTATTTCGTAAAATTATTAGACGCATACATCTGAGTTTCTCAGACTGGTGTTGAAATTATGTTGTTTAAGAGCAACTCTCCCTTCCCTTTGTCCTAGATTCCTAGGGCCCTTCCTGTTTCCCGTCACGTGTTACCGGTGAACGTGACAAACTACCTCGCCCTAGTTCCACGCGTATGCTGTATCTCATATTTTCAAGGTGTGGGCAATTTCACTCTCTACAGCCTCCTCACTGGTCATTTTTTAGATCACCACATCCCTTAATATTTATTTAACTTGGTGCGTCACACCTTTTAGCCAATCAGGAGACTGCATGTGTTCCGATCTCCCCGAGATATGAAAGCTCCGAACTTGCAAGTTTTGGTCACACTCACTCACTGGTGCAGCAGACCTCAGACCTCAGAGTCAATCTGCTTATAGTTAAATTTTAATATATATTTTTTTTTGCCGGCTGTTAATCGAACGGAATAAAATCGCCAATCATCTGGATCTACTTATTCATATCTCAACTGGTATCGCCTAAACACTCTGCAACATCCCCATACAGGTCTTCGTATCAACGATTGGTTCATTATCCGACAGTAGTCGCAGCCCCACGTATTGCCATAGACACATATGCGATGACACAAACAGCGTTACCAACGGCCGTTGGCGGAAAACGCTAGATTTAGCATTCGTCATTGCGCAATATCTAAACAAAACGGGAATTTAGAATTATAATTTACATTTTTCATTTTATTGAAGAATATGACACAAAAATACGGTAATCAAATAATGTAACAACTATCACTGTATTCTTAAAAAAGTAGTTAGACCTAGGCTACAATTTGCCTGGCTATCTATACAATTTTTACCATCCCGTTGGGGGGGGGGGGCGGGATGCATACCCCCATCCCCCCTCTGGATCCGTCACTGCTTGTATAGGTTACTTCAGTCATAATGTGAATAATAAACATTGATTTCATCTGCAAGTATTACAAACTGAAGTATGTCTAAAAGATTACATGTATCATTTACATACAAGATAAACAACTTTGGTCCAAGAATTGAACCGTATGGTACACCACGTGTAATTTCACTGTTATTTCACTGTTGTTCGCAAGCAGGAAGTCCACATCTGCAAAACAAATCGTTTGCGTTATAAGTGCACGTGCCTTTCTAATCGGATAAAGACATTCATCGTAGTATTGAGATTACGTCGACTCGAAATGCGTGACTCTTAAGTTAAATATAAAGGCTGCTCTCAGGATTGTACATTCTCACGCATATGCCTGAGAATGTACAATCCTAGCTGAGAGCAGCCTTTCCCAGCAAAGCGAACTAGCTTACAATGCATGGTTAACGTACTTCCATGATTGTGTTTTATTTGTCAAAAGCAATTGACTTCGCATAGTGCCTATACATATTAAGGGTTTCAAAATGCATTTTCAGACAAACTTTTGTGATACCCTTTATTTTATTTATTTATTTATTTTTTTGGGGGGGGGGGGCGTGGGTGGACGTCTGGGCCAACGGACACGGCGCCTTTGTTCCGCACGTCAGATTTTCTTCGTACTCCATGTACGCTGTAAGTTGTCGAAAGGACAACGAAATACCGAATAATTTATGGCGTATGCATGGTTTAGTACGTACCAGGGCTATCATTTCGAATGAAAGCTCCTGTGAGTAGCATATAATATTATGACAGAAAAGTAAGGAACTAAGAAATGCAAGCCAGTATAAAGTTAACAAGGCCTAACCTAAACTCATGTTTGTTTCAGTTTATTTTAGTTTGGGTACAGTTATTCTCACTTTACGGCCGTTCTAATTTAAATCAGAAATCGTAATCAAACCTATCGCAATAATATACGCCATAACTGAAGTCCTTGCAGTTTGATAATTGTTCGCAAGAGACTCTCGAAGAAATCAGTTTGCCTTGTCTGCATATATACAGTACGTATATGGAGCGTCCAACAACAAGGCTCTCGTGTACTATCAACGTCACGGACTGACGAAAACTAAAATCTCAACATAAGCAGTCAGTTCGCGAAGTTTCCAAACCAGGGATAGGTATAATAACTATGATGACACTATATATTTCTAAAACATTCGTGTTGGTGTGTCGTTAAACAGTTCAATCTTATCTAACTAACGGTAAGCTCATACCAGTAGGGGTATCTACCGAGACTGATAAAGGGCCCATATGGGTAGCCCACATACACGAGGGATTTTAAAGGATTGAAGTTGTCCCCGGCATACACACACTATCAGTTGTTTGAATGAGCCTTAGAACTACTTTCTCATTTGGATTAACTTAAGGGGTCTCTTATCTTATAATTCCCGGGTGCAAAACCACATGGAACCTTAGGGGTTATGAAATGGGTTCCATAAAATTCCCATGTTACCAGTAAAATGGTTATTTGGGGGGGGGGGGTGAGTGTTTGGGAGGCATAGAACAGTATAATCTTGTCGTAGGCGACGGACTTAGGTTAAACTGGCTTGTCCGGCAGAGGACTTTTTTTCAAGGTCAGACTTTGGTAGGAGGCAAATTGTCAGGAGTGACTTTGTAACTGGGTGTCTTAATTTGTTACGGTACTAGGGAGACTGTGTGGAGGAGACTTCAATTGTGGAGGCTTTACTGGGGGGGGGGGGCTTGTCAGTAAAAGCATTAACTTGAGTACTCCCATTTACCCAGTGGCGTAGCTAGGATTTTTCCAGAGGGGGCAAAGGTATGAAATTTCCCCCAAATTTTTCCCGGTCACTGTGTATGTATTTCATATAAATGCAAATTTACAAGTATAACATCATTACCATGCCATTTTGTAACATTACCTGCATTTTAATCTTAAAGTATAACATAGAGCAATCGGAAATAACAAAGTATATTATTTTGGTCAATAATATCTGGTTTATTTGTATGTACTAACGCAGTGGCGTACGCAGGATTTCTCTGAAGGGGGGGGGGGGGCTTGCAGTATGGTCTAAGGGGAGGGGTGTCCATTTTTTTTACGTTTTCAAGGAGCCCAGATGCAAAATGGTGCAAGATTTTCGACTTTGACAGGAACAGTGTTAAAAGTTGAACCGTGGTGGTTCATAAGGATAAAACTGAAACTTTTGTGTCTTTAGATGCATTCTTAGGCCATTTATGCTACTTTACGAAGTAAAACTTGTCATTAAATTTGCACACTTTTAGGAGATCGGAAGAGAAAGGAAGGATATGAGGTTTACCTACAGAATTCACAAAAGCAATACTCACATGTGGGTGAAAGCACACTTCATACTCTAGGAATTATTCTCTTCTGAACCATAACAGAAACAGCCTGTTTGTAATTTGTTCGTAATTTTAACATATTCTTGAGAGTTGATGGAATACAGAAATGAGTGAATAGTGACATAATGTTCAAAAGCACCAGATTGTTGTAACGAATAACAGAAGAATAACATTTTCCTTGACAATGCAAACCGTAGAGTCGACACCCTTATCAACAATGAATAATCTCTTATACGTGCATGGCTTTTCGTCAACTGATCTCCAACGTCGAGCCGTAAATTGTACCTCCGTTGCAGTTCATGAATTTGCGTGTTTCATTTTCTTTTTCGTCAGGTTAAAGACATCATTGAATCATCTATTATGATTTATTCATCGTCAGCTATTGTCTTGTCTTGCAATTTTTCATGATAAGCACTGTCAACTCATCTCGGTAAAAGGATATCTTTACCAGGATATTTCTTCCTCAGTCAGCTACCACTTTTCCATGTCCATTGGCCTGTTCAAGCTCTATGCAAATAATGAATGTTTATGGGTGCGCTAGTGATGAATTATTCCATCAGTTGATTAGAAGGTTCAATCTTTAAACGAATGAAATAGCTAAACGTTATTGCTTAAATGAATATAATAAGGAAAACAATTTCTGCGAATACCGTTTTTGCAATAGCGAGGCTATCAAATGGTGGGACTTCTACTAGAACCGCAACTTATATCTTGTCAAAAATCGTTCCTGTTTGTTTTTTAATCTGTGATGTCTGTGATGTTTATTCTGTGTGTACTTGTAACCCTTAACTTCTCCATTTATCGAAATTTGTATTGATGTTTTTCAAATTAATTTCAGGACAGAAAGGGATCGAGAGTATGGAGACATCAAGTCCTGCTCAGACAAGTAAACCTACTGATAATGTTAAAATAACTACAATCCTGCTGTTAAAAAGTTAAAAAACATCAAAAGGTAAAAGGCTTCTAGGCTTACAGTAGTCTCGTATTCAAACTGGAGGATAACCAGACTGTTTTAATTTACCTCCACCCTATTTTGTTACATCAACCTCATAGAAACTTTCCATCAACATGAATGGGGACTGCAAAAGCATCAACCGTTTTACAGGAATTCACAATGTTACCCATGAAGTGTTCCGTGGTTAGAGTCAAGGGGACCTTAGAACTCTGGGGGAGTCCAGGGACAAAACCCAGTGAGGTCTCAGTGGGACGGGCAAGCCCTCATTAAGACTGAAGTTTTAGTGCATATGTTGCTGAAAATTGGGGCTTACCAAATGTATATTTTACTTTATTAGATGGGTCCATGGGTCGCCAAGGACCACTGTTATCTCCCAAGGGGAAAGCGTTGATGGGGTCCAGTCCAAATATCCCGTTCTGAATTTACCTCTGAAACTGTAGCATAGGACTAATCTCTGGATGAAAAAATTCAGAATGTGTATATTTTGCTTAATATAAGAGGTTCAAGTCCGCTTAAGATCCCATACATGCGTACCTTGGGCAAATCCTTGTTGGGACTACAGTGAGAGGGTAGCGGCTGCAGGTAGTAAAGAAGTTCCCAGAAGCAGCATGGAGTTTAAGTATTTATCAAGCTGAAAAAACATGGACCTGTGGGCCCTACTGTAGATTTTAGTAGCTCTCTCGGCCATCATTTTACTTTTTTGTCACATACTGTACTGATTCGCTTTTAATGTACTTAAAAAAGGACTAGTTGTTTCTGAGGCAGTATAGTCTGTGCAAAGTATTGCAAATAAGCACAACTCTGGCGCTGTATACATACTGTCGTAATGACATTATCATCGGATGTAAAGAGGAAATCGGCAATTTCTTAATGTGTTTTTTTTTTCTTTTATGACGTCACAGGTTTCAAAAAGGGGTAATAACTGCATATTAAGCTAATAGCATAGTTACTTTTCCAGCAATTACTTGTCTTATACATATATTTGACAGAATTTCGCGCCATAACTTTGTTGAAGATGTTCAGGTGCACTTGTCATTCTTTCTTGGTGCCTTGAAAAATTTTAAATTCGAAACAAAAGAATGATTTTTGCTTCACCATAATTTCTGTACATTTAGAATGGAAAATTGTTTGATTGATCACACCATTAATGCACAAGATTTATTGAGAATAAAATTTTGTTTCAATGAGATTTGTTTCACAGCTAGAGAAGTTTATACAACCCAACCTCACAAAGTGAAATTCAATTATTTCTTTTAAAATTAAGTGATTCACCGAGGGGTCATTGCACGAGACCGAAGGTTCACGAGACAAACGGTTCGCGAGACCAAAGGTTGGCGACGCCGAAAATCACAATGGGTTCACGAGACCGAAAATGCAATAGGATTCGCGAGACCGAAAGTACAAAAGGGTTCGCGAGATCGAAAGTCAGAAAAGGTGAACGTTACTTGAAGACAGGCCGGAGAATTATAGGCCATACTTCTCTTATTTTCTTGACAGTGTCCGACCCAATCAGTGGTAATATCTTGCGGTCCACCGACGACCATAATGGCGGGCGGAGAGCTAGCCGAGGTCTGCTGGTTGGACAAGTCAGGTGATTGGCTTTTAGTCAATCAGCATTACTCCCGTCGATGGACCGCCAGCGAGCCACCGGGCATTTAGACGACGGACTGCCGAAGTGGTTGACATCGGGCCGTCAAAGGACCAACCAAAATTGGTTACTGGGGGAAACACTAGCAATATTCTTCACTTAAACATAAAAAAAAAAAAACAGAAATATGCTCAATGGGGACGGCTCCCCCCCCCCCCCCCCCCATTGTCTTCTCGCCTACCTCATGACCTAAATTTAGTCATCTTTAAATATAAGTGATTTTTCCTTTTCTTCAGCTGCTCAGGAACTGCTATTGATTTAGTACGTAAAAAACCTTTGGAAGGCAAAATAACCTTGCAGTGGAGGAACGTATAGTTGTACCACATCCTAGGGTAGAGGTGTGGGAGGGGGCTGTCCCTCCCCTTTGGAAAATTTTTGTTTTTATAAAAGAGCGGAGAGGCAAAATTGGAAACAGTTTGAAGCATATAAAACACACATGACGGCCAATTGATGGGCCTGTTGCTCGGCCAGACTCGTTCAGACTGCCTCCGATTTTCCTCGACTCGCTGATTTTCCCCTGACGTTTTGCAGAGGTGCTAGGGGTCACCCCCATTGCGCACGCTAATCCGTTGAGGTCTAGATAGCAAGTTATGGCGACTTCTTATGGTAACAAACTATTTGACCTACAACCTAACATTCAGCGTCCACCGGCTAAAATTCTAGTTAGACCGCTTTGCACGTATATTTATCCAAAATTGATTTGGGATAGAGAACAAGTTTTCAATTTCAGTCTCGCAAGCTTTCCATCTCACGAGCTCTTCTCATTAAGGGTCTTATGAACCTTTGGTGTCGTGAACCCTTTTGGATTTTCGGTCTTGCGAACCTTCAGTCTCGTGGACCTTCCGTCTCGTGGGCTGTAACCAGCTGGGGGTTGGGCACATGCGATGAACAACTACTCTGATTCCTTCTTTGCAGGACAAAACTGAACGGGCAACATCACGGGCAACGGGCAACTGCTAGTCAGTCCACTGGGCATAACTTAAGTGAGTGCATGTGATACTAGTCACAAGTATGAAGCTATTTAGTGTCTTACCTTGGAAGACCCACCGTGTTCCTCAGATCCTCCATAACTGGTATAACTTTCTTTGGAGGATTCTTTTGATTAAAAGTTTATATGTTATCAGAAAAAATATTCGGATAGATCCTGCATTTTGGTTTTTTTTTTTCAAAACCGCCATCGCTGGGTGAACAATATTTAGAAAAAAATTATACTAGTATAACTCGGTGTCTGAAGTAAATATTCTGCTGCCTAAAACGGTAGTGCACTGACTGTTTTGCAGTCGAATTGTCCATTGTAATACCTTTCTACTAAAGTGACACCGGCTACGCACCTGTTGCGCATGATCAGTGACGTATAGTTTGCCAAATTCATCCCAGTGACGTCACGCGAACGACCTCTATACCAACGATATCAAGGTCAATTAGGGATGCATTTAGGACTTACATACTCACTCTGGGTCAGATTACTGTGAGTAGCCATTTTGAAGTTTGAGATGCCCGCCAAAAATGGTTTGGTAATATCCCATGGGTTTGGAAAAAAGGCCGCGGCCGGCTCGACTTGAAATGATTGGTTAAACTCAATATAACCTAACCTAAACCATCGGTGCATTTTTGGGGGCTCTCATGGGCCCGAGAATTGGAATCAAGTGAAAGAAGCAAGTAATTCGGTCCCATTTTTCTAAATGGCTTCCCAAAACAAATTAGATGCAATTCCATGATATTTGGCGTTAATTAATGTAACTTGAAAAGGAAAATATATAATATATATATTTTATTATATTAGTAAAAATAGTCTTTACGAAATATTTTTTCATTTTTATGCACACCCCATCCTGTGGGCGGACTCTAATTTCAAAAATGCTATTTTTGATATTTCTTCACTTATCCATGTCAACCAATATGGCGGAAAATAAAATAATAGCCAATGCTGCAGTTCATTTCAAACAGTTCTTGAAGAATTTATTCCTGGCTGCAGCTCTTTGTGTCAAGGAATATTTTATGCCAAATAAAAACAAATTACTGTTCAGGACACTTTTTGTTCCAATTTATACCTAACAAAGTGGAAGACACAACCAAATGGTTCCCCATTCTTCAAGTACAGAATATGCTAGTTATGAGAAAAATAATCCGTAAAATTTCACTTCACCAATGTCTAACAAAAAATCTTTCCGGAATGTGCAGCAAAATATCTAAATACTGTATGTTATTCCCACCACTTCACTGCTCATACAATTTCACGAAAATGGCGGGAACAAAAGCTGGCAGCCTTAACACAAAAATCAGTAAATTCTTCGAGTTAATACAACTGGTGGGCGCTTAATTTGTACTTTATACCATCTTGCTTGAGCTAAAGCAACAATGACATGTCCAGAATAATATATTGAGATATTTATAAAACATTCTGGATAGACGTTCGGGTTTATATGTGTTCAATGTATTTTTTCTATGAAATTATAGTTTTGCTTATTGTTTTTATTGTACCTGTATAGTTGGCAGCCATTATTGGCCATTATGGTTGACTCTTATCTCAACAAAAAATATTTTCCATAAATTTTTAACCAAAAACAGGGTAGATAATCTTAAATAACATTGTCAAAGAATATCATCTATGTAGTTAGAATTATTATAATTAATTAATGCCAAAAACCATAAACTTGGTCCAATTTTTAGCAGCCATTTTGAATAAGTGCGACCCTAATTAATAACCTTTACATCTTGCCTTCGACCTCATGGTACCAAGATAAACAAATGTTAAGATCAGAGATCATCCTCGAGGATAGGTGAGCAAAAGGATTTCTTCGGCGGCCATTTTGAATTGCCAAATACATGACACATCAATATGATCATTGCTAGTTTGGTTGCCTGTAAAGATTTCTTGACCTTAAAAACATGGATAAAACAGCAGAATTATACCAAATATGCCTCAGGAACCAAGCTATACCCGGAAATAATTCCCCAAGGGCAGCCGTTTCGGAAAATGGCGGGAATGGAGAGCCTGTTGCTGCCTGCGTAAGCAATATAATACCTTTAGGAATCTCTGTTATTCCTTGACATCATGGGTGTCGATTTTGGGGGACAGGGCATGTCCACCAAACTTTTTTGAGTGGTTTGGACACTGTCGTTAACGTCCCCTACTTTTTGCGACCGGGAACTGAAAAGTTATGTACTGCAAAAAATAAAAAAGTAGTTAATGAATGGTGTCTTCTACGGGTTACAATCGCTCTTCACTATCAATATCGGCCTAAAATAGCCAGTTTTTTCGCCTGCAACGTGCGCTTGCAATATCATCGACGTCTTTCTTATCGTTGCATCACAAGCATACAATATTCACCATTTCATGTTTAGACCGTTATCGGATATTTTAAAATCACACGGACTTTTTAATAGATAAGAGGCTTCAATCTGGAATAACAGGTACATCTCCATCCGCTGTGTGCAGACAGTGTACGACGAGGTGTCGATCGAACTGATAATTGATGCATTTGGAAAAAAAATTGTATTCTTTCGTATCAACAATCTTACACCGGTCCCCCTCCTCTTAGAAAACTTACTGTGACAGGAGAAAAAAAATTTGGCCAGACGTCCCCCTTACATTAAAAATAAAAATGACGTCCGTGCTCGACATTATGTCTTTTTATAAATAAAATGTAGCAACAACTGATGCAAGTTGCAAAATGGCCAATACTAGTAGACTAATGCAGACGGTAGTGCGACACTCTTTATCACATTTCTGGGACATCATTGAAAATTATTTTAAAAGGTACATCCTGAAACAGTTAATACCCATCAGGGTTGCTCTGTTCTACGAGATAGAATCCAAAACCAGGAAATGCCAGAAATTTTATTTTGTTATTATAATAAAATTAACAAAACTCTAATTTCAAAACCAGCTGGAATTGAAGAAGCGGAGTTTAGCCAGGCTTGAAGGTTCCATTGCAGGGTTGCGGTAAGAAAGGGATATACCCCATCTACAGTTGGGAAAGAAGTAACTTTATTAACAGCACCATAGAAAAAATAAAGGAATTAACACTGATATTTTAACGGAACAGACCCAAGTTCTCCCTCTCCAATGGCCGATTACATAACTAGTTCCAGTCATGATCTTTTGTGGGTTTGTGGGTTTTCAATAGCTCTTCAAAAAATACACACACCTTAGAGTTGCATAAGTTCCTTGTAGTGGGGGGGGGGGGGTCTATAGAGATTTTGGTCAGAAGAAGACCAAGGGAGGGATTATCTCCCAGAACATATGGACACTCCATCACTGTGTCCTTGTCTCTAGAGTCTCTATTGCAATGTTGCTTAAAAGAATCGTAATGTAAGCGAGCGAACGGTTGTTTTAGACGATGAGGTTTTGGCAAGTATCAAATTAAAATACAAAGTAAACCCGAAACAATTGTAACTCTCTGAAGCAACATTCAGCGATCGTAAGAGTGTTATGAAAATTTCTCAGTCAAATAAATTCATCAGTAAAAGGCGTTTGTTGAACAACTGATTCCAAATTTCTTGTGCCTGTATATAATTTTTTTTTTTTTTTTTTTTTTTTTTTTTTTTTTTTTTTTTGACTAGTTACACTATATAACACTTTCGTGCTGGTGTGTCGTAAAACGATATCTAAGTAACAAACTTTATGATTTACCACGACCCTTTAATCATTGAAGTACAATTTACATACTTCCGATACCCTGTCTTTATATTTCAGAAATGGCTGATATTAAATCGTTTCAACTGGAAATAGACCAGTTGAAAACAATGGATCGAACTATACTAGCTTTATTGACTTTTGTACTGGTTGGCACCTGTATTGGTAAGTGATCATAGGAAATTATGTTGAAAAGTGGATACTAGCTTTTCCACCAGAAATTCTGACTTATTATTAGAGAATAAGAAAGAGAAATAAAAAAGAACGAGATACTTTCACCAATTCAATGAGCGTCTGTAGTGAACATTGGTTATTCCTGAAAAAAGTGTTTGTCAGTATATAATCTTTGTTAAGATAGCATTGCACAAATGAAAAAGATTGGGAAATTTTGCACTTCCGGCTAGATAAGCAAGTTTAATGTACTTGTATGCTTTTAATAGTTACTGTGTAAATATAAATTCTTTCTACCCAGCGAACGTCCAGCCCCTGCTGTGCATTGCCTCTAGTAACAATCCATTGAATTCTCAACTGAAACGCAGACTGAACATACACTTCACAAATGACCACATTGATATATTTAATGTATTTCTTTTTATATGTCGTCTGATAGGCCTACAAGTCAAAACAACTTGTGGGTATTATATCAATGTAGTTAAGTAGTTTGTGGCAGATTATCCTTACAAAGTGTAGTTAACCATACGAACTGTCGGACAAAACGTGTACAGTCGTCTCGCTTGCGTTCCGCTGCTTCTGAGCTTGCTACAAGCCACTTCCCTGCAGTTTGCCCAGCAGTCAAGACCGGCTCGGCTTAAACAAATTTGCTGGAAACTGAGCCCTAAAACCCAACTAACGTAACCTAAAACAGCAGTCACGAAAAAGTGGCTTGTTGTGTTGTCAGTAGAGACACTCCACTAGAAATTTATCATCATATTTTTAATTACAACAGTTCTTTGGAGAAGCTTCACTGGAAACTTGAAAAAGGTATGTTATAAAATTCAGCTGTAAACTCATTTACGTACTGTGATAGACATGTAAATGACCCGGTGTTATGTGAAAATGTGATGTACGACATGTTGGTTACCACTGGCTTGACATGATCTTCTCTTGTTATAGAACATTAAGTGTCTGAATTGATGTGGTCATCCAACATCTACACCTGTAGGTCAGTTTTATCAGTATAACTAGAAAGCTATTATTTTACAAAATAACAGCTCCCCGTACGTGTAAGTGCCGTTGTGTCGGACACTCCACATATGCAATGGATTAGAGGAATAAACCAGTGCATCAGAGCTGAAAAGGTAGGCTCTTTGTTAAAAAAAGAGTGTAAATTGAAGTGTATAAAGCAACACCGAGCCCCTAACTTCTTGTTAGTATAAGACATACGGACAAAACGAAACTTGCAAATTAAGTGTAGCCAATTGAAAAGATAAATACACGATCATGGTTTCCTTCGTCAAATTAGTGTAACTTTTTCAGAATGCATTCCAAAAGCTGTCATTCTAAACAGCAGGAAGGAAAATCAAGATTTTAATTACATTAACCTTCAAAATCTTAATAAGATTTTCTGTAAATATCCTGACAATTTCGAAATATCTTAGAAGTTACGATTATCCAATTTTTGTCTGTCTTTAAATAAGAATCCCAAATCTGAAGAAGAAGGAGGTCAATGTCTCCAGGAACTGAAAGGTAAAAAGGTTTGCTTTGCTAATCTAATTGTTTTTGTTTTCAGCTGCCTAAATATCTCGCGCTTTATTGGAGTTCACAATTCAATGGGTTCACGCCTTTTTTCTGAGAGCAACATCACATGAGGGGCTTTTTACACTTTTAAGTACTGCCCAGCTTTTAAAAATCTCACTTGTTCTCACGTGACTACACATAAACTTCGCGACCTTTAGTTTTTCAACCAAAAATGATCCGTGAACAATATTTCAAACTTTTTTGTAAGAAATATGAAATAAATGATGTGGAATAATGAAAGCATGTGGAATACATGCTATTTACACAACACTCAAGTTTTTTTCGAGCAGGATCTAAAAACCACAAACCAGTTCAGTTAGATTAGTAATTCAAAAAGCAAAACATAGAGAAGCAATTAAACTTCAAAAAAAAAAAAAAGTGAACTGGCCATTACAGCGGATCAGGTCCACTAAAATTCTAAAGTGTAATCACAGATTACCTGCACGGTTATCGCAATCGCTTTTGGCATTCTTTGTTTTGGCATTCTTTGTTTTGTCAGTATTAACCGAACAAGGTATCATTTTTGCCCTCCCCAAAATGGCCCCAAATGACCCAAAATGATTTATAAAAGTGACACTTTCCACAATATTAATTCTGCTACATGTAGATTGGATCTTTCATGGGTATCTGCTTGTACCAAAAAGTGTCCACATAAATTGATTTTCAACCCCCCCCCCCCCCGTAGAAAATGGCTGGCACTATGTGAATTTAAAAATCTTGGAGCCGACTTTTGGGAGTCACTCAATACCACCCCTAGTGGACGTGTTGTTAGAATATCTTTATATATTTTCTTTAATGCCATGTCATTTAACTGTCTAAAGACCAAGTTTGATCCCTGTAAGGGACGGAATAAACTAAACCGTTTTTTCATGGGTTTAGTCAGTTTTAAACATTTTTAATGACTTATTGGACCAACATATTTTGAAGGGGACAAATCTTCCTGAAGCTATTTCGTGACAACGTCTGTAACAGGCTTTGCACTTAGATGGACTCTACAGTGACAGCCTAAGTCAGCTGATTATAGCTGCCGAGAAATCTTGGTATATACTTCAAACTTTGGTGATTGCCAGAGTTTCTCTTTCAGTGGAAAAATACTCAAAGAGCTAATTGTCATTTGGTCGTGATGATCTTGCTCAGTCGTTTACAACTGGTAATTCCAGATGGAGGTTTGTCAAAGTTATTCGTATGGACATTCATTTGAAAATTGTTTGAATTATTTTAAAGACAAAATTATATATCTCTAATATTTCTACCGTCGATGCTCAATCAATTAAATCTTATTTCATAGACCGTTGAGCCGGTGGTTCGGACCCTGACCCCAGCACTTTTTACTGATGTGAGCATTTTAAGTCCCCATTATCTGAAAACTGAGGCTAATATTTGCTAAAGATAATTAGACGGAATGAATATTACGTCCTCCCTCTTTAGCACACAGTTAAAAATTGACCCAGTTACCCGTGCATTTTCGCAGTTGCCTATTATAAATTTACCTACAGGGTTCAATACGTCTACGCTCTTAAACTAAGAAAATTTGCTAAAGATATATTACACCAAATTAGTATTTCGAGGGTGATAGTTATCCAAAATCAAGTTTTGAAGCTTTCGTTTTAAAATTCATTCGTTTTATTATTTTTTGAAGGAAGACTTTTAGTTGTTTGCAGTGGGAGTTGTCAACATTCTAGCAGGTAAGCATAAATAGGTAATAAACCATTGTATGCAAATGATGAACTATTAACCATTGTTAGTAATGAAGTGCGTACCGTACCGTTGTATGCCAGTGATGAAATATAAACCGTTAGAAGCAAATTATGATAAACTATTGTACACAAATAATGAAACGTGCAAAATTGCATACAAATGATGACATATTCACTGTTATATGCAGAAGTATGGTAAAATGTAGCCTATCATTTTTGCAAGGATGACAAATGATGAATGATTTTTCAAGCGATGTTGATAAATTGATGCCATAGTAAATCGTGAGCAATGGGATTTTATAAACTTTGTTTGGCTTACAAGCAAGATGGTATCCCTTATCAATCAAGGTCAAAATAATAAGATGGGAAATAAAGAAAAACATATGTTAATGTGACCACAATGTTAAGCCATGACATCACACCTGCTTGCTTCAAGTTAACTTTTTTATACAAAGTATGATAACTGCAATTGCTAATATCTCAGAAACCGAACATGGGAAATGAATGAACTTTTCACAAGAATGCCTGGAATATGTTCCCCTTAAACATACTTAAAATTGATTTGGCTCTAAGCTATTCTAGGAAATGAAACCAAATCTATTCAAGAAATACTTTACCTGAATAATTTCCATCCCTTGGCTTGATTTTGTATGGCACTCGTGACATGCATTAATACGTTTCTACTAATCTGTTTTAGTTATGTTTTTTTGAAGTTTGAATTTAGCTATTTAGTATATATATCGATAAAATGAACTAGCTGAAGTAGTTGTCAAAGAGATCTTACTGCAAAGACGGAGATTTCGATTACGAAATATAGTTATGATGATGAGCTTTGTAAAGAGGTTGCTTATATTTACGCCGTTTAAAGTAAGATTCAGTACATGGAATTGATTGAGATTTGTTATTTTACTTTCCAGCAGTGATCCAACGAACTCGTAGCTCAAATGACGAGGATCAAGATGATTCCCGAAATCAAATTGTATTGTGCAATATTTTAATCTTCCGTAGGTGTTGGTAGAAAGCCCCACAAGTGTATCTGCTACGGTGTAGGTGTAAGTAATGAAAGCATTGAATGGAGACGAAATTCCTCATATTACCACGAATGAACACTCTTTAACGATTATATTAAAGTAAAGGTAGTTTTTTTTCTATAAAGTACCTTTGTGGTCAACAGTGATTCTCAAAATTCTCCAAATCAAGTGGGAACCAAAAAAAAAAAAATTTGCAAAAATGCCTTCCCTTCCTTCACACTTAAAACGCCTTTAAGTCAATATATTGTGTCGTTAAAGGCAATTTTATTTGTGAAATTACAAGATGAGTAGCTTAAAAACAGTTTTTGAAGATAGAAATTGTGTATACACACATGATGCCGTTAAAGACGATGAAAGGGTCTGTAAGATCGGAAAAGAGTTTTGTAAGTAACTAGACTGCGGCCTAAGAATAAAAGCATTCGTTACATTACATTTAAATGAGCGCGAAGAAAATACTTGTAATAATCAAAACTCTTTTTTGTCAGGAAAGTCATTTCAATTGTAATTTCCCACATGAATAATTTCATTCACACTACCCAAATTGCAAAAACAACAGGATTACATTGAATATTTCTTTGATTTTCAAGTAGTAACAGCAATCTAAGCAACGTTTTAAAACATGATAAGATTGTTTGTCACAACGAACTGAAAAGGTTCAGACAACTCAATAACGCTACTGTTACGTGCAAATGAACAAACGTTGTGCAACATTAAACTTTAGTGAATGATGTTTTTTTTATTAATGGCGCACTCTTTAGTACAATTAGGTGTGAGACATGGCAGTGAGAAACAAACTGACCAGCGTTTAAAGGCGACCATGGCATTAGATGAACTTTTCACCAAAGCTTCAGGCAGAGTTTAAAGAACAACAACCTCCAATGCTAGACATTTGTTCAAAATGACTACACCGTTCCATGCGTTACCTCAAAGGCCTTTCATTAGGTATTTTACAAGACATTCCTGCCAGCAAGTGCGCATCGAAACAACTTGAAGATTCTTGAAGTTGACGACATGTAATGAAGTTTTTGCTGTTTGATAGTTTGGTACAGATGCTGGCCTACACTTGTACCAATCGCCTGTAAATATGGTTATTTGAAACAAGCCCTTCGGGTTGTCACTCCATCTTCCCCTGTGCATAATATATCTGTATTGCCCGAAGACGGTGTCCTTTTAAGTAACGACATCGTTGTAGGACTCATTCCCATTAGCTGTCTCTTACAGGTTTTCCGTGCATAAATGATCTTACCTTCGAAAAGGACCAAAAGCAGAAATATCTTATGATAGTTAGTTGGTTAGATACGATTTAACGACACAACAACACGAATGTGTTACATAGTGTCAGTCAACTAGATAGAAAAGTTCCAAGCTCAGATAAGTGTTCAAGTATTAGCTAAATTCACGTTTGGTTTCCTTTAGTCGCCTCTTACGACAGGCGGAAAATACCCTGGGCATATTCTATACCCCAGCCCCAAGGGGCAACCATGGAGGTGGGGGAGATCGGTTTTGTGGCGCCGACAACCCTCCAGTCATAGGATGGGTAATAACTGCCTCTTGTTTGCATTTTATAAGCGAGAATAGGGAACAAACTACTCACCACACACGACCTCCTCTTCCCTCCTGGATGCAGTTTAACGTCATACCCAAGACTCGAAATCTTTTTATGAAACAAATGCTTAAATATTGTTAGCGGCAGTGAAAGTACCGTGTTCCGCTCCACCAACCGTGAAGCATGTGCTGCACGATAGGGACGGTCCTTTGGATAAGGCAAAGTAGAGCAATCAACAAAATCAAAGACGTGATTATGTAATCATTAAAGATTTTATACCCCTTCTATAGACCGTCTACCTTGACGAGGTGAAGGGGCTTAAAGGACCCCCTCATTTTGAGAGCGATGCTCTTTGAAGACAAAATTATGGAAGGGCTACCACTGGCCACAAGGCTAAGGATAGTGGTCTAAACTAAAGGACGGTTGAACAAGAAAATCAAATACTCTCTGGATTACATTAAAGTGGGCATGACACGGCCACAAAAACCTTTGTATATTGCAAGATTCGATACAGTTTTTTACAAATATCATCTCACACCCCTTTAAAAACCTGTAAAAATTCGGCATAAATAATATTTAAAAGAAAAAGGTTCAAAATCCAATTTCGAAAAATGCCGCAAAAGGTCACCTGACTTTTATGACAGAATTGGCGGCACAAATCCCGCCCTATATAAGAACGCGCATTAGGATGTGGAGCTAATGTAACGCTCGGTAAAGTTATCTTATCTTATCAGCTTCATGGAAATGATTGCATCACAATGCTCACAGAGCGAACGGCGCGGACCATGGTGGGGATTCGGAGCAAATCATTGGCCAATATGCTCGTGGGCATATGCGCGCGTGTGACAAAATCCTGTTTTGTGCAAGAAAGACGCGGTTCAGGCGCTAAAAAGAGAAGCTATGAACATGTATGGACAATCCACAACAAGCGCGTTCCTACTACCAGCGCGTCTTAACTATATGAGCTGTTTGGTGAAGGTGCTATCTGGCTATTGCGAATACTAAGCAATCACGGCGCAATGCACAGATCACGATGTAGTCAGTGGCCACGCTCACTGCTATCGTAGCACGGTGTTTCCAGTGGTGTAATCGCTAACACCATGCGCATCATTCGATGATTGTAAGCTCCCTGGTACAGGTTTGCTAACTGTGCCTCCAATGACGTCACCACCTTGAAACGCGCTCACATACGTTTGTTCTCTTTCGAATTTCAAATTGACTGAGCCTGGCCTGTAATTGGGAGTTGACAACGTCGTATTTCGGTATTTATGGACATAATTTAGTAGGAAAAATGACCTTATGTCAAGGTGTACTCAAAGAATATTTAACGAGAAACTTACTTTGACCGTGTCATGCTCACTTTAACCAAGATGAAAGAGTTACCGCATGTTTTCGTTGTGTCTTTTCTATTTCAGTCTATCGTTGATTATGTAGGCCTAAGCATTGTGAATGCTTTCAAAGGATTTCCCTAGATACAGGAAATATCTTGTAATCGCAAGCTCGACAATGACGTTTGCTATGTTTGAACAGTCCAACGGGACATGGTCGTATCATTTTACAAGTGGCGTAAACACGATTTTATGGCGTATTACTTTTCCTTGACATGTTTCCATGCTGGTCTCTTTTTTGTATGAAATTGGCATTATGACAAACTACTAAAATTCACATATCTTGATCTTGGTTGTCCCTGTCATCTTCTACGGGAAAAACTCATGTTTCTTGACGATGTTACAATGTTAAGTCGTCGATTACGTTTGCTTGAAAATAAGATGAAAAGCTGAATTGTGCAGTGATCAGTTTTGTTTTCGCATTATTGGGGCAACCGGCGCGGAGGTAATGTTTACCCTGAGGGACTTTTCCTATGTTTTCCTTTCATCTCGTTTCTTTTTAATAAATTCCAACAATAACAAACTCATTACGTTATTTGAATACATACATAAATATACACAACAGAAGATATACAGGCTACTTATATACACTCTTACACTTACATACGTTGTACAATTAAATACGTAATGCAAATGATCTTACTTAAATTTTACAATCACCTAGCTAACCAAACACAATGAAGGGCAAACACCTCTAAGGGGCTTAATATCGATGACGGTTTCAACGTTCAGGCGAGCAAGTCCAGTGCACGCTCTAAATAGGTCCTTTGTTCAGTTTCGCTGAAGCATCTTATCCCTTTTCATTTCATGGCTTGGGACTTTTCGTTTTATTTGGTACTCTTTACGTAGTGGTTCAGTTTGTATTTGTTGTAACTCGACAAAGGGCCCCGTGTGATCCGAAAATTTGGATATGTTTCGCCGAGTTTTTATGTATTTGTTATTTGCTATTGGTGATGCTCTTTTCAATAATGTATATAAATCAATCAATCAATCAATCAATCAATCAATCAATCAATCAATCAATCAATCAATCAATCAATCAATCAATCAATCAATCAATCAATCAATCAATCAATCAATCAATCAATCAATCAATCAATCAATCAATCAATCAATCAATCAATCAATCAATCAATATATATATTTAAATATATGTATATATATATATTTATATATATATATATATATATATATATATATATATATATATATATCTATATTTACCTAATTGTGAAATAAGGGAAAAGTTTGGGTCAAAATATCAACGTTATGGGGAAATTACGGTTAGGGGGGAAATTTACGTTCCACTTTACGTTTTCACACACTGTTTTAATGGGATGATGTTAGTGTATAGTAAAATGCATACAGGGGAACGTAACATGCTTAGTTACTTCAATCTTGGCCAAATTACGGACTCCTTTCTGTTAACACGCATAACTAAAGAACATTGAATTAACGTACATGTATATGTTTTTCCTTAAAGTCGAAATATACAGTTATGTACTTTATTGTTTTTCATTTCGCCTAAATGTATTAAGATATACAAATTTCCCCTCTAATGTTCAATCCAGTGGTATATATATATATATATATATATATGTATATATATATATATATATATATATATATACATATATACATATATTTGCCTAATTCGGCACTTAGGGGGGAAGTTGTTGTTGAAAAGTCGACCTTTTTGGGGCGAAATATAAGTTTCGCCGTAACGTTTCTACACACTTTTTCTATAGGAATACGTAAACGGAAAGGGGCGCCCTCCTAGACTTACAAAGTAGATACAATTACTTCAAAGTAGTCAAATTTACGGACACCTGGCTGTTAACACGAACGGATGGCTGGCCATTGAAATAACGTTGTTTGTATGTTTAGACGTTAGGGCGAATTTTTTTTCTTATGTATTTTATTGTTATTTTTTCGCCCTATGTACGAGCAGATATAACAATTTTCCCTTAAGGTGGGAATTAGCGTTATATATATGCATATATTTTCTGTTGTATTTTATGTTTTTGTATTTTGATTCTCCTTTTAACCTTTTGCTTTTTCTACTAGGACCTTAACGTTTTTACTTTTTACTCCCTTCTTGCGTAATTAGCCTTGAATATAAGTGTAAATCATTTTATTGGTCATACAATTGGCTGAGGAAGTCTGAATAAATAGTCGAAAGCTTCCAACAACACCGTGAATTTTGTGCATATTCTTTGGAACGCAGTTGAGTATGGTATTTTCTACTCCATGTATATATATATATATATATATATATATATATATATATATATATATATATATTTCTCTCTCTCTATATATATATATATATATATATTTCTATATATATATATATATATATATATATATATATATATATATATATATATATATATATATATATATATATATATATATATATATATATATGTATTTATATAAGGTTGAATACTGCGTAGCACTGGTAAAGTATGAAGGTAAACAGATTGGAATGATAAAAAGGGCTTATATATATATATACTCTACCTTGAGTCGTTCACTGCCCATAAAATGTATCATCTGGGTTCTTTTGCCATTGAATGAAAAAAATCTACTCGAGGATCTCCAGAAGAAAATGACAACAGCTCAATATCTCAAAAAAAAACTAGCCCCGTTTTACGAAGAAATTTTCCCAGCTTAGCCTTTAATCCTATATCACCCTTCCGAGGCTTCAGACATGACTTAAAATAGTTGCAAAAATTATTTAAAATGTTTCTATGGTATATTGATAGCAATATTTTCCTAAAGTTTATTTATTTTCTTTATTGGTTTCGCTGATAAGAGAAACCTATGCAATCATTATGGCGTGTGCGTATGTATGTGTGTATGTGCGTGTGTGTGTGTGGATGTGTGTTTGTGTGTATGTGTGTGTGTGTGTGTTTGTGACACTTTGCTCGTTAACACGATATCTCAAGATAGGAATGTCTGACAGTTTTCAAACTTGGTACATAGATGCACCATATTAAGAGGAAGAACCCTATTGTTTTTGCAGAGTTCAAAGGTCATTTGGAGTCACAGGGGGTCAAAGTCTGAAAATCTTGTTAACACGATATCTAAAGAAAGGAAGCTTTGGTAGATTTCATATTTGGTATGTTGATGCGTTATGGTCAAGAGATGGTCCCTATTGTTTTGCGTGGAGGTCAAAGGTCATCTAGGGTCACTGGGGGTCAAAGTCTGAAAATCTCATTAAGACGATATCTCATGATAGGAAGCTCGGGTGGATTTCATATTTGGTATGTAGATGCGTTATAGTCAGGAAATGGTCCTTAATGTTTTTCATGGAGGTCAAAGGTCATCTGGGGTCACTGGGGTCAAATTCTGAAAATCTTGTTAAGACGATATCTCAAGATAGGAAGCTTGGGTGGATTTCATCTTTAGTATGTTGATGTCTTATAGTCAAGAGATGGTCCCAATTGTTTTTCGCGGAGGTCAAAGGTCATCTGGGGTCACTGGGGGTCAAAGTCTGAAAATTTCGCTAAGACAATATCTCAAGATAGGAAGCTTGGGTCAATTTCATATTAGGTATGTTAATGCGTTATAGTCAAGAGATGGTCCCTATTGTTTTTTGCGGAGGTCAAAGGTCATCTGGGGTCACCAGGGATCAAATTATGAAAATCTGGTTAACGTGATATCTCAAGATAGGAAACTTGAATAGATTTTATATTTGGTGTGTGGGTGGGTTGTAGTTAGTTGTAATTGTTATTGGTAGAGGTCAAGGGTCATCTGGGGTCACGGGGGGTCAAAGTCTGAAAATCTTGTTAACACGATATCTGAAGATACGGATGTCTGACAGTTTTCAACCTTATTACATAGATGCGCCGTATTGAGAGGAAGAACCCTATTGTTTTTGGCAGAGGTCAAAGGTCATTTGGGGTCACCAGGGGTCAAAGTCTGAAAATCTTTTTAACACGATATCTCAAGATAGGAAGCTTTGGTAGATTTCATATTTGGTATGTTGATGCGTTATGGTCAAGAGATGGTCCCTATTGTTTTGCGTGGAGGTCAAAGGTCATCTAGGGTCACTGGGGGTCAAAGTCTGAAAATCTCATTAAGACGATATCTCAAGATAAGAACCTTGGGTGGATTTCAAATTTGATATGTTGATGCGTTATAGTCAGGAAATGGTCCCCCATGTTTTTCATGGAGGTCAAAGGTCATCTGGGGTCACTGGGGGTCAAATTCTGAAAATCTCGTTAAGACGATATCTCAAGATAGGAAGCTTGGGTGGATTTCATTTTTAGTATGTTGATGTGTTATAGTCAAGAGATGGTCCCAATTGTTTTTCGCGGAGGTCAAAGGTCATCTGGGGTCACTGGGGGTCAAAGTCTGAAAATTTGGCTGAGACAATATCTCAAGATAGGAAGCTTGGGTCAATTTCATATTAGGTATGTTAATGCGTTATAGTCAAGAGATGGTCCCTATTGTTTTTTGCGGAGGTCAAAGGTCATCTGGGGTCAACAGGGATCAAATTATGAAAATCTGGTTAACGTGATATCTCAAGATAGGAAACTTGAATAGATTTTATATTTGGTGTGTGGGTGGGTTGTAGTTAGTTGTAATTGTTATTGGTAGAGGTCAAGGGTCATCTGGGGTCACTGGGGGTCAAAGTCTGAAAATCTTGTTAACACGATATCTGAAGATACGGATGTCTGACAGTTTTCAACCTTATTACATAGATGCGCCGTATTGAGAGGAAGAACCCTATTGTTTTTGGCAGAGGTCAAAGGTCATTTGGGGTCACCAGGGGTCAAAGTCTGAAAATCCTTTTAACACGATATCTCAAGATAGGAAGCTTTGGTAGATTTCATATTTGGTATGTTGATGCGTTATGGTCAAGAGATGGTCCCTATTGTTTTGCGTGGAGGTCAAAGGTCATCTAGGGTCACTGGGGGTCAAAGTCTGAAAATCTCATTAAGACGATATCTCAAGATAAGAACCTTGGGTGGATTTCAAATTTGATATGTTGATGCGTTATAGTCAGGAAATGGTCCCCCATGTTTTTCATGGAGGTCAAAGGTCATCTGGGGTCACTGGGGGTCAAATTCTGAAAATCTCGTTAAGACGATATCTCAAGATAGGAAGCTTGGGTGGATTTCATTTTTAGTATGTTGATGTGTTATAGTCAAGAGATGGTCCCAATTGTTTTTCGCGGAGGTCAAAGGTCATCTGGGGTCACTGGGGGTCAAAGTCTGAAAATTTGGCTGAGACAATATCTCAAGATAGGAAGCTTGGATCAATTTCATATTAGGTATGTTAATGCGTTATAGTCAAGAGATGGTCCCTATTGTTTTTTGCGGAGGTCAAAGGTCATCTGGGGTCACCAGGGATCAAATTATGAAAATCTGGTTAACGTGATATCTCAAGATAGGAAACTTGAATAGATTTTATATTTGGTGTGTGGGTGGGTTGTAGTTAGTTGTAATTGTTATTGGTAGAGGTCAAGGGTCATCTGGGGTCACTGGGGGTCAAAGTCTGAAAATCTTGTTAACACGATATCTGAAGATACGGATGTCTGACAGTTTTCAACCTTATTACATAGATGCGCCGTATTGAGAGGAAGAACCCTATTGTTTTTGGCAGAGGTCAAAGGTCATTTGGGGTCACCAGGGGTCAAAGTCTGAAAATCTTTTTAACACGATATCTCAAGATAGGAAGCTTTGGTAGATTTCATATTTGGTATGTTGATGCGTTATGGTCAAGAGATGGTCCCTATTGTTTTGCGTGGAGGTCAAAGGTCATCTAGGGTCACTGGGGGTCAAAGTCTAAAAATCTCATTAAGACGATATCTCAAGATAGGAACCTTGGGTGGATTTCAAATTTGATATGTTGATGCGTTATAGTCAGGAAATGGTCCCCCATGTTTTTCATGGAGGTCAAAGGTCTTCTGGGGTCACTGGGGGTCAAATTCTGAAAATCTCGTTAAGACGATATCTCAAGATAGGAAGCTTGGGTGGATTTCATTTTTAGTATGTTGATGTGTTATAGTCAAGAGATGGTCCCAATTGTTTTTCGCGGAGGTCAAAGGTCATCTGGGGTCACTGGGGGTCAAAGTCTGAAAATCTCATTAAGACGATATCTCATGATAGGAAGCTCGGGTGGATTTCATATTTGGTATGTAGATGCGTTATAGTTAGGAGATGGTCCCTATTGTTTTTTGCGGAGGTCAAAGGTCTTCTGGGGTCACCAGGGATCAAATTATGAAAATCTGGTTAACGTGATATCTCAAGATAGGAAACTTGAATAGATTTTATATTTGGTGTGTGGGTGGGTTGTAGTTAGTTGTAATTGTTATTGGTAGAGGTCAAGGGTTATCTGGGGTCACTGGGGGTCAAAGTCTGAAAATTTTTTAAACACGATTTCTCAAGAAATGAAACTTGGATAGATTTCATACTTGGTATGTGGACGGGTTATGGTCAGGTTATGGTCTCTGTAGTCTTTGGCGGAGGTCAAAGGTCATCTGGGGTCACAGATGGTCAAAGTCTTAAAATATTGTAAACACACATCTCAAGATAGGAAATTTGGATAGATTTTATATTTGGTATGTTGATGGGTTATGGTCAGGAGGAAACTTGGATAGATTTTATAATTGGTATGTTAATGGGTTATGGTCAGGAGATGGTCCCTATTGTTTTTGGCGGAGTTCAAAGGTCATCTGGGGTCAACGGGGGTCAAAGTCTGAAAATCTTGTTAAAGTGATATCTCAAGGTGTCTATCTACCTATCTATTTATTGCTTTTGTTGAGGTCAAAAAAGCATCTGGAATAACAAAATTATCTTTTGAACATGCTAGTATAACATTTGAGTGAGAAGATAATGGCGCATGATGGCAAATTTGAAACAGTAAAATTTTTGTATCATCGAAACCTCAATGCATTTTTGCAGTATCAATATAATTTTATTCAAAATATTTCAAAATCACTCCTTAAGGCGTAGGATACATGTAGGTGACCGACTCAAAGTACACTTGCCAAACTAAACGCACCCAACACTTGTGTTAGGAATCTCTTCACTTCGTAAAAGTTTTTACAAGAAATACACTCTCAATTCCAGGATTATTAGAAGCAAAGTTTGTTAGAACATGGGTTAAAATATGAATTAAATACTTACTTTAAATAAATACATTTTTGGTGCATTTCCGTTGAGTGACCGACTCATGATACAACCATTCAATATATATATATATATATATATATATATATATATATATATATATATATATATATATATATATATATATATATATATATATATATATATATATATATATATTTATATGACATATTAGTGAGTTCCACGTATGCTCCATATCGATAAGAAAACCAAAACAATGATAAAAACCACGATATTCAGAGCACAATAGTTTGTATTTGAAACGAATATTTCGGGCACTCCTGTGCCCTTCAACTGCGTTATAACAAATGTAGCAAAATTGAAACAAACAAAAGCTGTAGCGAAAACCGCCAAACACGCAGTCTGAGATGTATTTATGCGCACAGTACGTACGCCTTTGAGAGAAAAGTCGCGGCGCGCAAGGAAGGTGAACTGTTGCTAAGGACTAACGGTTGCTAGCAAAGCTAAAACCACTGAGCACGCACAAGTCTTTGTTAAGGCCCTGTTTGTGCGTATTAAGGGCTTTAATCCACTTACTCTCCGCTCGGAGTCACTGGTTTGTTGTCGTGAACCCCGAGCAGAGGAGTAAACAACGCAGATTAGAGAAATTATGACCTAATCTGAAATAATGATTAGAAACGGGAAGGTTGTCTTTGTCGATCATTGACTTTTTGTGATTGTTAGATCGCAACCTAAACTTGGGGCCCGTCTGACCAACGGTGTCACCTTCCTCGCACGCAGTACAACATAAAAGGTATACAACATTAGGAGAATTACAATCAAGGGAAGGCGGTCGGATAGAAACAGTTGATCCAGGTGGAGTAAATTATCGATCTGTTATAATGAACTGACATACTTGACATCTTGGCTTATCACATTTCTTATTGCCAGTGCTTAAAGACTGAACTAACTTAGATGTCAGTAGAGTCTTTAAGTTAGGAGGCTGTCTCCTGGCTTTTAGAGGAGGATCCCGAAACAAATCAGGTATAGAACGTTTGTTTCGAAGTACATCAAAATCGTGACGAATTATATTGTGTAAGTTCTCGGGTTTAAGGGAATAATCGAGAACAAGGGGGATACGAGAACTGCTGGCTTTAGATTTATACAAGAGCAGTTGGGATCTGGAATACCTCGATGCTCTTACAATACTCTCCTTAATTAGTTTGAGCGGATAGTCATTTTCAAGGAAGACGCCCGCTAGATAACCAACATGTCTGTCGTACTCAAACTGAGAGGAGCAGATACGTTTAATACGAATACATTGTGAAAATACTATGGATTTTTTCAGACTAACATGATGAGAACTATTAAAGTTGAGATAAGTATGTGTATCCGTCGGTTTGCAATATAGGGTTGTACCAATAACATTATGTCTAAGCTGAATTAGAACATCGAGAAAGGGAATTTCAACATCAGAATAACTATGGGTGAATTTGATAGACGTATGAAAGTCATTACAAGATCTCAAAAAGACTTTAAGATTATCGAGTCCATGCGGCCAAATGAAAAATATATCAACAATATACAGAGAGTACTGGTAAGGTTTTAACTGGGAATGTGACAATAACTTACTTTCTAAGTCAGCCATAAATAGTATATCATAACTAGGGGCCATTCTACTACCCATTGCAGTAGCACAGATCTGGAGGTAGTGACTTCCATTAAATTCAAAATTGTTGTGTTTTAGAATAGAGTTAATTAAACACAAAAATTCTTTGATAAAAGAATTCGAGAAACCATTAGCGGAGAGCAAAGATTTACATGCGGAAACACCATCATGAGGGATATTAGTGTACAGGGCACTGACATCCAAAGTGACCAACAAAGAACCAGGGGGGAATATTGTCGATATCTTCCAAAATTCTAAGGAAGTGCGTAGTGTCCTGCACGTAACTACTTATAGTAGATAATAATGGATTAAGAACACTATCGGTGTAACCTGCGAGATGTTCAGAAAGGGTTCCGATATATATGTATATATATATATATATATATATATATATATATATATATATATATATATATATATATATTTATATATAACCGTAATAGTAAAAATTAAAAATTAATTAGTAATGTCAACCAGGCAATGGTAAAGTGCTCAACCCTGTGAAGGGAGCTGTAATATTGAAAAGGTTGCAATAAGTTCTTACAACATAGCTTTACAGAACTGTTTCGTAAGGGCCAATAATGTAGGTCCTCACTCCTCAGAAGCCTGAAGGAGAATGATGTAAATAACGTTAGATACGTATATACTAGCTGCTTTTGAACGTGTCCGTTTTTAAGCACGTGTTCTTTCCGTGTTCGATGTGAACAGGCACGAACGGTGTACCAGTTCGTATATATATATATATCTATATATATATATATATATATATATATATATATATATATATATATATATATATATATATATATATATATATATATATATATATATAAGACAAAGATCGTGTCAAATCTTCTGAGGCAACAAGATATTAAAAACGGTAAAGAGTTCAAAACTTAAAAGTTTTAAAATGGCAAAGTTCAGATGTTAAAAATGCACTACGTTTCTCTAAGGATATGGTTAAATTAATAGAAGGAATAAACGAGAAAGGACCTTTGCCACTATCAACGGGTATGTTTACAATAGATGTCAAAGCCATGTACCCCAGTATGCCTCAGCATTTAGGTATAAAAGGAGTTAGAAAGGCCTTGGATTCTCGCCAAATTAAAAAACCCTCTACTGATAATTTGATTGATTGTTTAAAGCTTTGTCTCACAGAGAACCATTTTGAATTTAATGGAAACTTTTTTACCCAGGTACACGGTACCTCTATAGGTCCTAAAATGGCCCCCGGGTACGCCTGTTTAGGTATGGGCATTGTTGAAGAAGAATTATGGCAAAAGTGTTCTCTTTCGCCCACTGTGTGGTCTCATTACATTGACGATATCTGGGGTCTCTGGCCCCATGGACCAGATCTTTTTAAAGAGTTTATGAAAACTCTTAATAATCTTCACCCTGGTGAGCTTGAGTTTACTTCGTGTTTTAGTTTTGATTCCCTTCCTTTCCTTGATCTGCATATTTTTCGCAATTCTGAGGGTTATCTCAATACTGACCTTTTTGTTAAACCTACGTTCAAAAATCTTTATCTCAAATATAATTCTTATCATAGCAAACATGTTCTTGATAATATTGCTTACGGTCAGGCTCTCCGTATCCGTACTATCTGTTTTACAGAAGAATCTGCTCAAAAAACCTTAATACCCTTAAAAGTAATCTGATTGAAAGAAGGTATCCCACGAGTATTGTTACCGAGAAGGTGAATAAAGCCTGTACTGTTCCGAGAAGGACGCTTCTCAACCGTAACCGCTCCATTTGTGCTAGGAGGAGTTTTAATGCCCCCTTGGTAGTTACCCGTAACCCAAGGTTACCTCCCCTAAACAAGATTATTAAGAAGCATTTTCATATTCTTAAATCGTCCCCCACCTCTAATAAAAGTTTTTCTAACCCGCCCCCCAGTAGTTTACAGACAACCTCCTAATTTAAAATCTTTACTGGTAAGAGCTAAAATACGTCATAATGCAGAGAATGCAGAGAGGTTGTTTCAAGACACACGATAAAAGGTGTGTCACCTGTAGTGTTTTACGTGAAACTTCTGTCGTTCAAAGTTTTAATACAGGTCAGAATTTTCAGGTGGGGGGGGGGGGGGGATTTAACTTGTACCACCAAAGGCGTAATCTACTTCATTAATTGTTTGGATTGCCATAAGCAGTATGTGGGTGAAACGGGATTAGAGCTTAGAAGTAGACATAGGGGTCACCGACAGGAGTTTAGAAAAGGTCAAACTCCCATTGGTAAGCATTTTAAGGTGTGTAAAAATTTCGAATTAATAGGTATAGAAAAGCTACGTAACAATAATAAGAAAACTAGAGAGGAGGTTGAATTGAAATGGATTTACCGGTCGAATACTCTTGCCCCTATAGGTCTTAACGTAAAAGATGTAAGCCTCAATAGAGCATTGCCTAATAGCTAGTACTTTTTCCATTACTGTTATTTCTTAGCACGTGAGCAAGGGGAGTGTATCTCCCCGAAACGTAGTGCATTTTTAACATCTGAGCTTTGCCATTTTAAAACTTTTAAGTTTTGAACTCTTTACCGTTTTTAATATCTTGTTGCCTCAGAAGATTTGACACGATCTTTGTCTTCAGTATTTTATTAAAATTTCAGATCGTTTTAACAGTATGCCGTGTGTTTTGTGCATGTTTCTTGTTATCGTTTATATATATATATATATATATATATATATATATATATATATATATATATATATATATATATATATATATATATATATATATATATATATATACAGCCAAAAGGTTTGAAGTAGATCTTTCGAGGAATACTACCTCTTTGTCAATACTTGGTCAGAGAATGTCAATGGCTAGAAAAGCTAAGAAAAAAAAAATGGCTAGAAAAGCTAAAGAAAATTTCTGGGAACTCAATCTCAAAACCACATCGCCTTTCGGCTTGAACATCAGGAGCGATTTACCAGCTTGCTGATAATACCAACCAAAATAATCCGATAAGGCCATTCCGGCCTAACAATTTCTCTAATTACTTTGAAGAGGATTTTCCTATTGTTGATGGGTTACGCCCGAGTAATCCGATCAGACCCTCCCGGTCAATCAACCTGCTCAATTGCCTTAAGAAGGATTATCCTGTCACAATAGAGGTGAGACCATTGTCAACACCTTTAAAAGCTTCCAAAATTTCTCACTCCTTGTCATTCTCTGACCAAGTATTGACAAAGAGGTAGTATTCCTCGAAAGCTCTACTTCAATCCTTTTGGCTGTTTAATTTATCTAAATTCTAGCCTTCCGCTATTTGTATCTCCTCGGAGATCCAGCCTTTCAATTCTGTAGCACCGTTGTTTTACAGTTTCTCCGTCATGTTTATATATTTCTTTCACTGTTTGCATCAATTTTGATCCAACCTTGCTACACCCATGGAGAGTACTTTGGAAACTTTCAGATTACTTCGACGCCTGTGCGAAAAACGTGTCAGGTATCGACATCACCTTTCCAACTATAAAACGTACCGAGCAAACAATACGGTACCGAAAGGGCTTCAAATTAAAGTCCCTACCGGCTTGCCACTCTCCGACAGTGGAAGCTACGCCAACTGGAAAGGTATACTCAGGAAAACGTCTCTCAGACTGATGGAAGTACAAATTGGAAATTGTCGGAAAACCATCAACGAACTCAATCACCAAATTGATTCCAAAACCAGGAAGCTAAAAAGAGAGCTTCCCAAATCCGAGCTTCAAAACAAGCTTCGGTTTATCTCCCAGGACTGTCTCCGACTCTCTCGTACTCTAAATTCTAGGCAACAACGCAAGTTTCAAAGAGATCATGTCACTTCAAACCATGTGACTGTCACTTCAAATCAAGTGATTTCAAATTTTCAGAAAAGCAGTCTCGCAGATTTATTCGTAAACCGGTTACCGAGCCTTCCACCGCCACCACCGCGTTTATAAGCATATCGTGTCAGCTTTCTGAAGGAGAAACTAAAATTCTCTCGAAGGGACTCAATTTCTGCCCCAAAGCAAGGCAGACTGACACGCAGAAATTATCGCTAGACATGAAAGCGTTTTTCCGACGCTTGCGCCTTCGGGAGTATTTTGCTGACGAAGACGGCCTAAATTCTCCACCGGACAACGATATATCGTATCAATTTAAACCAAAAAGCACCTGGAACCCACCAAAGGGGCGTTGTCCGCAACTGGAATCATTTATTTCGACCATTGAAGAAGATGTGAAAAACCACACCCCTTCCCCAGATTTCCGCGACAATCTCACAAAAAGTGAACGTCAGGCCATTCGAAGTCTACGGCATCGTGATGATATTGTTATCAAGCCGGCAGACAAAGGCTCTGCGATTGTTGCAATGGGGACTCAATTTTACAGGGAGGAAGCCCCCAGATTACTTGGCAATCCCGACCACTACAGACGTCTAGACTCAGATCCCACTTCGGAAATAGCGAAAAAAGTGGAGGCGGCCATCAAAAAGATGGTTCGCAACGGCTCCATTGACTCTGAAACCGGCCCGAATCTCCTCCAGGTAGGTCCTAAACCAGGCCGTTTCTATTTTCTGCCCAAAATTCACAAAACGGGTAGTCCGGGCAGACCCATTATTTCCGTCAACGGGACTGCTACGGAAAAAAATTCTAAATTTGTTGACCTGCTTATCCAACCCCTGGTTCCAACCCTTCCCTCCTACGTTCAGGACACTACGGACTTCATCCGCAAAATCGGGAAGATCAAAAATCTCCCGTCGGACACAATTCTGGCCACTCTTGACGTGTCCTCGTTGTACACAAACATACCAAATGAGGAAGGCATCTCCGCTTGCACCAACGCCTTCAATCCGATTCGGGGCAAAACTCCCACCAAGAAAGACTTAGGCGAACTCATGCATCTGATTTTGACCAACAACAATCTCATTTTTGGTGATCACCACTACCTCCAAATTCATGGTACAGCCATGGGAACCAAAATGGCTCCCTCATTTGCTAACTTGTTTATGGACAACTTCGAGCAAAAATTTCTGTCTCGACAAAATTTGAAACCACAAATTTGGTTACGCTTCATAGACGACATCTTCATGATCTGGCCCCACGGTGAAGACTGTCTAAAAATTTTTATTGAAAACATCAATTCGTTCCATCCCACCATCAAATATACGGCCGACCATTCCAGGTCCAGTGTCCACTTCCTGGACACCACTGTAACCATAGAAATTGGTTCACTCTAAACAGACTTGTTCAACAAACCAACGGAAAAGCACAACTACCTTCTACCCAGCAGTTGCCATCCTCCGCACTGCACCAAAAACATTCCGTACAGTCAAACATTCCGCATAAAACGCATCTGTTCCTCTGAAACAGATTTTGACACTCGGGCAAAGGAACTATCTGGTTACCTCCGTAACCGGCAGTATTTTCGGGGTTCAATTGAAAATGCCATCAAAAAGGCAAAAGAAACCCCTCGCTCGCAAACTCTGACGTACAAAACTCGTCAGCGCAATTCCGACAGAGTGCCGTTGGTAACTGAGTACCATCCCGGTCTACCACCACTAGCCAAATTCATCAAAAAGCATATGCCCACACTTCAGAGCACCGATCGCCTAAGGTCTATCTTTCCCCAACCCCCTGTTGTTGCCTTCAAGCGGCCCTCAAATTTACGGGACATTTTGGTTCGGGCAAAATTCCAGGACAAAGCCTCAGTCGAGGAAAACAACGAAAATTTTGGTTGTTCACTTTGCCCTTCCAACTGCAAGACGTGCGCCCTGGTTGATTCCACAAAAGGCTTCCAGAGCAATCAAAATGCACGCACCTTCCAAATTAGACAAGAAAGTAATTGTCTTTCCAAAAATGTCATTTATCTCATATACTGCAATTTATGTGGTGTGCAGTATATCGGAGAATCTAAAAATACTCTTCGAATGAGAATGACACAGCACAGGTCAGCAATTAAAACCAAAAAGGTTGAACAACCTGTTGCAAACCATTTCAATTTGCCTCATCATTCTATCAAAAACTTACGGGTCATTGCTATCGACCAAAACGATAAATGGACCGACAAAGCTAGAAAAGCTAAAGAAAATTTCTGGGAACTCAAATCTCAAAACCACATCGCCTTTCATCTTGAACATCAGGAGCGATTTACCAGCTTGCTGATAATACCAACCAAAATAATCCGATAAGGCCATTCCGGCCTAACAATTTCTCTAATTACTTTAAAGAGGATTTTCCTATTGTTGATGGGTTACGCCCGAGTAATCCGATCAGACCCTCCCGGTCAATCAACCTGCTCAATTGCCTTAAGAAGGATTATCCTGTCACAATAGAGGTGAGACCATTGTCAACACCTTTAAAAGCTTCCAAAATTTCTCACTCCTTGTCATTCTCTGACCAAGTATTGACAAAGTGGTAGTATTCTTCGAAAGCTCTACTTCAATCCTTTTGGCTGTTTAATTTATCTAAATTCTAGCCTTCCGCTATTTGTATCTCCTCGGAGATCCAGCCTTTCAATTCTGTAGCACCGTTGTTTTACAGTTTCTCCGTCATGTTTATATATATATATATATATATATATATATATATATATATATATATATATATATATATATATATATATATATATATATATATATAAAGACAATTCTAGATAAATCAATAAGTTTTCGTTTATCCAAACATTTCACTAGTGACTCAAAAAACCACTCATTGTCTAATTTAAGATGTTTCCTACTCAATTCTAATTACCTTTCTGTCATTCAAAGGTTTAAATCCGAAAGTAAATGGATGCTGAACCTGTCCACACATACCCGCGGCCTAAACAAAGACCTGGGTATTTTGAGCGACTTCAATTCTGTGGTTTTCAGGGAAGCCGACACTTTTTAACAGTCTTGGTCTAGCTTTTGTGTTTTTTTTTTCTCTTTTTCTCTCTTTCTTGTTGTTGGTAAATTTTTCTCAACTCCGCATTGACGCTGATGACGAAGAAAGGTGTCTTTGAAATATACGTTTTTCTTATGTAGTATGTGCTCTAATATTGTCATATTTGTGGTGTTTTGTACTTAATCTTATATATATATATATTTATATATATGTATGTATATTTATACACATGAATAGTATCACAAGCATGCTAAGAGTGCTCAATACCGAAAAGGCAGTGGTATATATATAAATATATATATATATATATATATATATATATATATATATATATATATATATATATATATATATATATATATATATATATATATATATATATATATATATATATATATATATATTGTGAACTTAATGATGATAGCTAAATAAATGAAATAAGATGAGAAAAATAAAGATTTGCCTTGGAAAAACTGTACAAATTAGTAATTAATAGAATCAAAAATGAAATAACAGGACAAAAGTAACGAGCTCAAGAAAGAAAAAAAAGGAGAAACCAAAAAGTGCTTCAATTCAACTAAAACGAAATAGTAACATTCAATTAAAAAAAATCGAACCAAGGTGATACGAATACATTATGAGCCCAGGTAACTGGGAACAGAAAATCAGCATGGTTTTTTTTTTTTACACTGATAGAAGTGAAAAAAAATCGATTCCTAGTCTATATATATGTAACGACTTCGTTTACTCTTAATCAGTAGAACATTGCCAACTCACAGTTTAAAACACTTGCAGCTACGTGGATATTCATATGTATACTGGTATCATCAAACAAGCATAAGCACCTTAAAGGAGAATGGAAGTCTCATTTTGGAATTTGTGACTGGCAAAAGTATTCCATACCTACCTTAAATATAACAATAATGAAGAATCTGAACTTAGATTTGAGCTTAGAAAGATACTATAAAAACCATCGGTATCCGCTTACTGCCATCAGGGAGCTGCTATTAGAAGGAGTTAATACGGCATCTCTTTCCTTTGTACCCGCCTTCTTGCCGCCAAGGCCACTTGTTTTGTCTAGCACTTGAAGTTTGAATAGGATTTAAACAATCTAACTAAGGGTTCGTGTCGTCTGCTACGATTGGAAATGTTTTAATTAATTTCGTCCATTGCTTTAACGTTGCCAGTCGCTTTATTTTGCAATTGATTCTCAGCTTTCAACGCGATGCAACGCTTATGGCACCATTCACGCTTTATTGCCGGTAACATTATGAGTATAAATATACATTTCTCGTTTTGCGAAAATGTGCGGAAAATCAGAAAATACTGAAGCAAAATATAGTCTTACACCTCTCTTTAGTCAATTATACATTTTGTCAGCGTGGTAGTCTTTTCTTACAGGTTAGTCTTTTAAGACTTCGTAGAGATTTGCAGCCGTTTTGATTCATTAGACAATACTTCTTAATTGTCTGTCGGTAAAAAGGCTTGGATCAAAGGATTGTTATCTTTAATTTAAGTAGGTCTAAATAAGACTTACCGGGTATCATTGTGTAAACTGAAAAGGATCAGACAAAAGGAGCGGGTGTTCTAAACTTAAATAATCCCTTATGAATAGACACTCTACTTATCGATAAGTAGCCGTAATTGGATTACCATAAATTAAAGTTTTCGATGTATCTCCTTCTAATAGCAGCTCCCTGCTGCCATAGAACGGACACCTTTTCATGACTAGGAAGCAGTTAGAAGGAGTCTCGACTAAACCCAAAATTTATACTGATCATCTAACTATTAGTAAAGCATGTGGAGGAAATCATTTTGATCTTTATAATTAAAGATCTAGGAATGTAAAGGCATTCAGTTCCAGTAGCTCACCAGTCTCGACTGGTATTATTCCATTCACGCTGCATTTGTTACTCTAACCAGGGGGCTGTTCCATTACAGCTCCCTGCTCTAACAATAGGATTACAGGGAGCCCAGCAGAGACTGAGCACAAAGAAGAAACACCGTTTAAATGAAGTGAGATTTTCCCAACCTTTCTTTCATAAAGTCCGATTTCTTTCCGATTCAGAACCATTCTCTAAAGATGTTTGTTTAACAAAAGCACAATTTTCATCTAGCTTCGCCCGCCGATGTGTGTTGAATTTCCTCATGCATTGATGCTTCTACTTAAAGGAAAATCAAAGTTTCGAAAGCTTTTCCTGGCTCTGGAAATAAAAAAAAATCAGAAATATACCTGATGTGACAATCACGTCACACCGGTTAAATACAGTGGTGGTTTTCTAACTTTTTCGTTCATAAAATTCCAAATGTCTATAGTATATGCTCGAGACCGGTCTTGGGACCGGCTTTCTCCGGTCTCGGCACCCTTTGGTTTCGGTCTCGGTCACGGACCCTAGTGGTCTCTGAAGTTGTTCTGATCTCGTCTCGTGACCGGCCAAAAATTTGTTGTTTTTAATTTTTAAATATAATGATGAAACTTTTAAAATAAAAAAAAAAAAAAAAACTGAAAGAAGTGAAGTGTTTCTTTGTAAGATGCATAGATAACTTTACTTCTTTAACTATTTATCCATAAGTGATGTGCTTGATGTCCATTGTTATTTTATGAGGGATTTCAATAAATTTTATCTAACCTTATACCTTAGCTTTATTAACTTATAGTTTATTTTTCAAAAACTTTAAGCTTTGAAAAATATTGAAGAAACAGTATTCATCCAATTAGTCCACATACTCCATCTGTTATAAGGGTTTAACTTTATTCTGTTATTAGGACATAGGATATTACTCTGTGTAATCAGTAGAGACAATCCGGCACTGCTCTGTATTGGCTGCCCACGGTGTGTTGAATTCCTCTAATTCTCAGTCTTCGTTTCGTGTCATCCATTTCTGGCTTTTATAGATTTTACTCAATCTGGCTAGCAATTGCCCTGAATGGCTGAATTGAAAAACAGGATGAGCAAATATACCACATCAAAATTTCTCAAGTTGTCTCTCATCGAACACACCTCTCTGCAGACATGCTTTCAACACTCATGTTCCTCAAGAGCAATGAAGGCATTCTGTGAGGCTGCGAGCTGGGAGTCCGTGTTTAAGTTTGGTCCAAGGGAAAACTTGACATAAACTGTATAGAGTTCTGCGACTCAGTTTTCTGTGGTTTGGGCAAACTCACAGAAACGTTCATGAATCAGTCGGCATCAAATTCAAAACACTAAACATCTGCAGCATCGACTGACTCTAATTTAATGAGAAGGACCTCATTGCAATAATACTTGGATTGGGTAAACTTATTAATTCTATGTTATGTATATTATAAAATAAAACATGTACAAATCAATGACGATGCAATCTTGGTGCTGTATGTCGTTTTAGAGCATAAGGTCATAGAGTTGGGTAAAACGTATTCAGAACGTTTGACTGTTTATTTTAATATGCAAAAGTGTACATTCGGTCTTTTTCTCGGGTCTTAAACCTTGTTGGTCTCTGTCCCGGTCTCGAAGTTCCGCCCTTTCTCGGTCTCCACACATTCTCGTCTCGTTCTCTGTGTCGGATATGCCGGTCTCGACTACATCAATGCATTTTAGTACAGCAGACTGAGGCCCACTAACGTAGGTGTTGAAATACTAACAATAAATTCTGGCACCTAAGGTATCAAATTCTGCATATCGTTACCGAAATTACATGTCCTAAATGGTACTGACGGAAGTTTTTTAATTTATGCAAAGTACCGTACCCCCAATCCCCTCTATGGCTGTGTGCGGGCATTTTCTCAAGCTTATGTACTGGAGATGATTCCTATACAATAGGAATCTTGCTTGGATAGGAGTTTGTCCGACAGCAAAACTCTTTTAGGTTGCCTTTTACTCGACATGGGCCAGATAATAAATCAACATATGATGAACCAGATATGTATCGTATTTCAAATCTGGACCACGTCTGATGCAGAAGAGTGATTTATAGACAAATCCGGACAGCAAGTGATGGTCTGATTTCAGTCGGCCATAACTGGGGTCCATCACCTTTAAATCTTTCGATTTCCTTGCTTACCTCTATCATGGATAGTTGTACACTACACTGTGTCTTAATTCCTTCAAATTCACTGAATATGAGGGTTTGAAACTCATGTAGACGATATATAAAGGCGATTCAAGGCTGATGGACCCCACATATGGCTGCGCACAGTCACTAAAAACAAGCGCTAATCGGATTCGTCTATACCGGGTCAATATGGCCAGATCAAGCTTTAAATGGACCACGTCTTTATATGGAAGAGATGACATTTTGTCTGGACCAGATGTGGTCTGTACATGGACAACATAATATTTCCATACATGGCATTTCAACCTGGCCTTATAAAAATTGGGCAGATAAAAATTAAATATCTTCAAACACGTACTGGAGTGACAAAATCGATGGGGTTAACATAATAATAACATGATTTTGAAACGTGTCTGTGATTCACATTGCAGCCGCAGCTTAATTTGCCTTAAAATCAAATATTGAAGCAGACACACGCTGTTCCACGGAGCACCGTGTTTACATAACCTGATTTAAGTTCCCAGTTTAGTCAAAATATGTGACATCATTCGATAGAATTCAGCTCCCCCCCCCCCCCCCCTTATTTTTTAAGGTACGGATATCCAGATACATAAAAATCATGAATAAATATGTAGCAGTGAAGTAGAAAGATAGAAAACTAAATAAAATTCTGAGGCCCTTGTGGAGAGTTTTACTTCCCAATACAATAAAGAAAGACGGCTGGTGGGGAACCGTTTAACAAGGTTTTCCTTGACTGGCTGTTGTCGTTGTATTGTATCGAAATTTCTTGCTGAACAGAGGGCATCGTCCCATAAAATAGGGCGTTACTTACACAAAGTAGCTGAGTGAGATGCAAACACCATCAAATAAAGAAAGAAGGAATTAATGAAAAGACTTAAATGCTGGAAAAAGACGGCAAATTCAATAAGTCGTATGTAACTACAATTATTTTATTATTACAGTGCCACAAAAATACATCTGTTGCGCTGAACAATAAAACATAAAACAACCCAAAGAAACAGAACAAGATAAAAAACAAAAGTAAAAGAACACTACGCATATAAAGCTTTCTTAAAAAGGTGAGTCTTAAGTTAAGATTTCAGTTAAAAATGCCAATGGAGGGACATAATCTAATTAGATCAGCCGGGAGAGAATTCCAAAAGCTAAGACCAGCCACAACGAAAGAACGTTCACCAAAAGAGGTATTGAATCGAGGAACAAATAAGTGAATTGCTGAATCAGAGAGCAGCTGGTTTAAAAACCAAAAGAATCACCTTAATGCGAATTCTGTAAGAAACCGGTAGCCAATAGAGATCCTGCAAAATTCATCGGTAAAATGTGACAGAACTTCGGGGTTAGAGTGACAAGTCTTGCCGCGGCATTTTGAACTTTTTGTAATTTGGTAATAAGGTTGTTTGGAGTTACTAATACAGGACTATAACTAACCCTCACAGACCCCATCCCAACCTCCTCATCCGGTGCCCCTTCCAGCCATAAAGGCCAACGGACTAACATGAACACAATATGTAGTTATATGACTAGTGTTTGTCATCACAAACTTTGCCGTTCGCTATTTCGGGATATCTAATCATGCTATTTTTATCGGGTCTCTGTATAAATTCAACGACTATTAAACCCTGTGAGAATTTATTAATTTAAAACCTTATTTGAACTTGCCTTTTCACCTAACAGACACTTGAATATGAGTCGGTGTAAGGTACCATTTAACAGTAGGTTAATAAGCCCCTTGAGGATTACAAACTGTGATTTATCTATCCACAATTAGCCAAATTTCAAACAGTAGCCCTCCGTAATTTTCTGCTTTCCCACATCACGGCTGATTTTTTTTTTTGTTTCAAGTAGCAGAACAGTTGATATCCTTATCTTTGTATATGGTTGGGGAACTCCTATCTCTATTTGGTAATTGTTACTGGTCAATGGTCCCCGTCCAAATACATGATTTTGCGGGTATGAGGTTAACATAGTACTAATAAATGCAACTGTTTTCAAATGTCACGTGAAACAAACTAAAACAACTAAAAGTACAGAAAATCTGAAAATAAATGTTTTGAAATTGTTTTAAATTAGTCAGTTTTTAACATCCGTCATTTCTAAAATCAAATATAACGGGTCTTAAACAAGTAGAGAGACGGAAAAATAAGTTACATTGTTTTAATTTTCCATTTTTAAAGTTTCAAACTGAAGTACTTTTCAATAAAGGCTTAAAGCTCTTCCGAATGCTTCAAAGTTTGTTTCAATATAGTAGGTTGATTTATTGCTAGGTTAGAAGCAAGGTAGGCATTTTATGTTATGTCGATTACTGCAACCTACGTGTGCGTGCGTAGCTTTGTAGGCTACATAATTTACCGGCTTCCCGAACCAACCAAAATTCAAAGTTTCGCACGGTTCTTCAGAACACTTGTACATGTTTTTTCTGTTTATAATGTATGTAAAAACGAGCTTGGTTATGTTTTTCAACCAAATGCATTTATATGCACAAGTATTCGTACTAACTTTAATGTTGGACTCTTAAAATATGCATATGGTTATTTTAAATACCAGCAGATTTCACAAGAATTGTGTACGAGCTCGATGAAATATAGTGTCCTCGATAATCTGATATCATGCAACCATTCCTAGTACAATCATACATTGCTCCAATTCATTTTCAATGAGCGAGTTGAACTGTGCCCTGTCAATGGGAACTATGTCGTTAAGTTGTGGCAAGCCCATACTGAGCATACACTACAGCACAATTGATTTGCAATGCAATCATTCTCACGTCATTATTACTCAGTCAAGTGCAGTAATCGTTTCCAGCAAAGCGAAGTAAGCAGAAGACAAAGTTGATGTTTTTGCTCGATATTGAAAGGTTTCGGGCATTTGTGGACCACGTTGTTTCATCTTCCAGTTCTTACTTCGTTTTTTATATCATTCGAAAATTATAGATATAGATCTAGCTTAAAGGACAAGAAGAGTCCCAAAAAACTTATTTTGGAGTAACTACAGCTAAATGTCACAGTATTATTCTTATTCTTTTTAAAAGAACTTCAAAATATTTATGACTTCATAATTGCACACGCAAGGCAAACCAAGCAATTACTACTAGTGATTTTCACATTTGAGGGAAAGAAATATTGTCACATGACTCTCAAGCACCAATCATGAAACAGGGCAGCCCACTGCACTTCGTTAAGTTCGGGTGACTGCGATTTCTCTCTGAAAAGACCTAAATTTGAGTTATTACAATTTGATCTGAAATGGATCTAAAGTATGGTGCATTGACGCCTTTCCACTCTGCGAAGCACATTGTTATCGTACGTTATAAAAAAGGACAAAAGAATTCAAAGTAATCGTGAAGGTGTTTTCATACCCACACCGACCAATAACGCCAGCAAAATGAAAAGCAAAGCAAAGCAAATGACATACTTAATTGAAAAGTATCGCGAAACGTTCCCAGCTTTCACACATCCAACGAGTATACAATTTTTTTTTTTTGAAAATTGTTTTCAAATAAGAATTTTATTGGTTTTGTTTGATCGATAGTGGCGTGAAAGCACTTCTAAGGTCACCGTACTTAACGTTTTCTTCAATAGATAGAAGAACAAATATCAGCTGTCTGGCTTTATAGTAATTTGGGAAACATTAAATGTACGAGAGTCGATCGACCACCTGGCTCGTATTAATTATAGAAAATAATATAACGAATCTCGAAAAATAATACATAAAGCGATAAAATATTTAAATTAATCCATGTTAGTGTACTACAATGTTTAAGATCTACAATCAAGCCGCAAGTATCATATCAATGCCATATTGACTGAAATGGTACAGAAAAAAATCCTCGGTGTCTGTCTTTTTTTTTCTTTTTTTTTTTTGACGTCAAACCAGCTGGAATTCTCAGTAAACGGTGACAAAATTCGTTCAAAAAGTGTTCTTGCTCCATCACTGAAAATAGCCCCCATACGCCTATGTGCATAAATATCAAAACCGATTTGTGCTTGCCTGGTAAATATTCTGTCATTACAAAAAGTTAATTTAGTTCTTCGCGCACTGCTTTAAATCTATTATCCAAGATGGAAGTTTCAAGCTGTAGAACCTTAAACTGCAATGCGGCACAGTTTCAGTAGGCTTAATTTGTCCTAAAGTCCTAAAGTGAAAACGTTTGAAACAAACGTAATGTTTTGCTCTAAATATTACATTGAAAGTAAAAGATAGCTCTCTTTTCTCACCATTTTTTACTTAGCATTGTTTAAAATGGTGTTAAATTGCCTTACATGCATGACTTTCCTATTTTTTCCTGAAACCCAATGTATCGTTCACGTGACTGATACTGTTACCTGTAAAGCTTTTTTCAATAAATTTCAATGCAGTGCTTACTTTGCACTTGCATTTTCTAAATACTATCTCAATTTACAGCTGTACCAGCCGCTGACAATCCCGGAAAATGGAGTTAAAGAGAACATTCAAAAAGTTTGATTTAAATAAATTTACACAAATGTTCACTTGGAAATAAGAATAAAGAATTTAATTGGCTACACCTCAGATTGACTACGTTCTTGCAAAGAACTTATGTAACAGGATCTTAAAAATGGAGAAAAACACCGATTTCAGTAATTCGTTCATTCTAGAAAAAAAAAATCACAAAAATTTAAATAATGTAAACAAATGATTTATTTCTACCGCTTCTTAAGAGTAACTAAGAGTTCATAAAATAACTCCACCTTTTTTAACTAATCATGCAGAAGTGGGTTGGGTAATTCCTGTTAAAAGTTTCAGAAACCAGGGTCGTCGTTTTTTTTTTTTTTCTTCTTTTTTTTAAAGACAATTTGGACCAAATTAAAATATCAAGCCAAAAACAAGATTAATGGTTAAGGATGGTATCTAAAAAATCAAGGAGATGTGTCAGTTATCTTTCATTTCCTAAAAATCCACATATCATTCATCATAAAACGAGTTTTAAGCTGATCGTTCCTTATTAACCACAATCGAAATCCGAACAGCTGCTTAGCGGCACTATTCTGAAACATGACTGGACAAGCACAATTTTTTTAACTGGAGTCCGACCTACAGTTGGCGTGTCAAGCATACGTATAACCGAAAAAGAAGTTTTGGAGTTTTGGTAAAAAACAAATCGGAAATCACAGGAAATGGCAATCCTTACCACCTTTTTGTTGTTTTTTATTTGTTTATTTATACCTGACTTAACCACTTAAAATTAATGTCGCCTAATCAAAGTACATTTATTTTGGAGTCATAATATGAATCGGGAAGATTCGTGGACGAGGAATCCTTCGGGGACAACACTCGTACTAGTGGATTAACCGTTTGTTATACATGAAAAATCCGAACCAAAAAATACTCCTGTGGCAAAGACACCTTTCATAAAATAACATCAGGGCTCCTACGGCAAAACAAGACAGTGTCAAAAATAATTGTAACAATAATAATGGTAATCATAATGATATGTGCTGTTAATGATTCGAAAAGATTTCCCTTTTTATCCAGACTTGACCACTATGTGGCAAAGAGGATTCATCGCTGTATACCAAGCTCCCTGCCCCGAGATGCGATTATGGTATCAGAAAACGTGTCGCGTAAGTACTAAAATTGTGTGATATAATGTCCCTTGTGCTCTGTCACTTCAGATGCATTGGCTTTAGTAAATTGGAGCAATAATTAGAATTGTAATATAAGTCACCGTTACCCGGGACTCTTTATTTGACTCAATCAAATCTTCATAGCTGAAAACTCTCCAGGGGCGCAAATCCCGGGGGAGCAAGGGGGGCCTTCTCCCCCTCAAGTGAAAAAGTGGGGGGCAAATCGTAATTTGCCCCCCCCCCCAAATTTGAGTAGACCCCAAAAATACGGTCACCTTTTTCCAGTCTTTTTCGTTCAAAACAGTTTTTCTGAAGCTTCGGAAATGTTAGAACACAAGAGCTTCCGGGGGCTTCTCCCCCTGGACACCCACAAGGGCTTTGCCCCTGGATCCCACCAGGGACCCTTTGGGACTTCGCGCTTCGCGCTCGCAGTGCCCGCCACGCATGCACAGTTTAATACTCATGGGCACATCATAAGCATTTTCGCCTCCCCCCCCCCCCCCCCACTCTCAAACAGAGATTTCCGCCCCTGAACCTCACATATTTAAACTGAGAACAGGTGCATAATTCCCGACTAGCCTACCGATTTTAAAAACGTTTTTTATTTTCCTCGATAATATGCGCCCTCTCTAAATTGTTCGCTCTCCATTTTGTTAATATTCATTCCAACGCAGACAGTTTGCAAATGAGCTACCTATGTCTCGACTCTCGATTTCACAGTCTTACGTCAATCAACGTTAAAATTAAAAGTTTCACTGAATCTTGCACAGCAATCTGCGGAAGAGTGCATGGTACCTCTGATTTTTTTAAATGTTATAGACAGATCTGAAATTTCGTTCCAGTCCCCAAATCATCCTAATGTTTGAAATCATCAATGATGTCTTATCTGTTTCCTCCACTGTTAAATAAATTTCCCGAAAGGGCACTGCAGCAAACTTAAGAAAATTTGTTACTATCTTGCCTCTCAACAAAGTCTGGGTAATGCTTATTTATTTTCCGTCCTCCCCCTAACCTAGCGTTGAGCTGAAAGCCAGATACAGTGGGGAAAAAAAACTCACCCCTCTCATAAGCGTCTTGAAGTTAGCAGTATATTCATTTCAAATTATAGTTTTCAAGCAGTCGGTGCGATTTGCTGATGACAGAAGTGGATGTTTAGATGGCGCTGTTTCAGAAACTGTTCTTGTAATGTGTCAATTTTACGATTAGATCATTTTAACGGTTGTTCTTACGATGAAGCCGCGGAATTGCGGTTATGACACAATAAATTCTTGTAACAAAAATCCCCAGACAGCACATAACATCGACATCATTGCTGAGCTAGTGTTAAAGGTAGCAACGAACAAAGAGACGATACCATTGGCGTAACAGGACTGACGACGATCACCTATGAAGATACATTATGGGTACAAATGGGAGTAGTTCAAGTTTGAGGCAATTAATATGCTCAATAGTTTACCACCTCCCCTGCATTATTGTTTATTCTTCTTACGCTTCACCAGACTTAGGCCTTCACTTAACGGTACCTTACTACGGACCGCTACGGCCCACCTTACTGACTGAAAAAAATGTGACGATGTTTTTGGCTATACTGGCTCGTTGTTCCTTTTTACATATAAAATCTTTCAGAAAGGAGCAACAATTTTTCCAACAAAATGGTCGAAAAGGCCAAGCACAGTACTGAAAGATAAAAAAAAAATCGTTCAAAATTGTGGCGGTAGTAGACGGAGAGGGAGGGGCCATCGATTATTGAAAATTTGCCCCATAAAACTGGTTTCTAACGATTCCAAATTTTGTGACGTCACAAGATGTGGGGAGTGCCCCAAAATGGCATGTCTATTCACGTTCAAAACCACACGGTTTGCACCAAAGCGTGGATTCAAATAAAATATCTTCTTCTTCTACTGATAAGCAATATAACACAAAGCTCTTAGAAACACGTACATATTCGTGTAGAAATATTTGTGGCTACAAGTAGAAGTCTCTAAATTATGTAAACATCCTTTGCCCTATAAACACAAACCCCATAAATAAATAATTTTCCAACCCCCAAATGGGGTATGCCCAATCAAAAAGTATTCACTGCATATTTATTATTAATTTGAACATACACTTATCTAGTTTAGTTAAGATTAGTGTACCAGTCTGAAACACGACCCTAATACTTTGAATTCATACGACAAGAACGCGCCGCAATAAATGTACCATACTCCCTCACACGTACTGTGACGCCGTATTAAAAGGATATTATGATCTCAAATTTTCGATATGCCCAAGTTAGGTCAGTTAGGGGCTGCAAACCCTGGAAAAAATATCTCGACCAAATCCCTACGTTCCGACAGTTCCAGAACTGTACCAATAATTTTATCTATGACTGTACGTCAACCAACCAATAATAAATAATATACTAATCTATTGAAAATAAAGCATGACGATTTGGTCACGGTAAAAATATACACTAGATTTCCTTCCTTGCCCAATTACACAATTTGATGATTGACAGACAGTTATACTCCATGAAGGCATTTAATCTAAGCCAAGAAACAAATCCGTTGTTATTTAAAAAGACTATATTGAAGAAAATTTAAGGGAATCGGCACTGCAGTGGCTCTCAAAAGTTTACCATTGACCGCTTTATGAGCGACCACTATACCGTACTGCATTAAGGGTTGTGGCAAGTTAGGGCGCGCGAATCGCGCGGAAAATGTTGCCTTTGTTAAACTAATAATTACAAATATGGAGCTTTTATTAGGAAGAATTCCGAATTTTATGAAAGAAAAGTTGGGAAAACCGCACAGTATTTGACTGTTGTCTAAAATGGCAAATTTTCGAATTTTGAGACTTGAGTCACTTTCCGAGCCAGGGAGCAATCGCCCCAACTGCCTCCTGTATGATAGCTACGTCACTGCTCTGCAATATTGAACATTGATCACATTTTGACACTTCAATAACTAAAGAATCCATGTCAGACTACTCAACTGACAGTGTTGAAAGGTATCTTATGACCCAAACAACAAGCCCAGTTGGGCCCCGACTGGGTTCCATGCAGCTGGGCCACTTAGGCAAATTATTGCACTTACATTATCTATTTAATTTTTTTGTAGACGAGTCTATGAAGAGTGTGGAACTAACGGAAACCTGCAGATGGAAGGCACTTCTATATCCTTTGGCAAATGTAAATTGAATTATTTATTTTAAGATACAAAGAATAACTTATGATGAGATATCACTAAAACATTAGGATAAACGACTATTGGCTACACCAAAGGAAAGAACATATTTAATATTCAACAACTGTGCTCCTCTAATATTTTCCTTAAAGACTTGGTTCTCTCAAGAAATAAAAGTATCCTGATGAATACTAGAGTAGACGTATTTTTGTGGAACTATTCTTAATTGCTTTCATATTACAACTGGTCAGTAATCATTCCTATTCATAAGATTGGCATTTATTCTGTCTTTCCACATATGGTCACAGCCAGGCAAGGTAACGCTACTGTAGAAGTGTTAAATGAAGGTCTCCTGAGAAGAGATTGCGTCATTTTATTATCAAGTCTACCGAGTGGAGGCCAAATGAAATACTGGACTGCTGTTTTTTCTACCGATGACTTAAACAAATCTATTTTTGTTGCTAAAACTTTATCAGGTATATAAATCATGCATTATATTTTGCAGCTGGTCTAGTAAAATTATCTGAAATTCCACAGTGGTGTCAAATAAAAGTTATTGCATTCATTACATGATAGAAAGTGAAAACCTGGTCTGTTCATTTTAATAATGTGGACACCCAGGACAGGCGTCTCGAAGAGATGGGGATTTAGGCATGGGGTCAACTCCTTGGCCTAGTTTGAAGAAAAATTGCGAAACTATGTTACATGTTAGGTATACAACAGTTTTTACCATTTTTTATTTAAGAACCTCAAAATAAAAGCAAACAAACAAATTACGGTGCTACTACTTCCACTTAAAGGAGCAGGTTAGTCGCCAAAGAAGAAATTCTTGGTCCCTCCGACTTCGTTACGTCACATCCTCTTCTAGGTTTGTCGATTTATTCCAATACAGATACTTGTCAACGACATGCATGCAGTGTGTCTGATGAAATAGAACAAGTAGTTGTTACTGTTGTTAAATGTACGTTCGCCTTATTCGGGCTAAAGTTAGGGCCTAGCCTAAGTCTTAAACGACTCATTGACCGAATAAAAGCAGTTTCAATACCTCCAAAATCGACAATGATGTTCTGATCCTCCTGAAGATGATGTGTCATGCTATCTCACTGGAACGTGCAAAGATAACATCATATACACGGACGTGCGTTGTGAGTTTTGTATAGGGCCTACTTACTGCCTGGGTAAATGCCAGTGGAAACGATTGTAAATTGCCGGTGCCAGAAGAAAAAGTAACGGACTGGAAATCAAAAGAACAAATTGTACAATATCTTGCAAGTATCCCAATGAATTACATACTGATATAAGAGTAATATTGCACAATTTATCTTCAAAATCAATTTAAATGACAAATATAAAGCATATTTGGACCTACAGTTTTGAAATTAGTCCAGCACTAAGGGTAATCAGCTCGTTTGAAAAAAAAATGCGCTTCTTTGGAAATACGCCACTAGCCAGCTCTTTTAAATTCCTCCCTCAAGTCAAGCTCAAAACAAAATCCTCCTATGAAAAAATCCAGACAATGCGCCTGAGAAGAAGTTTTTATGTCATACTATCCTCTACCATTTTAAAAGAAAAATGGACTTACGGAGAAAGCACTTGTTAAGATGCATTACTTAGAAATACTATAATTTATGTTTTCAGACTCTGCTCATTTGAAAGATCTTTACAACTTTCTAAAAATCGCAAAGCAGCTTCAAGTTTTGACACCACACAAGAATATGGTAGATATTCTCAGAAACGACGACACTGAAGGTAACGATGGAGTATTTAGACTCTTGAGTTTGATTTTGCCAGAAAATTGCTTTGTCTGGACCATTAAGAGTTATAAAACCGGTAGCTTTGGAAAAAACCAGCACGCCTGTACAGGAAAGATTCTTTCTGATTCAGCTATACTACCGCGCGTTTTTATTGCACATTTTACCCGCCCTACCAAGAGATCTACCGTACCAAATGTTTCATTCTATCTTTACGAAGAAACGTTTTACCAGGGAGGTGTTACTAGATGGAGATCCTTCCAAATCTTTTATTTATGCTTATCCAATTAGAATGATCTCAAAGTGGAGACTAAATCCTGTAGTTGGGGATTATTTAACTAACAGACATTGAGATTCTTTGTTTAATACCCCGGCAACCTCATTTATACATACGGCGACTCTTGGATCTATACTTTTATGTACAAGTAGTTGGCGACAGAAGGTGCCGAACACTGTTTTTTAGACGACTGGCTATAGCTAATGATCAAAATAATCCTGGCTATAGCCCAACTCTCATAAATTATGCTAATGAGCAAAGAGGAGTTAGACTAAACATTGCTATCACATTTTTATTTATGCTCGCATTCACCCACATATTTTAAAAGGCACACCCAGATAGAGAATTAAAGAAAAAATACAGGGAAAAAGACAAGTAGGTTGTAATCCGCGTTCAAACGCGTCCAAACAGTCAAAGTAATTTACATCTTTAAAGATCCAATCCTCTCACCCCAAACTACAATTTTTGTAGGGGTTTAAAGATATTCTCAACTGGCTAGGTTCTTTGATTGACATCTAGTTCAAACAATGCAAAGTTTCATTGCTCATATCCGTACGCTGCCTGTGCTGTACTGAGAGTGTTTTGATAACACATTGGGGTCTTGTATTCTCACCCTGAAGCAATAAAATGAGGATAATTGTGTCTGGATGAGGATAAATTTTAAACAGTTGTAGAAGCGGCTCAAGCAAGTAGGTTGGGAGAATTATAACTCTTTGGGGTGAGAGGATCAGACCTTTAAGCGGCTGGCAATATTAAGGCAAAAGAAAAATTTCCCGATGTGCTGTTCGTCACCAAGCAGATCACTTATGAGGCTTAATCTTAGTTCGAAACACCTGTTAGGCATATTGACTCAAAGAACAACACACAAAAGAGATTAGTGTCGGCAACTAGGGCTTAAAAGAAAAGGTTCCCGAAGGATCTCCATTAAATAACACCTCCCTGGTTTTAAAATCTTTCTCTTCTCACCGGTCTAATGCATTATCTTACAAAAAGTCCCATCTTCCTTTAGGTAAACTTAATGGTAGATAATATCTGAAAGCTACCCAAGATTTTCACCTTGGGGGGAGTTCTTGTCCACTTGGAAACTTCCTAAGCTTGGTTTTGCTATTCACATCAATGTGACAAGCAGTTCCTTGTGCAGTCCTGTACCTATATCATTGCCTCAAGTAATGTCCTGTTGAAAATTTCAAGACTATGATATAGTGTAATCCTAGCACTCTCTCTGAATTTTATATAAGCTACTCTGCATCCTTTTTGAATTTTCAAATGATTGCATCAATCGAGGAGCATTGACGAACTGAGAATTTCTATATTCTCATATTTAAAATGGTTTTTTTTTTTTTTTTTGTGATGAAAACATTGCTGGGGGGGGGGGGGGTTAAACAAGTCTTTTCTTAGTTTCTTTTCTCTTAACTATTTTATTCTTATGTTTATATTTAAAGTTCCTTGCTTCGTGTATCATCATTTCGAAGAAGGGGGAACACTTCGTGATTTCATGCTGAAAAGCTTTGATAGGAGACGGGAGTCAGAGTTACAATCTGGAGTTAAAGATATGGCACATCGGCCGTTTAAAGAGCGAAAACTTCAACTGATAAGATTTGCCTTAGACGTCGCAAACGGAATGAAGTTTCTTAGAAGAAACAATGTAATTTCTGTTTTAAGTCTTACAAAGAGCACAAGCAGTCGCACAAACTTTTTTTTAAAGCAACAGCTAAATTTAGCAATTTTCTTTTAAGTTCTCTTTAAAGAGAGAAGTATCTTTCATTAGATTTTAGGAATTCAATGTTGCAAATTCAAGATAAGTGAAGCAGTTTATCCTTGCAAATTTCACATATGGGTTGAAAAAATATTGTCACTTGACCCTCAAGACATAGCAGTTTTCTTCAGTAATGCATGTCGAGTGACTGCATTTCGCATGTAATGAATAAGCTCGACAATCGTACACATGCTTTGTCGGAAAGAATTCACATTTAAACCTAATCGTTATTAATTAATCAAGAATTACACTGTTTAAAAAGACCATTTCGGTATGACCAATATCCAAGGAGTTGTCCTAGGCTCAATTGTTTACTTGTTTAGTAAAATTATACTAGGATATTACCTTTAGTGTTTATTGTTTTTGAAGTTTTGTCATCCGGGTATCTGTTCCAGAAAAGTTCTCCTCAGTCGAAATGGAACATGCAAGCTCTATGACTTTGTTCCTGAAGAAATTGCCCAGAACAGAATGATAAGCTTTTTGGAAAAGGTATGCCACTGCTAATAAAGATTGAATTAAATAAAAGTTCTTCCAAAATGGTTTTTCCATAATTGTTGGGTGAAATCATTACTACAAGAAGATCTGTTACGCTAGATGAAATATCGCTGTAGTTTGTCTCTCTGATACTTGTTGGTGGCCATCATACTCGAAGCCAAGATGGTTTTCTTTCAAAGGTGTTTTCGAATGTGATATCATTGAACTTGATCTAATGAAGGAATGACCCATCTCCGACTTGTAGAAATGGTTGCTGAAATCTCGAGCTTGGGTCATTATGTGTTTTAACCTCAGGAATCACTTGTACACTACGCACGTGGTGGCATTTATTTATATTATACAGCATCTGTGCAAACGTCATGAAAAGGGGTTGTATGAGAAGTTGCAAACAAATTTATATTTTGATGATAATATGTTAAAATTGTGAGTTATGATTTTGGCCAAATATTCCACATTTTTCAATTAGCTTAAAGAATAAGGAAGAACATGCAGTTTCGAAAAGGATATTCGAAACCAATTTTGAATCACTCCATAAAAAATCCCTTGGAATGATTTATTTTCATCACTTGCAAATGCTTTAATCCAAATTTAGATAATTAGGTCTTTAATTTTATTCTATGTACAAAAACGAAATGTCCTCCACTCGCCTGGTTACCGCCGGAATCTATCTTTCTCCGCCGGTACTCATGGAAGGCCGATGTATGGTCGTTCGCCGTTGTTGTGTGGGAAATATTCTCCTTAGGTAAGACCTGTGTATTTGAGTGTATTTAAAATACCAGAGACTATTTGAATAGAATATTCCACACTGAATTCGTAATGCATTAGGACTTAAGACTATGAAGAGTTTTGATATCACATATACTCTTATGTATTTCGACGACAACATAGTTACACTAGGCTTACATTTCCGATATAATATCAAAGTGAAATGTTAATCACAAATTAAAAATATATATCAACAGTTTTAATTGGTCGGCTATTTTTGAAACTCTTTTATAATATGCAGGTCAAACTCCATACGAAGGTTTGTCCACAGAAGAAATTAAAACGGAAATAAGATGTGACAGGTGTCTCAGTCAGCCCATGTGTTGCCCCGGGGGAGTATAAGTAAATTTCACTGGTAACATATTTCACTGTATCTTGCACGTAGCATCATTTAACAAACTGAATGTTAGTTAAACTACCAAAATGTACTCTACTGAGTGGCGTAACGTAAATATGGTCATATGGCGACCGCCCCTATAGACCAATATTTCCTGCTAGTGCCCTTTTAGTGTTCTTGGGATGATACGTAGTTCCCCCTTTTGCTAAGTGTTTCAATACATACATAAACTTCGTCGAGTGTCGAATGAAGAATATCTCTAGGAGGGGTTGGTTTCTAAAAAACTTTGAAATGAGGAAGGTATTTTAAATGCAGGCTACATGCTTTGGTGAAACTTGAAGGCAATGAGAATCATAAAATAAGTAAATGTAATTTTGGTAATTTGCCTTAGAGTGCCCCAAAGGAAGAAGGTCCATACTAGGCTAGGAGGCGACCGCCCCCCCCCCCCCCCCCTCCCCCACCGATTGATCAAAATCACCTGTCGGAACTCTCTTTAGGTTGCAGTCTTGCACCCATGTTTCCAAAAAACATGATTTCGTAGTGTCGTTTTTAGGCCCAGGTAACAAAATGCTTAGACAGCTGCATTTATTTAAACTATCTGAAGGCTATTTTTGATGATTTCGTAGTGTCGTTTTTAGGCCCAGGTAACAAAATGCTTAGACAACTGCATTTATTTAAACTATCTGAAGGCTATTTTATTTTATTCTAACGAGAAGCCTTTCTATCATCTTCTGTGGTACATTGGTAGGTTCACCCAAAGTTAGTTTCATTGCATAAATTAACCTACATATCTCCTCAATTAATACATAGACGTGCAATTAAAGATGTTCCTGTCGTGGATAATGACAACATGGACAACAATCCGATAAAAAGAGTATTTCAGTCCTCGCAAAATAGCTTCCAAAAACTTTTCCCCATGCACATCGTTTGAAATGAGCTTTTTGTTTAAATGATATGAAACTGTTACGTATTGCTATCGTATTGGTAGTTATCGAGTACTGATAAGCACAAGTACCATTTTGTTAAGTGACCATTCACATGATAAGTGTCTAGCTTTTTCCATAAACGCAGTGGTCATTTGACTGCACATTATAATGCCATAAAAATAGTTTCTTTCTTTACTACCGTGGGTCTAAAAGCCAACACATTACGTCTGATGACCCTTCTTTCACTCTTCAATCTAGAGGAACAGACTGGATCAAGCAAGCCTTTCATCTTGGTCATTTCTTACAACGTATTGGCAATTTAAAAGCGACCAAGTTGTGTAGTTTCTATAAATTGATGGTTCTCACTAATGTGCTTATCACAATTTTCAGATGCCGACACTATACACTACAGTAATAAACAGTAATTAAGTTTGAAAAGTTTGTTCCCTCTGCATATATTTTACTTTTGGGTCTAGCAGACTTTCACAAAGTAGGCTAAGTGTTTAACTTTTTTAACTTAAAACCGTTTCAAAACAAGCTACGTTACCCCCTTAAAACTAGTTTGTTTAAGCAGGATCGGGTGGGCATTTCAAATGCGTTTTTACTCGGTAAACAGAAAAGAGGGAATTAGTTTTTTACCAGGTAAGAAAACCTTAATGAAAAGTTTACACAAAGTCCTGACTTGCCGAGACTCTAGTACTTATATATTTGGTTCAAAGCTCTCCCAGAAACCATTTTAACCCCTGGCGATCAAACTCCGGAGCAGAGTTAAACCCAAAAGTGAAAAACCTTTAGATATTTATGGCAGTTGAACATAAACTAAGGTAAATTCAAAGAAAATTGTACCTACGAATAATTTTGGACCTGAAAAGAACTATATATTTGCATGTGATGAAAGGGAAAATTCACAAAATATGCTGTTATATACCAGATTTGGTTACTCCATCAGACCTGATATGGTTGATAAGACCAGGAACAGAATTACTTAAAGCATCCGTGTTAGTAGTTCCATGCTTAAAGGCGTTGGGGGGGGGGGGGCGTACAGACACTGTGCTTTGTCGGCGCAGCTCCCAAAATGATGTTAATGCCAATCGTTCTAAACAAGCTAGTTCATGTTGTTATGGTAGGGGACGATTGAGCAATTTTAAGTTTAATTTGAAACAATGGCAAGTAATTCATACTTGCATGTATTTTAGCTGAAACATTTAAGAGGCCCGATACTTTTCAAATTTGATCTTATCTAGTGACTATGCTTGATTGCTACCTTGGTGTAAAATATGTTCATTATCTTTCGTTATTCTGCAATATCTAGACAACATTAGGAACTATGATTTTGTGTAAAGCGTTGAATAGTATACGATAGTGTCAGAGGTAGAGGGTACACGTCTACACCAAATTATATGTGAGAACCTACGTTGTGTGTCTTTTAAACCTGTGTAATTTAGTGCTGTCTTTTTCAGGTACAGGATTATGCTCTCTTCCTGGGATGTTTCATACGAGGATAGATCAACCTTCCCAGTCATCACCGAAAACCTGAGGACAGTCATGGAAAGTTTAAAAAAGGTAATCTAAAGGACAAACAAATGGATTATTTCATGATTTTATGTTTTATTAATCTCTTTTGAAAAAAAGGTAAAAATGAAAATTATTTACTCGGTTCATGAAAAAAGAGAGAAACTGCCTTTAACTCGTTGCGATTACTTTTACAAGCAACTGAATTTCACTAACACAGGCTACATGTTACATTTGAACTTGATAGGAATGTGACTCGGGAAACAATGAGACAGAAGATCCGAATTACTTCGTCCTTGAGGAGCCGATGCTGGAAAACGAATATGAATTTTTAATGGACAAAAGGTCACTGAGACGATTTTACATCACAGTTCAAGACAGACAAGTTTATGCTCACCGTTCGCGAATGCATATGCAGTAACACCAATATAAACAATTGTAATAACAGTTGTAATAACCAAAAAAAAAGAAAAAGTATATATTTTGAAATCTCAGAACCTTAAATAAATAAGCATAGGGTACAGTTTTATTTCCTTTTCTCTTAAAATATAAAATGGATACTTTTTGTGTATATAACGAGACATATTCAACATAGTAGGCGAAATGTGACCAGGAAATTGCAGATCTTTAGTTACGTTTAATCGCCATATATTTCGTTTTTATACAAAAAGAAAGAGAAGAATAAATGTATATTAAAGCATTCCTTGCAACTTTTCAAACGGTTTGGCTATATAAAGCGAGAAATCAATAAGTTGTTCATTGCAAAGATTTGAGGTACCCTTTCCCATGGACATCCCTTAGCTCAGAGACATCTCGTTTTCGGTAAAATTGTTTTGTCACCACATCATTCAATCAAAATCTAAAATCTTTTTAAATTGAATAACGAGGACCAAAATAGTAGGCTAGGGGCTAAGGGACGACAGAATTTTTCATGTCATTGAAATTGCTTGAGCAGGACTAGGCAAGGTAAATGGGAAATATTAAAAAAAAATGACTCCCACAAGTTGAACAAACTTCTAAGATTACTGCGACCGTCATATATTAAAAGAATTATTACGACATTGAAATGCAGTGACTTAAATTTTAAAATATATATTTATTTATTCAATTTTATGGAAAGGCTTTTCTAACCAGCTTCCTTAATGCATATATTTTGTATAGAGGATATCACGTTCTCTTTGTTACATATAAGCGACCTTCACAGCAGTGGCGTAGTTAGAATTTCATTTATGCAAGTGGTGCATCCAAACTACTAATGAATTAGTGACATTTAGTGCGCCATTTTACGTTGGTTGTTTTCCAAATGAGAGTGAAAAAAATTTTCCCTGAAGGTAGAAGCTACATTGGTTGGATTTTTGGAGCATAATTTATATGACGAAACTTACAGAATTTTCATTTTTCCAAGAAACTTTAGTAAAATATAATTACACGTGTTTAAACAAGCATAATATTGAGCTCCTCAAGTTCGTTTTTTTTTTAAATCTATGAAGTAACAAATTATGTTTTTCATGCAATAAGAGTGTAATTTAACTACAAACAATAGGTTGCGAAACCGAAATAAATCAGTCAGTGCTGCATATTCTGGGCAACACCTTTCCACAGTTTTGTAACGGTAGTAAGCAAAATGAGATATAACTATATAAGGTTGCTCTAGAACTATGTGTTTTCAGATTATGTGTTAACTTAATATATTTTCAACCTCAGAGATAATGAAAAAGGGTATATTGTATCATACTCACCAATCATTTAATCATTTCATTTATGAGTACATGTCCTTAAGGGGAGCGGAGGTGGCAGTTTGAAAAAAAAATAATTTGAGTGGACCCTTCAACGTCGCTTTTATCCTTAAAATTACCTTTCAACTTGATCCTCCTCTTAAAACGACAGTGATCCATAAAGTCTTTAAACAAATTAACAGAACTAAGAGCTTAGTTCAGTTCCCTTGCAATAAATTTTTAGCCAAAGTTTATGAGCTGATTTTTTCTGTACCCATTGTTTGATGCTTCATGTGCCTTATATTGTCAGTTATTGATCGTTTGACTGTTTTCTCCGAAGAAGGGGTCGTCTAATACCCATACAGTAGGGTATATTTTGAGCCATTGAAACAAGTTCCTAGATTTGTACTGATGAATTCCACCTTTCAGATGCTTATATCTCAAATAACATCTTTACTGATTCCAAGTGGCGTATTAAGGGATTGTGTGATCCAAGACGAGGACGCATTACACCCTGCTCTTAGAGAGTGAGACAACCCCCGCCCCCTCCCCGAACAAAGAATAAACAACGGAACTTAAGTTTCGCTGCAGAATAGCTAGGTTTTGAAAACAAGTATAAGTGAAAAGAAGTGAAGAGAAAATCAAGAAGATAAAGTATCACAAACCTCTTTTGACCGATCAGGATTACTGGCGCACTATCGGAATTCCTTAGAAGTGACATTAACATTCTACTCGTTGACACTTTGTTACCAGCCTTCATGCAAAATTGTAAAATTTATGTCATTCGCGGCTATCCGAAACACGACGCATCATTTCATTTGAAGTTAGCAACAAAATTGCAAAATACTTAAAATTCGTAAAACTCTATATAATAACCTAATACAACCTATTTATGCCGCAACTTCTAATTTGCTTTGACGCAATATTTGGGGAACGTTGTCATAGACATGAGTCACAACTCCGACACACATGACGCTTATTGGACTTACCGGCTTCCATGGGTCAGAGTGTGGGCCTTTCAATTCGTGAAAAAGCATATACGTTATTATATCTTTACTATTTGGTATCATTATATAAGCTAAAACGTAGATTGGATTTCTAAGAACATGGAGGTGTTACGGATGGAGTTAAAACTCCTTTCCTTTGAAGCTATCATGGATGCTGACTAAAAGCTCCTGACTGTCTCGCTCTTGAAAAGAGTAGACGACAATAAGGAGATAAGGAGGTGATTCTAATTTTTCTTGGCGTCTGTAAGATCTCAAACACCTCTTGGCATGGTTCCACTCATTGCCACACTATTGCCAGTCGTCAAAGAAAACGAAAATTATCTTTTAAAAGCACTTCTTCACTTCTTAGAATAGTTCTGTTTGTATTAATTTATCTACCGCACGCAGGTGGTTCACTTCTTAAGGAAATTTCCTGAAATGTTTCAAATTTCATATGAAAAGTCAGACTTTCTAGTGCTGGAAGGAATGTTAAATAACTGATTGGACAACTTAAAATAACAAGGACGCCTGATCACCTAGAAGTGCATTAACATACGTTTAGACATGACGACTGACAAGAATTTCACCCATGACGGAACCCACGATCACTTTAAGACATTGTGACTGTCAATTCTTTTCTTAGAGAATTACGTGAGTGTGAAAGGACCTGTCAAGCAGAGCCTTTCCCCACAAAAGGATACCCGACGCGTATTGTCTGATTGATAGGGGGGGGGGGGGGGGATTTCTTCATCAGTAATACCTCCATGGTAGGAGTTAATGTTACTAGAGCATTAGCCTCTTTGAGCCAATGACTGATATCCTATGATTTTAATAGACTCAGAATGTATGATACCCGTGTGGTGAAACGTCAGCCGGGCTGACCCACAATTTATTAGGAAAAGTCATTACCACCACTACTGTACTTCTTGGCTACTGCATGTCGCCTGCTTTCAGCAGTGGGTACCCAACTTAGTTCTTCCAGTCACAATTATTTCATTTCTTTAAATGGTCGTATAGACACTAGATGGTTTATCAGGGGAGTGAATACGCAGCTGTTATCGGATCAGTGGCGAAACGCCCATGTGGTCGGGGGACGACGACCCATTGACGAACCAAAGTTTTCAGTTGGCGCCTTTTTATGGTTTTAACATTCTGCTTTAACGTGCGCGAGCGGGCAATTTTCACCCCACGTACCAAAATCCCTAGTTCCCTTAGTCACCTAGTCACCCTTTCTAGAATGAGCATACTAGACTGTCATGTTTCATGATTGGCTACTGAAAATGTAACATCATTTTTCTCCTTCATTGTGATATTTACTGGAAGTAACTGCTTGGTTTACCTTGACTATCCAGTATTGAAGTCCTGAAATTGCAAGATATGTTGAAAAAAATTAAAACATTTAGCTGCTGTTTCAAAATAGGTTGAGGCAAAAGTGGCACCAGCAGGAGGCCGAGGCGGCCATCCCCCCCCCCCCCGTCCGGAAAGGATGGCCCCCGTGTTAGGAAAAGATCCAGTTTCTTCGGTAAGCTTGCATCCATACCATGAAAGATGTAGGCCCCGTCCCTACCCCGAGTTCCGACCCCAACGATCTTCTTGATTTTGCTAACGAGAAGACCATATTCTTCAAGTAAACACTCAAAATTCCTTTTTTTTAATCCGATTTGCTCAACCTGATCTTCAGAATTCCAACATTGTGAAAAGTAAGTAAAAGTAAACAGATTTTTCATTATCACCGCACGACGTCCATTCCCAGCTGACTGAAGGGTCTAATTTTACAAAATGTTCCGTACGCTCGGCGGCAACCAATCGTAGAGCTTCGTTTCGATAGTGTTGAAAAAGGTGGACCATAGAGCAGGCTGAATAAAGATGAACAATAAAGGTCACAAAATTTGTTTTATACGTTTTTTTAGTTTCCTCCCATCCTAGTAGCTTTATACAATTATGACATGATGGCAATAATATCAAATCAATATCACTGTTGCGAGGGTCCGAGGGAATAACTGCGTTTGGCGAAGTTACCTGCGAAAATTGAAAGTCTATGTGGAATGATACGTGATACATCCACATCATTTGTTGGTATGAAAAGACTCAAATAGGGTTTTGGCAAACGTTGTTGTCCTCCACAGATCATTGGCATGGGTATTTTGCTTAACTGTTTAATAATTCGCAACAAGTCCTTTAATGAAAATCTCAACAAACTCATCAACCAATTAAAAGGAACCGCGTGGAATCGATAACGGCTAATTTTATAGAAAGAGGAATTCGTAGTAAAATTTTGATTTCCATGTGTAAAATTGAAAAACCTTATTTACACATTGTGGTTAAATCTGCATTCAAATCGGTCATGCATTTCTCGAGATATAACTAAAAAAAGTTACGTTAATTATGTTCCAAATTTAAGTTGGGACAGCAGAGGTTGTATCACTTCGTCGCATTGACAAGGAGTTCCTTGTTTCCCTTTTTCAGACAGTTGTGTTCACCTTATTGTTAATATATAGGACTTCTCTGTGAGGAATGCAAAGTTTTCAAAGTTCTCATGCCACTTATGCAATCAAATTTTGATAATATGGGATTGTTGAGGAGGAAAACATCTATGAATTTTGAGAAAAACAAACGATTGACCATTAGTGTCAGGTAATGATGTCATATATGCTTGTTTCAAGTTCACTTTTTGTTAAAAATGTGACAACTTTACCTGCTAAAGTTTAGAATTTGACCTTACCTCGCAAGTTTCCTCCAAAATCTGTCAAATTTTGATTACATGAGCAAGTCCAAACTTTCACACACAAAGCAATAGCAGACAACTCCTTGTTCCGTATATGCTCAAACGTGCGGTAGCGACAATGGCAGAGGACGTTAGTGCAGTGTGCTCTGTCCATGTATGTAGAGAGTCGGTAGTGGGAGACCATTTTTGGAAGCTTTGCCTCAGAAGTCAATATAAGTACAGTTTTGTGAAGGTGGTCTATTTCGAAATACCTTTGGAAAACCGTTGGAACTGGAAGGAAAGTGACAATGTTAAGCAGATGTTAGTGTTCTGTATTTCAAAACTATAAAAAGATAACAAAACTTTAAACGTAAAGAAATGTAGTGGTGTAGGAAGCAATATGAAAGCGGAGAGGGGGGGGGGGGGTAAAACAATTTTTGACCATGCACCTCAAATTACCCCATTGACCAAAAGGTGAATTTTTATGCTAAATTTTTTCGCATTTTCTTCCAGCAAGAACAATATTTTTAATAAAAAAAATCTGATTTCTTCTTAAGTGTGAACTGCTGTGTTAGGTATGTAATTTTGGGTCCCTTTAGACTTTTGTTAATGTGGAGCTTGTATTGCAAAAAATAGACTAGATTCATGGTTTCCTGATAGGAAATTTGAATATTTGGAGGACCAACGAAGAACCTACGTTTCCTATTAGCATATATCTGAGATAACATGACGACTTAAGATCGTCTTTGTTACATGATGTTATCAACGGAGTGCGGAATGAGACTTTTCGGCGACATTCAAAAAGCTCCCGAAACTTCTTTTTGTCCTTTTTGGAAAAAAATAAAAGCCTATATTGAGGAAATTTTTAGGGAACGGCACTGCAGCGGCTTGGGAAAGTTTTCCATTGATTGATTTATTCGCAATTGCAGTAAGGGTTGAAATTAAGGGCACGAGAAGCGTGGGGAAAATTCTGCCTCTCTGAAACCAAAAAAAAAAAAAAAAAAATATGGAGCTTTTATTGGGAAGAATTTAGAATTTTATGAAGGAAAGGTTAGGAAAACCGCACTGTATTTGACTGGTGTCTTTTATTGCAAATTTCCAAATTTTTCACTTTTTCGAGTCAGGGGCAATCTCCCCCTGCCTTTTTTTAAGCTGCGTCACTGCTCTGCAACATTGAACATTAATGAAATTTTGACACTTCAATAACTGAAGAATCCATATACACAGCCTACTCAACCGACAGGGTTAAAAGGTGATGATAGGTTTATATGAGAGCATTTGAATACAGTAGGCCAATAGTTCCCTGCCTGGAATATGAAGTCTTGCTCGAAAGACTATCTTCAGTTGTCGCTGAGCGTACAAAAAAATTAAAAAATCGCAAGAAGAATTTTTTTTAAAATAAAAATAAAACTGACTTCTTCTTAAAAGTAAACACTACTGTATTAGGTACGTAGTTTACGGAGCGCGCCGAAGACGTGGGTCCTTTTACACTTTTGTAAATATGGAGCCTGGTTTGTAGATAAGAGATTAGATTCAGAGTTTCCTGATAGAAAATTTGAATAATCGGGAAATATCGAATAATCTGCGTTTCCCATAAACATATATCTGAGATAGCCAGAACTCGGAAAATTTTTCTCACCTGGTTTATAAGCGAGAACTAATGCATTTTATGTTGAATATGCGGCGCGCAAAGAGCGCCGTGAACTTCTTTTTTTTTTTGAGATCTGGAAAAAATGTTTCTTTCTGGCCCTGAGAAGTGGCCGGGGGGGGGGGGGGAGCATGAATGGATTACGTTACTTGTTTTTAGTTATTGCTTAAAGGATTTTTTAAAGTTGCTGGTGCCATTAACCTTAGTTATCTCAATGTTATCATTTTTGTACTAGTATATAAGCTTGAAATTTCGGAGCAGAACTTATTTTGAACAATTGAACCATTATTAGGGATATGGTTTTTGAATGATTTTAAGTAGTTCAAACGCATTTGTCACCTTCTACATTTCCCTCATCCTCAGAGTCGTTTTATAAATATTCAATATGCTGGGAGCACGCCATTTTGTATCCCCGTACTACTGAGTAAGTATCAATTAGCAGTCAGAGAATAAAATTCTCAACTTGTTGTGGAGCAATTCCACGAGGCTAACAAACTACAAAGATAGGTCCATGTCATGCTGAATACCACCAGATGGGAACAAATTCAAGCAAGCGTTACCAATCGCGTATTTTGCCATTCAGAACGCGTCCCTGTCTTCGCAGTTGAAGTTCTCTGCCCTATGATAAAACTGAATCTTGTTCCAGAGAACCCTATCCCGGTTATCTAGTGGATTGGTTAAATGCGAGCGGAAAAATGTTGATGTAATCAATATTCTTGTTGTTGTTGTTCGGTTGATATTATTCTCCTTTTTACAGGGTTTAAAAGCCCTTTTTCGTGTACTGTCACTCGTGATATTTATAGCAATTTGTTTAAAATGTCCATAGTATCTTAAGTCTACCTCTACAGAATTCAACGTTATGTTCATCATAAATCCAATTTTCTGAATAAACGTGACAAATGAGAATTTGCAACCCACTACAGTTCATCTACTCATCAGCCGCTGTCGTCGTTGCTAAATTGATCAGATCATTTTTTCAAAATATTTTGTACGTTGGAATTTAACATGGCGCCTAGATTGGAGAGAGAATTGGTCGCGTTGGAAATCCTGTACCCTTACAAATAGAAGCAGCCCCCATCGAAAAATCCTGCTGACGCTACTGAAAACGACATGGGTCACTTAATTGTTTCAGGGAAAACAAGCCGGTGAACCACAACCGGAAAAAACCCGTGGCCAGCTGGACGTGAGCCAATAAGTTGAAAATTGAATCTAAAAACTCCATGAAACTGACTGACTGACTTACTGACTGACTTACTGACTGAATTACTTTCCGACTGAATGACTGACTGAATGACTGAATAACTGACTAACTAAGTGACTGACTGACTGACTGATTGACTGACTGACTGACTAGCTGGCTGGTTGGCTGGCTAGAAGACCGGCTGGCTGGCTGACTGGCTAACTTTATGGTCTTCTGACTCATGTCACATTTCCATTCTTAATCCCTTTCTGCAGTTTTGAGAACTTGTTTTTGGTGTTAGCATGACTGCATAAGGGTTTTTTCAATCAAATATATACAAATATGGAGTTTGCATTGGAGCGAATTTGAATTTTATGACGAAAAGTTGCGAAAGTTGCATTGTACCAATAATTGGAAATTTACCAAACAAACTAAAAACAAATAAAGATTACGAAAATGTTGTAACTGCTTACGACCAGAATATTTCTAAAATCTTCATATATTTCTATATTTTTGCTTTATAAATTTGCAGCTATTTTAAGCCACTTTTACAGTTGTGTGGGGTTTTTTGATACCGCTAAGAAAGCATTTGCTTCAAAATAACGTTTTACCATAACTTTCTTCAGCTCGGGTTCTGGTTTGACAGTTTGTGTTAGAAACGATTCGGGCAGACCGAGACACAGACCGGATAGTTGATGATTACCCCGCACATAGATGACAGTGCTTTCATTAAAGACTGGTTTTAATCCTTTACCATTGTTTGGGTCCTTTTAAACCCATGCGGAGAGCTCGGCTGTGCCACATCTTTACTGTTTCACGCGGAGCTCGAAACTGCGAGTAGCTACCCGAAAATTCGGCCACAACAGCGAGAGAGACAATAGTTTAAGGTCGCGGGGTCAATGGCCTACGGAAGCCGATGCGGGGCGGGCTGCGTCCGCTTTTCCGCCCACTCCCGAGGCGCGCAAATGTGCCCCGATCGGAGCACAACGGTAAAGGGTTAATCTAAAATATCTGCACCGCTCGGCTAAAGGTTTACGTGCACACACGCAGAGACAGTGGCATCAGCTTGGCAGTAAACACACTCCACAGGCTTATTTTAACCCTTCACCGTTGTTTGGGTCCTTTTGGACCCATGCAGAGAGCTCGGCTGTCCCACATCTTTACTGTTTCACGCGGAGCTCGAAACTGCGAGTAGCTACCCGAAAATTCGGCCACAACAGCGAGAGAGACAATAGTTTAAGGTCACGGGGTCAATGGCCTACGGAAGCCGATGCGGGGCGGGCTGCGTCCTCTTTTCCGCCCACTCCCAAGGAGCGCAAATATGCCCCGATCGGAGCACAACGGTAAAGGGTTAAGTACCCTAGTTGATATTTTCAGGTTGTTTAAAAAAAATAGCGGCGCTATTGCAATATTCTGAATCGAGAAGAGATGCTGCCTTTATTTATAAGAAGTATCGTTATTGGCTAAGGCAATCTCTTCAAACAAGGAGGATTTCTTATAATCGAAAAGTTTCTCCTTTGAAGCTTTTAAATGTGCTAAATTGTACGACCGAGATACTGCGGCATATGTCATAGTTTATAGTGCCTTGAAGAAAAATTTTCACCTGTTTAAAGATTGTAATATCACCTTAGGTACCTCTCTTCAAGAGATTTCAATCCCCAGTTTCAAGGATGAATTTTAGTCATTATGGTCTTTAAAACTAAAACTTTAAGGACAGTCGTTTAAATGGTACTTTGAGATAAGTCCAAGCTTTTTTGTTTAGAATCTTTGTTTTGAAGGAACTGACAGGCTCATTTTACGTATGAATTATTTTGCAATGACAATTGAGTAAATTGGTAGTTTTGGTCTTCTCTGAGGTTTAATAAGCTTGAAAGATTTTTCCAGTGCAACATTTTGAAAGAGGAATGATGGGAAGGTTCAATCTTATTTATGTAGTGCTTTGCTTCGTTCCGAAAGCCTGGACTTGATTGGCAACGTTAAGAGAAATATTCCCTTAATCCAATATGACATCATCTTTCCTCTTTGTATCGTGGATTGATCAGTTATTGATTTTTTTTATTTTTGAGGGGGGGGGTCATTTGAGCGAGTTTTTGGCGTGATACAGATTGTCATTTCCTTTTATGACATGATCTGCCCTAAGCATTTTCCTTGTTCACTATCGTAGAAACTTTAGCTGACAAAGGTTTTAAAGTTGTTCGAAGATTTCGACACGCTCTTCTATCTCTGGGGTTAATATCCTCTTTTAAATGAGTTTAATTGTTGATTTTATGGAAAATATGCAAGTGATTTTCACTTTTCAGAGTTTATAGAGATAGTTGGTAAAGCTGATATGTGTTAAGAGGTTCATCTTCGTATTATGCCAAAGGACAGTTTATTGTCAAACAGGTTTGAAAAGCGTTTGGTGTTTTCTGCTAAGTCTCCTAAGGAATCCAATATTTGTCCAGGCGGCTGTGAGAAGTCCATAATCTGCTTACTGTCTATATAAGAGCAAAGAATTTGAAAGGTCTACTTGTTAAATCAATGCTTTCTCAGGAAGGAAAACTTGAGAGCCAGAGGAAAATTTTAACGTTGATTTGTTACATGCACTTATGGCTGTATCACAACCTCTTACATCACTTCCTGTCATTGTGAAAAATCTACTACAAATGAATTTCTGCTGTGTAGGGACAAACCAGAAATCGATCTATATACAAGTAGTTGGTTGGTAAAAAGCTTATATATCCGTAATCACTCACAGCAACCCCAAAGGGCGGAGTTTAGAAGATTGGTTTAAGCCATGTACACTATGCATGATTGAACATTTTTGTTAAGTTTTAATACACTTCAACAACTATATACATAGGCCGCGTCAGATCATGATCGAGAGGACTATCTACTTCCTACTTCAAAATGGTTATATCTGTGCTACTGTTCAGTGAATGTGGTACAATTTTTGACAAGCTGAGCACCTCCTGCCGAAAAGCAACACATTTCACTCACGTTTGATTCCATTAACCTGTTCCCTTTAAACTGTTTTTGTCTCATTTTCATATCTTGAGAAGAAGTATCGTCAATTTCCAGTTAAAAGAGAAGTGAGTTTATCATTTTCCTATTGGAATCACATTTCCCTGCCTATTAAACTGTGTCCACACCTTTTTGCTAAAGTGAAAAAGGTCAACAAAAACCACATAAGGGGTTTCCCAACTAGTTGCCTTTCACACCTCGCTATCGGTGGCACATTTGACATGAATTATTCCGCCTTTATTTAAATCTTCCGCCAGCTGTCTCTTATCAAGATTGTGTTTTCTTGGAGCGTCCTTGAGTGAGTTAAACAGGAAGTCGAGTAAAATTTAATTAACCCCCAAAACCTAGCTTTAGGTGGGGACTGGGGTGAGATATCTAATATGGTACAAAATTCGTCATGTTTAAGGCGTTTTCGGCCGATAGCATCAAACAAAGCTTGCCACTGATAATTTTTCCTGAGTGCCATTGGCCAAATTCTTTCAAGTGGTGTAAAATTTTACATACCTTTCCTTGAGTCATTTTTAAGATTCAGTTTTACTGGACTGCGAAAACTCATCATTTTGACATCGAATTGGAAAGAAGCTAAAAAAAAAATTGAAAGTCGATTACTTAATATCGTTTTCCCGTGCCAGCTCACAAATGGGTTCCGCGAAAAATCCTGCTGTGGGCGGTTAAGAGGTTAACGTTGCCATGTGTATCACATTGCACATTGCACTTTGGAAATGGGTTTGGAACTGTCACATTTTAGCAGAAATTGCCTAGGCCGGCAGTGAGACACGGGAGTGATATGGTGTTTTTTTTTTTTTAGGATTTTCCTAATTTTCTGAATTTTCGGTTTGCCCTATGTTCGGTTTTTCATGATATGCAGAGGGGGTTGGAACCTGTATTAATCACGTGTAACAGGTTGAGAAGACTCACTAAATAAGTGCCGAATGATGAGAAAGTGTGTATGTGGGTTTTTTCTTTCAAACGTAAAAACAGTATTCTTGATTTATATATAAAAAACGTGGTTATCAAAAGTGGTGATAATTTCACTTATGCAGTTAAATACACTTTTCGAATACACAATTCGTTAGTCCCTTACCAAATTTAGTGTCATTGATTTAACCAAAAGCTTTGAACTTTTCACAAAGAGCGCCACTGTCTTTGGAACTAGACACAGGGTTCACAACGAGCGAGAGTAGCTTTCACTCAAACTTTAGTATCGCAAGGTGGCTGAGCGACCACGTAGATCAATATAATGTTCCGCTTAAGGGTTAATTATATAGATGCGCAGCATACTACGAAGGTACAAACCCATACGGAAGGAAATAAAACTTCTGAGTACACAAAGCTTGGGGCGTCCGAATTATTGTCCTATTGACCTGTGAGTGCTGCAAAAGGAGATTAGTCTTAAGAATTTGTGACTAACAAAGTTGAACCCTAGCTGAATTTTCTGCCTTTGTTTCAAACGAGAAAGAAAAGCCATCAATCAGTACCGTCACTCTTGTAACGTAAATTAGCATTTTTGTATACTGTACACGGAGATCATCTCGCCAAAGCTTTCTTAAAATATAGATATTTCATGTTTTCTTCCTTGAAGTTTTCCTAAATAGGGATTGCGTAGGAAACGTTACGATATCGTGTCAAAGATTCCTCGAAATGGCATTAGACTTTCATTTCCTTTTATGCTTGTAATATTGAAAAATGTGAGTACAAGCCACATTATATACTTTCCTGGTTGATTCTGAATTCGTGACAAACGTTGAATCAACCCTTCCTTGCTTTGGATGTTTACATAAATTTAAGGACTTTTACTTTTTAAATGAACTATTTATACAGTGACTAAACATTTCGTAATTATCAATGCGCATGCACATTGGTTAAAGTTCATACGTCATAGGATTAAATGATTCATTCATCTAAGTGCAGCATACGGTTTTAGTATTTTATGAAAGCTTTAGACCCTCTCCCGTTCGAAAAAGCTTGCTTATGCACTGACACTACAGTACTGTTTCCTTTTTACCTGATTTGATAAAATATTGATTAGCACTTCATATATCATAGCAACCTGAGTAATGGGAAAAACAAAAATATCTCCAATACAGATAAACAAATATATTTAAAATAACTTGCTACCTAAAATCAGCAACATCCGAAAATTCTCCAGATGCCATTGCAGCATTGCAGTCTCAGGATTTTCCGTAAGTACGTGGTTTGCAGTTGAATTAATCTTCCGACCATTGGGATCAGTTGTCCACAATCAGGTGAGAAACAAAAAATTTTATGCTGGGTGGAATTTTGTTGCTTCATAGTTTTATTGCCATCGGAGGACCGCAGGTGAACCATCTAGCTTTCCCCGACGGGCCTTTGAATTAGCCAAAGGCAGTCCATTTATGGGACCAATTTGCTGATAAGGTTCACGTCTAAATACCATACACTTATTGAGTTTGAAAGAGGTGACACGAATTATATCTATCTTGTACAGATTCATTTTAATTGAAAATGGTATTTGTATTAAGGCTACCTTCCGATATCGCCAAGAAGGACCCAAATGACTACCTCTTTGCTTTTATTTTCATTCCGGCAGTATTTCATGCCAAATATATAAAGCGCAAACGATCATGTCAAAAGAAAGTTTATCGCGTAACGAAGATTTTGAGTGTTTAAAAAGGGGTTTTACTTTCTAGAACACACTATCAGGAAATGCAACAGTAAACGATAAAAACCATACATTTTCTAATACAAAAACTCAGCTAGGGAAACGTGATGTGAAACTCATTATTCATTAAACTGTAGCTTGAAAAGGAAATATAGAGTAAATAAAATTGGCTAAAATTTCACCCCAATATTTAATGGCAAGATAAATAAAGTGTGAGAAAATTTCAGTCGCCACTTTGTTGTGAAAATAACAAAAATTACATTTATCCCCAGGCAACTTGCGCTTTCAACAGCACGTCAACGAGAGAACATATGAATACATGAGTCTGAAGTAAGGTTTTATTTTAATGCCGGGGTCTCATAGAACAAAACCGATAGCAAGGAAGCATTTTGAGTTCACGTCAGTACCATTTCTGAACATTTGTTTATCTCAACATTTAAATATTTGTCAACATCGTTACATATCTTCCCGACATTTTCTCCCAATGGATGCATTACAACACTTCCGGAAAAAGAGGAGTGAAGAAATATGTAACAGTGACCGTTAAATATAAATCAGTACCATGATTACACGCTGGCCTTATAACAACGACAGTTGCTTTAGAAATTTATCAACCACATACCCATGGAATCATGTATTTTGACGGAGACATTGCATTGGTATCAATTACCAAATGTAGTTGGAAATCTCACAAGCATACTCAAAGATAACGAAATCAATTGGTTTGCCTGTTGAAGCCAGCAATCTTCCTGCTCGCTGATCGCCGAAAGCAGAGGATTACAGTGTGACCGTTTTTATTAATTTCGGTTGGTAAACTCCAAAGCAATAACCCACCGCATGTCGCATTTTGAGAAAAAAATTCAACTCATGCACAGTTATTTTAGGTAGTTGTGGGACACAACTTATCATAAAATGATTTGGTAAAATTTCAAAAAGAATTCTGGAAAAAAATCTAAAAAAAAAGTTCTGAAAAGCAACCCTGACATTGAAATAGTAATCATGTTAATGACGTAAGACTACATATTCATCCAGGTCGCCGATGCCATTTAAGAATCCCGCTTCTTGTTTTGCCCAGCCGATTTGATGCTAAATCCTATTTCTGCCTGTTATATTATTGCATTCTTGCTAAGACTTCATCGATCAAACCAAAATTGTAAACAAACGGTTAGATAGTCTGACATGCTCTTGGATAAAGAATTCTAAAGGCATGTTCTGGTGGACTTTTTTTTCTGTCTTGTAAGAAAAACAAAAATATTCCCACCAAACCCTATCACAATACAATTTTCCTAACTCAAGATATCTCACTTTTAAGATTGGTTGTTTTTGCTAAAAATACCTCTGCTTTTCAACAAATTCACAAAAAGTGATGTAACGTGGGCACATTTCTTCAAATTCCCTTTTTTCTTTATAATAGAACACCCTGTTTGTCCTTGAAATTTGATACTGTTGGAGTGTTTGATTATCTTTTCCTCTAGATTTAGCATTACCCTTCACCATACATAGAGTACAACCACCAATACTGCTTAACATTGCCTGCAGAGACATCATAATTAAAAATAAATTTAATGCAATGTTAAATTAAAGTGCCACGATGACATAATAGATTTCCTCTTATGCATCAAATCCCAAGAAAAATTTGCAATACTTTAAAAATTTGTATTTTCGGAACGCTATAAGCTATGGAGATGTCGGTTTCACCTCCTGAAAGATAGAAAATTTTCTGCTTATTTTGAAGTTTACGAATTTTGTCTCCAGGATATGCCTTTAAACATAACTCAGGCTTAAAACTTTAAAACCGTGTACTCTTAGCAGTTAAAAACGTTTAAACGTTTAAAGTACAGTTATACAATTTGTCACGGAATGGTTAAGGCTTATTCGACGACTGGAAGAGCTTCCAAGATTCAAATTCTTTGGTTTTTATTCAAATTCGGAAGTATTCTCACACGTCGTTTAAAACGGTATCGAAATAAATTTATCATAAGCAAGTACATTTTTTCATAAATAAAAGGCTAGCTTGAATGGTAGTTGAAAAGTAAGTTTCACTTTTTAGACCATCCTTATGTTAATCACGGAAATTAGCAGTACAGCCGTACACATTGTCATATCGGAGAAATCCAAGTGGTAAGGCAAACTTGGGAGTGGATTGCTGGAGAATTTGCACTACTCAAATATAAGATTGAATGAGTACATTGGCAAAAAAGTTATATTCCTTGGATTACAAGGAGGTGTTGGTTGCAAAAGGGTGATGTCGCTGATAACCATCTACCATATGGTTACATGATGATAATACTTTAGCGAACTTACTTAGGAAAATTTACACATGAAGCAATTCTAACTTAAGTGTCGTTTCTTAACCCACCATAAAGAACAACTACCGAAAGCTAAAATGAAAGGGTAGTATCACAACGATGACATACCTTGCATTCAATTAGTGTTTACTTTACATCCGTATCTCTGTTTAGCAAAGATGTTTGTCTGTGTTTACAGTGTAAAGGTACTTTTGTTTTAAACTTGAAGTAAGGCTGTAAGGAAGTAAACCTTCAGATTTGAACATCTAAGCATAACCTTTCGCTTGAGAGAAAAACAACCATGTGTAATTTTAACTCTTTCAGGTTTGGAGTGCCTTAAGCAATTGTTTTTATGAAACATTTTCATGTGTAAGGAGGTTACTATGAAAGTAACATCAATAAGATACAAAAGCAGTTTATTTTCACGTACTCTTACGTTTAGACATGGAATTGTACAAGTGTATAAGATCTCAGCCTAATAACCCCCCCCCCCCAAAGTTTCATCTGGATCAAATCGTTATTTGGAAGAGATAAAATTTTATCTGGGCCACATTATAGTCCTTACATGAACAGAGTATACTTCCATAAACAGCCCATATCTGCAAAAAGATGAAATTTGTCAGGCTAGATAAAAAAGTTGAGCAGATACCTCCTTCCCAAGATAAGATCTAAAGCGTAAAATGCCAAATAAAGTTTTATCTGAATGAAGTCTTTACAAAGCATACTTAGTTGTTTACCTGGATCATATCTGATTAAGCTATGGTTCATAGTAAGGATAAACAATCTGAACTTCTAATGAAGACAATAAAAAGATTTTTTCGTTCTTGGGAACGAATTGTAGTGGAACAAAGTTCTAAACAAGGACGGGAACTGTCAAAAGCAAATAATATTTACAATTACTATTAACATACACCACGACAACATGTAGTTTACACAGGCGGACAGTGTAATGATACCTCCCCAGCGCAGCAAACTATTAGCATTCTCGCGGGTGTAATCACGAAATTTCCTGTGTCAGATCATTGAATGCCACAGAAATTGTTTTAAGAGCCCCACGAAGAACGTTAATTCAAAATTGGGTTCGATTGATTTATGTAGATAAATTGAATTTTAAATAAAGTAACAGGAGAATGCCGAAAGATGTTCTATTTTATGTGTAAATAGTTCTGTGTTCTTCTACTTGATAACGTGTTTCACAATTTTTGTTGTATACTGCGAAGCGCATGGCTTGCATATTCTGCTTTTAAAATTCCTAAATCAGGGATTGACTTTTGAACATAGTTTCAATTCTCTTTTTGAGGGTGACTGTAAACAAATGCCGAAAAATTTTCTATTTCATTTGTTTATAGTGATATATTCTTCTAAATGTAAACTTCATAACGTATTTTACTATAATGGTTGTGTACTGCGAGTGTATAATTTGCTCTCTACTTCCTAATTCAGGAAGAAATGTATATTTAGATACAAGTTCCGAACAATTCTTCCAACCATTTGCATAAGTTTCTTTAGCATACGTTGGTATTAACAAATGTCTAAAAAGGTTATGTTTCTAAAATGCGTCTGAAATCGAAACAAGCAAAATCCAAGTAAAACCACATCGAAAAAATAAAAATCATAATAAACAAATTTCAAAAAAATAAAAATAAGTGAATTAATAAATAAATAAATAAAAAATGACTAAAATGTCCGTTTACACTCTTAGCAGTCAAGCTATATCGGCTTGACATAACCATAAATAACCTTCAATATCTGGAAAACTATTTTACCAAGAAAATCTGGTTTAATGTGGCCATGTATATACAGGTACTCTTGATCAATTGTGCTTTCATTACGTTGTACTATCATATCTCTTGATACACTTTTTCAAACCTTAATTGTGAATGAGAAACTCTTTTGATACTGAAAATATTTAGAGTATTAAATACAATTTTCACGAGGAAACTTTCATGTCTAACGAAATTTTTCTCACTAGATGTATGAAGGCTTAGTCTTAGAACACTTAGCCTATATTCAGGGAGCTGTCTTAATAGTCCGCTGTTATATTGTTCAAGTATACATCTCCCCACTGGATAGAAAGGATAATGCTTAATAGTGGTAAAAGTGTTTAAGTGCCGGTTCATGTACATAAATCTCCATTTTGTGTTAGTCCAACTTAAAAATGCATTACACTGTAGTATTTTTCGACATTCGACATCACCATTAACTTCCTGAGGTATCGTATTCCTTGTGCTTGTACGCACGATTGCAACGTGAAACTTGTATGACCCTGCGAATATATCAAGGTAGCAATAAACTACACTGCAACGCACCCGTATTGGCAGATATTCGCTTTTTCGCCAATTGCACAGCCAATACAACTAAATAATGTTGTAGAGGTGACCATTCACTGGCTTGACTGTTTATAAGGAGTAAAATAAAGGAAATGGCTCATATTAAAAGTACTATAGCGATACGTACGTTCTAGGCAATAAGAATGAAAACAAAGTGGAAAATCATTTGTGAATGTAGGAAATTGTAAGCAAGTATCGTGCGAAGGCATGGTAAGGGGAAGGGGAAATAATACTTACTTTGGTTTCCCTCAACAGAAAATCCGGATGGCTAAGCAGTTAGGACATTACCGAGAATTTGTATTAAGTTAAACTTTTTGAGGGTCATGGAGCTAATTTGGCTCATCAAGGACCTTACACTGGAGTGAGCTTGGATTAACACTGGCTAGCTAAGCTTTCTTTTTTCGACTAGTCTCAGTGGTTCACGGGGCACACATGTGATCATCGTTCCTAGACATGCTCCCTAGACCACCATTTAACGTCCCCACCCGGCGGACGTGAGTGTATCCCTAGTCTTTCGCTACTTTCTCCAAACTCTGGAAGGAGTACAAGTTACTTCGCACCGCTGCAAAAGAACTAAACTGAGCAAGTGACAAATATTATAAATCCTACAATGTCCTAAATCAGACAATTTCCTGAAACGGGCAAGCAAATATCCAGTTCTGTAATTCGAGAATTTTAAATTCCTCAAAATCACTGTGAATAGCTAGCCGGAGAAGCTATTTTTTAGACCCCGGAAAATTTCCAAGTGGTTCCACAAGGGTTTAATCTGGAGAACCCTTAGCTTGCAAGGCAGTACACTCAACTACCGAGCCAACTCCACCCTCCAATATGATAGTGAAAAAAAATCGTTAATCTTTAAGGTTGGCTTGATAGGGGTACGGGTTGTTTCAGTTTTCTTGAAACAATGTAACTTTAGCATGTTCCAGAGTGAAATCACAAGTCTCGGAATAGACCATAGCAAGATTTGTTATGTGAAAAGAATGAATGGTCAATTGGTCAAGAAATATGCAACCAAGTTTAACCCTCTGAAGCTCTGTACAAAGTATTTGTTTAGTTGCATTTAAGACAGGAAAATAATGCATCTTCACATTCAATTGAAATGAAATTGGATAAGCTTTACACACCGCGGTTTCCATGGCCCTTGTATCATCATTTTACGAAACGGCTAGTACTCGATGAGTTCGTTAGTTGGTCGGTTGGTCGGTTGGTCGATTAGTCGGTTAGATGGAGATTTACGGCCCAGTTTGCAACCTATTGGTTCAAGTCGAGCCGGCCAAGGCCTTTTTTCCAGTTGTGGCTTACTGGCTTGTTTTCGCTACTCCGTTGCTTATGCGGATCACCACGCACTACGTCATTTGGTTGAAATTTTAAAGTCTTTGGTATGACCCGACCTGGTCTAGTACTCGGTGAGTGTGAATATAAACTGTGGGAGAAACTACGTTTCAGTTTGGTCATGGAAATGAGAATGAACATGTAAACGTTTCTACCGAAAAGAGGAGCTTTGATTTGATTTTTCCTTAGATGCACTACAAATCTACTCAGGAAATAAAGGTGTTGTTCTAAGTTTTTGATATATTTTAGTCTCCAATCCTTATCAAAATATACACTTCTCATATTAATTTGAGGTAAGTGGTGTTGTGGGATCACAAGGAAGGCCGTCGTATGGTTGCATTGCCGTTTCGGTGAAACGATGTATTAAAATCTGCCCTTATTTTATATGGGTTAGATAGGGTTAGATTTATGCTTAGTGCATACCGTATGTACGTTGTTGCTCTAGTACCTGAAATAAAAACACCTTGTTTTGCAATGATCGGAAAACAGCAAAACCATTTTTGTCTACTAAAATATCAGCATTGTTTATGATCCCACAGTATGTCCACAAATCCGTGTTTGGCATTTTCCAATTTAGGTATCTAGACATGACTCTTCATATCTGCATGCATTTTATGGAGAATTTCATCTTATTTCAAGACTTCTTGATCTCCTCTATTTAACCCATTTTTGTCGGCAAAAAAGGATATCACAGTCTTTCAGTGCCATTTGTAATGACCCTATCAGACCTGGACCTAACATAAATTACTTTGCATTAAATGGTATGCAAAAGACAATCAGGTCAGTTTACAGTTTCAATCAACCATCTTTCAATAAGGCTGACTTTGTCATCTTCATATCTATGGAGAGGTTTGATGAAGGTTTTATGATTTTCTATGCACTTTACTTACTAACCCTTTCATTACTAGTTCTACTCTTAAAATGACCATACACCTATCATGGGAACAGAATATCCCATTTGAGATAACTGAACGGAACAAATCAAGTCTAGATTTTTAAGACGTGTTAAAGTGTCTATTTAATTTGGTTTGAACTGGAGGTAGGAATGCATCATTTCAAATATCAAAACATTTCAAATACTTATTCATTTTTAGTCTGACTTCCTGCAGAGTTCTATACTCATGATGGCTTATCAATTCCTTTAGAATAACGAACTTATTGGGGGCTATTCTGTGACTCTCACTCCAAGACATGCTAAAATAAAATTACTCCCAGGGGACATCTGTGAGATTCTTGGACACTCCCACCAAAGCTAAGGCCTCAGTGAGTTCCTCACTGTTTAGGCGTTCATGAATAATGACGGAACTCACAGTGAGTCCGGCTCCCCTCTCACATCACAATCTTTCTGTACGCACCTGTTTATCATCCAATGAATCCGTAATGTAAACCCGAAATAATATGACAAAAACAGTAATCTCAGGCTTCACATTACATAGCATTTTACTTTCTGGTTTAACATTCTTCTTAATAACTTGTAATGCTTGTACCGCTAAATTGCGGTTAGTACTTCATTTCCAGTTGAATGTTTATGATATTATGGTATGAAAAATGTTCAATTAGTTTCTCCTCCTGATGCAGCTGTGAATTTGGTTCTTATATGCCGATATTTATATACCGTATACAGTAATTTGGTTTTATTTAATGCATGTATCGTGTAAATCTTGTAGAACGTATGAAATATCACCGTCGATCTTTTTTATTCATTTTATATCTAATGCTAATGCACTTGCAGGAGGTTTGCTCAATTGTCGTAAGAAGAAATTCACAGCATGCCATGTACTTTTAAAATTGAGCTCACATTTCTCTTTGGTATTATTAAGCTCTAACTAAAAGATGAATCCAGACGCTACAAGATCGTGTCATGGTTAACCATTAGAAGATATATATTAATATTAAATAAATCCAGCCGTTATCATTATGTTTTCGTGAAGGAAGTATAACTGTGTAACCTAGCTATATACTTAAGCAATTGCAGTGCTTTCGTAACATTTCGAAGCTTAATTAACAGAAAGTGAAAGTAGTTGTCTCGGAAATACAAGGGCTTTGTTTCCTGAACGTAATACCTCCTTCTTAATATTTATTATTATGTTTAACAAATGCGCCATCCCAATGTGAGACAAATAATTGCTAAAAAAAAATTGGCCCCCTTCTTACATAACACATTACATCAAGTGAAAAACTGGCATGAGCGTTAGAGGTCTGAAACTAAATCATTGCTGTTCTTTTGGAATCGATTATACTACGTCTTTTGCACTACAATCTGTCCAACATTTTTGGATTTCTAAGCACTGCGGACACGTGTAATGACCGCAATGTATTAGCACCCCCTGTGGGCTGGGAGTTGCAGAATATTCCCGCGGTATTTCCCACATGTCTTAAGAGGCGACCAAAAGGAAACTAAATTTGAACTTGAACCGAACTGGAAAATAAATTGAAACTTTCAACTTTTTATCGAGTTGACTCACACCATATAATACATTCACGTTGTGTCCTAAAGTGTCATGTAACTAAGTAACTAACCCAAGGCTTTAGTTGAAGGAGTAGATGAGTTGCAAGACGGGCCTTGTGTCCTCCGCGGTCTATGTCCTGAAAGCAAATATAATTTATCCATGAGTGAAAGACTAAGACTACGTCTTCGACAAGGATTATTCTTCTTAAGAAGATGAATGGTAATGCGGGTATAGAAATCTGCAGGAGTCTAGACGCAACCCTGGTTAAACCAAGTTGAAGTTCTGTATCAAGTGTTTGATAAATTTTATCCATTGAAGTGGTACATCCTTACATCAAGTTCAATTGAAATTGGGTTTAGACATATAAAAAAAACCTCAAACGTTTTTTTTTTCGGCATAATTACTTCCTCTAGGATATCTTATTTTGGAAGTTTGGAAGATAACTTTTGTACAATCGTTTTAAAGTGGTACTAGTTCCCAGAATGAATCTATGTGCAGTGCGTGGGTAACCCTTCCATTGATATGGGAGGATGTAAAAGATGAAGTTATCCTCAGAAAATCGTACGGGATATGTCCATTTACATGTCCATTTACACGGAATGCGATCATTTCGTACCGGACTATAGCATTTTTCCTGGAAAAAGGGGAGTGGGAAATATCACTTAGTCACACTTCTTCCCACTGCTTTGCCTTCACCTTTTATCCTAGACCCAAAAAGGGTTAGAGTCACAATAACCCACCTTAATTGCTATCTTTTTTTATAATTGGTAAATAGACGAATTGGACAAAACTAGGATTAATGAAATCTGTAAATGAATCGTTAATTTTTGAGTGAAGCGTTTTATCTAAGAGGTAATCGACAGAAACTGCAGCAGAATTTGTCAGAGCAAACTCTTAGTTGGCGCGGCTAAAAAAATAACATTAAACTGTGATACCGTTATCTTCGCTCTAAAAATATGGTGTGATGAGCAAAGATCATGAAGTCTTGACAAATTAAATTCTGCAAAAAATGCAGGTTGACATGAAAAGTCACACCTCGATGACAAAGTTTGATTATTATAACTTGGAATGAACAATACTGACGTTTCAGAAAGCAAGGACAGGTTGAGTTTATTTTCACTTCATTTTACAGAAGTTAAATATAGATGACAGCTCAGTTGGGTGCATCTTAAATACACTAAGCATAACCTAGAACTAAGTGCGTCAAAACTAACCAAATAAAAATAAGCGCAGACCCATCTTTTCACCAAAGAGACCATAAAGTCGATGAAGTCTGACCACCACTGCAAACTTTCTAACAGATATTTTCCCCATTTATTATTTTGAGGGGGAAGAGGCACGATAATTTTTTTTTATCTTGTGATGAAAATATCTACCCTGAAATATTGAAAAAAGGTTTTCTTTTATATTTATAAAACACAATTTTACAGAAATTATACCCATTAAAGGAAGAAATGTTTTTGCCGTCTTATCGAATCAATGTCTTCACGTCGCCAATTTATTATTTTGATCCAAACACTGCCATAGTGTATCTAAAACTCGACATACAAGTAATGTCTTTTTGTTTCGGCCATCACTAAATTGTGTTTGTTTAAGCTGCCTTTAAATCTTCAAATAACAAGCAATGAAAATGAAATTTGGAATCGCTGATGTTATTTTACTTTTTCCAAGTCTCATTCGAGAGTGGATAAGAATATGACAGCTCAGAACAAGCTTCTTGAATTCATGTTCTAAATGCTTAATACTTGGCTTGTTTATGTTGACAAAAAGAGTGGATGCTTCGAACGTCACTGCGATTTTGCTACAATTAGTCGCCATGGACGATTTTTCAATAACTTTAAACCCTGGGATTTTCACTTTAATTATGAATATTTTTTAATTCAAACCTAGAATCTGCAGATTTTACAAATGAGTTAACTTGAAAAAGATACCACCCAAAATATGTCAAAAAGGGTAAAAATGGCTTAGTGGTTCGATTACTTTTATACTTCTCTTTGAAAGAAAGTTACCTGACAACGTGCTCACTATGACAGCATTGTAAAAGAAAAGTGTGTTCATGTGTGATGTGCCCGTGGCGGAACTAGGAATTTCGGTCGGAGGGGGCAACAATGGTCTGCAGGGCCGCTTCGAAGGAGTACATACCCTGAGTCTCAGCACGATCTAAGTCGTGGATTTTCAGACTTTTCATTTGGCTTTCCCCACCTGGTAAATGACTTCTATGCCATTTCTCCTCAGCAAGTTTTTCTATTAAAACATGTTTAAATATTTTATCCATGGGCGTCGGCAGAAGAAAATTCAAGGGGACAAAATATTTTTAGGGGAAAAAATCTCCCCAGGTCACCATGAATTAGCGCGGAGCGCAAGAAAACTTTGTCCCAAAATGCATCCCAGGTTGCTAGAAATGGCACTTCTTAAGCCTTTTTACCGCATGTAAATGGGGGAAACACTGAGTGGACTTTTAAGAAATGTTGACGTTTATTATCTTCCTCTTTTTCTTTATTGTTTATTCGTTTTTTCAAGTTTTTGTTTTATTTTCCAGGAGAAAGAAAGTCCCCCTTGCCCCTAACTGCACACGCCCATGTTTTTGTTCCTCTCTTTTACATACCAGTACGGAGGCGAACATTATATTTTGTGTTATTGTCAGGTCTAGATTTAAGTTTAATGTAATAATGGACTGCTTTTTGAAGATAAAGTTTAAATCTGCTAGAGCAAATAGCAAGTAATCTTACGGGGGGGGGGGGGGTTGGAAATTAATCACCCTTAGGTGAACATCTTTGGCATCTGGAAATCAAGACAAGTACACGAAGAAACATTAATAGACATAATTTACATTATGTGACCACTCATGAGTTTAGTACATTGCAAGAAATACCCAAACAATAGGTCTGCTTGGCTGTCTAGATACCGAAAGCGTAAGAAATGAAAGTAGACTAAACTTTATTACATGCAATTTTCTGGTTTTTAAGACCACGGAAGTACAGAAAGAAGCATTTTCGTGATATTATTGGGCAGTGTCAGATGACCACTCTGAATTTACGGAATGAAATAGCCATTTATCATGAGAATGGTCACTCAAAGAAAAGCAAAATGACTGCTCATTAGTACTCTTAAACCATTACCAGTATGATAATAGTGTTATTTTAACCAGAATGTTCTCTTCAAGTGATTTTGGAAAATGTTGTGGAAGCTATTTTGGTATCTTTATAAACTCCATTTATCGTCTATGTTGACAATTTTCCCCGACAAGAAGAGGGCTATTTGCGCTATAAATATTGTTGCGCCCTTTGAAACGTTTATTAACCGGAGGGGGGGGGGGGGTGTGAACACAATGTGATTCTCAGTGTCTATTTTGCAAACTTATAATCTCATTTGGTTTGGAAGCATACATTAGTGCTTATAAAGTATGAAGATACGTTTCCACAAAATGTATCCCTATTACAGAAGATTACCCTTTCCATGAGAATAAAGTGCAGATAGTTTAGTAAACGGAATCTGTTTGAGCATTTCGTTATCTGGGCCTTAAAACAACACTACCAAATTATGTCCTTTGTCTATAATGGTACAAGAGTGAAGTACGTTAAAAACCTAAAAAGGGAGCCGACAGACGATTTTGGTCCGTCGGGGGGGGGGGGGGCGACCGTCCTCCCTGACCGTATAGTAGCTCTACCAATGTGATTTGCTAATGTGATCACAGAAGTGCAAGGTCATGGAATTTTTCCTTAGGAATCAATGGATCTAAAAATAGTAAGAATATGCCATAAGAATGCTGTTGTTTTACTTGAACTTCTACACAAGCTTTAGTTCACCAGAAGATGTCTGATGAGAGTGTATCAAACCTTTAAGAGTCTTGTTCATTATTTGGGGCTACATATTCGTACATTGTCGTCAGTAGCAGTGTCAACTACGCGTGTAAAATAAATCAAACAAGGAAATGAATCTCAATGTAAAAAAGAGAAAATAGCAAGGGGCAGATTGTAAGGAAAGAGAAAGTTTTAATGAATGCACTAGAACCGCAATGTTTTTATTACCTTTTACGCCCGTATCACCTTTTTGCTTGCCATAGTGAATAAGTTATATCACAAGTGAACCATATCTTTCCTTGCAGTTATTCCTCTCACATTGTCATGGTACATTTGTCAAACAGAATAAAATTAGTGACAAGGAAGTATCATGCTCAAAAAAGGAAGCTCTTGTTTTTCGGGAACAACGGTTTTTACTTTCTGTGAATTAAGCTTTTAAAGTTCACAAAATCACTATAGTAAACTAAATAGATTTGACATGTTCAGAGCTGTCCGAAGTCGTCAATCAAAGCTCTCATACACAACTGCATTGGTCTAAGGAAGATTTAGTCCTAACTAGGGCCCGCACGTACCTTGCCAACGCCTTCTTACTTAAGGGGGATGAAAGACCATGCTGTATTACCTTGTAACTGTTCTGTCACCGTCAGTCACATCCTCGATGACTGCTATGAATACTCCCATATTCGTCAGAAATAAAACAACGGGCCCGACCTAAAACCTTGTTTGAACAAACATTCTTCCCTTATTCTTGGCTTTCCCAAGAAAGGTACACTTTATACGAATTTCTTACAGGACTCCCGCCTTTGCCACTTTTTTCATGAAAATTGACCCAGGGTTTCACTTCTTTAACTAGTTTTATCCTTCCAATGTAACCTGTCCTTTTTTGGTGACACAATATAAAACATTCGTATCTGTGTGTCGTTAATACCAATCTAACTAATAACTACCTCAGCAAGAAAAAGTCTTTATAACAGAGGAACACTCAGAAGTACACTATTTCATGTTTTCCAAAATCACACAAACTTGAATAAAACCTCTTTTGGTTTAACACAGCCCTAGCTTTCGCAGATCAAAACCAAGAGGTCGTTCCGAGGGGCAGACTTGCCCTACGGTCATAGAACTAAATTTTAATTGTAGTGCTACAGATACGTTCAATTTACTTCATCTTCTATTGCACTAGACCTAACTTGTACGGATGTCTTTCATTGGTCTATAGGCTGATCAATAGTCAGCAATCGATCTACAGAACATCAAATAAATAGGAAAACAAACGGAATAAGTAATCCCGTAAAAACCTGACTATATTTAACATTTTCTTTGTGTTAAAGGGAAATATTGTGTTTCAAATGGGTACAAAGAAAATGGCTTAGACACTTTCCAACAAGTCATTCTTAATCATAAACCCTAGCAATAGCTACAATTCTTCAAAATATTTTCGAAATTAGACATGTGGAAGTTGCATCATTTTAAATGTTGAAAGTGTGAGTGAACTAATTATTCTTGAGCAACAAACAACTGAATTTCTATCCGTGAAAACTAATTTCTTGAAAAGAAGACTACCATACTGCATTTTTTTTTTTGATATTCAATCACCCGGGTTAACAAATGTTAGTTTTAAAGGGATGAACTTTTCTTGCAAAACAAACGCAATGTTTCCCTTTAAGTTTTATCGGTGAATCAAACCGGTATAAAAGGACTTTTTATTTACAAGGAAAAAAGGTAAAAGTCACTTCACTTGACAGAGCTAAGTGCTTTGAATCTTCTGTTTTCTCGGAAAAATTTCGAGAGCTGGAGAAGGTATTTCTGTTTCATTCATTCTATTTTGTAAAGGGTAGTTCATTTATCGTGGACGAAACCCACAGGAAATTAGTTCTTTATGCACTTGCTTAAACTAACACACGGTAATCGTGGCTTTATGTGCTTATTCAAATATCGAGTACGTGCCCAATTTAAAAGTACAACATATTAAAGGTTATTGAGCGAACTGATAAACGGGAAATTTAAAGTGAAAAATGAGACCATAGGATTCTTCTTGGTACATCGAAGTGATTTTCACTTACGACTAAGAAGCATTCTCCAACCAAGTTAGTGGGGTATTTATTAACGAACCAATGAAATCACTAATATCAATTAGGTATTACGTAGAGTCATTCTCTGAATTCGATCACCAAAAATAATCTTTATGTTAAAAATATGCCGCTACATATAAGAAAAATACTCACATGATATTGTGCTTGTGTCAAGACAGAACCTCAAAAAGTGAAAGTTACCCTGACCTAAGATTGACGTAATGTCAGGAACTCAACTTCTTTAGTTGTGTAGGTAATGCCCTTTGACCATGCTTTGCACTGTAAGTGGGGCAGACCCATTCAATTTTCTTAGTCTCCATTTGAAGTACTATGTATTCAGCCAGAAAATGTGGCAGACGCTTGCACTCCTTTAAAGAGGATACATGTGTTCTCTTTCCAAGAAAATAATATACGTTATCTCAGTTTCAGTTTCAGTTTCACAGAACTTTATTTCAGACTCATTCACATTTATAGACAGACAAATGTAAAGAAATACAAAATAATAAAAAAATAGGAAGAGCCTGAGGAGTGATTACAGGAAGCTTGGAAAGCTTATAGGGGTAATCACCACGACACAACACACACAAAGATTAACGAAAATACAACAAGCAGGAAAAACAGGACTAGAAACTAAAGATAGTTTTAATAGATAGAGTTCTAACTTTGTAATACTTGAGGCAACTGGTTTGACCAACAGAAAGTACTTAGATGATACTTTGTATTATACTTGGATTTGAAAATTCCTTACGCACACAGAATAAAAGTCAGAGTCGCTAGGGAGATATTAAGTCGCATCTATTTCTCCTCCAGTGTTACGTGGCAGTTGTTATTATCCATTTGAAAATTAGTGCCTTGTCCACTAGTGTGTGCATAGAGTTCAATCGATAAAAAGACCTACATTTACCTGTTTCATTCTGCATAATGACTTATACATTAATTTAGCGGTTTTACGACCTACGCATTTAGTATCGGTTTTAGTTTTGACGTTTGTACCAATGTTCTCCGCCTCAGTCCGAATTCGTACGGAATGGAAAAGGGACCTATAAAAAGCTGAGCAAAACATAAAAGAGGAGTGATACTTGTGTGAAGGGAGGTTTTAGGTTTGTTTGTCTGTGGAAGTATTCTTAATTTTTCTCCAAAAGGTGACACAGGTCTACCTTTTAGCCTTACGCATCCTGACGTCTTCTGCAATACCAGATTTGTTTTTATTTTTAAACTGATTAAACATTTTTTTCTAGACAAACAAACAATTTTGTTTCGAAAAACTGTGAACTTTCGATGCATCATTAGATCAAGCATTACCCTCACATTATCTATGTCCGTTTGGTAGTGTAAAAATATGGTTTGTAATAACGCAAAAATGTCATCTAGTTTAATGTTCATACAGTTTAGGACGTAGGTTCAACAAAAATGAAAGTAGTCTACTACTCGTTTGACATAATTTTTTTTTTTTCACAAGCAAGAAAGAGTAATCCAATACTTTTTTAGCGCATCTACGGTTCTGGATAAAGCAACCGTCACATAAAATATGCTACACTGTAAAAAAAAAGTGCTAAAAACATCACTTAAAGGCAGTTTTTCTGCACTGTCCAAGAGCCCTAATAGGGACTGCACCATTGGTGCAAACGACAGCACTCTTAAGGTGCTGAAATTTTTTAACACTTGTGAGGTGCAGGACTTAAGCAATTGCAAGAGCTACTTTTATCTGCACCATAAGTGCTACCAGACAGCACTAATAGGCGGTGCTAAAAAAGTTTTCTTGGCACTTATAAGAGCACTAATAGAGACTGCACCGTTGGTGCTACCATAGCACTTCCTTGGGTGCATTAGAGAAAGCACCTCGGAAGTGCAGCAGTAAACAGCACTTGCAAGAGCTGTCCAGAAATCTTAAAGTGCTGTATTTAAATCTTCAAGAGTAATAACATGTAAAATAACCTAGAAGTCTTTTTTCTTGCGAAAACCCTAATTTGGAAATATATTGTAATATTTGTTTACAGCGTTAAAATCATGAAATAAACCAATTCAAATAGTTATGAATACGTGAAAGCACTGTGTTGTATTGGTTGACAAATGCCTGATAAAAGTCAAAACCAAAGATACAGAAATTCTGCTAGGAATTTAGTGTTTTTGAACTTTTTCCCTTCTAAATTAGTTCCGCACACTTTTCTGTTATGACAGCACTATGAAAGCGCTGTATAATTAGCACTATAAAAGTGCTGAAACAGCGCTTTTGGTGATAATTAAATTCAGCACCCAGAAAGTGCTATCAAAATAGCACTTCAGTTTTTAGAGTGTAAACTCTCCAATACATCTAAGGGAGAAATTCTTTCTCATACAAATCTCTGAAGGGCCTTTGGAAGTTCCAGACGAAGACGTTGTCTTAACAGCAAAATGATGGATAAATGCCAAATGATAAATTATCAAGATTATGAACATGTGATTAAAACGTTTTCAATAATTCTGCGAAATATCTGGTTGAACCGTGTCTATGGGGTTAACTTGCACAATGCAAAGAACAGTAAAACCTGCAAACCATCTTGTAGTCACTATTTGACAAACAATTCAATAGCTTTTTTAAAGTAAGAAACCCCGTGTAGCATATTTACATAGGGTCTGATTGAATTCCATTCAGTTGTATGTGGTAAGCACTATCCTAATTTAGTTTACTATAAATGACGTCTGATCCGGAGCATCAATCGTGTTTGCGGATTGGGGGCAAAATATTTCCAAAAGTCGGAACCATTAGATCGTGCCCCGACTGAGTTCGTCAAAAGGCATAAAAAACGCCCACACACCCCCTTTGACGTTATATACACATATTGCACATGAAAAATGTAGTATTTTCTATTATTAAAACAAAAATTCCTTACTCATCTGTTTACCACATTTCTTTTATCTTGCCCTCTTTTTTTTTTTTTTTCATGTGTCTGAAATATGGGGGGGGGGGGGAAGAGCGGCCAAAATGAAATGATTACCACCATATTTTCTTTGGTGAGGGACTGACGCCCCTAACATGGACATACCTTGAACCAAGTTGTTAGTTCCAAACATGGCAGCTTTCTACAATTCTAACACTTTCAGTCATTTCTAAAACGAGGGTGAGTTGAAACGGGATATAAAAATGAAAATTTTTAAACATCACAACAAAATTTGGAACCGAGAAGTAATTGTTCAAAGTATTTTATTCACCGCGCTGCACTTTGCCACAACCAAAAACATCTGCCTACAGAATTTCTCGTTTAACCATCACTTTCTCAAATCTGTTTCGGTTGGTGAAATATTAAAATTAAACAGAGCTTAAGAGTAGGCAACTAAGACATTACAAGAAACTGTCGGATGTGATACGTCGTTGACAGACTTGCTTTCAGTTTTTTTTTTTTTTTCATTTATCCCTCAATATATTTAAGACTCTTCGAAAAACTAGAGTGTATTTTTTTAAATGATTATGCAAAGGAGATGACAAATTTGCGCGAATTTCTTCTGTTGGTTTGTGCTTTCTTATAATCCCATACAATCTTGAATTGTCTTTAATCTACTTTTTGTAACATTTTGATAAGTCGACATTGAAGAAGACAAGGCAAATGGCAACCAATTTGCTTTCGTAGTTGCCCTACATAGAACTTTCGGTTAAAAACATAATATTGACGAATACGGTTAAATTATTTATACCACAGTGTATCCTTCCATCATAAAATATCACAACCAGCAATAATTATTGACACTTTCTAAATGCAACAACCAGAGTTTCTTTTCACAATTTTAAAAGATGCGGGCAAGTCTATGAAGAGTTTTTTAAGCGTAAGACAGTATGCACAATATTGTTGACGCTCCTCACGCAAATTGTCCAATATTGGTAGGGAGCAGAGAACAAGTTCCATTTTCAAAATGGATTTTTAACTCTTTCTGGACAGCTTCTTTTGCACAATTTTACCTCTTTTTGACAATATTGTAGCCCAATGCGAGATTCTCATACGTTATTCCATGGGAAAAGGACCGACTTGTGGTCACAAGTGCGACAAGGAGGCGACCACTGTTTTCCAAAAATGGCATTCCCAGTGACAACGATGGACTCCTTGTCGCACGTGTGACAAGTAGTTGAGATGCACGGACTAACTACCTCTCGTACGTGCCGGGTTATTGCCACAAGCAGCACTTTTTCTGGGTATTGTCAACATGAATTCCAAAGAAAGCAGACATTTTTGATAAAAATTGTGAGAAAACATGGATTTTGGAAATCCATTTTGAAATTGGAACCTGTTAGAGGGTTTGCCTTCGAATTGATAAGTTGCATATTTTCAGATAACTTTTAATTTAGTAGACATGACTTGTAATTGCATGCATGATAAGTAGGAACCGCTTGGGAGTAACAATATTACATTGATGTAGGTCGACCGTTTTAAAACATAAAGTGAATTGAATTAATATCTATAGCTGCTTCAGAGGTATTCTGGCCGATTCTTAATCTTAACGGTAAATTGGATGAAAATGATTATTGTCTGGTAATGTAGCGGCTGCTTGATAACTGTTATTTGGAAACCTTAAAGCCAAAATTAAGTCTAGAATTTTTTTTAATAATTTTTATAAAACAATAATTCTGCACCACAATCGTGTATTGATTTATACCAACGCAAAATCACAATCGTAACTAAATGTTAAATATTTTCTAGAAACTTGCAAATTTTTTTAAATTCGTTAAATAAAATCAAAAGTCCGTGACATATCAATATTTAACGAATTTTAAACCGATCACGTTGATTTATTTTCTCGTGCCAGTATGAGAGCAATGCCATGTATTTCCTCTAACTGAAACAACACATTTTAATTGTAGTGAGCGGTTGTTTTGGATTAGTGTCAGTTTGAAAGTTTAAAGGCCAAATTTTCTCACTCAATACAATTCCTATTTTCCTTTCCTACTAGTTAAGCCCTTCTCACAACTGCGACATAACCACAGGGTCTTGTATCAGGTTGAGCATATTCAAATTTCCTTTCTTCGGGTATCGCGTTAAAAAGTTTTTTTTTCATATTTTGACCCCTTATGACCGCAAAAACCTTTTACCCATAAGACATCATGTGCCATGATAAGGAGCAAAGCGTAACAAGCACTGTTTGGTAGTGTACCCACACATGCACACCCACACATGCACGCCCACTGTCTACTCACGATATCAACATCGCATAGATTCCTTGCCTGTCTTCGACAAGAAATAAAAAAAAAAAAACACTCATAAAAATGTGAGATATGTCACATCTGTCTTGGAACTCTTGGGTTCATTTCCGAGATAACACTATGCATAACAACTTAGAAAATACAGTATCACTCGAGTCTTCAATTCATGTTCATCACGAAATCATCAGCAGCCTGGATGTGGGCTTAGTGATGTAGTGATGTACAAATACTACAGTAACCAGTGGCGTACCCTCCTCCCCTCCGGTTTGGGTAAAGGGGGTTTAGACCCCCCATGATCCAACCTTGAAATGCAAAAACACCTAAAATAGCTTTTTTTTTCTCTGTCCCTTTAGACTTTCCCCTCATGTCTCGTGATCCAACCTCACCCCATGACAAAATCCTGGCTACGCTACTGACAGTAACGTTCCAGCTCTCTGAGATGTATCGTGCAATATTCATAACTAGCTAGCTACAAGTTAGTTTCCTTGCCTTGTGGGTCCTTCCTTATATCAAAAACAACGCGATATATGGGACCAGTGTTCCTTGAACAACGTCTGCTCGTGTAAAAACAACGTCTTTTTTGAAAATTAAGCAAGCAAAAAGTGACTTACAAATCCCTGAGAGTATATAGTTTATATGATATGCAACCCGATATGCAACCCGCAGTTCAGGATATTCATCTTTTTTAAAATGGCAGTCTTAGACATCATTACGTCACAATTGGGACTTCAGTGTACTCATGAGAGTTAAACTTGGTCTCTAAAATGAACCTTTCTCCTGAGTTTTACCCATATTGTTGGAAGTGTTTACGAATGGGTCCATCGTCTCGGTCTGCTTATCCTCTGCTATGACGTCATCGTCTTTTTTAAATCACCCATTTAAAACGTGGCACCCCCAGAATCTATACCCTAAATAACAGATAATTTGATTTACAAATAGTGGCCTTTGGCCTCTGACCTTGAATATATAAATATCGTGAGATTTCGCAATAGACACATACCACCACGCTTGAATTCTCTAGAGCCCATAGTCCAGGAACGGCTGTTGTATAAAGCAACTGCTCAATTAAAAATAAAATGACAAAAATATAGGCATATTCAGTTATAACCTTTTACTAGAAAAAGGTCACCACAATCTTGTCCTCCACCTCTGAGTAGAGGTTATTAGTTCCTAAATTTCCTCACCAATCATTTTTATAGTTATGATTGCTGTGACAACAGGTAGAGCTAAACGTAGGCACCTTCTTATGTTGAACGCAACACACTCTCAACATATTACGCGGTTGGTATGAGATGGAAAAATCGCTTTAATTTGTGTTTTATTGTCCTGTTTTCAAGTTAGTGACCGACAAAACATGAGTTCATTGGCATCGCTTATCGAAACTATTTTGTATTCAACTCAACAAGTGTTCAGGATCAAATCGTTAAATAGAAACGCGAGGAAAGTGGAGTGTACTATTTGTCTCTTTATCTTGCTTTCTTTACTTTTTATTTCTATTAATGGCTTACAATGAACGTATTAAGCAACGCCTCTTCAAGGGGGGCGTTTTTACCATCTGTAAAACAATTAATAAAAAAAAAAAACGTTCATATCCTGGATCAACTGTGGAATAAAATTTGAATAACAACATATTAATCATCTTATAAGAATTGATTACATAGTTTCATAGAAATGGAAACCGAATCTTTGTTTCGACTGTCCAAGACATTGAATTTAATGAGACTTAGTGTATTATCATACGGGGTAACTGTTCATGTTAAAGAAAAATTGTAGCCTTTAGAAACAATACTTCATTAAAACACAATTGTACTCAAAAGATAGAAACACTAAGAATTTCCGGAATCGCCTGCATTTTAAATTAATGGAATTGTCACTTGACAGACTCAATGTCGGCATAGTTGTATGCGCTATATCTGCAATCAAATCGAGGGTAATAAAATGCAAATCAAAGATGAGCATATGAAGCAACTGTGCGAAACCAATAAGATTTACAGCTCAAACTAGTACATACATGTAAAAGATACGGCACTTTTAGTGCTAGTCTCCCATCGACGGACTTTTGCTAAACTTATGCAAAACTGATACTCAGTATTAGAGAAATGCTTTATATTGCTAAATATGCTAAATATTGCATTAAGTAATGACCCTATATCTAGGGTCTCTCAGCAGTGCCACTACCACGGCTATAATGGTATCGCTTTTTGCGAGTCCAAGAGGCAAGTTGCAAGCCATTGTTAATATTTGAAGAGAACAGACTGAGAAAGAGAGAGCTCGACCAATTCTGCCAAACAATGTATCTAAATAATTTAATTTGATTGACGGGTTACTTTGTTCTTACTGTTTGATATTTGTTGATTGTTCCTTTTAATGACGATCTTCTCCTTTTAAAGTCCAGTTATCATGTCAAGATACTGGTTTCAATGTTTAAGTGCTTATCCAATAACCTGCATGTGATACGTTTTCACCATTTTGATCGAAACGACTGTGCAGCCTTTGAAGTTTACAATTCCATTTGTATTCTAATTTCTTCATCACGGAAATAATGTACCTGTGTTTTAACCAACGGGGGTCTTAATATTTGGGATGCTATTTTAAACAATTCCGTTTTGTTCCTGCAATAGTGAAAAGTGCACTTTTGCTTGAAAAGTAACAAAGGAATGATTTTATGCTTTTAAAACTCCCCCTGACGACACCGTGTTGGCATTATTGTACTTATTTGACTTCTGGTAATGCGATGCTAAAGAGGAATATTATCCTCTTTGCCCTTCCAGCTGTAGCAAACGACCGGCACAATTGTCTCTACTGGCTAATCCCAGGTGTGGGTGATGCAAAACTTAAGTGTCGTCTATGCACATAGTTTAAGAGAGGAGCAGAGAGTTATTTGTGTATAGCCTTTAGCTCCCTGCCCTTCCATCTCCCGCGGCCTTCATAACCTAGAGAGTAGAGTGTCAATTTCCATCAAACTTCATTACAAAGGTACGTAGTGTCTCATTTTAACTTATACATAACAGTGAGTTAAATATTGCAATCGTTTGCAATCGTTTGATGTCGATAGAGGGAGAGCCGATATACGCCATGTGATGTATTTTAACCTTCCATTCAAAGACAGTTGAAACATTAATATACCCTTACGGGTCTACTTTGAAAGTTTATCTTGTTCGTGAAAATCAGCAGTATCATTTACCTAACCACAAACTAGCTCAAGTGAAAGTTTATGTGGGAACAACAAAAAGAATTTAACACGTCAAAGGTTCCATATACCGTTTTAAAAATTACCTTAGTTACATCCAAACTTAAAAGAGTTCTAACGGGTTTTTTTTCTACCTTCGGGAGTCATGCTCGTTAACTGTCAAGAAGAGTCAGAGTTTTTCGCAAATTATTAAATCTTTAGCAAACTGTATTCAAACATCCAGTTGTGTCCCACTATGAGAATTGAGTCAATTGCATATTTCCATGTGATTTTGCTGGTGGTATAACGTACATAGAACAAAGGTGTATGCAATAAGGTAATGACTGCAATGATGGCATCATGCTTATCTGAAAGTAATTTCAATCAAATTTAATCATATTCGTTGATAAACATACACCGACATATAATTTATTTTGTTCACACTAGTTACATCTTAACCAGTTTTACGGGAAGCGTATTCACAATAACGAGGCCAAATATGGCTTTTAAATAAAAGCGAATTATACACTCCTTTTGAATCAGCTATTTTAATCGCGCTGGTGTTTTTGTGATAATTTGTTGAATGGACTCCTGTTAGTTTTAACTAAATATTTACAGGGGTCTTTATTTAGTCATACCGGCTACTTGTCTTCATTGGGTATAACATTGTGCTGGAAAAGGTTTATATATATATATATATATATATATATATATATATATATATATATATATATATATATATATATATATATATATATATATATATATATATATATATATATACGTATGTGTTCGCTGCTTTTGGACGTGTCCGTTTTAAAGCACGTGTTCGTTCCGTGTTCGTTGTGAACAGGCAAGAACGGTGTACAGCGAGCCAAGATACATTACCTTTTAGAATAATTACACAGCAGATGTTTGTTCCTGTGTCTACAAGAGCTTTTCAGTTCGTTTCTTTTATTTAGTGTTGCTAAGGAAGGTTTGTGTATAATGGAGAACATTTCTTCCAGACAGAGATTACAAGTTTTAGATGATGTGGAGTATACTCGAGCTTTGTCCATGAGTTTCCATTTTACGGAGTGTTCTACATTTTAATCCTTTAGTTTCCAGATTTATTCACTGAGTGCAGTTGCGTTTCTTTTGTCTTTGTGTTTGAAGCTAGACTTGTGGGTGATGTATCTTGTTTTGAATGTGTTCTCTGTTACACCAATGTATGTTTCCTCCTTGTGGTTGTCGTGGCGTGTTACAGTTGCTTGGTACACAATGTTGCTTTCTGCAATTGCAGTTGCTTCGCGTTGCTGGTTGTGCTTCCTGCTTCGCCAGTATGTATTTGCTGTGCGCTGATAAAATTTGGTTTATGCTTGCCATGCAGCTGTAACTCAGTTTCACAGTGTTTCTGTTGAGTAGAGTATGTAGTTTGTGCCCAGGTGGGAAGCAGCTGTCCAAGAGGTTAAAGAATTTCTTGCCAATGTTAGTGATGACACTGTCATTAAACGGGGGATTGGACCAGGTTATGTTCCTATTTCGTCTTCGTTTCGGGGCTCCCTTGGAATGACTAGTGCTAGGGAATTGGGTCTCGTACTTTAGGTTGTACCCATAGCCACTTCTTTGTAATGCTTCTTAGTGTACGGGCGACGATGTGTTGAATGTGTTTTCGTCGGAAGAAATGTTGGAAAGTCTCCAACAGGAGATAGTTGGATATTTGGATATATATATATATATATATATATATATATATATATATATATAAAGAACAAAATATATGCAATAAAGGGCATGACTGGTTGATTTTAGGAGTATGAAAGATTACAAATATATTTCGAAATTTTCAGTCCCCCTGGGACTTTCCTCAGCGAGTATTAAAGACAAAATGAGCACAAAAATTAAAAATGAGTACAAAAATTAAAAAGAACGGAAATCTACAGTTAACTGCAGTGTCAGGAGGGAAGATTAAATTGTTTGTTGAAACGTGTAATGATTTAAAATACCAAGGTCCTTATTGAGTCCGGTAATGTGTGACTTAAGCCTCATTATCCAAATAAGTTCGGTACGCTTTCGTTGTTCGGCGCAAATAAAGTTATTTGCAATGAGGATTATTTTAAGATTCTCAATAGAATGGTGCGGAAGATTAAAGCATGGAAGTACTACCTCGGAAGGAAATCCAACTTCCAAATTTTATGTTTTCCAAGTCAAAATACTGCTCCAGGGCACAAACACTTCCAATGTAAATCCACAGACTTTTACCCAAGGTCTACTCTCCCAGGAGACCGATCAGATTACCTTTGAAGCAGTCAAGAATACCGCGAAGGTCAGTCTCCCTCTATCGGTTGGACAAAACGAAGATTCTTGATGTTTCCAAAATCCATTACATCACGGTGCTTTCCCTCGTGTTTGGAGCTTGCGCAGTTCATTATAACTCAAGCAAGATGGCTGAAAACGATGTGCAGTTGTGTCTGAAGGGTTAAAAAGTATCGCAGAAAAACTCCGATTCCTAAAGGATATATTTCTGGTAAGTTATATCAATAAATGTAAGATACAACAGGATACAGTTACCGTGCCAAAGAGGAGAATTTTGGTCTCAAAAATGGTCATTTTTAGGCAGTTTCCGCACCGATGCGGGCCTTAATTTTAGCACTGTTTGCTACAGGAAAGTCATATCTTCGCATTCCTGGTACCCACGAGCAAGCCTACGAAAGCCTACACATCGAAAAATCCAAATTTCTTGGCCTGAAATTTTCGAAATTTCCGTTGTGTTGCCATGGCGTTGCAGTGACGTAATTTTCGCGCCATTTGAGTACCAATTTTTGCGGGAGATCGTAGCCTTTCGTTTGTGTGTGACAGTGTTAATGCTAGTTCCACGAATTTTATCGAAGCTTACGACTAAAGGCTACGTACCGCAGTGTTACTTTACTTGTTTAGATTTGGAATCGTTACGATTGTTTTTTCTTTTGGGATCGATTGCTTCAAATATCCAGAGTTTTACCTGATCAAAGCCCTGGAATTTCACATGGCTGCTCACATGGCATTTTCCCAAGGATAAAACTTTCACATACAGTAGTGTGGTGTTAGCTAGGCCCAGACCCAAGCAATAATTTAGCCTTGGCCTAAGCTATGTTACTCATGCAATATTAGCTAAGCCTAGGCCTAGGGATTTTTCCCTGTATTAAAATTAAGTTATTGGCACAGAAATAGGCATATTTTGTTTAAGTTACAGATATGTAAAGTTAGTGACTTTTTCAATTCGTTTTAAAACCTGTTGTAAGAGAGGGAAGATTTGAACAAACAATGTGTCTGCTGCATAGTCCTAGCCTTTGTTCAGCTACGTAGCTATATCCCAGATTTTAGTTTATATTTTGTGAATAACCTAATTTTCTCCCCTTTCTTTTCCAGATGGTAGAAATTGGCCTGGCTAGATCTGGAATAACTGGTTGAATGGAGGGTGATAGTCAGTTCCAAAGGGTATCAAGCTGTTTGCAGAGCTTTCTTATTCTGAAACAACCAAATCTGATGAAGTATTTAGTGCCATCAACTTCTCACAAAAGTGTCCACAGATTCAGTTGAAACTTGCGTCTTTTATGATACAATGTTTAGTGTTGTGAGATCTCATTTAAGATTTGATTTCATTAGCGGAGAAACTTGGTCCAATAACTGTATGTTACCGCCAACTGGACAACGTCACTTTCCAAAATTTTTGTATGGCTGGAAGAAATGTCCATTGACACACACCATGGAGCAAAATGGACACATCTATGCTGGATATTGACCCAACTTGGAACTATGCTCTTGGCTGTCCTCCTTTGAATGGGTGAACATTTTGCAGACCTGTACCGATCGTAATGACTCTAGGATTTAATGCAGAAACTCAGCATTTGAGGAGAAACTGTGTCTAGGAAAGTAACTGGTTGATCATCATGATAGATTTTTTGTGAGATGGGAGGTTAAAATTTGTATCTTTTAACAGTACTTTGGACTTGAAATGGATTTAAAGCAGGACATTTTCCAGTTGCAGTAAGTTGCATGTGTGTTTTATAGATTTTGGTACTACAAAAAATTTATTCTTTGTATTATATTTTTTACACTTCTACATCGTCACGTAGAGCACTTAATGAGATGTGTGTCAGTTTCATGTGTGCCAGTTCTGTCATCAGTCAAGTGCGGAATAAAATGTTCTCTTACCTGTGATCATGACTCCAAGCTTCATTTTGATGGATTGAATTTGTCAGCTCTTTTCGCAGTGTTTTCATTTCAAGATTATAGATGCAACCAAGACTTTGGAGTTTTCTGAAGTCAAGAATCATTCATGTTGGAGGATGCAGCCAAATTACCAACTGTACAGGATGTGTTATAGACCCCTTCCCAGTACACTTAGATGTTTAAAATTGTCAAAAATACAGTATCTCTCCTTTTTTAATTTTTACTTCTGTCAAGTTCAAACAGGATTGCTACAATTTGTAGTACACTGTGATACTCTAGCACCCGATTTACCAATTAAAGTTAACAAGTTTTCTGATAAATTTGTCCCAAAAATTATTTGAGAAGTCGAAGAGTGGAGATGTACACTTTCTCTAGTTTTTATCCCTGCAAGTGTCCATCTGTTATGAAATGATACGGTAACATGAAAGTTTGTGAGGCAACAGTATTAAGTAGAGAATGACTTACTCTGGATCAGAAGCAGGTTTGTATGTCTCATTTATTACAACTTACTAACATGATCATTTGTTTACAGATTCATTCTAACACTCCTATTTCACTTTTAAACTTTAACATTAAAGTTAAGGATAAAAATTCCCAATTTTAAAGGCAAAAGCTTGCAATGTATTTAAATTTCCAAATAGGACGACAACTTGCTGATCATTAGTATCAACTGTAACTCTTTCACAACCTTAATTTTCTTGTACATGTAAAGTAAAATTAAGAAATGATTGTCCTGATGTTCAAGTGTTGCCTGGCAGGCAGAAAAAAATAAAATCTGAAGGAAATAAAATTCATGTTAATCCCAGTCACAGCCCTATAATTCGCCACCCTATATTCCAACAAATCCATTCCTTTCCAAGAGGGGCTGTGTTCCGACACCCCTATGTTCTCACAACTGTGAACATAGATGAATATAGAGATTTTCAGAACATAGTACTTAGTGTCGAAAAATTTAGGGCAGTCACCGTTCATCTTTACCATTTTCGCTGACGTGACCTGGCCTGCATAAGTACATTACGTGCCCTTTTTTAGGTGTGCTTAGGGTGGGATGCTCTAACTCTTTGACTCTCTCCGGCTTTGTGGATGCATGGGGGTATTCTTGCTCTAGGGGTTGAGGCCTGTGATATACACCTCCTATGCCCACAATCCTAGATGTTGTTACAAACTATAGCACAAAGGCAATGGGAAGTGGGGATTTAGGGTAAGAAACCAAGAAGAGAACCTTAAACCCAATCTGACACGACTTTAATATTTTCTTTGAGTCCTGGTTGTGGGAGTGGAGTCGGTTTTGAACTAGCCAATTATATTCTTTTTATAGGATGTTCTCGCAAAGAGAATAACCAGTTTAGACAATCTTCTTGTACAATGTTATTGACAGTGGCTTCAAAATGGATAGATGTTCAGGATAGGTGTCCCTTTTAACCCAAACAAATTTATTCGTAGCTTTAGTCCTAATAAGATATTTTTTACTCCAGAAACTACTTTCGTGATGAAAGTGAGTTTTTGTACAGTAACGTAAGGTCCTATACACCTGCTTGTTTACTCCATGCTTTACTAGGCCTATTTGCGTAGTCAATTTGTCAGGCCAAGCACTTGGCTCTACCGAATCGTTGCATTCAAATTTAGAGCAGGTACCCACACTGTAAATGCTGTTTACAACTACTGTATGCACATTCGGTTTTGTGAAAAACTTTTTAACGTTCCATTAGAATTGTATTCGCTGATTATTTCAGCAAAAGTGTGCGATAGCGTGTAACGTTCGTAATGCATGCATGTGCATTTGACTAGTGGTCAGGGTCACCCTGACGTCGGGTACTGCCTTTATAGAACGTCAATACCAACTCGACGAAAGGGTAACCCTGACTAATATGATTTGTTTTCGTAAATGCGAATGTGATTGGGACAGGTTCGAGTAAGGAATGCCTTCACAAAATCATTAACGTTAGCACTTTACAAATACAGATAGGCCTAGTGTATAATCTGAAAGGTATGACTCGGTCCATGCTCTGTTGCAAGCGTTACTTTATGGTAGCACTTTCATGGTTTTAGAATGAAATAATTTTGATAATTTGCGTGTTGTGTTCAATTCATTGTTGTGCAGCACATTGGGAAAACCCGTTGGTTGAGGGAATGTTTTTATTGAAATGAGCAGACACGTGACTCGTTTACGGTCACTCCAAGCGTCCTTGAGTGCCTGCAGGGCATGCCCTCCTGGAGTGTGGAGGTGTTAGATTTATTGCTTTGACCTTCAGAGTTTCATCATAGTTTCAGAAGGATTTCCAAGTTGGATTTCCTTCCGAGGTAGTACTTCCATGATTAAAGTGCTCCGCTACTGGGAATCCAAGAGTGTTGTCACGGATAGACTGTTTATGGTTATTGAACCTTAGACGAAAGGAAGTACCAGTTTCACCGACGTACAACTTATTTTTACAAAGATTACAACATAGAATGTATACAACATTACAAGAATCACAGTTAAGGTTAGGGGGAATAATCGGAAAATTAATGTCAGGAATATTGATACGTTCTTCGGTAGTAATGTGCTTGCAGATTTTGCAGCGTCTTTTATTGCAAGGAGTGTTGCCCTTAGAGTCAGGGGTTATTGATGTGGAGGAGGTAAGAAGTCTTCTGAGGTTAGGGGGCTGGCGCAATGCGAGGAGGGGGGACTCAGAAAAAATGCCCGAGAGAGATGGATCGTCCTTAAGGGAGACAAAGCTATGTTTTATGGTGCTTGCTAGATTACAACTACCGACTACATTGAAGAAGCCGAGGACCGATTACAGGACACTAAGTTTTATACACGTATAAATTTTGATCCAAGCACCATTTTCGATTCCATCACCCAGGACCTTTTAGTTGGACTTTCAGAACACATTACCGATACGGTAAGGGAGCTCATCGCCTCTAAACCTAAAATAGGTTATTTCTACACCCTCCCTAAAATTCACAAATTACCTAAGGTGCTGCATACTTACTTTTCTCGTAGCAGGGGTGAAAACGATTTGAATTTAGATTTAGATTTAGATAGTTTATCAGGTACCGATATTTGTCACCTAGCTAGGACTCATTCGGTAAAAGTACCGGGTAGACCCATTATTTCAGGTATTGGGACCCTCACTGAGGGCCTTTCAGGTCATGTTGACAGTATTCTTAAACCCTTGCTTCACAAAATTCCCAGTTATCTACAAGATACTACACATTTTCTTAGAAACATTTCCGAAATAAGCACTCTCCCAACAGAGGCTCTCCTTGTAACGATGGATGTCACGGCATTGTATACTAATACTCCACATGAGGAGGGCGTCCTGGCATGCGAAAACTTTGTTTTTGACCACACTTCAGATAGGACTCTCGCATGCGATCTTTCCAAAATTATTAACTTTATTCTCAAGCACGACTATTTTACTTTCCAGGGTAACTTCTTCCATCAGACGAAAGGCACCGCCATGGGCACAAAAATGGCCCCGAGTTATGCTAATATTTTTATGCATAAACTCGAAGTAAAATTGCTGTCTGGCTTCCCCTTAAAACCCTCGCATTACTTTCGCTACATCGACGATATTTTTTTCATTTGGAATCATGGCAGGGACGCCCTTGAACTATTCCAAAAGCATGTTAACTCTTTCCATGACAATATTAAGTTTACCTTTGAAGTTTCAAACAAACAAAAAGCTTTCCTTGACGTTCTAGTAAAACTAGACGCCGGAAACATCTCTACTTCCCTTTACTGCAAACCCACAGACAAACATCTCTTGCTCCATTTCGATAGTGTTCACCCCAAAAAACCAAAAAAGGCAATAGTTTACAGTCAATGTCTTCGTACCAAACGTATTTGCTCTGACCTCGCTGACTACGATCGCTCGGTTTCTGCCCTCACCGGTTACTTCCTAACAAACGGATACCCCATCCACATTATCAAACAAGGTATTTTAAAAGCTTCCTCAATCAACCGCCAGGACCTTTTATCCTACAAATCCAAAATCCCCAGCACGCGTATTCCCATGGTTTTTAAGTATCACCCCCTTATTCACAATCTTGCAAGCACCATAAAACATAGCTTTGTCTCCCTTAAGGACGATCCATCTCTCTCGGGCATTTTTTCTGAGTCCCCCCTCCTCGCATTGCGCAAGCCCCCTAACCTCAGAAGACTTCTTACCTCCTCCACATCAATTACCCATGACTCTAAGGGCAACACTCCTTGCAGTAAAAGACGCTGCAAAATCTGCAAGCACATTACTACCGAAGGACGTATCAATATTCCTGACATTAATTTTCCGATTATTCCCCCTAACCTTAACTGTGATTCTTGTAATGTTGTATACATTCTATGTTGTAATCTTTGTAAAAATAAGTTGTACGTCGGTGAAACTGGTACTTCCTTTCGTCTAAGGTCCTTAACCATAAACAGTCTATCCGTGACAACACTCTTGGATTCCCAGTAGCGGAGCACTTGAATCTTCCGCACCATTCTATTGAGAATCTTAAAATAATCCTCATTGCAAATAACTTTATTTGCGCCGAACAACGAAAGCGTACCGAACTTATTTGGATAATGAGGCTTAAGTCACACATTACCGGACTCAATAAGGACCTTGGTATTTTAAATCATTACACGTTTCAACAAACAATTTAATCTTCCCTCCTGACACTGCAGTTAACTGTAGATTTCCGTTCTTTTTAATTTATGTACTCATTTTAAATTTTTGTGCTCATTTTGTCTTTAATACTCGCTGAGGAAAGTCCCAGGGGGACTGAAAATTTCGAAATATATTTGTAACCTTTCATACTCCTAAAATCAACCAGTCATGCCCTTTATTGCATATTTTTTGTTCTTTATTTATTTCTCGGAGTATACGTGGAACTTTTCTGTTTTAATATATATATATATATATATATATATATATATATATATATACTCAATTTGCAGACAATACTGTTTCGACCTTGTTAGGTCTCCTAAGTGCAGCTCAGAGTAGATTTCAAGACGGAATGACAAGACAGACACAAGCATAACCTGCGTCAGTCCAGCCATTCACGGTATATATATATATATATATATATATATATATATATATATATACATATATATAGGTCTACAGAGGTAGTAAAAAGTGCTCAAAAGTTTGCGGAAAGCTCCACAACGTTTCGGGTATAAACCCTTCATGAGGTGGCAAAAACCAAATTGAACAACCAACAGTAACAATTGGACACGACAAACATCAAATCCGAAGCGATCGCTGTAAAAACTCCAAAGCATGACTTCAAATATATATATATATATATATATATATATATATATATATATATATATATATATATATATATATATATATATATATATATATATATATATATATATATATATATATATATATATATATATATATATATATATATTTAGTTCCACTATGGCATGTCTCCAGTACTCCAGTGAGGCTTCTTTTAAGTCCCATGTTGTATTTGAGATATGATGTTGGCTTCACATAAAATCGTGTCCACTTTAGGTGTGTCACCTTTATTTGAAGTCCACAGATTGACCCAATTTGAAACAGGCAACATATATATCATGCTGATCAAGGGGAAAAAAGTAGACAAAAACTAGGTCCGGAAAAAATAAAAATTAGGGCTACACAGTAAAAAATGAGCACGAACGGTTAAGTGTAAAAGGAGTAAAAACTGGCTCAAAAAGGGGTGAATATTACAAAAGGTCAATTCTGGTACCAAAAAAGGTCAATTCTGGAGCAAATCTGGTACCAATCTACGTATTCCTTTAGTTGTTTCTTATCACCTTTCGGTCCGTCCTATTTTACACGCTATCCACAAAAATGTAGAGTTGCTCCGACAAGACCCCTCAACCCGTGATGTTTTCCCGGAACCCCCCAACACTGCTTTTAGAGTTGAGAAAAATTTAGCCAACCATTTAGTTCGGGGTTCCCACCCACAGACTTCTTTCGACGACACGGCTGGTACCTTTCCATGTAACCGTCCGAGGTGTAATACATGTCCAGTTGTTGGCAAACACGACCTCGTCAACATTTCAGGCCCCAACGGCAATAGCTTTATTGTCAAACAAAGATTCTCCTGCATTTCCTCTAATGTAGTTTATATTTTAGCATGTGGGAGAAATAGCTCGTTGTATGTGGGAGAGACCAAGCGCCGCCTCGCGGATCGAGTCACCGAGCACCTTAGGTCCATCAAACAGAATCTCAATGGATACCCGGTAGCTGCACATTTTAATCCCCCTTCACTTTGTTCTATACAGCATTTAACTGTTACGGCAGCTGTAATGTGCCGAGGCTCCGATCGTGACCGCCTTCAAAGTGCTGAAAACCGACTGATCATGAGGCTAGGTACTCTCGCTCCACACGGCCTTAATGCAGAATTGACCTTTTGTAATATTCACCCCATTTGGAGCCAGTTTTTACTCCTTTTACACTTACCCGTTCGTGCTCATTTTTTACTGTGTAGCCCTAATTATTATTTTTTCCGGACCTAGTTTTTGTCCACTTTTTCCCCCTTTTTCCGACCATGTTCGATTTGTTCGTGCACTTTTTCATCCAGGACGCTCTTTTTCTTTTTTTGATTTGTGTTTCATCCTTAGCACTTTTTACTACCTCTTTTCGACCTACACATTTCAACAGTGCTCCGCAGCATTTCGACCTTTTATATATATATGTATTGTTGTGTAGAGAAATCATATCACTTTAATTTGAGCCTCTTGAAGGTCACTTTCAATCGTTAAGATCAAAAACGTGGAATTAATCGTAATTGGTTGTCAATTGATGAATATTAATGTAAGGATATCATGTGATTTGGCCCGGAAGCCCGGAAGGAAGTCTTCCAGTGAGGGCTTCCTTTGCGTATCCGTTCTCTCACGGTAAGAGAGTGTTTGAGAACTCGAGCTATCAAGACAACTAATCTAGGCTAATCATTGCAGTAATAATTGTGTGTATCAAAGAAGAAATATAAATCAAGAATAAAATGGACTAAAAATTATTTGGACTGTTGATTATCCTTTTTACCCTGAGAATCGTATAATCGAACTGCTAATTATCATCGAGGTGTTTTGGCCGAACCGAGGAGAAACAAAACACAACAGTATATATATATATATATATATATATATATATATATATATACATATATATATATATATATATATATATACATATACATATATTTATTTCTATAAATTGGGATTTAGGCGAAACAAAGTATGAAAAAACGCGACTGTTGGGAGAACTCGACCCTTGGGCGAAAAAACCGTTTCGCCCAGGCCCTTTTTTATATATATATATATATATATATATATATATATATATATATATATATATATATATATATATATATATAGGTATACCACTAGATTGAACATGAGGGGGAATTTGTACGTTTAGGCGAAATGAAAAACAATAAAATACATAACTGTATATTTCGCCTTTAAGGAAAAACATATACATGTACGTAAATTAAATAGTCCATTAGTTGTACGTGTTAACACATAGGCGTCCTTAATTTGGTCAACATTGAAGTAATTCGGTATATTACGTACCCCCATATGTATTTTACTATACACTAACGTATTCCCATTAAACAGTGTGTGAAAACGTAAAGGGTAACGTAAATTTCAGCCCTAACGGTAAATTCCCCCTAACGTTGAAATTTTGCCCCAAAATTTCCCCTTATTCCACAATTAGGTATTTATATAATATATATATATATATATATATATATATTTATATATATATATATATATATATATATATATATATATATATATATATATATATTAAACAACATGAAAACGGTGAACGCCATTCTCAATGGAAGGCACATCACTGTGGAAATATTATAACATTTAACTGCTTGCTGAAAATATCAAAAGTGAAGCATAAACTGGGGCAAATGATATTTTCGCTCCATACACTTTCAAGAATGAGAGCTATTGTAATGTCTGAATTTGAAGTAAAGATTTGACACCAAACGAAATTACCCATCAGTGCCCGCCATTGAACTTATGTGAAATTTTGTTATGAATCACATTGAACATGCAATACTTTACTAACATTTAATTTTATGAAAATACATTTTTGGTAGTAATCACTCTCATACACTCTCAATAGAGCTAAAAAATTGTGGAATATCCCACGTCAAATATTTACCTGCGTATCCGCACTTTGACAACGATGATGCAATTAAAACGAAATACAGAGTTCTCATCTTGTCCATCAAGTCTCCTTTTTTCGAATATGACGCTTTTAAGACGAATATCGAGCTGTTCTAAATTGTGAATTAAAATCAAAAGTGAATCAGCTTTGCCCTGCAAGAATAGAATGTTACCCTTAAAAGTAAGCGGAATATTACAGGAACAAATAAAGGTTAGAAACGCAAAGTGCACTGTTACGCACAATGTGCCAGAAAAATGATCAAAACAGGTTTTAGAGATTAAAAAATTTAATTCAATAGGGTAGACAGTTTGTTGCTTCGGAGACTTTTTCACTTATTATTATTTTTCTTACCTTTATCGACTTAATACAATGTTTGTAACGCACTCACCAGTATATCTTTGCCGTAAAAAAGTTTTGACTCGAAGCAACTAAATATTGCCTTCAGTGTCAACAAGAAATTGCTTAAACTCAATATTTAAAGAATGCGGGGAAGTACAATGTTTCATATGGTCTGGAGCAAAATTTTATAGAACAGTGGCTGATCTGAAAATACGTGACACGTTTTATAGGCTGAAGAATAGCAAGATGCTTTTATCCATGTATCGTAGTCATGGTAACAACTATTTTGAATATTTCAATTACCATAACAAATTGGCAACTTATAATGCAAAATTTTTAACGAAAATACCAAGCTAATAACTGTAAGGTTCAAAGGTCATATTAGGGTCTATGTATTAACAACTTATGAGCAAACATGTTCTTTCTCAATCGCTGACAAAATTTTGAACATTTGTTTGTCAATTACCGATGAATAAATACTAAAATTTTTACGAGGGCCCTAGATAAGCTTACTATGAAAGTTTGATGGAAAGTAACAAATTTATAGGGAAAGATATGAATGCAGTATACATAATGTATCGATAGTTACTGTGCACTCTCGTGACCAATGATATTGTTCTCACCTAACTTTCTGTTACAACGAATTAATACCACCTGAGGTTGTTCATATTGTGGTTTTATAATGTCTGCACTGTTCAACGTAGGCGTAAGAGTCTAAATATAAACTTCGGCCAAAAATTTGGAAAAAACGGACAGTCACTTCAGAGTAAAAAAATATAAAAAACTACATGGCTTTTCAGAAATAGCTAACCGTGCCCGAAATCTGAAAAAAGACATGACCGAAAAGGGAAACAATCGTTAAAGTCGGGATGAAACTTTCATCAAAAACAAACAAGATTCCAACCTCAAACTCGTTGCTTATTCAGGTGAAAAAGGCAATTAGTCGTGGGTTTTATTCCAGTCTTTCACACCACCATGCCCGAAATGGTCGAATATCCAAATTCTTTTACTTGAAAAAATAGGAAGTATCATCTTTATAAGCCGGTGAATTGCCTTTTCTGTCTGAGGAATCGGAGTTTTCAAAACTATGTGCACGCTTCATGCTAGCGGATGGTGGCGTTCCGCTTAGATAGTCCTTAGATCCTGGCAATATTTTAGTTTGAAGAGAACACTTTTGCAAACGCAAACTCAAAATACTATTGCGTAGTTCCCATTATAAGCCTGGAAAATGCCATTTTCGACTGTCTGGGGGTCGGAGTTTTCAAATTAAATTTCTGTACGCACCAATTAATGGTGGGGCTCCACTTATACATGGTCCATATGGCTGAAATTTAGTTTGTAGTTTTCTGCAAATAAAAAGCCAAAACAGCAATTGCCGAGAGCCTCCTTGCAAGCATTCTGAAAGCTGCTTCCGGCCGTCTGAGAGGTACGATCTTTCGAAATTTTCTGTACGCTCCACGAAAACCGATTGTGTCAATAACATAATTTACCAGGCCGACAATATACATGGCCTTACAAACCACCCACGAAACTGTCCGTCGGGTCAAATTTCTTGTCTCTAAGTTTTCCTCCGTAAAATTGAAGACACCTTTAAGTACCTCTTCTTTCGCACTTTTCAACTACAATCTTCATAGCTGCTGTAAATATTTTTTATTTGGTATTCAAAGTCCACAAAATGTCACCGTATAAAAGAGCCGCTTAATCGGGAGTTCTATTGTCTATGTTTGCGATAGCCCCAAAAAACAACTCAAAATTTCTTGACTGTTTTCTCTGTACCCTGGTAAAACGACAAGTAACATTCGTAAAGAATACCTACCACATCCTCCAATCTACTATGATATGGTTAGACAACATTGAGCCACATGAAAGATTGAAGAAGGGTTATGATTTTAGTCCCAAGTGACACCATGTAATAACCTGTTTGCGAAATCACATACGGTGACATTTCAAGCTTGCCACAGGTCGCGTGTCACTGTGTTGGTATCTTGGCGCTCACTGTTTCCTTTGCATGTGAGCTTTTGTCTTTTTGTAAGTTAATTAGTTGGATGGAGTTTTACGGCCCAATTTCCATCCTATTGGTTTAATCCAGCCGGGCATAGCATTTTTTCCACTTGAGGCTCAATGGATTGTTTTCCCTGCTTCATTGCTTATGCGGAGCATCACGCACAATGGCAGTAGGTTCATGTTTAAGAGTCTCTGGTATGGCTCGACCTGGGAATCGAACCCGGGTCTTACGCGTGAGAGGTGGATGCTGTATTGCTATTCCAAACACGCGGTTAGTCTTCTTGTGAGGATTTCCACTTTCTCTTGAAATGCAGCCAAGCAAACAATGAAGAAACTGGGAATAGTGTTACAGAGATTTAAGCAGGACCTTGATTTCCAGCAAGAACACACCAAACTGCAGCAGAACCAGCCAACTAAGATTCCATTTAAAGTGTTTTTTAAGACTTCAGATGAAGAGAAAAGGCAAATTGTGGACCTAATTTGAAGTATGAGCATCATTACTTTCAAATGCAATCATATTGCCTAGCCGTACGTAAGCGCATGTTAACCCGAAGGAGGCTGCTTCATGAGACTCGCTTGACGATGCACAGAAACCATAAACTTTGAGTCTTTGCCCAGCTTTGGATGGAAAAGTTTATCTTTTACAGCTACCACTTAAGACACATGTATATGCGGTTCAATTTCGATTGTAAGAACTGCACGCAAAAGTGCCGTCGTTTTGCAAGAAATTAATTTGTAAATAGTAAAATCCAACTGGCACAATCATCATGGGGTCGACAAAGGATACGCCCTAACAACCTCGACTCAGGTGGGAATTTAGCAACCCAGAATCTCTCTTGACAAAAGCGACCGGCATCCTAAGCGATGGCGAATTAGAAAATTGTAGCCCTTTTTTAAAAACTGTCTGGTACCTTTCCACTAGTTGTGTCGTCAGAGTCCTCATTCTAGTGGGGCAACTTTGGGGCACATCGATTTTGTTGCAGGGGGGGGGGGGATTGCTAGACACCTCTCATGGTTCCGAAGGCGCCGAAGAGCGCAAAATACTATCACTCGGGGACTAGGGACCGCGCTGGATCTCCTGCTGTTTTAGGGTGTTTGTGAGGTATTGAAGTAGTCATTTAAGGGTAATTGAATTGACATCACACTGGCATAAAATTGCTTCAAGGGTCACTTTAACAAAGATTTTATAGGTAACAAAACTAATGAAACGACTACCAAGAGCGGATTCGGCTTACATTTTTCGAAAGGAGGAGGAGGGTTGAACTAAAGAGAAAGCAGATGAGGGACACCTAAATGCGATTTCCTCAAAGAAAGATGTAACCCTGCTCGAAAGATTACATTCGTCAGAGAGACGTTAGCGAAGAGAGTACAGAAAATTTTGAAGAAGAAAACTTCAATATAGTATGTTTAAGGTAAACCAAACAGTGACTCGAAGAAAATTTCACATTTTAAGAGAAAAAAATTGTCACATGAATCAGGAGAAAAAAAATGTCACATGACTTTAGGGAGCCAATCATGAACCAAGACATAGTTCTACACTACTTCAAGTTAGGATGACTGCATTTCTCCTTTATTACCTATTTTCTTTATTAATATCCACAATCAGTGTTACTGACAGTGAGGTAGCAAGGATTTGTTGCGACCTGGGCAAGAAACGAAATTGGCACCCCAACCAAACAAGCCAGTGAGCCACAAGTGGAAAAAAGCCGTGGCCGGCTCGACTTGAACCAATAGGTTGGAAACTGGGCCGTAAAACTCCATCTAAATAACTAACCCCCGTCTTCCGTCGAGGTAATCCTATTACTATTCACACAACTCCAATAGTTAAAATGGCTATTTCCATATCATGCTGATAATAGGGATGGCATCAGGATTTGCCCGACAGGCCAACAGGTCAAATCCTGAGAGGGCAGGCTCCCCGGCAGCTAGGCGAGCATTTCAAAGACCCGAAATAGGCGATAAGTTCTCGGTGGGCCGTGACTTGTAGAATTTGAGACGCTCAGCGCACCTTGAGTTTTGGCATTTTTAACGGGTAGATGCGCACTGTTTAACAAGGTGTTTCTTGGTTGGTTGTTGTTATTGTATTGTATCGATTGTATTCTTTTTTAAGGTTAGGGATTAGGTTAGGGATTAGGCTATCGTTAGCCAGTAAGGAAATTTCTTGTTAAACAGTGCGCATCGCCCCTTTTTAACACTGAAATAAGCTGGAGCCTGTTTTAAAAAAAATCTGAATTTTGGGAAAGAAGTTTGACTTTCAAGTTCGTAAGGACCATTGAAAATATTGAAGAATGTGACCTACATATATGCAAAATAGAAAAAATAGGGATTATTTAAAGTCGTTTGAGTTTAAGCATTTTAATGTAGGCCTACGCATTAAGAATCTCAGAAAAAAAAAATGGAAATTTGAGCCTGCGAAAACCTTTTTACCTTTTTGAAAAAAGTTTTAAAAACACGAGAGTTTTATACAGTGCACTCTTGCATCTCTGAAAAGATTTGACAAAAGGATTTGCTACCTTGAAATCAATGACAGAGAAATTTTGGAATTTAATGAGAGAAAATTAGGGCTTGTTGTAAGGTAAAATTGAACAATTTGGGGTTTTAATGAACTGATCTACCTTTAAATTAAGGAGCAGAGTAAGTAGAATATAGGGGTTGGCTTGGGTTTTATTGTACAAATTCTCCACCGTCACTGGAGAAATTTACCGAAATCGTTTGCGTTTAACTAGAATATGGATTTTTGGAGGTTATTTTGATTTTTTTTTTATTATTTTAAATTTATGACAGGTTTGGGTCCTTTTAATTGAAGAATCTCACCTTCCTATAACCCCAAAAATAGAGTGATCACTGGGGCAACTTGTAGTTTGTTGGGGTTAATGAATATCATCATGTAGATTAAGGCCCTTAGACGATAATGGGAGATTTCTACAGAACGCTTGCCTTCCGCCCTCATACTTTTTTACATACATTTGAAAACCTGGGGCTTTTATATTGAACGAATTGTAATGCAGAAAATTTGAAAAAGATGTTTTTTTCTGAAAAGAACTTGAATAATTTGTCGTGCGTTGAAAACCAAAAAAATTTTTTACTTTCTTTTCGGAATGTTTGAAAACCTGGAACCTTTAATGAAACCCTTATGGATTTTTAAAAAGAATAATTGGGATTTTGTAGTTTGGTTGAAGAAAATCTCCTTGTAAGAAAAATCAAGAAGATAATCAGAGTGGGGGGAGGCTAAACTTTATCGGGGTTAGTTTTGTTATCACATGCCCCCGCCTTGCTGACGCTCCCCTCGGCTCTGGCATGTGAAAGGTCCGACATTTTTTCATTGATTTCGATTTAGAGCCCCTGAAGGTGGCGCCCTTGGAAACTTGCCCCCTTGCCCCCCCCCCCCCATCAGCTAAGCCACTGGTTACTGAGCAAGATGTAAGGCTTTATGACGCAAAACACAAATATTCACAACTAACAGAACAGCAACACAAATTTGTGCAAGGTACCCCGACATTAACATTCACCGTTACCCTCTTTCTCAAAAATGCCTGTTGAAAAGAAAGTTGTGCCGAGGACAACACAGTTAAGTCTGTCGAATTTCTCTAAACGAATTAGCGCGACATACCATTTAACCACATAGCTATATGCGTGGTGTTTTTTTTAATCGAAGCCCACAGCTTCGATTATTGGATTTGCTCAATTTGTTAAATGAACTCGTGCCGTCTTTCTTGGCCCTGCGTATGAATATCTTTCTATTTACACACGAACAATACTAACGTTATACAGCATTTCATCTGCCACGCAGTTATTTTGACTTTTTCATCGAGTGGAAATTTCAACTGCTTCCCCAATTTCACCGACATGACGGTGTTCCAATAGAATAATCAGCCTATTTGAAGCAAGAAGGGAGTCTTCTTTTCAAAGGACGATAAGTCGTTACGCAGTTCTATTGACTTTCTTTATGTACTTGATTTGATCACTCATAAAATAGTCCCAGACTTGAACGCCGCTACGCAGACTAATGCTAGTACTTACTCCACGACCACACCATCGAAAATCCCCGCTTGTTTAACACGCTTGTAAACCGCTAAAAGTCCGTTGGCACGTCTCAGCTTAATCTGGGCATGTGCAGATGCCCGAATCTGAGGTATAAACATCTTACAGCATCTGTTGCCTGCGTGAAAGGTACGTTCCTGACACAGCGGTTAAAGTTGTGCTGGCGGCAGAAACCTTTTCCCTGAGATGGTGAGCATGGTAGGCTGTTTGCTCATTTTTGTACAGCACTTATAATATTTATTCGATGGAGGCTTGGAATCAAGTGGCGCAATATTGGGCTTTTTCGTTTCGTTTCATACCGTTTTCAGTGGCTTCGATCAGTACTTGCTGGCAGGTCAAACCGTATAGTTTTTTGGTTGGGTATACTTCGCTATTTCAACTTTTTCTAAGGACTCTTTGGCCCTTACTGAAGGAAAACCCCTTTTCGACATAATGGTCAGGAACAACATAGCGTAAGTGCTCAAACAAAAGACGAATTGGTTGAACATACTTATTTGCAGAAAGGGTTGTTAATTTTGATGTAAGAACAATTGCAGTTTCATTCAAATTCCTGCTGAGGTTACTGGATGCGTGTGACACCATGAATCAAACATTACAGTAGAAAAGCAGGTTGTTGTTTTTCTTACCTTTGCTCTGTTTGAAAGTGGATTTTTTTCAGGAACTTTATTCGATTAGTGTACTTCTCTTACTGACGCACAATCCAGTTTACACAGACATCTCTGACAAACATTCACTTCTCGGCACTGACATATCTCTGGAAAAAGTTAACAAAAGAATTCGCTACCTTCAAATCCATGACTTTTTCAATTGATTGGCTGATTGATTTTCTGTAAAATTTTAATTTGTTTTCTTATCGTAATTGGGTTTATGTTTTAGGAACATTAAACAAGTAGGATCAAAAAGTTGTCATTTTCGAATAGATGTCTGAATAATTCATAGGAAGCTTATTAGCCCATTGGCATGATTTGTTCTCATTCCTCCTGAGAAAAGATATGCGGACGGATATCACTCATATACATGGGGTAAACAACAGCTCATTCAATTGTGCTACTCACAAAATTGACAAATTGGATCAGCGTTTGTGTTTAGTGACTGTAGACAGCCATTGGTAATAAGGTCCATCATTCAGCTTTATACCGTCTCCTTTTTTTTTTTCTAAATGTAATTTCAAGCCCTCAAATACAGTGAAATTAATAGAATCAAGAGACATTTCTGTGTACAACCATGAATGGTACAGATAAGCAAAGAAATTGAAAGATTGAAAGGTGAAAAACCGCAGTAATTATGGACTAAAATTAGACCATCCCTTGCTGCCCGGATTCGTCTATTGGACTGTGCAACCAAGATCAACCTATAATTATGATCCGTCCATCTGGCTTCAAGACAACATTTTATGTTGGAATTTACAGTACAAGTTGCAACAGACTGAATGAAACATATGTACTGCTCTGCTTTTGCAATAAAATAAAATAACCACATGATTTATTTGAACCCAAAATCAATGGTCGCAAAATTGGAATTTGGCTTTTTTGAGGTCGGCCAATATTAAATATAACTAGTTTCCATACGATTGATGAAAACAGAATATTTCACAAGGAAACTGTTCTACAACTTCCCCATTTACTGTAGGAGGCTTTTCAACACTCGATTGCAAGTATATGTCACGGCAAGAAATTAAGGCTTTAACGTCAACTTCGTAGCTAGGATTCAAGGTGACCACGGATTGTAAGCTAAAAGTTGTTTACTTCCTAGACGATACCCAGGACCTGCAATGAGGGGTTAACAAGCTGTACAGAAAGCTCCCTTATATATATTAACGTGACGTACGAGGCTTGGGACAGGACAGACTACCCCTTAATTTCCGAAAAAATCTTAAATTCGGAAGAAATTTGGAAGAAAAGTTGGGACAGCCAGTTGATATTTAAAAGAAAGGCTATTAAGGCTTTCAGAAACCTTTAAGCGTGCCCAGAATCAAAGGATGTACCCAAAATAAAGCACCTAGTCGTGGTAAAAATTTTATGAAAATCAGCTAGATTACAAATATCTCTACACATTCGGGCAGAGCGAAAAGCTATTATTCGTGAGCTTTACTTCACAGTTTTAAACGTGAAAACAAAATGTTCGAAATAGTCGAATATTCGAATTCTCTCAAACATTTGCCAGGAAAATAAAAAAGCTTCATAGTCGTGGTAACACATAAACGAAAACTCAAAAAGATAAAAAAAAAACTCGAAACGTTTGGGAAGCCTTTCGATTAAAAGAAACATTCATTCTTTAATCTGTCTTTAAATTTTGAGTGTGCAACAAACTGCCCGAAATGGTCGATTATTTTGAAACCTTTGCTCAAAAAACAGAAAACCCTATATTCACAGCAAAGAAATTTTCATGAAAAATAAAAATAGTAACAAAGACTTGCCACACGTTCGGGCAGCAGTGGAAAAAAATCCTCAGCCACACTTCTAACAGTTGTCTTAAAAATTTTGCCTGAAATGCTAAAATATTGGGCTGGTCTGAAAGGAAGTGCTAGGACGTTTTCAATAGCCAAATCAATAGCACGGGCAGACGGTGCAGATGCATTGCCTAATACTCTGCCAGCTTTCATGCTGCTAGAAACGACTTCGGGTAACAGTGATGAAAATCGAGTAACTTGTTTTCTCAGCATCGTAATGGCACAGTTTGCGAATGTCTCCCCAAAAGTCTGTCTGGAATATTCATTTCAACCCACCTCCTAACGCGATATTTTTTTTCAAAAGGTGTTAGAAGAAACACCATTTATAGTGGGGAGATCAAGCAGACAACTCACTAAATTCGGTTTTGTCTTCATTTTTTCCAAGAGTCGCAATGGAGTGAAGAACATTGGCATGCTTTCAATTCCGTTTTATAGTTTTTCTCTAAAAAGGTAAAACACCATTTGATCAAATGTTAGTGGTACATTTGATCTGGTTATTTTCTGACTACTGAGCAAAGTGCTGATTTTTTTTTTTATTATTTCAAACAAAAGCTCAAAATAACGACTGTTTAGATTCTACTTACGAGCCTGTGAAATGCCATTTCCGGCCATCTGAGGGGCAGTGTGTTTTCAAAATTTTCTGTACGCTTCCTGCCAACCAATGGTGGCCCTCCACTTAGATAGTCTTCCCAACAAAATTAACTTTTTTGTTTTTCAACATTTTCTGTAAACTTCGCGCTAAGTGATGATGGCGCTCCACTTATACAGTCTTTCGTGAAAAAATACATTTTTTGGGCAAAGAATCTCCCACCCCTCTCCCCCCAAAACTGAAATGCTCCCGTACGCCTGTGTACGTCAATGCTCGAAATGAACTCTCATGTAACGCTCAGGTGTTAAATCATGATGCTACAGGTTACTTCCAGGCTCTAAGATCAGCGGGCTTAGAGTTTAAAACGAAATAGGTGCATACAAGGAAAACTCGTAAAAAAAATGTACCTTGACTCAACCCCTTAACATTTGCAATTAAAAAAAAAACTAAAAAAAGAAAGAACTTACCGAGCGAGACAGTAATAATGGAAAAACTGTGTCGCTTGGAACTTGAATTAATTTAAACGGTTCTGCCGACAGTTGCTCGTTCAGTGTGGTCGGCAGGGCGTAGGTTCCCGGCTACAGGGATGGGGGGTAGCTTAAATTTGAATCCTAGGTCGAGCACAGTTTTCCATCTTTCAGTTGAAAGGTCTATCAAATAAGGCAAAGATTGCCAATTTTAAATTCTAATTGGTTTTAAAATTATGCGACTGTGTCCGCTACTTATTCACATTCTTAAATTTCTACGTCGAATAGTCGCAATGCCACACCGATGTATATGTATGTGTGCACCTGTAAACAATGCCTCAGCGGGTACAGGCCACTTACGAGGGCCCAGGTCTCGCACGTCTTTCCTCGCTCGCGCGGAGCTCGTAGCTGGCGTAGCTACCCGAACATTCGGACACTGCAATGAGCTCTGTCGCGTGATATGCAAGGACCGCCCTCGCTCACAGCATTCACGTGCTGCATGACTTAACCGGCTAGAGGGGAATTTCGATGATTTCCTAACGGGGAACTGTTTTCTGTACCCCGTACGGCTTTGAGAACTGGTATGTGCTGCGTGTATGTATGTACGGGTAGATACACATATGAGTGATTTGTGAACAATATATCAAATGTAGCAAATATGCCAGTGATATGTCGCCTGATAACCGCCAACGAATAGGCGTACGAGGCGGGGTTGAAGGGGGGGGGGGGGGGTTGGCCTTCCAATTCGTGCAAAAGCAGTTGGTCTATTCGGGCAAAAAAAAAAAAAGGCAAACATAATGAACGGTGACATTACTCGGGCAAAAATGCTTTTGCCCCTTCATAGAAAATTACCCCCGTACGCCTATGCTTCAACGCGACTATTTATTAGTGATTCGAAAAAAGCAATAAGTTAACGTTGAAAAACACCTTCACAATTAGCCGTGGACTGGTGTAAATACAATTCCTTAAAAAATCGGCATCCGATCACAACTAAGCTTGTAGGATACCGTTAACATAGCGCATTTCGGTTGTAATGATGAAACGAAACACTAAACCGAATCACGCTTCTCCAAGGTGATAACTACGGAAGCTTTGGAAAGCCGACAGTAAGAAAGAAACTAAAAGACTCAGTTTAGCCAAAGTAATATCGGCACACATACTTGTCTGCAGAATATTTCTTCAACTCCAGTTGCAGCTGACCGCTTCGGCCGGCACTTACCTTTAAGAGATTCCACGGACTACTTTGGGATGTTTATAGAAAGAATCCTCGTGCACTGTACAGGACCATAGGCCAAGGGATTGACAGGTGTTTCATAGCTCCTTGATATCGCACATGTACTTAAAAGCACTCTGAAGTCAGATGTTTGTTTTAAGATAAATTGCAGCGCTCTGATAAAACAAAACAATCCAGTCCAGGCTACTCCCTGTGTCCTCCAGAGGATACCAAGTTGTAGAAAAAAACATTATAGCAGGGTATTGTAGAATAGTTTCCTTGTTTCCTTGACTCCACTATCTGCCATTGTATTGAAGCCCTACTCATGTATATGAAAGTATTTCAGTAGGTTATTACACTATTGGCAGATTGAATTTATTGCAATACGAAAAAACAAACCTTAAAGAAAAATAAAAAATGCTCTGTAATATTTGCAACTATTGCCTGTGTCATACGGCTTTTAGTGAGAAGAAAAAAGCAAATTGTACTGTCAACGAGGAGCAATCTGCTACCTTTCAGCGTGTAAGTGCATACACTGTAAAAAAAAAATTGTAAACGTTTACGCGAAATTGCTGCAACCAAAGTTTGTGTTTTATGAGATTAATCGTGCCGTAAGTTAAACGTTAATCCTATTTTTCGCGTAATCTCAAAGCCAGTGGCGTCGCCAAGGGGGGCCAGGGGGGCACGTGCCCCCATGAAAAATCGTGTGCCCCCCGTGTGCCCCCCCCCCCAACTGAGATTGGAGATTTTCAAAAAAAATATGTCTTCTGTAGTCAGAGTGTGACTATGAATTTTTTAGGATTCGATTCCTCTGTTGAAAAGAAATGGCAGTAAATTTTCACGTTTTCCAAATGAAAATATCGCAAAAAACCGTGGAAATGCCATTTCCGGCTGTCCGAGGGTTACGTTTTTTCAAAATTTTCTTCACACTTCCGACTACGTCAATTGGAGGTGGAGCACAGCTCAGGTAACCCTTCAAGTAGGATTAAGCCTACATTTTTCCTTCAGAGGATCACATCTAATTGCCCATCAACTGCCTTTCTTTCTCTTTATAGTCACGGTGCAGCTCACCTTCCTCGAATTGTCAGCCTGATACGCTCTTCAGAGTAGTTTCGCTAACGTTTGTGTTGTTACCAAAATAAAACCTTACGCGAAATTGCCCTGTAAGTAATTTTTAGGGCAGTGCAAAAACAACCCTTATAAGAAACAACTTTAAAACCTTACAAACACACTAAAGACCCAGGAGCTTCCAGGGACTTCGTCCCCTGGACCCCAACTAAAAAACTAACATTGAAGTGCCCATCAACTTTTTTCTCTATAGATCATCTACCCCATTTTCAAAATGTCAGATCCGCTCTTGGTAGTTGAATCAGTGGTTTTTTACCGAAAGTCTTACTTGAAAGTTACCCTGGATGTAACTTTTAGACCAGTGTTAAGTCAATAAAATTACCCTTAAATAACGTCTTTAATACCTCAAAAACACGTTAAAACCCAGGAGCTTCCGGGGGCTTCGCCCCCTGGACCCCCACCAAAATTCACATTGAAGTGCCCGTCAACTTTTTTCTCTATAGATGATCTACCCCATGTTCAAAATGTCAGCCGGATAATCTCTTGGTAGTTGAATCAGTGGTTTTTTACCGAGAGGCTTACTTGAAGTTACCCTGAAGGTAATTTTCAGACCTCTGTTAAGTAAATAAAATTACCCTTAAATAACGTCTTTAATACCTCAAAAACACATTAAAACCCAGGAGCTTCCGGGGGCTTCGCCCCTTGGACCACCACCAAAACTCACATTGAAGTGCCCATCAACTTTTTTCTCTATAGATGATCTACCCCATTTCCAAAATGTCAGCCGGATAAGCTCTTGGAAGTTGAATCAGTGGTTTTTTTACCGAGAGACTTACTTGAAAGTTACCCTGGATGTAACTTTTGGACCAGTGTTAAGTCAATAAAATTACCCCTTAAATAACGTCTTTAATACCTAAAAAAAACACGTTAAAACCCGGGAGCTTCCGGGGGCTTCGCCCCCTGGACCCCAACCGGGGCTTTGCCCCTGGACCCCACCAGGGGCCTTAAGGCGGGCCCCTGGACCCCACCCATTGACCCTTCCGCTTCGCGCTCGGTGGCGCCTCCGGCGCCATGAGTGGAGTCTAGCAATTCCCCCCATAAAATCGTTGTGCCCCCTCAGTGCCCCCCCCCCCCCCAGAATGAAATGTCTGGTGACGCCACTGCTCAAAGCTGAGTTGCTGCAAGCAAAGTATGGTGTTTTTTCTATATCCCCTAATGGAGTTTCCTCAGATTAACTGGTTTTGGTCTAATGTTCAACCGTTCCAGTGGATGTTTTGTCTTTTAACCCACTGGGATTAACATCTGTTTATTTAAATGGGTTATATTGACAAAGTTTGTAAAAATGACGTAGATTTTTCTCTGAATTTTAATTAGTGACTTTCTCCTTTGAATATATGGTCCAAGCATAATTATAACAAATATTTATTGCATTCATTGTACAAATCAACTCCAAGTGTATTCACAACACAAATTTTGTTGAATATATTAGTTGTTGCTTTAAAAGGGGTGACTTTGTCAAGAATGTGTCAAATCTGTTCAGGACCAATTGTCTCGCATGAAAGAGTATATTCAGATCCATGATCTACCTGTTGCAATAGCTCATCATGAAGGGAAAAGCACATTAGTTTGTATGCCCAAAATTATTAACATTAAGCAATATTTTCATATTTTTCATGGAGCCATGGTTTTTGGTAGTGAGTTTACTTTAGATGTAATCTCAATGAAAACTATCACCCTCCTCATGAGGTGAAAGAGAAAAACAGCATACCCTCCTTTTGAGTGTTTGAAAATTATTAAGTGTTGTCAGACTGTTGTTGCAGATTAATAATAGAAATACATGGAAACATTTCATAAAAGTTTGACAACTGAGTCATAACAACTGTATTTTTAAAAACTATCCAAAAAACTTGCATATGAACTTTTAACAATGAAAATGAAAAAAAAAAAATACTTCACCATGGTCAATTAAACTCCTCCATCCCATCCACCCTAATTTACTTCAGACACTGCAAATTTCAATTAAGCTGATAAACTGTGACGGCCCAATCCTGATTGTCCTACAGTGATACATTTATATAATGCAATGTTTATAAACAGTAAACACGTCAGGTTTACACTAGGGTCCTTTGAAGAAACCTCATAACCACTTTTAAAATGAAGTGTTAATTAATGATCACTTTTAAAATGAAGTGTTAATTAATGATCACTTTTAAAATGAAGTGTTAATTAATGATGCAGTAAAACATAGTATGAGTTGCCTGATTTTAACACCCATTTTATGCAGTCAGTGCATGCTTATTAAAAATATGTAAGACAATTACATAATTTGCTTATTCACTTACTTGATCTCCAAGATGAACTGCTGCCTCATCAGCTCGAGACCATTATTTGTCCACCCTATCCCAACTTCCCTCCAAACACCCATCATTATCCACTAGAGATAGTAGTAGTTGTAGAATTTTACCCTTTGTTAACATTAAACAATTATTTAACTTTGTAGATCTCCCGTGAGTACTTCTTCTCAAATAACCCCCACAGAAACAGTAAAAACTAAGTATGGCAACGAGCTCCTTTAAAAGTAGGAAGACCCCCATGATGTGGAAATAACTTTTCACATTTAAAGGAATAAAGAAGATACCACAAAATGAGAACTGAGAGTGACAGAGATTATTTAAATTTGCTTTTATGTCTGATTCACCAAGGTTTTGTGATTGTTAAGTCATCTGATAGACCATTCAACTTTCTAAGCTGAAAGAATTACCTAAATTACCCCAAAATTGCATGGGACCCTTTGCCATTTATTAATTTTAATGCTCAACAAAATCTTAACATAGTGCTTACCATTCAAATGGAATAGAATATAAGCACTTGCAAAGTCTATCTTTGTCTTCCTAAACCACATTTGCCCTTAACATATTACAAACATCATTTATAACCAATTACAGAGTAAGTTAAGGAAACTGAAATGCACAGACAGTGTGTTATATCAAAACACCATGACCGTCATTGATGTTGGAAAACAAAGATGCCTTCTCACATACACCTTCCTCATTTTCAGTAATGGTGTGAACAAATTCAAACAGATCTCCCAAAGTCTGTAATCCTATGGGAAGATTTGGTACATTTATTTCTACATACAGAGCATTTCTAAGAACTTGATGACCTTTCAAAATGCTAAGCATGACACATGCTAGCTAAGGTCAGCAAAACATGCCTTTTTGTAGCTGTAGATACCGTGAACGCTTACAAAAATTAAAACTGTTCAATGAAAGATTAAAGGGCTAATCCTCTCATCCCAAACTAAAATTTTGAAAGGGTTTACTTAAATCCTCAATTGGCTCAGATTTTTGATTGACTGCTAATTCAAACACTGCAGTGTACCAAAGCTTATATTACACAGAATGAACTGTAAGAAGTAAGAAGGTAAGGAGAATTGGTACTCTTTGGGGTGAGAAAATTGGACCTTTAAACATATTGTACATGAAAAGTAAAATTAAAAGGTGTAATATCTTTCAAAAACGGCTCTTTTATCAAGAACCGTGAACACTTTAATCTTTTTTAGACTTGCTGATTAATCTTGTCAAATTGACTTTTCTGCTAAACAGCTAAATCCTGATTAGGATTTTTTTCACATGTCTAGGTAAATACTCAGGTGAGATGTATCAATCAAAGCAAATAACTGGTATTTCTGTTCCATCTCTTATGATAAAACATAAAGGTTTCTATAAAAACAAACTTTGCAAAAGAAAAAAGGAAAGCTGGTTCTTTAAATTAGCAAGATATTTACCTTCAGCAACGTTCCAGCTAACCACTTTTTGATGCTAATAGTTAGCAAGTTTTGTAACAAAAGTCACTAGTTTTGTAGGGACCTTCCTATTATCTTTGATTCCAAAAAGTTCCTTCTGAATGAAGGCAAAAGTGCAACTACACAACTTTGGATATTCAATGTTTATTACGTAATACAGGCCGATGAGATAGAGCAGGCAATCTGAAATGCATGCTTCGACAACAACATCTGATTCTGCAGCCACGGCACACAAGGAGCCACTTATTAGAATCTCCGGTTTTGAAATGGTCTCCGCCATCTTTGGAAATGCCTGCGGGTCCTGCAGAACAATAAATAACAGTAAATTGTAAATTTTATCATGGTTTTTGACAAACTTTGGAAAATTCTTGTACAGGTCTGTAGCCAAAAAAGGTACTCCAGACTTTAGGGGGGGGGGGGAATCATTTTTGCAGGGTCTTGCAGTCTTTCAGGGGCCAAATAAATAGAAACGTGTTAAAGTCGATAACAACTTCCAACTTGGAATGGGACTAAGGGGAGGGAGATTCGCCCTCCTTACCATGCTGGCTATGGACATGCTGTAATATGTGCTGTAATATAGCAAAAAAAAAAATGGTGAAATAGAGTAGATGACTGAGTTTAGATCAAGCACAGTAACAAGTGATACCCTGCCAAAATGAAAGAGTATCTTAATCTGTAAAAAAGACATGAACTAACTTTATGTGAGGTAATATGGGTACAACCATGGTCAACAAACCTTCTTTAACTAACCTTCTGTTCCAACAACTGGAAAAATCGTGGAAGCCCCTGGATTAGACCATACGATCATTAAACTTTATACTAATTGCAACTAACTTCAGTACAAAGGAAGAAATTTAACACTAAACATACCAAACACTGTGTCTGTTACAGTTGCCTACCAAACATAAAGCAGGGTGATTTTGGAAGATTTTGAAATATGCTGGACAACTTTATTTTATCGTCCAACTAAATGCGATTACTTTTGTTATATTTTGATAGGGCAAGCTGTGCCTTTTGCCCTTTAACATATTCCAATGGCAAAAGGCAAAAGCCATATGACGAAGTTGGCAATGAAGAAAAAAGTTATCTGAAATCTTCCAAAATCTCACAGAATAGTCCCATTTTTCATTAGGTACATTAAGATTCATGGTATTGGTGGCTCAATTTCCTGGTGATGAGCAGAAAGTGTATGGAGTATTTTGAATGGGCCTCAAAACTAGTTTTAAAAAATGTAAAAACACACTACCCTATCTATCAATGTAATCAAACCAATGTAGTCATGCAAATCTTACTTTTGAAATTGAAATAAGGAATGTAAACTTTCTCGGCAAGTACTGAACCTTGTTAAGAGCAATGCCAGTAGAACTATGTGTCATCGCCAATCAATGCAGGTAACCTACCTCAGCCCATTCCTTCTTACAACTCTTGCAAAATGCAAACACCACCACGTATGAACACTGAAGGAGATTAATGGGTCATGTACAGCAAGGACACACTGTTTCCTTTAGGGGTAACTGTGTAATTGATAGAAATTCCTATCAGTTACTGTCAAACTATGTACTGTAACACTCATTTGCATTTGCAATCTTCACTCACAAATACATACCTGTGTGACTACAGGAAATTAAAAAGATCAGCGAGACACTATTAACCTTTCACACATTACGATGTTTTTATAAATTCATAGCACTATTTTGAAGTTACCCAGTACCTTACCTCTGTGTATTTTGCAAAGTCATCTCCCTTTTCTCTCAATAGAAGTGGCAATAAAAGCATTGCAGCTTTAAGCTCCTCTTCAGAACGTTCCTTTTCTGCTTCTGAACTCCTGGTGACTCTGCAGAGAAGACAGATAAACAATAGTGATTGTTAATTATGATATGACCCTAGGGATTTTTAGAGGTAATAACAAATCTCAAATCTCTGGGTAAGGTTAGGTGAGAATGCTACATGACAGGGTGCAAGGCACTCTTAATCCAACGTAGAAATTTACCAAACTGTACAGCAGAAAACATTTCACTCACCTGACCGAACACGCAGGATTTCATTTTTGACCTATTTCTTTTCAAGTGATATCTTATCAACAATAGACACCGTTTATTTTACTACTGAGCATATCTTGAACAGTTTATGAGGTTATGTATCCTTGCTTCGTTCTTGATCTCATGAGTTGGACACTGGTAATTGTAGTAACATATGCATATCATGATTCCTGCATAACACAACATGAGAAATTATGGAAGTTTGCCAGAAACATAAAAAAGGGGGGTGGTGGTACTGTTAAACACCAAGTCTAAATTTGTGATGCCCTGAGCAACAGTTACTAGTGGGTTCAGGAGACAAAAACTTGCTTCCAGACTCATGTTAGGTTCAATTGTAACAATTTTAAAGGGCATTTATTTATGTAAGTTCAAACATTTGTGCTGAAATCACTTTTTTTAGTAAGAAGCTAAACTACTGACCATTTTTTTTTTTTAATTTTATGGAGATAAAAGATGGGGTTTTTACCCACTTCTTCTGGAAAGGGGGGGGGGGCAAATCTCAACCTTACCCCCTCTGACGGCAGCCCTGTCTACAATAAGGTGTTTAAATCCAAGCTATAACCTCTCGGAATATAAAATCTGTCAGGATCAGTTGCAAAATAGTGGGTATATCCAGCATTCATACATCCAACTCACAGATTTTTTCTGAAAACACACAGAGAAGCAATATCACTAGATTGAGATGATTAAGCTACTTTACCTACGGCTTCACAGAAAATCACAAATATTTTTTAAATCAAAAGCCATTTTTACTCAAAAATTCATCAAACATAAACATAGATCCATTTGACAGGCAATATGTTATCTTCGTGGAAGTAGGGATAAAATAACAGAAGATTGGAAGAGCAGAAGAAAAACTAGCTTCCCTGTCTGATATCTGGTACACACATATCTCATATATATATATATATATATATATATATATATATATATATATATATATATATATATATATATATATATATATATATATATATATATATATATATATATATATATATATATATATATATATATATATATATATATATATATATGTATATAATAAGGTCGAAATGCTGCGGAGCACTGTTGAAATGTGTAGGTCGAAAAGAGGTAGTAAAAAGTGCTTAAAAGTTTGCGGAAAACTCCACGACGTTTCGGGTATAAACCCTTCATCAGGTGGCAAAAACCAAACTGAACAACCAACAGTAACAATTGGACACGACAAACATCAAATCCGAAGCGATCGCTGTAAAAACAGAACCGGACGAAAGTGACTGTCAGAAAACATGAGTGCGAAGGATGAAACACAAATCAAAAAAAAAAAAAGAAAAGGAACGCTCTATATATATATATATATATATATATATATATATATATATATATATATATATATATATATATATATATATATATATATATATATATATATATATATATATATATATATATATATATATATATATATATATATGTATATATATATATGTATATATATATATATGTATATATATATATATATATATATATATATATATATAACATTACTACTGAATCAAACATGGATGCCCCTGTGGTAATGAGTGGTCATTTAAGTGTCACAACGAGAAGCAAAAAGAAGCAATTCCATCTTGCCTGTCATATCTGTGTATGATGCCTTTGATCTTGTCACACTTATCCCCAGACTTGACAGTCTTCACATAATTTCTTCCAAGTGTGGTTATGCTTTTGGCCAATCTAGGAAAGTTTTTAAGCTTTTGCTCACCATCTATACCTGTTAAACGTTTTATTTCATCGTTCATTTCCTCTGTTAACATTAACGCAGGACAGTTTTCAAAGAAATCTTTCACAAGGGGTTTAGTAGTCACGTATGCTCTCCTTTGTGGATACGTTTTATCCATGAGTGCTTCTAACAAAAAGATGTTTTTGGCAGCTTTCTTTGACATTTCTTTCTTCATTGTTTCCTGGTGTTTCTTTAAGGATGTCTCATCTTCAGTGGATGGAATTGCTGGAAGAAAGTGAATTTCCCCCTTGCATGGTTTTTCACAATGCTGCCTCTAACATGGCCCTTCCTTTTACTTGGGCTTGCCTTCTTTAGTTGAAGGCTAGGAACTTTCATTCTCATTGACTTCATTTTGCTGTCAATCGCAGTGGTCCAGGCATCATAGCCAGAACCAATGCGCTCTTTAAAGTAGGGGTAGTTTGTGATAAGTTGCTTGGCAATGTGCCTTTTCATTTCTATGTTTGAATACTCTCTTTTTCCAAAAAGAAAATTAACAATGTGATTCAGCAATTCATGCTTCCCCCCCCCCCCCACACTGCAGTTGTTCCTTCTTTTGAAGTTTGTTTTGCAATCCTTTGCTAAATTTGGCATATGGTAAGTGATTGTCATTGCTATCCGTAACAACATCCCCACTACAATTATCTGCCTTTTCATGATTCTGCTTTCCAGTTGCTGTTAACGCAACGTTCTGTGATGTTTAAGTAATATCAACTTTTGCTCCCAAGTCAACTAACCCAACTTTCATTTCCTCTGAAGTCTCACTCTCGAGGTCAGAAACACAAGTACTTGAAGCTTTTGAACTGGGAGACTTGTCAAAGATATTACTTATTAAAATACCTGGCACGGCCAGTGATGTTTCATTTGGAAACACTTTTATCTTGAATTTTTCTGACATTTAAATTCCTATTTCTAGATCAACCCACGTCTGAAAATCATCATCAAAATATTGAAAACTCAAATGATAACACACAGTCTATTAAAGAGTGATCCAGTAACTGTTGCATTTTCCACATCAATCACCTTCCTAGATTGACCATATTCAACCAAAACTTTCAAGTCTGCTGAAGTGGCAAAATGGTTCCAGAGATCAGCAAGGCCTTAACAGAATCTTTAAAAAAATCAAAAAGAAGAATTCTGACTTGTTGCACCACTCGAACCAAAATAAATACTATGCTTCAGTACTACAAAGTACCCATCGTGGACATTGTAAACACTTAATGGGCAATAGTCTTTTAAGCAATTGAATCTTGTGGCACAAAACCCTTTGAAAGAAACTATTCTATACGACCTCAGGGGTGAAATAAACTGCACTGAATACTTTTCAACAAATACTCGACCCTTATTTGGTCTGCAATGCAATTGCTTTTGACTTATTTCTTTTTGAAAAATGCATACAGTACACTCTAAAAAATATTTAAACGATTTTGTTTAAAAATTAGGATACTCACGAAAATGAGTATTTCTACTCGAAATAAGTGAGTACTTCAACTGAATTTGTGCAAAATTTTACACAAATTGCTGAATTTGTGCAAAATTAGATAAGATAAGATAATAAGTTTTCTTAATATGCGAAATAAAAACACAGGATAACATAAATCAACAAAAAATCCAAAAAATACAAAGCATTGAGAACACAATCTACAGGCCCATGCGCTTTGTTCGTGTTCAACCAGAAATTTTCTAACCGGCTAACGAAAGCGCTAATGCTTTACCTAATCCCTTACTCTAACGATGAAGTCCATGCTCTAACAAAGAATACAATCTATACAATACAAACAGAACCCGTCCAAACAGAACCCGTCTGTAACATTCGGCGTATTGTGTAGTTAAGTTTTTTAATGTCACTAATAGTGATATTACAAAACTTATTATTTTAAAAGCATTTATCTACGTTATAAGACATTCTAAACAGACGATAAAAACGACCAGATTTGTGGGACAACCCAGGGTGTCATTCCTGTTTACGAAACTAAGGATAATGATGACAATCCAGTGTTATTACCACATGATGTAGTTGTTCCTTTTTTTAGGTTTTACCCATCTGAAACGGACGAACCAAAATTTAAAGGCGCAATACTTTGAAAGAATTAATTCCCATTCCAGTTTATAAAAACCGCCCCGATGTCTTTCTTAAGAGGAAATCGATAGGTAAGTAAAGCTTGTTTTTTAAGGCGCCATTATTGGTTCAGAATTTCGCAATCAGGGGTTAAAGTTCATGCGGGCAAATCATTCCCTCTAAAGGTCAGAATAACGAAACCAATTACCTTTCATCGGAAAACAGCAAAACGTTTAGCAAAATTGGAAGAAGTTAACCCCATTGCAACCTATAGTATTACAGATATTAAATTCGACTTTCTTTGGAATTGGTTAGGGCCAGGCTTGTAGCCAGGATTGTGTCATGGGAAGGGTTTTGGTGTCGGGAGGGAGGGGGGTGGTGAACGACATGAGGAAAAAGTCTAAAGATAGAGAGAAAAAAACCCCGCTATTTTAGGTGTTTTTTTGCATTGCAAGTTTGGGCTTATGGGGTGGGGGTTCTAACCCCCCAAACCTTCCCCGTGGATATGCCACTGGTAAGGACCATTAAAATTTTGGGTTGTTTATAGAAAACCTGTCCTTCATATGAACAGAATAAAAAAAAATTATATGGACAACAGTTGGAACTTTTGGGGTTACCAATTTAAGCGTACTAGACTTCCCTACTAAGGCTCTCAGACAAAACTGGAAATTTGCCCCAAGACCTTTTACCTTTTTTGAGCAAAGATTTGAAAATGAAGAGGCTGCTTATTTTATTAGAAAAATTTTGGAAATTAATGAAAGAAAATTTGTTTTTTTTTGGTAAGGTCATAATGAAAAAATGGGTTTTTATTAAGTCTTATGCCTTTCGAGAGCAAAATTAAGATGCCGGGATGAATCTCAGAAGTTGGCCTTCATTTTTATTATTCGGAATAACTATCGAAATTGGAAATTTTTGCCAATTTTAGCACTTATTTAATAATTTGAAGGTTATGTTAGGGTTAATGGAGGATTTAAGCATTTTGACCATTCTATGAGACAACTCAAGTAGTAGGGTGATTTTAAGTTTTGTTTGGGTTATTGGATATAATCGTGCAGACTAAGTCCCACGGACAATATTGGAAAATTTCCCCGTGAAAAAGGTTTGGCTTCCCACATATTTAAATTGCTATAGTTTATATATAAATAAAGGCTTACGGAAGCGTCCCAGTTTGGATGGTGGAGGGAAATACGGGCAGAAGAGTTTTTGTCCAAAAAATTTAATCTCGCCTTCACAGGCGGAGCACAGAGAAGTTTTGGAAAAATCGATAACCCCAGACAGTCGGGATTGGCATTTCCCCGGCTAGTTTCTACGAAAAAAAAAAAAAAATCAGTTGCTATTTTGAGAATTTCTTTCTCAATAAATTTTACACTACATAGCTACTATTTCCCCCAAGTGAAGAGTAATATGTGAGCACACAATGCTCTTTCAAGTAATAAGTTTGACCAAAACACTATGTAAGTGAAGCTTCACCATCGGTTCGCGCGAAGCGTCCAGAAATTTTTGAAAAATCGAACCCGGAAATGACATTTACCAGGCTTGTAACTAGAAATGAAGTAGTCGTTATTTTGAGCTTTCCTTTGCAAGTTGCAAGTTTGCTTTTTTTTTTTTTTTTATTGAAGTGGAACTTTCAGTTTCACTCAATAGTGAAAAAAAAAAAAAAATTGAAATGGCCTTGTCTCTTTTCGGGGACAAATATGCAACACAATTGAAAAGATCCTAATGATTTTAACTCTAATAAGACTTTCTTCGTTGTATTCAATTGCAAGGTGCACTTCATTGATAAAATTTTCTGTGACTGTCTGAACTCACCATTAATGATTTTACTTCATTGGAAATATGTTCCCGACAGTTTCGATGCAGCTTGAAATGAATTTTCAGTCAGACCTATGGTGAGATATTCTCACGCTACTATTTATCATTATGTGTAACTGATAACGACGAACGAATTTTCATTACCGTTGCTCAAATTCAGCTGTCGCGGGCAGGACGGATATAGTCCCGTCCGTTCTGTAGGAAAAAATGGGAATTGTGAGAGTTTCCCTGAAGAATATATTGGTTATTTTTTTTTTTTTTTTTTTTTTTTTGTGGAAGCGAATAAGTTTATCGGGCTTATATCCCTTTTGTCGTAGGCCTAAAAACTTTCTGATGAAATTGGATCTTCTCAACAACGGGCGAGGGCAGCTTCCTCTGACCGGGGCATGTCCCCGGCCCCCGCTGTTGTTGCCACCCACGCTCTAAGTCTGCACACGGAACTCCCAGTACTCTGGTCTGCAACACAAGTCTTGGTTTTGGGTGACCTTCCATGCACGCATTATAGATGGGACACAGTGCATGGAATGAGTCATAACAGAGCTAGTAGGAAGAAGTGATTACAACGGATTCATATCTGCATGAAGATAGCGTTACAAGAGGAGAAATGGTTCAATTTTTAATACCTCTCATCGTTCTCCACCTCAACATACACACTTGTTCTCAAAACCCTTTTGGTACATTAAGCACAATAATGTTTTTGGAAAAATTTAACTTCCTTTTGGGAAATCTGCCTAGTTTCTTATGAGCATTTAATCAAGCATATTCCGACTGGTAAAGTTTCCAAGTCTTTTTACCTTGCCCCCCAGTCCCCCCCCCCCCCGAAAAACTGCGGGAACGGAAGTGTATATGCCCTATGTGTGTGTGTGTTGGGGGTGGGAGTGCACTGGCGCCTGGGTGCAATCGATACTGACGAAAAGTTTTCCTACATGCCCTTTAAGTAGGCCTACATCCTCCCGGTTAACAGTCGGGGGTTTTCAATCTACATGTAGGACGCATATCACTAATAATACAACGTTGTCCTGTCTTGGCAGTACGCGGCGTGGCTCATAGCGTGGTTCATTTATTTTTCTGTTGTTTCTATTCTCCCTAATGCATCCATCGATTATTTCTGTAGGCTGCACGAAAACTTTTGATTGCGTTCCCCTAAGATGGTGTCATTAGGGGTATAGTGGTACAAGGTGCAACGCTAAAATGTGGAATGATACTCCAATGTAAAAAAAGTCGTTAACCTTAGTGTTAGATCAAACGAAATTTCAAATCAGATACCTCTTCTGGGACTAAATTTTTCACCCGGAGATATGCTTAAAACTCAGAGCTTTCGGGGGCTTCGCAACCTGGGCCCCCACCGAGGCTTTTCCCCAGTACCCCACCTGGGGCCCTAAGGCGGGCCCCTGGACCCCACTCGCAAGACCTCTCGCTGCGCGCGGGAATGTTTGTCTTCAGCATTTTCCTTTGCGCTCAGTTTCCCCCTCAAAATTTTGACACTCTGGCGCCGCCTATGTAAACAAAATAAAAAAAAAAAGAAATCAGCAGGGGCAGCCTTCCGATTGAGTCCTCCCACCCCGGCTCCGATTGCGGCGCCTTTGCGTTTATGTTTATGTGGTGTTTACTTAATAATTAAAGATAAGATCTGAAAGACAGGAAGATGAAGCAAGATCAATTTGGACTCGTTTGCATTTGCTCGTAACAGTACTTCAAACACATCCAGGTAATTTGAATCGTCTCAGATGAAAGACTAAGGGGGATACTTTCAGACTCAGCATTTCACTGGCGGATTCTTGCTATACAATGCTTTGGCATGCTTAAATTTTGAATATTATATTAAATGATTCTTACAAATCATACAAGGCAATCGTTCATGTCAGTGGTATCAGAGGCACTGTTCTAAATGCCTTTAACGACGGCCGTACTTATATACACTTTTGAAAATCCATTTGAAATGAAAGTATTAAGAAAAAAAAGAAAAACCTTACAACCCTTGCTGCAGATGCAGCAGGTTCTTATTTATTCCTTTGTTTTTACTGTAATTTTATAGGAGATTTTATTTTTCTTTTTTCAAAGTATACACACTTCACAATTTTGAATCAATTGAGTCGGGAGTCGGGGTAAAACTGGGGAAATACAGGTGAAAACTTTAAAATGTAAAGCATGTTTTCCCTTGGAAGAGTAGCAATGGCATTGCATGGAAACTAATTGGCACGCACTATTCCCCCTGTGCTATACAGATACAGAACTCGTCGATGAAAGCCGTCTCTTCGTGCCGTAGTGAAAAAAAAAAAACGTTTGTGGTTCTGTTCTGTCTAAGACTGCTGGGGTGTAAATCGAATCGCATTAGTAACGACTCTATTCAATATGAGTCACTGTGGGCAAGGTCGAGCCAAGCTGAGTCTTAAAGTTTTGTGACTCAAGTCAAGTCGAGGCAAGTGACGACTAGAGTCGAGTCGATTCCTTTCAGCTTGTGATTTGAGTCAGACACAAATCTTTGAAATCGTGATCTGAGTCAGACTCGAGTCACGTCTTTGACTGGTGTCATTACAACATTCACAAAAAGTCTGTAAAATACGGTTTACGTTCGGAAGTAGATGAGTTTTATCTCAAAGTGTATCTTATTATTTTGTATTTATTCTGCTTCAAAAATTCGCTGCAAGAAAAAATTGTTGTTCGCGATTTAAATCTTTTTCAATGGTTTCCTAATTCAAAAAAAAAAAAAATAATAATAATAATAAAATGTCTGATTAGAACTTACATTCATTTTTACTTCGTTCACTCCTTCAGTCCGGGAGATTCTCCGTTATCGGAGAACTTCACTTTCTCCAAAAATGAATTTTTATGCAAAGTGTTGTATAAATATTTAGAGCCTTATTCTCGTAACAGCCGTTGCTTCTCAGACAAACACATATGATGCATCCTGTAACAGTATACAACTAACGAAGCGAACGCACACTGTGATATTTCGTAGGACCGTTTTTTATACAGTAAGGTGTGAAAAGATAACTAGAACGGGTAACAAGAACTCATCCTCAGCAGTGATTCATTCTTATTGTTGTAAGTTTATCTCGTGTTTCATTCAAATGCCGCACAGCTGCAGTTTAGAGTAACGTGAACTGGGAACAGTAGTCTGAACTGTTTAGTGTGTAGGATTAGTACTGTTTGCACTCGTCAACGTGCTTTATTCTAGGGTCGAGTTCCTTACACCTAAAATAATTCATGAAGACTGAGGAAATTAGCAGTACTCAAATTGAAAGTTTAAAGCAAGTTCGTGTAATATACTGAGCTGTCAAACAAAGGGTTATGAAGGAACGCGTTTTCTTTGTGCGGACACCAACTAACGATCCTGCAATAACGATATGTGCAACGGCAGCGACGACTGTACTGCGTCTGTTAATGAGGGTCATCGGAAAGTGTCATTACTTTAATCGGTATTTTCTCAAAAGTGGCACGGTGGACTTCCATTTAGTGCACGGAAAAGTTGTAGATAACAATTTCAGCGACACAAATATTCAGTTTTTGACCTTTCCTAGGCGGGTACTAATTTTCCAGAAGGGTTTCAAAGGTTGAACCTTATGTTTTTTATTGTGTAAATAGTGCAGCATTGTGGGTAAATTTCAAAATGGCGCTTAAATATTCTCCGAAAACGGAGAATTTGAAGTTCTCCGTTTTCGGAGAATCTCCCGGACTGTCCTTTGTCAATTCTTTTCCTTTAACTTTTCGTACAGGCTAACATTTTCTTTTTCAAACAAAGGATGTATTTTTTGATGCATCCCCTGACAAAAAAAATACCCAATTCTGGAGGACTACGGACTTTAAAAACTACGTAAAACTCTTTGGTACATTAAACAAACGTCTTCCTTAGTAAGCCGTGATTCACCTTCGGACTTCGTTTTCCTTATTTTCAATTTCTAACGATGTAAGACAAAATGAGATCAAACCAACCTCATTTACTTCATAAGGGCATTCAAGTGAATCTTTTCATGAGACAAAACAAGTCAGAAGTGGCACTATAACATTACAATAACCTATACATACAAAAGAAGACTGAAAATAAAAGAAATAGCTAAGAGAAAGTGAAAGCATAGCACAATAATAACCAAAAACACTGAAAATTGAAAAACATATATCAAGAATACCAAACAACATTTAAAATAAGAGAAAATGTAAGAAAGAGAAAGTAAGACATAAACGACAAACAGGAAGGGTGCTTTTACACTTTATCCGGATCTGATCGCCTGCGCGGGGTCTGATGCACTACTCGAGATCAAATATATAGTGTAAATGCAGATCAGATCCGGATCTGATCGCCCGATTTTGATACAAGTAAGGGGGGAGGATCAGACCCCACGCAGACGATCAAATCTGTAGTGTAAATGCTCGCCGGATCAACGGTCAGGTATAGTATGGTGTGCATGGTACATATACAGGGTCTATTTTTTGTTTACACTTTGGTGCGTACGCGCGTGTGCCTGTATTTCGTAATTCATCTGGTGCGACATCCGCTTGAGCACAGAGGAGGATCAGAGTACGAGACAAGTTTAAATGTACCAGGATCAAGCCATACGCGTAATTCGATACGCTGATAACATCGGGCGATCAGATCCGGATCAAGTGTAAGAGCACCCGAAGTCATCGGGCATGTTGAAACGTTTAAAAATAGGACTATTGAATTATTTCACTTCAAATATTGGATAAAAACATGACGGGAATCGACTAGTAGACTACTGGGCAAGGATCTCACTTAAAAGTTTCTAAGAATAGCAGCATTGCGTACAACTAAGCTTGATGTCTGGCTGTTATCTTGCATAACCTTTAAAAGTTTCGACCAAATGGGTTCTGGCCTTCAAAGGCTGAAACTCCCTTAAATGCGGCTTGCCTGCATAAAGTGATTCTACTTGTTTGACAAAAGGGAAATGCATTAAGTTATTCTGCCGAAACTTCACAAAAAACGTTTTTGTGACTGCCCATTCCAACAATGAGGACACAATCCTCAACGCAAACACCCTGCCAAATTTTGTTCAATTTCCATAAAATAACTACAAAATTTCCAAAAACTAGTTATGATAGACTGAAAATTTTACTCCATTTCATCCAACGTCTTTATTCACTAGCCAATAAAATAGCACTGATATATGATAAGTCAATGCAACAAAACAATACAAACATTGAACTAACGCTCCTAACAAATGTGGTTTACCAACTACTTTACTACCCATACCAATCGCTGTATTAAGCAAACGTTCGATCACACCGTGTCCTCATCGTCTCTTATTTGAAAACATAATTAAAGAAATTTGAAGTGCATGGGCATTAATTTACTATGCGCCATTGGAGTCTGTTACCGCAGTGAATCATAGATAAAACCTCAAAAAATGTTGAGTCGCTCAAAAGGGCCTGTGAAAATTTTGTAAACTTAGTTATTTCTTCACTTTGTGTTCTTCTTCCAACCACTTCAGTCTATTGGAAACACATTTTTACATGTATGTATCAGATTCGAATATTAATCGACGCCTACCCATACGCACACATTTGATAACGGATAGTATTTTGATTTCACAGCAAATAGAACCGAAGTCAACTCCAGCTGTGTCAAGATGAAAGACTGGAAATTTTGAAAAGCAAATCCGAAAGCTGCCTGAACAAAATAGCTGAGCTCATCATTACGTGTAGGCATGGGCCGCGACCACTGAGCCGTGCTAGAAAGAAATAAAACGTACTGGTTAAGGTATAGGCTTGGCTAATTGGGACAGTTATCTCACCTGATGATCGCCGGAGAGGCGTGAAACTCAGAGTAGTGGGTAAATTAAACTTGTGTAAATACATTATTTTGTGAATTTTGCTCTGCCTTTTTGGTATTGAGCACTCTTAGCATGCTTGTGATATTATTCATGTATATATATATATATATATATATATATATATATATATATATATATATATATATAAAAGAATAAGTAGAAAACACCACAAATATGACAATATTAGAGCACATACAAGATAAGAGAAACGTATATTTCAAAGACACCTGTCTTCGTCATCAGCGTCAATGCGGGGTGAAGAAAAATTTAGAAACAACAAGAAACAAAACAAAAACAAACAAAAATACAAATCCTATCGAGAATGTTAAACAGAACCGGCTTCCCTGTAAACCACAGAAGGGAAGTCGCTCACCTAGTTATGCCGTAATTTTCATGGCTGACCTTGAAACCAGAATGCTGGCAGATTACCCCTTACAGCCGTTGCACTTTCATAGATATATTGACGACACCTTTTTTATTTGGCCGCATGGCCTTCCCAACTTACATTCTTTTGTATCATTTTGCAATGCTTTTCATCCTTCTATTAAGTTCACATTTGATTATTCTGCCAAGGAAATTCCTTTCCTTGACGTACTAGTTAAACTTAACAATGGTTCCATGGCTACGACACTTTATTGTAAACCAACAGGTACCCATGGCTACCTCAATTTCAAGAGCTCGCATCACTTAAGTTTGAAAAAGTCCATTGTGTTTTCTCAATGCATTAGAATCAAACGTATTTGTTCTACCCAGCCCGAATACGAAAAACATGTCAATAACCTCGTGGAATTTTTTCTCAATATTGAGTACCCCCTACCCGTTATAAAAGCGGGAATCAGCAAGGCTTCCAGTCACAACCGGGACAAACTACTGTCTTACAAAACTAAAGTTGAAAATGCACGTATTCCACTTGTTTTTGATTATTCGTCTAAAACAGAAAATTTACATCAATGTATTCGTTCAGATTTTGCTATTCTTCGGGCAGATAGTTCAATCTCTGAACTTTTTGAAGACCCCCCTTTAACTGCGAGAAGACAACCCCCCAACCTCAAATCCCTCCTTTCATCATCCAGGCTTCGTGCAGCTGGAAACACAGGCAACAAAAAGTGTGGCAAGCCTAGGTGTCAGGTGTGCCCTTTCATTATCACTGACGAAATTTTTACCCCTCCGGGCACTACTTGTAACATCCGTCCCCCTCCCTTAAACTGTGACAAGGCTAATGTAGTTTATTTACTGTGCTGCAACGTGTGTGAGAAAGGCAACTATGTGGGTCAGACCGGCACCAAATTTAGACTGAGGTTTAACAACCACAAAAAAACTATTCTAGACAAATCATTAAATTATCCTATATCCAAACATTTCACTAGTAACTCAAACCACTCTTTGTCTAATTTAAGATGTATCCTACTCAATTCTAATTACCCATCTGTCACTCAAAGGCTTAAATCCGAAAGCATGGATGCTAAAACTGTCAACACATACCCGCGGCCTAAACAAAGATCTTGGTGTTTTGAGCGACTTCCCTTCTGTGGTTTACAGGGAAGCCGGTTCTGTTTAACATTCTCGATAGGATTTGTATTTTTGTTTGTTTTTGTTTTGTTTCTTGTTGTTTCTAAATTTTTCTTCACTCCGCATTGACGCTGATGACGAAGACAGGTGTCTTTGAAATATACGTTTCTCTTATCTTGAATGTGCTCTAATATTGTCATATTTGTGGTGTTTTCTACTTATTCTTTTATACTACATGGAGCATACGTGGACTTACTTATATTATATATATATTTATATATATATATATATATATATACTACTTTCTACTTATTCTTTTATACTACATGGAGCATACGTGGACTTACTTATATTATATTATATATATATATATATATATATATATATATATATATATACATACATATATATATATATATATATATATATATATATATATATATATATATATATATATATATATATATATGCAAATGATGTTTTAATTCGAAAGTGGCCAGGATTTACAGCCCCGGTTTACACTTTCTTTATGATTGAGGAAATAAAGTGTGAAAACAATTATCAAATTTTCAACAAAATATATGTTTTAAAATTGCCCCACACGAAAATTAAAATCCACAATATAGGTTAAGGTTTTCAAAAGTCAAATACTAAAGTCAATTTAATACAATAACAATCAAACTTTCTTAAAGATGTTTAGATAGCCCTTGCATTTACTGGCTATGCAGTCCTCTGATACGTGACACAAGGATAGGGCACTGACTCATTTGGGTGCAGACATTGCTTCGACATGCATTCTATGCCTGAATCATGCAAATCAGAAAAAAAAACAGTTACATATCCTATATCTAGACCAGATATGGCCTGGATATAAAAACTCTACACGTTACATATATAGATTTGCCCAATGTGCACAATATCCAGCCCATGTGATATTCAGGCCTTTACAAGTTTAACATGGGCCATATGTTCCTTATGTTATATCGAGATATATCAGCCCATTTTTTTTTAAAGCCAGATTCAAATCCCATATCTCCTCCAGTTATGGCCCGTACACAAAATATCTAAAGGCACACGTATAGATTTGCTACATATGCACCATATGTGTCCCATGTAAAATATTAGCAATAACAAATTCATATGGGTCATGTATTCCTTCAAGTTATTTCAAGTTGTATTTGCCGACTTTTTTTTAAACCATATACAAATTCCATATCTGGTACAGAAATGGGCCAGATATAAATTTCCATTCATGGCCAATATATGGATTTTGAGTAAGGGCTCACTTACCCCATAGTGACCTGCCAACCCTAACGTAAGTAGTTTCTCAACCCTACTTTACAACAGATTAAAATGCATATTTTTATAATAAAAGGCAATTTGACAAAGTCCACTGCACAAAGTCACTCTAATAATTTCTCCTTATGTTTGGGTTGGATGAAGGTAGAATAATGTCCCAATATTTCCATGTAAACTCAAAATCTTTTAACACGTGTTGTAGTAGCGGGATTGCTTTGTTTATCCCGAAGATTTGGAGTATTTGCACGTGTCCATAGCCACAACAACGAATAACCGAACTCGATTATTTAAATGCCTTATAGAAAGTACATATTTATACTACTAATGGGAGATCGTATTAAATGTCATCACAATATTTACTTTTCTTTAAAACTGGCTACCAGTTAAATGATGAATTCAATTCAAAAGTCCTCTTTCTCGTGACTTAATAGATCTTGCGGTCAATAAAAACAACATGTTTAAGATATGGTGTGGTTAAGGATTCTTCTTACATACCTTAGAATTGAAAAACATCAATACAGCAACTTAAAGAGATGTATTCGTTCCTAATGGGTTCGTCTTCTTCGTGGTCCTGCATCAAGTTGTTTCAGTTAAATTTGAAAACTTATTTGTTTAAACCTAGTTTTTTTGTGGGAAAGCATTTGATGATGGTGTGTTAAAACTTGTATTGAATGAAACTAATGTATTAATATGATGTTTATAATGTTGTTACCACTCTTTTTGAGATTATCCAACTCAAGCAACTGGCGCTATGTTGGGAGATATATAGCAAACGCTAATCGAGATTTTGTCTTCTTATCTGGAAATTTAGGCCCATGTTTTCCTGAAAACAAAACATCGGAAAAGGGTCAAAAGGGTGTCATAGAATGTGCATGCAACAACTTAAAATGGCTTTCTTGGTACGATGGAAATGACACTATAACGATCAATCCGTTGATTTACATCAACCAATCGGGAAAATATGGAGATGGTTACTTATCTGGAGAGTATGATATAAAAAATGACGATTCACTTGTCATAACAAACGTGTCATTAACAACATCCAGTGGTATTTATTCAGTGGTTATGGCTGCACCTGGGGGTTATGAACCACGGATTGAACAGTGTAATGTGGATATCCATGGTGAGTTTACAGTATTGCACTGACGAAAAGAAGAAGAAAAAAAAAAAAAAAACTACGGTTAATTTGACGATTGATTTAGTCAGCTATGCTTGAACCCAAAATATGTTTACACTTTTGGCTCTAACTATGATCTAAAGATACTGGTTGATGGTGAAATCTAACCAGAAATTTGTAACTTTTGACTATGGTTTGAGTCAACAATTTAACCATAGTTAAGAACAGTACATAATTGATCATAGTGTGTTGAATAGAGTGTGGATTTATTTAAAAAAAATGGAAATTGAGATGGTAATATCATCACGTCATCTACCATTTAAAACATTATTAGATATGGATAGATTTACATGGACTCATATGCGGTAACGTCACTGATTGGCACTGGTTGCCACAGTCCCCCTATGAGCTGGGGGTTGTAGAATATGCCCAGGGTATTCCCCGCCTGTCGTAAGAGGCGACTAAATGGGAGGACTTGCACAGTATTTGAACTTTATGACACTATATAACACATTCGTGTTGGTGTGTCGTTAAATCATAGCTAAGTAACTAACAAACTGGTTGCCATAAAAAATTCACAGGATCATATGAAGGCATTCTCTTGCGCGTGCAGCGATCGACCAATCACAATTCAAGGATTATCCTAACTCTTTTGGGAATCACCATGGTAGCTTGGAGAGAAATGTGAGCAATGCTATTTTATGAACTCTAATATAGTCTTATCTTGGAAATCTTAACCCTGATTGGGTTAGTCATCCTAAGTCCTTGACCGCATGAGTTCGTGTTGTTAATTTTATTTTCTCAGGCACTTCTTTAGAGTCTTAAAATGTTCCTCCTTTGATATTCCCTAAAGTTTAAAAATGCCGAAATGCTCACTTACGCTATACACCATGACGACATAATTGCAAAGATGCAAACTCAACATCGTTTCTAAAACATCACTGTGTTTGACGAAGTAATCGGCTAAAAATGTCAACTGTCACATAGAAATGTTGTCAAAAGATGGAGTTGGGTTTATGTAAATATTTTGTCTAAGATACCGCCACAGCTGATTACATTTACCAAATGACCCGGGCAGACGAGAGGATGGTTAAGAATATACAGTGACAAAAATCTTGCCATGGTAAAATGTGTTGGCAGGTACATTTGTCTTGTAATGTTCTGATCTTTTTTCCTTTCTTTTTCGGCTTTTTAAATAAAAATTAAGTTATACAAAGAAAGTTCGGAAAAATGGCAGCTAAAGATCTTACGTACTTGTTGAAAGATCTGAAATACCTGCTGAAAAGCTTAAAGAGGTATAGTTGCTGAAAAATAAAAAAAAAAAAATCCTTTCAACTCTTCTCGCAAATGTCGTTTCCGGCCATCTGGTAATTTTGAAAAAAAAAAGAAAAGAAGAAAATCCTCTCCACTCAGCACCATCTGAAAATGACACGTCGGTTATATAGTAGCCTGGGTTATACTTACTATCTTAGACTTGGCAATATGCGATTCATTCCTAATCATTAAACGTTGCGGTAACCCTGACGTGAACTCAGAATGCTCTCTACCGACTGTGTTTTCTGAGACCCCAGCATTAAACTGAACTTTTACTTTGGAATCATGCAGTAATTTGTTCTCTCTTTGAAGTGCAGTTGAAAGTGCAAGTTGCCTGGTGAAAAACGTAACTTTTGTTAATTTTAAATCGAAGGGGAAAATGAACTTTCCATTGTAGGCAATTTATTGACTCCATATTTTCTCCTAATAGGTATAATTTTTATTAACAAAGAATTAAACATCACGTTCCCCTAGCTGAAATTCTTTGATTAGAAAATGTTTGGATTTCACCATTTTGTGTTGCATTCCCTAAATAGTGTGTTATACAAAGTTAAAAAAGACCACTCGAAACCGTTGTTAGGCGATAAACTTTCTTTTTATATGATCCTTTGCGCTTTTTTTTTTTTTTTTTGCAATAAACACAGCCCATATGAAACTAAAAGTAAACAGATATTCATTTTGGACACTTCTCTGCAACATCGGAAGGTACCCTGAACTATAATGCCATTTACATGTCAAACGAATATATACAAATAAAAATAACAGCAAAATTGATTGCATGAATGGACCGCCATTGGCTAATTCGAAGGCCCGTTAGGGGAAAGCCCGGGGTGGTACACATGCGGTCCGCGGATGGCAATAGAACTGGGAGGCTATAAAATTCCAATCAGCACGAAGGTTTGTTTCTCACTTAATTGTCGGCAGCTGATCCCAATTGTCGACAGATGGATTAAACTTCAAAACCACGTACCTACGGACGATCTTCAGACTGCAATGTTAAATGGCCGAAGGACAATCGTCGGAGGTTGCTGTCTATAGATATACTATATTTAATATATTTAATACATCTGTGTATCTGTATTAGATATATTTTATTTTTCACATAATTCAAGTTGCTATAATGTATGAAGTGTCAATCGAAACTTGAGCAAACCAAGTTAACAGGAAGTAGCACTATAGTACAAGTAGCCAAGCCAGCTTTCTCGAGAGGAAGAAGGTCTTTAGCTTTCAAAAACTAATTAAACTCTATGTTGCACTAAGATGCTTGTATCATGTAATCCTATGACCTATGAATTGGAACCAATACGCATGCGCATTAGTAATTCTGAACTGTTATGTCACTGTGTAAAGATTTCATGTGAAAAATAAAAGTCCTCAAATTTAAGTAACTATCCAAAGCAAAAACAGGTTGTTTCAATGTGTGCTTTTTATTAGAATCTTCATCAACCAGACAACTACAGGTGTCATGTACTTGTTTAAAAAAACGACAAGCTTAAAGGAAAATGAAACTCTACGGCTATACCAACGAATCTTCAAGATGGTTTCCCAAAGTTTCATTCGCAATCGCAATTGAAAACAACGCCCAGGAAAAAACATAAAAAGTTCACATTCTAACAGAGTTACGCGTGATGATCAAGAACATTTTTCACCCAGGCAACCATGCTTCGTCTTTCTGTTGACGTCATTTTCGCCCTTAAATCTTCCAAGGTTTCAATCACTCAGCTAATACAGCGTACGTCATCGTCGCTCACTTGTAGAAGCGCAGTAAGGATGCGGTTGACAACATACAAAAGTGGTAACCTACGTTAGAATATTATCGTTTAGAAAAAATGATCTGATGATCTAGCGGCTGATAAGTAGAAAAATGTTTGTTGACTGTAAACTCGCTGTTGCCACGTTTGTTCAGGAAATCGGATTCATGATAAACAAAAGATTGGGTCCTGTCGAAGTAGACGGTGAACTTATACTGTTGTTATATAAATTTTACATGCAAAAGTTGAAAGAACAAAGCTCTTAAACCCTTGTAAAATTCACTAATTACAACAACAGTGTAGAAATAAGACCAAGCTTTCACTAAATCTAACGGACTACAGGTATGGATTTTTTTCAACCAGACTCAATTTGGTCATACACAGAGAACTATGGAGAATGGGAATGTGTTCAAGATGATGAAATAGATTACGGGTAGCGCTGGATTGTATTCTTTTCCTTCTGGCAGGATGCCGCATGACACATTTGTTAGCTGCCGACTAGATAAAACTTGCCTAGTACTTCACGGGGACAAATATGGGTGTCAGTATTGGAGTTTCTTTGACTTTTATGTTTTCAAAACGACGCCAAGGATGAGGGCTATATATTCTGCTTAAAATGGCTGAAAATTTACAGAACAATAAAAATAAAATAGATAAAAGATATAACTATAAAAAGTGATATATTAAGATTTCATAAACATAATGTGAAATGTTTGCTAGTGTTCTTTTGTAATATTAACGTATCTCTTCATTGGTTGTTCTGTTAATTTGCAGAGACTAACAGATTGTACAAGGACAAAAGATATAAACCACCTTCCCTCACAGAAAAATGATCTTTTAGACATTTTGCAAAATTCCACTTACCAGTTTCAATTGGTTCCAAAAAGTTAAAAAGGATTTTCGAAAGAATTTAGTTCATGCAGATGGTAGATTTGTATTTCCCTTTGTGGTCTATCCACTTTCCCAAAGAGTAACATTTGAAACATTTCGAGTTCAAGCATTCTTAAAGCAAAGCGTTCCAAAGCGAGTGTTCAGTTGGGAAAATCGTTTAGAATCACATCATTGGTAATGGTTCATTCAAATTGTGATAAGTTAGAGGTAAATGAAATAAGCAATATTTCAAGAAGCCTTTATGCAATAACTTAAAATGACGTTTCAGTTTCACTGGTTTTTTGGTTTAAAAAGACATTGTAGGGGCAGGTGTTGCAATGGATTCTTTGGAATTCCTGTTGGAAAACTATAAGCCTGTACTTAATTTTGAGTTTCAATGTTTATGTGTTTAGGAAAATAGAGCACCGTTTTCAGGGACCCTTTTAAAGAATAGAAAAAGAAATATGAAGAAAGATGTATATGGCTGTAATATTGCATTCCCATTGTATAAAAAGTATCTATCGGTGTTAGATAGTTAGAAGGTTTAGGGGCTCAGTTTCTAACTGTTTGGTATTCGTCGGAAAAGACACGACATTTTTTACTAACTGTGACTCACTGCCTTGTAAATTCGATTCCTTGGCTTATATTCCGGTACTACGCACAGCGGCAACAGACCTCTCGTCTGCAAAACGAATGGTTTAACCACTTTGACTTCACAGTCGGTTGGTGTGATCATGCTTTTTGTTCGCATACGTTGGCTATATGTGTCTAACATGCGTATTTACGAATAAAACACAAAATAAAAAAAATAAATAAAAAAGAAGCATTCTTAGATTTAAAGAACATGGAAATTATTTTGCTTCCCAATCCATTTGAAAAGTTTCGAGATTCACATTTAAAATTCGCAAAGTACCCCATAGGGAACTGGAGATGTCTGGGTAGATGATCAAAGAAATTATTATAAGACGGAGGGCGGTTGGCGTGGTATCTAAGTTGTGACGTGACGTGACGTGAAGTTACTCTGTACTAATATTGGTAAATAACAGGAACGGGTGCTTAAGGATGATCGAGACAAACCACTGCGTACTATAGTGACTGATGCCTTAAAAGAATAGGCAAAAGCAATTTGGCAGGGACACAGCATATTTGAAAGAACCCAAACACCAAGCTCCAACTTTTCTGAAAGAAAATCTGCCTTGCAGACTTGGAAAAGGGCGAAAAATGTCGCCAATTTTGTACTTGAAAACGAACGAGTCTGTTTCATTAATATTTATGAAGCTTTTCTCAGACGCCATGGATTCACTTTGTTTTGTAGACTATATCACGGATTTTTGTATAGCAGTCCGTGTATGTGCTGCATTCGCTGTTATGGAAAAGTTGCACTGTGCATGCACCTCAATCGCGACTAGCAGTAACGGATATATACTTTAGGGCTTGGGGTATATTATAACTGCAAGCTTTTCGGTACACAATGTGCCCAAAATAGAAAATGAATTGAGGTGACGTCCTCTCCATAGCTGCAAGTCGTATCTGCCAAGCTTTTGAAGTTCTGAGTTACGGCTGTTCAAACAACCCTTTCAAATCGCCTGAAAGGAGTTCTTAACAATGCCACATTCTCATTTGGAACCAGCAAGATACAGGGCACGGCTTAATTTTTTTCATTTTTTCACAAACAAATTGCAATTAATTGAATTAATATTCGTGTAATTTGTTGGGAGCACTTTGGTGAGTTGCTTCGAACATGTTCGTATGTAACGGTACTGTTTACACTTGTAAGAAGGTACTAAAACTAAAAGCATAGACTTTTCCAACTATCTTCGTTTACGAAATTGCACCGTCATCACAATCTAAGCTAGTTGTGCTGTGAGGTATTCGGGTCATGAAAGTGCAAAAGAAACGTTACAAATGTGCAACATTACACTTCATTTGTAACGAAAGCAATACCGCACAAAGGCTAATGTCAGTGTTTAGCTCAGGCCGAGACTAACGTATCGTACCCACACTCGCACTCTGCCGTATGAGTAATTGCCAATCTGGCTAGAACGGATCACTCAGAGAAAGTGAAACCATGACGTAATGGCCTCCTCGACCAACTCGAAAATACTTCAAAGTTTTCTTTAAGTTTCCTCCGAGGTAAAACCATTTTGAACTAATGCTGCTAGAGGACATTGTTTCACAATATTTTCAACGTCCTGAAATAGTTTTCATAAGCTTTTGGACTATTCTTTTAAATGTTCAAATAGGTAACGCCCTCCATATCAAAGGAATAAAAGTAAGTCTTTTCGAGCGGAAAGAGTGTCTCTCGGGTAAAGAGGGGGCATTACGTTTTTAACAATAATTTTCAATATAGAATATATTTTACAAAACAGTGAGATGTAGGTATGTCATTTCTTTCAACATTATAAATTGTGGGCAGTAATGAAACGGAACGGCTGATCAAGGAATTTTTTTTTTTTTTTTGCTCCTATCACCGATAACCAGCATATGTTTGGAGATCGATTATTCCAGTGTTTAAGAAAATTACGATTAGGGCGGATCAAGCTTCTAGCTCACGAAACACTTTGAAAGGTGAACAACATTTTGGTTAGTGGGAGAACTTGCTTTATGCTAAGGTGGGTGCCACCAGCGGTAGGCGCAGAACGTACAGAAAACCACAAGGACATCCAAAAATGAACTTTTCCAAGTTTGGGCACTACTAAGACGCTGGGTAATGTTTTTGGTGGGCAAAACTTCTTGCTCATACATATTGTTTAATATTTTCTCAGGTAATAATTAAAATTAGCTGAACAACACACGTGTAACCATTTCGTGCTTCGCATTTCTTCGTATAGCGGAGCAATGGTGCTAAAATTTGAATCACACTTTCAACATCGTTAGCACTTACAACACAGGAAACTTGCTTGTTCTGTCTCAACATGAAATCAAGCTCTAGTTTAACAAAAGTGTAAAAAATACTTCTACGAAGCAGAACAGCTGTGTAAGATATTTCTCAAGTTGTACTAGGCGCCAAACAACAGTATTCAGTGAGATATCAGAACCCTGAGCATTTCCTTCAGGTCCAAATAACACCTTATAACTAAGTCTTCGAAAAATTTTAAACCATACTCCATAAGAAAACATTTCATGGAATACGAGGAAACTGTTGCACCATCGTAGTTCTCGTCGTACTCTGTGTCAAAAACACGGAATGTATTAGTGCAAACAAGAAACGTCGAGACATATTCGTTTAAATGCACGGACCTTTTAAACCTATTTAAGGGTAAACGCGGAACGCGCTGACAAACTAGGTTCACCAATCTCTCAGAATTTTTAAGAAGTTGTGTCACTCTGTAACCTGTAACCTGAGCTACTTAGGCTACTTAGAGAAAGTGTTGCGGTCGAGTTTCTAACAATTGAATTGATAGTCGAGCCGGCGAGCAACTGTAGACCTGAGATAGGATGTACCAGTGAGTGTACGTGAACTTCCTAACGTGGCAATTGTTTTAAAAAGGAATATCACAGACCAACATATTCCAAAAAATAATTGAAAGATTACTACCTACTAATTGCATATACAAATTTAATACAATTCAAGAACATGCAGTTAACTATACGGGGAGAAATGATCTCCAGCTTTCAGGATACTGCAAGAGGTACAAACCCACAGTATTGATAAATGCATTTGACCCCGCAAAACGTATTAAAGTATTGGAAATGGACCAACTGTGTTGTTATTATTGAACCCATTTGTTGGGTACATACAGTTTCTTCCAATAGTCTGATAAAGTATTACCCAACAATTTATTGATGACTTTACATAGTTCTGTTGGTTAATTTCCTTATTTGTTGGGATGTTGATATTTAGACCAAAGCTGGTTGAAAATTTGGGTACTTTTTACTTCCACGGAGAACGTAATTTAAAAGTCGGGATTGACTGATGCACATAAACTGAATTTCCTTTATGACAGTGAGAGGAAAATGCCCAAACATTTCCTATATTGTGTGTCTTAAGAGGTTAACATTCCCATGTGCATCACATTGCACATTGCACTTTGGAAATGGATTGGAACTGTTACATTTTAGCAGGAATTGCCTAGGCTGGCAGTGAAACACGGGAGTGAAATGGTGTTTCTTATGATTTGTTCTAATTTTCTGAACTTTCGGTTTGCCCTATGTTCGGTTTTTCATGATATGCAGAAGGGGGTTGGAGCCTGTAGTAATCACGTGTAACAGATTTAGAGGGTCATTTTGGTACATAAGGACTCACTAAATAAGTGCCGAATGATGAGAAAGTGTGTGAGGTTTCTTTTAAACGTAAAAACAGTATTCATGATATATATATATATAAAAAAAAAAAAAAAAACTTGATTATCAAAAGTGGTGATAATTTCACTCTTGCAGTTGAATACACTTTTAGAATACACAATTCGTTGGTCCAAATTTAGTGTAATTGATTTAACCAGAAGTCTTTCACTTTTCAAAAAGAGCGCCACTGTCTTTGGAACTAGACACAGGGTCCACACCGAGCGAGTGTAGCTTTCACTAAAACGTTAGCATCGCAAGGTGGCTGGGCAACCACGTAGATCAATAAAATTTTCCGCTTAAGGGTTAATTAGATGCGCATCATACTACGAAGGTGCAAACCCATGCGGCAGGAAAAACTTCTGAGTACACACAACTTTGGGGGTCCGAATTATTTTCCTGTTTACCTATGGGTACTATAAAAGCAGATTAGTCTTAAGAATTTGTGACTTACAAAGGTGAACCCTAGTTGAGTTTTCTGCCTTTGTTTCAAACGAGAGAGAAAAACCGTCAATCCGTACCGTCACTATTGTAACGTAGATTACCACTTTTGTATACTGTACACCGAGATCATCTCGCCAAAGCTCTCTCAAAATATAAATCTTTCATGTTCCCTTCCTTGAAGTTGTTCTAAATGGGGACTGGTTGGGAAACGTAAGGTAATCATGTCAGAGATTCCTCGAAATGGCATTAGACTTTCATTTCCTTTTTTGCCTGTAATATTGAGAAATGTAAGCACAGGCCACGTATACTTTTCTGGTTGATTATGAATTCATGACACACGTTGAATCAACCCTTCCTTGCTTTGGATGTTTACATAAATTTCAAGACATTTACTTTTTAAATGAAATGTTTATACAGTGAATAAACATTCCATAGTTATTAATATGCATGCAAATCGGTTACAGTTCATACGTCATAAGATTACATGATACATTCATTTAAGTGTAGCATATCTGTTTTAGTATTTTATGAAAGCTTAAGAAACTCTCCCGTTCGAAAAAGCTTGCTTATGCACTGACACTATAGTACTGCGTCCCTTTTACCTGTTTTGCTAAAAAACCGATGAGCACTTCCTACATCATAGCAACCTGAGTTATGGGGAAAAAATTATCTCCAATACAGATATACAGATATTTTTAAATATAACTTTCGACCTAAAATGAGCCACATCCGACGATTCGCCAGATGCCATTACACCATTACAAGATTGTCCGTAAGTACGTGGTTTGCAGTTGAAATCTGCCCGGCGACCATTGAGATCAGTTGTCGACAATCAGGTGAGAAACAAAAATTTTATGCTGGGTGGAATTTTGTTGCCTCACAGTTTTATTGCCATCGGAGGACCGCAGGTGAACCACCAAGCTTTCCCTAACGGGCCTTTGAATTAGCCAAAGGCAGTCCATTTATGGGACCAATTTGCTGATAAGGTTCATGTCCTAATACCAAACACTTATTGAGTTTTAAAGAAGTGATTCGAATAACATCCATGTACATATGCATTTTACTCGAAAATGGTATTTGTATTAGGGCTACCTTCCGAACTCGCCGAGAAGTAGCCAAAATGACTAACTCTTTGCTTTTATTTTCATTCCGGCAGTAGTTCTTGCCAAATATGTTAAGCGCAAAAGATCATGTCAAAAGAAATTATAACGCGTAACAAAGGTTTTGATTGGTCTTTAAAAAGTATTTTTACTTTCTAGAACACACTTTAAGGAAATGCAACATTAAACGGTAAAAAACAAACCTTTTCTTATAAAAAAACTTAGCCAGGGAAACGTAATGTGAAACTCATTATTCATTAAACTGTGGCTTTAAAAGTAAATATAGAGTCAATAAATTGGCTAAAATTTCATCCCAATATTTAATGGGAAGGTAAATGAGGTGTAAGAAAATTTCATTCGCCACCTTGTTGTTAAAATAACAAAAAATTACATTTATCACCAGGCAACTTGCGCTTTCAACAGCACGTCCACGCGAGAACAAATGAATACATGATTCTGAAGTAAAGTTTAATTTTAATGCAGGGGTCTGACAGAACAGAGCCGATATCAAGGAAGCATTCTGAGTTCACGTCAGTACCATTACTCAACATTTGTATACCTCAACATTTCAACATTTGTCAACATCGGTACATATCTTCCCGACATATTCTCCCACTTGATGCCTTACAACACTTCTGGCAGAAAAAGAGGAGTGAAGAAATCTGTAACAGGGACGGTTAAATGTAAATTGGTGCCATGATTACACGCTAGCCTTATTACGACGACAGTTGCTTTAGAATTTTATCAACCACATATTAAATCGGTATTTTGACGGGGACCCTGCATTGGTATCAATAACCAAATGCAGTTGGAAGTCTTACAAGCACAAACAAAGAAATCAATTGGTCTGCCTGTTGGAGCCAGAAATCCTCCTGCTCGCTGATCGCCGAAAGCAAAGGATTACAAGGTGACCGTTTTAATTAATTTCGGTTGGTAAACTTCAAAGCAATTGCCGACCGCATGTCGCATTTTGAGAAATAATTGCAATTCATGCGCAATTATTTTAGGCAGTTGTGGGAATATCGTGGATTATCATAAAATGATTTGGTAAAATTCCAAAAAGAATTCTGGAAAAAAATCTAAAAAATTACAAAGTTCTGAAAAACAACCGTAACTTTGAAATAGTCATCATGTTCATTATGTAAGACTACATATTCATACAGTTCGACGATGCAATTTAAGAATCCCGCTTTTTGTTTTGCACAGCCTAGTTGATCCTCAATCCTCTTTCTGCTTGTTATATTATTGAAAACCAAAATTCCTGCTCAGACTTCAATGATCGAACCAAAATTGTAATCAAACGGTCAGATAATCCGACATGCTCTTCGATACAGGAATTTTAAACATAACTTAGGCTTAAAACTCCAATACCGTGTACTCTTAGCAGTAAAAAAAAACGTATAAACGTTTAAAGTACAGTTATACAATTTGTCATGAAATGATTAAGGCTTATCCGACGACTGGAAGAGGATCCAAAATTCAAATTCTTTGGTTTTAATTTCATTTCTGAAGTATTCTCACACGTCGTTTAAAACAAAAACGAAATAGATTTATCATAAACAAGTACATCTTTTCATAAAGAAAAGGCTGGCTTGAATGGTAGTTGAAAAGTAAGTTTCACTTTCTAGACGGCCCTTATGTTAATCACGGAAATAAGCAGTACAGCCGTACACATTGCCATATCGGAGAAATCCAAGTGGTTAGGCTGGCTTGGAAGTGCATTGCTGGAGAATTTGCACTATTCAAATATAAGATTGAATGAGTACATTGACAAAAGAGTTTTATTCTTTGGATTGTAAGGAAGGGTTGGTTGCCAAAGGCTGATGTCGCTGATAACCATCTACCATATGGTTACATATTGATGATTCGTTAGCGAACATAGTAAGGAAAATTCACATATGAATCAATTTTAACTGAAGTGTAGTTTCTTAACTCCCCATAAAGAACAACTACCAAAAGCTAAAATGAAATGATAGTACTAAAACGATGATCTTCCTTGCCTTCAATTATCTCTATTTACTTTACATCGGTATCTCTATTTAGCAAAGGGTTTTGTCTGTGTTTACAAATTAAAGGTACTTTCGTTTTGAACTTGAAGTAAAGCTATAAGGAAGAAAATCTTCAGATTTGAACATCTCAGCATAACCTTTCGCTTGAGAGAAAAGCAACCATTTGTAATTTAAACTATTTCAGGTTTAGAGTGCCTAATTGCAATTGTTTTCATGGAAAATTTTATGTGTAAGGAGATTACTATTAAAGTAACACCAATAAGACACAAAAGCAGTGTATTTTCAATTACTCTGAGTTCAGGTACGTTCAGACATGGAATTCTACAACTGGGTAAGCTTTCGATATCATATGTGGGCCATACCTTTTCCAGATATGTGATTTATATCCTTAGGTAAAAAACAATGCAGATTTAATCTAGTTCAAGCCAGAACTCCAGATCTCAACCTAATAGGACCAGAAAAAGTTTCATCTGGATCAAATCGTTATTTGGAAGATATAAAATTTCATCTGGACCAGATTATTGTCCTTACATGAACAGAGTATACTTCCATAAACAGCCCATAGCTGCATAAAGATGAAATTTGTTAGGCCAGATAAAAAGTTGAGCGGATATTACCTGGTTCCAAACATCAGACCTTAACCGTAAAATGCCAAATAAAGTTTTATCTGAATAAAGTCTTTAAAAGGCATACATAATTGTTTTCCTGGACCATATCTGATTAAGTTATGAATCATAGTAAGGATAAACAATCTGCCCTTCTGATGAAGACAATAAAAAGATTTTTTTTTTTTTGTTCTTGGGAACAAATTCTATCGTAAAAATGTTCTAAACAAGGACGGGAACTGTCACAAGCAAGACTATTTACAATAACTATTTCCATACACCGCGACAACACCTAATTTACCCAGGCGGACAGAGTAATGGTGCCTCCCCAGCGCAGCAAACTATTAGCATTCACGCGGGCGTAATCACGAGAATCCCTGTGTCAGGTCATTGAATGCCACAGAAATTGTTTTAAGAGCCCCATGAAGAACGTTAATTCCAAAATTGGGTTCGATTGACTTATGTACGTTAATTGAATTAAAAACAAAAGTAACCGACAGATGTTCAATTTTATGTGTTAATAGTGTTGTGTTCTCCTACTTGATAACGTATTTCACAACAATTGTTGTATACTGCGAAGTGCATGCATATTTTGCTTTCAAATTCCTTAATCATGGATTGACTTATGAACATAGTGTCAATTTTCTTCATGAGGGTAACTGTAAACAAATGTCGAATAATTACCTATCTAATGTGTTTATAGTGATATGTCCTTCTAAATTTAAACTTCATAACTTATTTTACTATAATGGTTGTGTGCTGCGAGTGTATAATTTGCTTTCTACTCCCTAAATCGTGAAGACATGTAGATTTAGATACAAGTTCCGACCAATTCTCCCAACCTTTTGCAAAAGTATCCTTAGCATACATTGGTATAAACAAATGTGTAGGAAGTTTAGGGTACGTCTGAAATCGAAACAAGCAAAATCCAAGTAAAACCGCATCGAAAAAATAATAATCATGATAAATAAATAAAAACAATATATATATATATAAATGAATGAATAAAAAATGAACAAGAGGGCAATCCGCGGAGTTTCTGATCTCATCGCTAGCAAACGCGGGATTTAATTCTATCAAGCTCATTGTTTTCGTACGAAAATTGCCCATGGTGTTTGATGTGCTAGAAGCGCGTTCCAGAAGTGAAAATAATGATGTCAGCGTGTTTTAATTTGGCTTACTGGATGTTACTGATCATACGCTGTAGGTGTGTTACCAATACGCGCGCACGATAGAACCTTAGCAACAATTGTTGCACAATGTACGCCTGGATGAAAAAATAGAAAAACGCGCAACGCAGTGACGTCAGTATGATGACCTCTGTGAGGAGCTTGCACCAAAGGTAAATAGGTCAAATTCAGCGGACGTACTAGTTGTACATCCCGTTAAGCACCACATTCCTTTACATAGCTTCCGTGTGTGTTATTTGTCCTCCAGAAGGTGGTTGCGTTAGTTGGCTTTTACACGCGTGTAAGCTCCCTATAGTAAGGCCGAGACGAACAAAACGCGTATCATTGCATGTTACACCAACAAATTCGGACAGCTGATTAACCAGTCAGATACGCGCGCTTAGCCTACCATACGAGCATTACGAAGTCTACTGCGTGCGGCCACACGCGTCATTAGGGGGCTTTAGATTACACGACGTGGCCAGGGCGACGCGGCGTTTTACCCCACAGTTCACGTCTTCGAGCTGGCGTCCGCGCCCTGAAAATATTGCGCTTTAGATTTCTACGACGCTGCATGAAAGTCGCGTGGTGATATTCGAACTTCGTTTGAAAAGCAGACGCGCAAACCGAGCTGTTAATGGTAACAGCCAAACCCCCCCCCCCCCCAAATGATTACTATCGAAATATGACCTGAAACCTTTGACCTTTGACCTTCACTTCCGGAAATCTGCGAGACACAAGTTCTAACCCTGGAGTACCTTCCCACCAAGTTTGAATAAGATCGGTCCAGCCCACTAGGAGGAGTTAGAGTTACAAATTTCCTCTTTTTCGCTTAAAAATAGACACTTCTCCTTCTACCACGTGACCTTTGATACCTGTTGTCATGGTAACCATATATTTTGGTAGATCTGTATATTCTCATGATACGTGCAAAGTTTCATGTCAGTGCGATGTTCCATTACAGAAATAAATTAAAATACATGATTTTCACCAAATTTTCCCTTTGATCTCTGACCTTTGACCTTTACTTCCGGTTATGCAGTATGTACAGTGGTGGTTCCACCTAGGGTACCTTCTAACAAAATTTGAAGAAAACGGCCGAGCCGTTTAGGAGATATTAGCAAAACAAAAATTCACACACACACACACACACACACACCTACACACACATACATGTTTTGACCGTCAATCGGGGACACATTTTTTTTTTTAACCATGAACATGTGGATATCCCCACTTTGGGTTTATTGACACTTGACTCGGGGAAAAACTCCCATGTCCCCGATTTACTGGTACTACACAGATACACATACACCCATGCACCAGCCCACGGTTTGTCACCTAATGTTAGGTGCACCACATGGAAATTGGGGAAAACGCCAAAATGCTTCAAACTTGCTGGCTGTGGTACATCCTTGAAACGTGAGAAATTCAACTGCATGGCTAATTTTGTATTTGGCAATTGAGGATATCCCCACTTGCAGGTGTATCCACACTTTCCCGGAGAAAAAAAGCCCATGTCCCCGTTTTACACCAAAAACATACGCGCCCACACGCACACCTACACACACACACACACACACACACACACACACACCTGGACACGTTTTGACCCCTCACACAGAATTGGAGTTTTGGTTACCTTGTGGGACCCCACCTAAGGTTAGACCCTTGGACTAGTAACTTGGGGGCACCAACCATTACCATGGCAACAGTGCCTTTCAGCTGGCATTCCCATTTATAGCTCAACGGGCAAAGGGATTGCAATATCTAATCCTCCTCACGGAGCGATGAGATAATAAAATGCCTTTAAGACTTAGCAGTCAAGCTATATCGGCTTGATATAACAATGAATAAACTTTATTTGAATACCTGGAAAACTATTTTATCAAGAAAATCTGGTTTTTATGTGGCCATATATACAAAATTCTTGATCCATTATGTTTTCCTTTCGTTGTGCTATCAGCTGTCTCAATACACTTTTTCAAACCTTAATTGTGAATGAGAAATTTTTTTGATGATGAAAATATTTAGAGTATTCAATACAATTTTCACGAGGAAACTTTCATGTCTAATAACATTTTTCCCACAAGATGTATGAAGGCTTAGTGTTAAAACACTTAGCTTATATTCAGGGAGCTGTCCTAATAGTTCGATGTTATACTGTACAAGTACACATCTCGTCATTGGATAGAAAGGCTAATGTTTAATAGTGGTGAAAGTGTTTAAGTGCTGGTTTATGTACATAAGTCGCCTTTTTTTGTTGGCCTTACTTAAAAATGCATAACACTGTAGTTTTTTCGACATCATTATTAACTTCCTGAGGTATCGTATTTCTTGTGCTTGTACGCACGATTGCAACGGGAAACTTGTATCACCCCGCGAACAAATCAAGGTAGCAATAAACTACACTGCAACGCACTTGTATCGGCAGATCTTCGCTTTTTTTCCGCCAATTGCAGAGACAATGCAACTATATAATGTTGTAGAGGTGACCATTCACTGGCTTCACTGTTCATAAGGAATGAAATAAAGGAAATGGCCCATATTGAAGTACTATAACGATACATACGTTCTAGGCAATAAGAATGAAAACAAACTGGAAAATCATTTATAAATTTAGGAAATGATTAACAAGTAGCGTGCGAACGAATGGTGGAGAGGTAAGGGGAACAAGACTTACTTCGGATTCCTCCAACAGAAGATGTGGGTAGCTAAGCAGTTAGGACATCACCGAAAATGTGGACTGACTTTTTTGAGGGTCATGGAGCTAATTTGGCTTGTGAAGGACCTTATACTAGAGTGAGCTTGGATTAACACCGGCTAGCTAAGTTTTCTTTTTTCGACTCTTCTTAGAGGTTCACGGGGAAGGCATGTGATCGTCGTCTCTAGACAAGCTCCCTTGACCACCATTTAACGTCCCCACCCGGCGGACGTGAGTGTATCTCCAGTCTTTCGCCACTTTCAGCAAAGGCTGGATGGAGTACAAGTTTCTTTGTACCGCTGCACAACAGCTAAACTGAACAAGTGACACATTTTCTGAATCCGACAATGACTTAAATCAGACAACTTCCTGAAACGGACAAGCAATGCCCACTTTTGTAATTCGAGAATTTTAAATTCCTCAAAAACACTGTGAATAGCTAGCTGAAGAAGCTCCTTTTTAGACCCCGGAAAATTTCCAAGTGGTTCCACAAGGGTTTAATCTGGAGGGCCCTCTAGCTTGCAAGGCAGTACACTCAACTACCGAGCCAACTTCACCCTCCAATATGATAGTGAAAAAATCGTGGATCTTTAAGTTTGGCTTAATAGGGGTACGGGTTGTTTTAGTTTTCTCGAAACAATGTAACTTTAGCATGTTCCAGAATGAAATCACAAGTCTCGGAGCGGACCATGGCAAGATTTGTTATCTGAAAAGAGTGAATGGTTAATTGGTCAAGAAATATGCAACCAAGTTTAACCCTCTAAAGCTCTGTACAAAGTATTTGTTTAGTTGCATTTAGGACAGGAAAAAAATGCATCTTCACATTCAATTGAAATGAAATTGGATAAGCTTTACACACCGCGGTTTCCATGGCCCTTGTATCATCATTTTATGAAACGGCTAGTACTCGATGAGTTAGTTAGTTGGTCGGTTGGTCGGTTGGTCGGTTGGTCGGTTGGTCGGTTGGTCGGTTGGTCGGTTGGTCGGTTGGTCGGTTGGTCGGTTAGATGGAGATTTACGGCCCAGTTTGCAACCTATTGGTTCAAGTCGAGCCGGCCAAGGCCTTTTTTCCAGTTGTGGCTTACTGGCTTGTTTTCGATACTCCGTTGCTTATGCAGATCATCACGCACTACGTCAGTAGGTTGAAATTTTAAAGTCTTTGGTATGACCCGACCTGGGCTAGTACTCGGTGAGTGTGAATGTAAACTGTGGGAGAAACTACGTTTCAGTTTTTGTCATGGATATGAGAATAAACATGTAAACGTTTCTACCGAAAAAAAGGAGCTTTGATTTGATTTTTCTTCCGATGCACTACAAATCTACTCAGGAAATAAAGGTGTTGTTCTTAGCTTTTAAATGTATTTTAGTCTCCAATCCTTATCAAAATACACTTCTTTTGAATTTGAGGTAAGTGGTGTTGTGGGATCACAAGGAAGGCCGTCGTATGGTTGCACTGCCGTTTCGGTGCGACGATGTATTTAAATCTGTCCTTATTTTATATGGGTTAGTCAGGGTTAGATTTATGCTTAGTGTATACCGTATGTACGTTGTTGCTCTTGTTGTTGTTGCTGTTGAAATAAAAATACCTTGTTTGCAATGATTGGAAAACAGCAAAACCATTCTTGTCTACTAAAATATCAGCATTGTTTATGATCCCACAGTATGTCCACAAATCGGTGTTTGGCATTTTACAATTTAGGTATCTAGACATGACGCTTCATATCTGCATGCATTTTATGGAGAATTTCGTCTTATTTCAAGACTTCATGATCTCCTCTATTTAACCCATTTTTGTCGGAAAAAAGGATATCACAGTCTCTCAGTACCATTTGCAATGCCCCTTTTAGACCTGGATCTAACATAAATTACTTAAGAATAGTATGCAAAAGACAATCAGGTCAGTTTACAGTTTCAATCAACCATCATTCAATAAGGCTGACTTCGCCATCTTTATATCTATGGAGAGGTTTGATGAAGGTTTTATGATTCTACATGCACTTTACTTACTAACCCTTTCATTACTAGTTCCACTCTTAAAATGATTGCACACCTGCCTTGGTAACAGAATATCCCATTTGAGATAACTGAACGGAGCAAACCAAGTCTAGATTTGTAAGGTGTGTAAAAGTGTCTATCAATTTGGTTTGAACTTGAGGTAGGAATGCATCAAAAGATTTCAAATAATTTTTCATTTTTTGTCTAACTTTCTGCAGAGTTCTATACTCATGATAGCGTTTAACTTCCTTTAGGATAACAAACTTATTAGGAGCTATTCTGCTACTCTCTCTCCAAGATATGATAAAATAACATGACTCCCAGGGGACATCTGTGAGATTCTTGGACACTCCCAACAAAACTAAGGCCTCAGTGAAGTCTTCACTGCTTAGGCGTTCATGAATAATGACGGAACTCACAGTGAGTCCGGCTCCCCTCTCACATCACAATCTTTCTGTAAACACCTGTTTATCATCCCATGAATCCGTAATGTAAACCTGTAATAATATGACAAAAACAGTAATCTCAGTCTTCACATTACATACCATTTGACTTTCTGGTTTAACATCCTTCTAAGTAACCTGTCATGCTTGTACCTCTAAATTGGGGTAAGTACTTCATTTCCAGTTGAATATTAAGGGCATTATGGTAGGAAAAGTGTTCAATTAGTTTCTTCTCCTCCTGATGCAGCTGTGAATTTGGTTCTTATGTGCCGATATTTATATACCGTATACAGTAATTTGGTTTTCTTTAATGCATGTATCGTGTACATCTTGTAGAACATATGAAATGTCACCGTCGATCTTTTTTATTCATTTTATATCTAATGCTAATGCACTTGCAGGAGGTTTGCTCAATTGTCGTAAGAAGGAAATTCACAGCATGTCATGTACTTAAAATTGAGCTCACATTTCTCTTTGGTATTATTAAGCTCTAACAAAAAGATGAATCCAAACGCTACAAGATCGTGTCATGGTAAATCATTAGAATATATATATATATATATATTAATATTAAAAAAAATCCAACCGTTACCATTGTGTTTTCGTGAAGGAAGTATAACCGTGTAACCTAGCTATATACTTAAGCAATTGCAGTGCTTTCGTAACATTTCGAAGCTTAATTAACAGAAAGTGAAAATAGTTGTCTCGGAAATACAAGGGCTTTCTTTCCTGAGCGTAATACTTCCTTCTTAATAATTTTTATTCAGTTTAGCAAATGCGCCATCCCAATGTGAGACAAATAATTGCAAAGAAAAATTTGGTCCACTTCTTACATCAAGTAAAAAATGGCATGAGCATTAGAGGTATGAGATTGAATCATTGCCGTTCTTTTGGAATCGATGATACTACGTCTTTTGCACAATCTGTCCAACATTATTAGATTTCTAAGCACTGCGGACACGCGTGACGACCTTAATGTATTAGCACCCCCTGTTGGCTGGGGGTTGCACAATATGTCCGCGGTATTTCCCGCATGTCTCAAGAGACGATTGAAAGAAAACTAAATTTGACCTTCAACCGAACTGGAAAATAAATTGAAACTTTCAACTTTTTATCGAGTTGACTAACACCATATAACACATTCACGTTGTGTTGGATCAGAGAAGCTGCAAGACGGGTCCTCTGGGATCCGCGGCCTATATCCTGAAAGCAAATGTTATTTATCTATGAGTGAAAGACTAAGACTACGTCTTCGACAAGGTTTACTCTTCTTAAGAAGATAAATGGTAATGCGGGTATAGAAATCTGTAGGATTAGAGGCAACCCTGGGTAGACCAATTTTAATTTGAAGTTCTGCATCAAGTGTTTGATAAATTTTAACCATTGAAATGATACGTCCTTACATCAAGTTTAAATGAAATTTGGTCTAGACATATTAAAACACCTCAAACGTATTTTTTCGGCATCATTACTTCCTCTAGGATATCTGATTTAGGAAGTTTGGAAGATGACTTTTGTACAATTATTTTAAAGTGGTACTAGTTCCCATAGAATCTATGTGCAGTGCGTGGGTAACCCTTCCATAGATATGGGAGGATGTGAAAGATGAAGTTATCCTCAGATGAAGTTATCCTCAGAAAATCGTGCGGGATATGTCTTTCCAGCTTCCTGAACCATAGGAAACTAGAAGAGGGCATAAGAAAACAGCTTTGCTGGAGATGTGTTCTTTTTTCTCATTTTAAATGCGCCATTAACACGGAATGTGATCATTTCGTACCGGACTATAGCATTTTTCATGGGAAAAGGGGAGTGGAAAATATTAATTAGTCACATTTCTTCCTACTGCTTTTATCACAGACCAACAAAGGGTTAGAGTCACAATAACCCACATAAATTGGTATCTTTTTCATATTTGGTAAATATACTAATTGGACAAAACTAGGATTTATTACAACTGTAAATAAACCGTTAATTTTTGAGTGAAGCGTTTAATCTAAGAGGTAGTTGACAGAAATTAGAGCAGAATTTTTACATTTTGATACGAAATAGACAGAACACGCTTGGCCGTGCAAGTAATTTGGAATACTTTTAGTATAATATTTAAAAATATGTCAGAGCAAACTCTTAGTTGGCGCGGAAACAAAACATACAATGAAACTGTGATATCGTTATCTTCGCTTTAAAAAAATGGTGTAATGAGCAAAGATCATGAAGTCTTGACAAATTTGATTCTTAAAAAAATGAACGTTGATATTAAAAGTCACACCTAGATGACAAAGGTTGATTATTATAAATTAGAATGAACAATGCTGACGTCTCAAGGACATGCTGAGTGTTTTCCCTTCATTTTACAGAAGTTAAATGTAGGAGACAGATCAGTTGGGTACATTTTAAATACAATAAGCATAACCTAAGTGCGTCAAAATTAACCAAATAAAACAGGAGCAGTCTCATCTTTTCACCAAAGAGAACAAGAAGCCGATGGAATCTGACCACAACTGAAGGCTTTAAATTTCTAGCAGATGTTTTCCCCATTAATTCTTTAGAGAGGGAAGAAGCTTATATATAGCTTAATGGCTTGAAGCACAACATGTGTCCAGGAAGCAAGATAAAAGTTTTTCTTTGTGATGAAAATATCTACCCTCAAAAAAGTAATAAAATATTGAGAAATGATTTAATTTGATGTTTATAAAACAAACTTTTAGAGAAATTATACACATTGAAGGAAGGAATGTTTTTCCCTCAAATATAACAGGGGGAAACATTTATTCAACGTCGAAACACTGTCTTTACGTCCCCAATTTATTATTTTGACCCAATCATTGCCATTGTGTATCTAAAACTCGACATACAGGTAATATCTTCCTGTTACGGCCATCACTAAATTGTGTTGTCTAAGCTGCCTTTAAATCTCCAAATAACAAGCAATGGAGAATGAAATTTGGAATCAAGTTATTTTACATTTTCCAAGTTTCATTCCAGAGTGGATGAAAATGAAACATCTCAGAACAATCTTCATGAATTTATGTTCTAAATCTTTAACACGTGGCTTGTTTATGTTGACGAAAAGAGTGATACTTCGAACGTCACTGCGATTTTGCGATAATTAGCGAATATATTTTAATTCAAAACTAGAATCTGCAGATTTGATAAAAGAGTTAACTTGAAAAAGAAAAAACCCAAAATATGTCAAAAAGTTAAAAATGGTTTTGTGGTTGCTTACTTTCATGCTTTTCTTAGAGAGAAAGTTACCTGATGGCAACGTGCTAACTATGACAACATCCTGAATGAAAAGTGTGTTCATGTGTGATCATGTGCTAATGTGGTTACAGAGGTGCAAGGTTTGTAACTTTTTCCTTTAAAATCATTGGATTCTTAAAATAGTAAAAAACGTGTTTTAAAAATATTGAGGTTTAATTTGGACTTCTACACAACATTAAGTTCACACGAAGATATCTGATGAGAGTATGTCAAACCTTCAAGGGTCATGTTCACTACTTAGGGCTAAATATTCGTACAATGTCGTTAGTGGCAGTGTCAACTGCGCGTGTAAAATTAATCAAACAAGGAAAATGAATGTCAATGTAAAAAAAGAAAACAACAAGGAGCAGATTGAAGGAAAAAGAAAGTTTCATTGGTTGCACTTGAACAGCAATGTGTTTCATACCTTAAAATATCGCTTTTTGTGCCTGACATAGTAAATAAGTCACATAAACAACGAACCAAATCTTTCCTTGCCGTTATTTCTCTCACATTGGCGTGGAAAATTTGTCAAACAGAATAATATTCGTATGACGGAAGAATCACGCTCAAAAGAGGAAGCTCTTGTTTTTCGAGAACAGCAGTCGGTTTTCACTTTCTGTAAAATAAGCTTTAAAAGATTACAAAAGCACCAAAGTAGCCTAAATAGATTTATTAGCCACAAAGTATGTAGCAGAAGAACACTCAGGAGTATGTTATTTCATGTTTTTCAAAATCACACAAATTTGAATAAAATTTCTTTTCCATTAACTTGGTCGTAGCTTCTGAAGATCAAAACAAAGTGGTCTTTCCTACGGTCACCTTTGCCCTAAGGCCATAGAACTATATTTTAATTGTTGTGGCATTTGAAATGTTGAAAGTTTGGTTGAACAAAATATTCTTGAGCAACAAACGACTGAGTTCTCTCTGTGGAAAACTTTTTCTTTGAAAAGAAATCTAACGTACTGTTCTTTTTATGATATTCTATCACCCCATGTAAATAAATAAATGTTAGTTTTAAAGGGATAATTTTTTTTTGGCAAAACAAACGCAATATTTCCCTTTAAGTTTTATCGGTGAATCAAGCCGGTATGAAAGGACGTTATACTCATAAGGAAAAAGGTAAAAGTCACTTCACTTGACAAAGCTAATTGCTTTGAAACTTCTGTTTTCTCGGAAAACTTTCGAGAGCTCGAGAAGGTATTTCTATTTCATTCGTTCTATTTTGTAAAGGGTAGTACATTAATTGTGGACGGAATCCATAGGAATTAGTTCCTTATGAACACTAACACACGGTAATCGTGGCTTAATGTCCTTATTCGAATAACGAGTACCTGCCTAATTTAAAAGAAGACATATTATATGTTAAGTTTATTGAGAGAACTGACAAAAGGGGAATGATAAGTTTAAACTGAGACATACGATTGTTCTTGATACATCGAAGTGATTTTCACTTGCCACCAAGAAGCCTTCTCCAACCAAGTACGTGGGGTATTTATTAACGAAGTTCCAGACGATGATGTTGTCTTAACAGCAAAAATAATGGATAAATGACAAATGATAAATTATCAAAATTACATGCGATTAAAAAGTTTTGTAATAATTTTGCGAAATATCTGGTTGAACCGTGTCTGTGGGGTTAACTTGCACAATGCAAAGAACAGTAAAACCTGCAAACCATCTTGAAGTCGCTATTTGACGAACAACTCAATAGCTTTTTTAAAGTAAGAAACCCTGTGTAGCAAATTTACATAGGGGCTCATTTAATTCCATTTAGTTGTATGTGGTAAACACTATCCTGATTTAGTTTAGTGTAAATTATGTCTGATCTGAGTTGAAACGGGATATGAAAATGAAAATCTTTATAAATTACCAGAAAAATTTCGAACCGAGAAGTAATTGTGCAAAGTATTTAATCCACCGCACTGCGCTTTGCTACAACCAAAAACGTCTGCCTATACAATTTCTCGTTTAGCCATCGCTTCCTCAAATCTTTTTCGGTTGGTGAAATATTAAAACATAACAGGGCTTAAGAGTAGACAACTCAGACGTTACAAGAAACTGTCAGATTTGACCTGATTAGTTCAGGAAAGGGATTGAATATTAACAGAGGTACGTCGCTGACTTACTTGCTCTCAGTTTTGTTTCCATTTATCTCTCAATATATTTAAGACCCTTCGAAAGACTTAAGTGTATTTTTTAAAACATTAAGCAAAGGAGATGACAAAGTCGGGCGAATTTCTTCTGTTGGTTTGTGGTTTCTCATAATCCCCTATGATCTTGAATTACCTTTAACATACTTATCATAACATCTTCATAAGTCGACATTTAAGAAGACAAGCCAAATGGCAACCAATTTGCTTTCGTAGTTGCCCCACATAAAACTTTCGGTTAAAAAAACATAATATTGACGACTACGGTTGAATTTTTCATACCACAGTGTATCCTTTCGTTATTAAATAAGACTACCAGCAATATCTATTGACACTTTTTCAAAGCAACATCCATAGTATCTTTTTACAGTTTTAAAAGGTGTGGGCAAGTCTATGAAGAGTTCGTTTAAACGTTAGACAGTATGCACCATATGGTTGACGCTCCTTACGAAAATTGGCCAATATTGGTAAGGATCAGAGGGTTTGCCTTAGAATCGAAAAATTGCATATTTCCAAATAGCTTTTAATTTAGTGGACATGATTTTTAATTGCATGCATGATAAGGAGGAACCGCTTTCGAGTAACACCATCACAGTGACGTAGGTGAACCATTTTACAACATAAAGTGAATTTCATTAATATCTATAGCTGCTTCAGAGTATTCTCACCGATTCTTAGTCTTTACGGTAAATTGGATGGAAATGATTATTGTCTGGTAATGTAGAGGCTGCTTGATAACCGTACTATGGAAACCTTAGAGCCAACATTAAGTCTAGATTTTTTAACAAACAACAATTCTGCACCACAATCGTGCATTGGTTTATACCAACGAAAAATCACAATCGTAACTTAATGTTAAATATTTTCTAGAAACTTGCCATTTTTTTTTAAATTCTTTAAATAAAATCAAAAGTCTCTGACATATCAATAATTAACTAATTTTAAACGGATCACGTTGATTTATTTACTCGTGCCAGTACGATAGCAATGCCATATATTCCCTGTAACTGAAACAACACATTTTAGTTGTAGTGAGCGGTTGCTTTGGATAAGTGTCAGTTTGAAAGTTATAAAGGTGTAATCCTCCCACTCAACACAATTCCTGTCCTCCTTTCCTACTAGTAAAGCCCTTCTCACAACTGCGACATACCCACAGGGTCTTGTATCAGGTTGAGCATATTCAAATTTCCTTTCTTCGGGTATCAGGTTAAAAAGTTTTTTTTTTCTTCATATTTTGACCCCTGGTGACGGCAGAAACCTTTTACCTATAGGACATCATGCGCCATGATAACGAGCAAAGCGCAACAAGCACTTTTTGGTAGCGCACCCACACATGCACACCTACACATGCACGCCCACTGTCTACACACGATATCAACATCGCATAGATTTCTTGCCTGTCTTCGACAAGAAATAAAAAAAAAAAAACACTCATAAAAATGTGACATATGTCACATCTGTCTTGGAACTCTTGGGATCATTTCCGAGATAACACTGTGCTTAACAACCTACAAAATACAGTATCACTCGAGTCTTCAATTCATGTTCATCACAAATCATCAATAGCCTGAATGTGGGCTTTAGAACATATTGTAGTGATGTACAAATACTACAGTAACCAGTGGCGTACCCCCCCCCCTCCCCGTGGCGTGGTGGTTTGGGTAAGTAGGTTTAGCCCCCCCCCCCCCCGATTTAACCTTGAAATGCAAAAAACACCTAAGATTGCGTTTTTTCTCTCTCCCTTTAGACTTTCCCCTCATGTCGTGATCCAACCTCACCCCATGACAAAATCGTGGCTACGCTACTGACAGTAACGTTCCCGCTCTCTCAGATGTGTCGTGCAATATTCATTACTAGCTAACTACAAGTTAGTTTCCTTGCCTTTTTTAGCCTTTTTTATATCAAAAACAATGCTATATATTGGACCAGTGTTCCCTGAACAACGTCTGCTCGTGTAAAAGCAACATCTTTTTCGAAAATTAAGCAAACAAAAACTGAATTACAAATCCCTGAGAGTATATGGTTTATATGATATGCAACCCGCAGTTCAGGATATTCATCTTTTATAACATGGCAGTTTTAGACATCATTACGTCACAATTGGGACTTCAGTGTACTAATGAGGGTTAAACATGGTCTCTAAAATGTACCTTTCTCTTGAGTTTTACCCATATTGTTGGAAGTGTTTACGAATGGGTCCATCTCCTCGGTCTGCTTAGCCTCCGCCATGACGTCATTTTCTTTTTTAAATCATCCATTTAAAACGGGACACCCTCAGAATTTATACCCTGAATGAAAGATAATTTGATTAATAAATAGTGGCCTTTGGCCTCTGACCTTGAATATATAAATATGGTGAGATTTCGCAATAGGCACATACCACCACGCTTGAATTTTCTAGAGCCCATAGTCCAGGAACTCCTGTTGTATAATGCAACTGTTCAATTAAGAATAAAAAGACTAAAATTTAAGCATAATTTAAGCATAGTTAGAAATACCCTATTCCCCGAAAAGGTAACCACAATTGTCTCCTCCACCCGTGAGTAGAAGTCATTTGTTCCAAAAATTTTCTCACCTTTCATTTTTATAGTAAGGATTACTGTGACAAGAGGTAGAGCTAAACGTAGGCACCTTCTTATATTGAACGCAACACAATCTCCACATATTACGCGGTTGGAATGAGATGAAAAAGCCCTTTAATTTGTGTTTTACTGTCCTGTTTTCAAATTAGCGACCGACAAAACAGGGGTTCATTGGCATCGCTAATCGAAACTATTTTTTATTGTACTTCACAAGTGGTCAGGGACAAATCGTTTGATAGACACATGACGAAAGTGGAGTGTACTCTTTGTGTTTTTATCTTGCTTCCTTTACTGTTAATTTCTATGAATAGCTTACAATTGCGTATTAAGCAATGTCTCTTCAACGGTGGCGTTTTTAGCATTTTTAAAACAATTAATAAAAAAGAAAAAAAAAAAACGTTCATATCCTGGATCAACCGTGGAATAGAATTTGAATAACAACATATTAATCATCTTACAAGAATTGATTACATAGTTTCATAAAAATGGAAACTGAAACTTTATTTCTTGGTATTTTGTCATACGGGGTAACTGTTCAAGTATAAGAAAAATTATAGCCTTAAGAAACAATACTACACTAAGAAACAATTGTTCACATAAGATAGAAACACTAAGAATTGCCTGCATTTTAAATAGATAGAATTGTCAGTTGACAGAGCCAATGTCGGTAGAGTTGTATGCGCTGTATCTGCAATCAAATCGAGGGTAATAAAATGCAAATCAAAGATAAGCATGTCAAGCAACTGTGCAAAACCAATAAGATTCACAGCTCAAACTAATAAATTAATGTAAAAAAATACGGCACTTTTAATGCTAATCTCCCATCGACGTACTTTTGTTAAACTTATACAAAACTGATACTCAGTATCAGAGAAATGCTATGCAAAAATATTGCATTAAGTAATGACCCTAGCTTTAGGGTCTCTCAGCAGTGTCATTACCATGGCTATACTGGTATCCCTTTTTGCGAGTCCTAGAGGCAAGTTGCAAGCCATTGTTAGTATTTGAAGAGAGGAGACTGAGATATAGAGAGCTTGACCAATTCTTCCAAACAATGTTAATAAGTTAATTATCTCCAAGAAGCCAAATTTGATTGACAGGTTTCTTTGTTCTTACTGTTTGATATTCGTTGATTGTTCCTTTTAATGACGATCTCCTCCTTTTGAAGTCCATTAATCATGTGAAGATACTGGTTTCAATGTTTAACTGCTTCCCGATAACCTACATATGATACGTTTTCACCGTTTTGATCGAAACGACTGTGCAGTCTTTTAAAGTTTACAATTCCATTTGTATTCTAATTTTTATATCACGGAAATAATGTACCTGTGTTGTAACCAACGGGGGTCTCAATATTTGCGATGCTATTTTAAACAATTCTGCTTTGTTCCTGCAATAGCGAAAAGTGCACTTTTGCTTGAAAAGTAACAAAGGAATGACTTTATGCTTTTAAAACTCCCGCTGACGACACCGTATTGGCATTATTGTACTTATTTGACTACTGGTAATGCGATGCTAAGGAGGAATACTATATTCTTTGCCCTTCCAGCTGTAGCAAACGACCGGCACAATAATGTCTCTAAACTTAAGTGTCGTCTATGCACATTGTTCAAGAGAGGAGCAGAAAGTCATTTGTGTATCGCCTCTAGCTCCCTGCCCTTCCATCTCCCTGGCATCTGCAAGGCAAGTTTCAAGTTAGTAGGGGCTCTTGCTTATTTTGCCTGGCTGGCGTGCTCATTTTTGGTCTTTCAAAAGTTTTAATATAAACGTAACATTAACATAATATTTGTCACAATAATTTATACGCGAGCAGTTTGATTCAAAGTTAACGTTTCGTAACTTCAGCGACTGCCACAACAAGAGCGAAAATGGTCAGTTTTACGTTTAGTTACATGAAAATTTGGAAGGAGGGCATTTCATGTAAAGCAACCTTCATAACCTAGAGAGTAGAGGGTAAATTCTCATCAAACTTCATTACAAAGGTACGTAGTGTTTCACTTGAATTTATACATAACAGTGACTTAAATATGGCAATCGTTTGATGTCGATAGAAGGAGAGCCGATAAACGTCATGTGTTGTACTTGAACCTTCCATTTAAAGACAGTTGAAACATCAATATACTCTTACGGGTCTACTTTGAAGGTTTATCTTGTTCGTGAAAATCAGCAGTATCATTTACCTTACCACAAACTAGCTCAAGTGAAAGTTTATTTAGGAACAACAAAAAGAATTTAACACGCCAAAGGTTTCATAAACCGTTTTAAAAATCAGGCTAGTTACATCCAAACCTAAAAGAGTTCTAACGCGTTTTTTTTTCTACCTTCAGAAGTCATGCTCCTTAACTGTCAAGTAAAGTCAGAGTTTTGCGCAAGACACTATATCTTTAATAAACTGTATTCAAACATCCGATTGTGTCCCGCTATGAGTATTGAGTCAATTGCATATTTCCATGTGACTTTGTTGGTGTTATAATGCACATAGAACAAAAGTGTATGCAATTAGGTAATGACTGCAATGATGGTTCCATGCTTATCTGAAAGTAATTTTTAACAAATTTAATCATATCCGTTGATAAACATACACCAACATAAAACTTATTTTTTCACAACAGTAACTTCTTAACCAGTTTTACGGGGAGCGCATTCACAATAACCAGGCCAAATGTGGCTTTTGAATGAAACAGAATAACGCACTCCTTTTGAATCAGCTGTTCAATCGTGCTAGTGTTTTTGTGTTAATTTGGACTCATGTCAGTTTTAACTTAATACTAACAGTGGTCATTATTTAGTCATATCAGCTACTTGTCTTCATTGGGTGTATCATTGTGTTGAGAAGGCTGATATATAGATATATATATATATATATATATATATATATATATATATATATATATATATATATATATATATATATATATATATATATATATATATATATATATATATATATATATATATATATATATATATATATATATATATATATATATATATATATGAATAAACATATACCGTGTGTTGGAAAATAAACTGAATAGTGTCAATACGAAGTATAACGCTGTAATTCCAACGAAATGGTGATACACAAAGAAGAACACTACACAAATAACGTTTCGATTGCCCTGCAATCTTCCCCAGAAATGACCAAGACAGTTAAACTTGACGGACTCACTGAAGCTTTACTTATTGATTGAGTAAGGGGATAAAAAAGATGTGTCCCGATTAAGGCCAGTGCTGTGGGCTTGGAGTTTGTGTATTAGCCGCTGTTCGTACAGCTTTCTGTTGTTGCTTACTGGTAAAACCTTGTTTGGCAATGAAACAACGGAGATTGAGGGGAGAGTGGCCTGGTGAATTAAAGTGGGCTGCTACTGGAAAGCCGGGAGGGTTATATCTAATGCTGTGTTTGTGATTATTGTTTGTGTTGTTTTGTTGCATTGACTTATCATATATCAGAGCTATATTATTGGCTAGGGAATTCAGAGGTTGGATGAATTGGAGAAAAGTTTACAGCCTACTGTTACTAGTTTACGGAAATTTTTAGTTATTTTATGGAAATTGAGCAAAATTTGGCAGAATCTTTGAGTTGAGGATTGTGTATTCAAGTTTTGGCAGAATAACTTCATGCATTTCCCTTTTGTCAAACAAGTAGAATCACATTATGTAGGCAAGCCGCGTTTAAGGGAGTTTCAGCCTTTGAAGGCCAGAAACTATTTTGTCGAAACTGTTAAAAGTTATGCAAGATAACAGCCAGACATCAAGCTTAGTTGTACGCAATGTTGCTATTCTTAGAAACTTCTAAGTGAGATCCTTGCCCAGTAGTCTACTAGTCGATTCCCGTTATGTTTTTATCCAATAGTTGAAGTAAAATAATTCAATAGTCCTTTTTTTAAACGTTGCAACATGCCCGATGACTTCCTTTTTGTCGTGTACTTTTTACTTTCTCTTTCTTCCATTTTCTCATATTTTAGATGCTGTTTTGAATTCTTGATATAAGTTTTTCAATTTTCAGTGTTTTTGGTTATTATTGTGCTATGCGTTTACTTTCTCTTATTTTCAGTCTTCCTTTGTATGTATAGGTTATTAAAATGTTATAGTGCCACTTGTGATTTGTTTTGTCTCATGAGAAGATTCACTTGAATGCCCTTATGAAGAGAATGAGGTTGCTTTGATCTTATTTTGTCTTACATCGTTAGCAATTATAAATAAGGAAAACGAAGACCGAAGGTGAATCAAGGCTGTCTTAGGAAGACGTTTGTTCAATGGACCAAAAGAGTTTTATGTAGTTTTTAAAGTCCGTAGTCCTCCAGAATTAGAAATGTTTGCGTCAGGGGATGCAACGAAAAATACATCCTTTGTTTTAAAAAGAAAATGTTAGCCTGTAAGAAAAGTTAAAGAAAAGAATTGACAAAAGAGTGAACAAAGGGAAAATGAATGTAAGTTCTAATCAGACATTTTATTAATTTTTTTTTTTTTTTGAATTAGGAAACCATTGAAAAACATTTAAATCGCTAACAACAATTATTTCTTGCACCGAATTTTTGAAGCAGAATAAATACAAAATAAAAAGATGTACTTTGAGACAAAACTCATCTACTTCCGAACGTAAACAATATTTTACAGACTTTTTGTGAATGTTACAATAACACCAGTCGAAGACGTGACTCGAGTCTGACTCAAATCACGATTGCAAAGACTCGTGTCTGACTCAAATCACAAGCTGAAAGGAATCGACTCGACTCAAGTCGTCACTTGCCTCGACTTGACTTGAGTCACAATTCTTAAAAACTCAACTTGACTCGACCTTGCCCACAGTGACTCATATTGAATAGAGTCGTTACTAATGCGACTCGAGTCACACCCCAGCAGTCTAAGACAGAACAGAACCACAAACGTCTTTTTCACTACTGCACTAAGCGACGGTTTTCATCGACGAGTTCTGTATCTGTATAGCACAGGGGGAATAGTGCGTGCCAATTAGTTTCCATGCAATGCCATTGTTACTCTTCCAAGGAAAAAAATGTTTTACATTTAAAAATTTTCACTTGTGTTACGCCAGGCTTACCCCGACTCCGCGCGACAATGGATTCAAAATTGTGAAATATGTATACTTTGAAAAAAAAACTCCTATAACATCACAGTAAAAACAAAGGAATAAATAAGAACCCTGCCGCATCTGCAGCAAGGGTTGCTAGTTATTTCTTTTTTTTTTTTTTTTAAATACTTTCATTTCAAAGGGATTTTTTAAAGTGTATATCAGTACAGCCGTCCTTAAAGGCATTTAAAACAGTGCCTCTGATAACGATGACCTAAACGATCGATTTGTATGATTTGTGAAATCTTTTAATATGATATTCAAAATTTAAGCATGCCAAAGCATTGTATAGCAAGAATCCGCCAGTGAAATGCTGAGTCTGAAAGTATCCCCCTTAGTCTTTCATTTGAGAGGATTCAAAATACCTGGACGTGTTTGAAGTATGCTTACGAGCAGATGCAAACTAGTCCAAATTGATCTTGCTTTACCTTCTTATCTTTCATATCTTATCTTTGATTATTAAGTAAACACCACATTAACGTACCCGCAAAGGTGCCGCAATCGGAGCCGGGGTGGGAAGACTCAATCGGAAGGCTGCCCCTGCTGAATTTTTCTTTTTATTTTGTCTGCAGGGGCGGCGCCAGAGTGTCAAAATTTGGGGGTAGGGGGAAACTGAACCCAAAGGAAAATGCTGGAGACAAAGATTCTCGCGCGCAGCGAGAGATCTTGCGAGTGGGGTCCATGGGCCCGCCTTAGGGCCCCATGTGGGGTACTGGGGCAAAGCCCCGGTAGGGGCCCAGGTGGCGAAGCCCCCGGAAGCTCTGAGTTTTTAGCATATCTCCGGGTGATAAATTAAGTCTTAGGAGTGGTATCTAATTTGAAATTTCGGTTGATCTAACACTAAAATTAACGACTTCTTTTCATTGGGAGTATCATTCCACATTTTAGCGTTGCACCTTGTACCACTATGCTAGTTAGAGGCATAACCAGACTTTTTTTTTTCATTTGGGTGGGGTGCTGGGGATGGGCAAAGTGTTGAAGTAGTGTTAAGCTGTAATGGCACTTTCTTAGGGGAACGCAATCAAAAGTTGGCGTGCAGCCTACAGAAATCATCGATGGATGCATGGGGGAGAATAACAAACAATAGAAAAATAAATAAATCACGCTATGTACCACGCCGCGTACTGCCAAGACAGGGCAATGTTGTTTCATTGCGTGATATGCGTACCACATGTAAATTGAAACCCCTGACCCTTAAACTGGAGGACGTAGGCCTATTTTAAGGGCATGTAGGCAAACTTTTCATCAGTATCAATTGCACCCAGGCACCAGTGCACTTTCACCCCTAACATACACACACATAGGCCATATACACATCCGTTCCCGCAGTTTTACCTTGGGGGGGGGGGGGCAACTGGAGGGCAAGGTCAAAATCTGAGGGGGCAAAGTCCCCCTTATGTCCCCCTCCCCCGTAGCGCCGTCACCGTTTGTTTGGGAGCCTTAACCAGTCGGAATATGTTTGATTTCATGCTCATAAGAAACTAGGCAGAAAAGAAAGTTAAATTTTTCCAAAAACATTATTGTGCTAAACGTACCAAAAAGGTTTTGAGAACAAGAGTGTATTTTGAGGTTTCAGATTACTGGTCGCTAGTCTGGGAGCTTTAACCCCTTTTGTGTCAATTCCTGATCTTTTTTTCTGGTTTGGAAATTGGCTCCAACGTTCTATCTATTCTTTGCACAAAGGTGGCGCCAGCTAGCGGGACATTGCCCCTGCCGGGGAACACTATCCCCACGTCAGGGAAGGTCGTTGGTTTCGTCGGGAAGGCTCTAAAAGATAGTCCAAAAATAAAAAAAAAAAAAAACAAGAAAAAGACCCTAAAAAGACTCAAGGGACAAGATGGGTGATCTTGAACATATTTTTTTTTCTTTTGTAACGCTATCTTAATACATATCGGAATCGATTTTCAATAACTTCTTTGTAGCTCTGTTATACCTTATTCAATGTATTTTGGCACATCTCCTCCTCCGAGAGGACGACGAGAAGTATTAAAAAATGAACCGTTTTTCCTTTTGTAACGCTATTTTCACCCATATATTAATCGGTTTTAATCACTTCTTTCTAATAGCTCTGTTATGCCTCATTCCATGTACTGTGTCCCACCTATAATGCGTGCTCGCAAGGTCACCCCCAAGCCAAGACTTTGTCAGTGTTGCAGACCAGAGAACTGGGAGTTCCATGTGCAGACCAGGGAGTTGTACCCTATGCAGACTCAAAGGGTGGGTGGCAACAACAGCGGAGGCCGGGGCCATGCCCCGGTCGGAGGAAGCTGCCCTCGCCAGTTGTTAAGAAGATCCAATTTCATCAGAAAGTTTTCAATTTTAGGCCCACGCTAAAGGGGATATAAGCCCTATAAACTTACTTGCTTCAAAAAAAAAAAAGAAAAAAAGAACATATTCTTCAAGGAAACTCTCGCAATTCCCAATTTTTCCTACAAAACGGACTGGACTATATCCGTCCTGCCCGCGAAATGTGAATTTGAGCAACGGTAATGAAAATTCGTCCGTCGTTATCAGTTACACATAATGATAAATAGTATTGTGAGAATATCATCCCAAAAGTCTGACTAAAAATTCATTTAAAGCTGCATCGAAACGTTCGGGAACATATCTCCAATGAAGTAATATCATTAATAGTTGTGAGTTAAGACAGACACAGAAAATTTAATCAAGTAGTGCACCTTGCAAGTAAATACAACGAAGAAAGTCATATTAGAGTTAAAAATATTAGCATGTTTACAAATTTGTTGCATATTTCTCCCCGAAAAAATCAAGACATTTCAATTTTTTTTTTTACTATTGAGTGAAACTTTAAAGTTCCACTTTAATAAAAAAAGGAAAAAAAAATGCAAACCAGCAACTTGCAAAGGAAAGTTAAAAATAGCGACTACTTCATTTCTAGTTACAAGCCTGGTAAATGTCATTTCCGGGTTCGATATTTCAAAAATTTCTGGACGCTTCGCGCCAGCCGATGGTGAAGCTTTACTTAGATGGTGGTTTGGTCAAACTTATTACTTGATAGAGCATTGCGTTCTCGCATATTACTCTTACTTGGAGGAAATAGCAGATATGTAGTGTAAAATTTATTGAGAGAGAAATCTCAAAATAACGATTGATTTTTTTTTTTTCGTTGTAACTAGCCGGGGAAATGTCAATCCCAACAGCCTGGGGTTATCGATTTTTCCAAAACCTCTCTGTGCTCCGCCTATGAAGTAGGGACTACATTTTTTGAACAAGAATTCTTCTGCCCGTATCTCTCTCCACCGCCCAAACTGGGACGCTTCCGTGAGCCTTTATTAATATATAAACTATAGCAATGCAAATATGTGGGAACCCAAACCTTTTTCACGGGGAAATTTTCCAAAATTGTCCGTGGGACTTAGTCTGGACGATGATATCCAATAACCCCAACAAAACTTAAAATCACTTGATTTTTTTGACTACTTGATTTGTCTCGTAAAATGGTCAAAATGGTTAAATCCGCCATTAACCCTAACATAACCTTCAAATTATGAAATATGTGTTAAAATTGGCCAAAATTTCCAACTTCGATAGTTATTCCGAACAAAAAAAACAAGGCCAACTTCTATGATTCATCCGGCATCTTAATTTTGCTCTCGAAAAGCATAAGACTTAAAAAATCCGAGTGGTTCTATTATGACCTTGTAAAGTCACTATTAGTGACTTTAAAAAACTTAACTACACAATACGCCGAATGATACGGACGGGTTCTGTTAGGTGGCTATCGAGGGACTGTTAACTGAAGGTTCTGCATTATTTTTCAAAACATTTCAACAAAAATGTCAATTGACCTTATTGCATCGTTGAACTTAGTTTAATTCCTGTAGGCCTATACACTTTGAACTCGAAATTTCTACAATGTTTGTAAAAATTGTTTTCATGTGAGACTTGGACCATCCAATGAACTTGGTGTCATTTTTACCAAAAACAGAATTTTGTTTTCTTTTTGTGTTCGCTAGTTATACCATTGAGTGTAAACATCTAAATGTGTTGTGAAGATTCGGTGATTTGACACCTATATTTTAGCAGGCTTTAATTTATAAGGGTTTGTCCGTTTCGAAACTCATAGACGTTTTGCTAAATCTTCGAGCGAGTATTGAAAAATATAAGTCAGTGTCAGTCAGATTTTATATAACTTCATCTAGAATCATAAAACCAATCAGTTCAAAGGAATATCTTGCTAACTACTTTCGCATATTTGAAAGATATCCTTTCACCCCACTGAAAACCAAAAGTATTAAATGTTAAATAAGAGTTCATTTCAAAGTTTTTGTTTTAAAATGCTACCATTTTCTCTATTTTTATTCATATTATAGAAAAAAGAACAAAGGTAGTTCCCCTAAAACTTCCCGACCCGATTCTTTTTCAAGTTAACATAATATCACTTTCTTGGCTGTTTTATGTTTTACTTGACTGTAAAAGTACACTATACTATATGTCGATTAGTGCAGGGCAAAATAATTTACTATAAGATGACGTGTCTGGAATTCATCAGATCAAACGTATATGTAACTACTACTTTATTTTCCATAAAGAAAGTTTGAAACTATTCTTTTTCAATTTCTGTAAACTAAACGTTACTCGGCATGCGTATTTGTGAAGTTTAATTCTGTCATCATAATCAATGAAGTTTTTTAAAAGAGGGTCGAGTATTTGAATGCTAGTGTACTCTACGCATTTTTCAAAAAGTTAAGCCAAAAGCAATTGAATTGCAGACCAAATAAAAAGCTTGCCTCTTTTGCAAATAAATATTACTGATGTATTTAATTGTGGCTGTCGTGAAAGAAATATTTGGTACCACTTGGAGAACTGAACGTGTCGTGCCCTTGGTGCAAACAGTCATTGCGTCCCGCAGAAAGAGAAAATAATACATTACTCGAATTTTGGGGGAAAGAACCATTTTTTGTTTATGATCGAACAGTATAAGACATATATAAATATCTTATATGTCTTATGTAAATAACCATCTATACCGTCACTCTCTTTATACCAAATCTCAATCAGCGTGCCGTGAGAACGTTTCTACCGGGACTGCTCTATTGAAAAATCACACTGATATTGTCTCTGCTCTTGATCGAAAGAATATGCTTTACTTGAATTATGGATCTAAGGAACGCGTTCGATACCATAGACCACGGTATTTTAATCAAATAGATTTAAAATTTGGTTTGGTGTTGTAAGTGACTTCAATTTCACTAAGTTGTTAGAACTCAAAGTCTACTTATAGACGTTTTTGAGTCAGGTTGTAGCTTCCTGGCCTGTGGAGTCCTCTAGGGTTCCCGATTAGGCCCATTAATTTTTGGTCGTACACGATGCCCTTGTAGGACATCCTCGCCAAATACGGTTGTCATTAACTCTTTTGTACTCAGGCGTGGACCATACTCAGTTTTATTTCACTTGAAATCGCGTATTTAATGTACTTTAGTAATTTAGAATTATGTATTGATGGAATGAAAACATGGAAAAGGGACAATTTGCCGTTGTTAAACAACTTTAAAACTGAAGTAAGTTTATTTAGTTACCGGTTTTCACAGGCTGACCTTTCAGTTTCCCGTAGTAGATAACGTAAGAATAGGTGATTCTAAAGTAAAAAACTACCTTATGTGTAAGAAATCTTGGCGTATAGTGTAACAATCATCTGACTTAAAAGGAATACGATAAGAAATAAAATCAAACGGAATCTCTTGGCTTAAACAAAATTGGAAAAAATCGCAAATATCTTGACCAAAGTTCCACAGAAAAAAAAAAATGTCCATGATTTCGTTACTTCCAAATTCGATTATTGTAACAGCTTGCTTTTAGGAGTTTATGTGAGGGATCTTAAAAACTACAATTGATACAAAATGCTGTTCCAGTAATTGCCAGTCGTAAGTCAAAGCATGAGAGAGTTACAAATATCTTAGCGGAGCTGCAATGGTTACCTATTAGAAAAAAAGATTCAATTTAAAGTACTTTTGGGGACTTACAAGATATTAATTCATAGCCTTGCCCCATTCCATCTTATCGATATGATTTATTGAAAGTTTATCAACCAACAAAAGCCTTAAGATCTAGTAGATTTCTTCTTGACACAGCTTTGACCTGGGATATCAATTATAGGACTCACGGTTGATAAGAGGAAGGTAATGCCGCCAATTTAATTATATGAACTACCGAAATCTTTGGAAAGAACTGCATTTTTGTAAGGACTTTCAAAGATACCTAGAAAACTTTCTCGTTTCTGTGTATTTTCGATTTCTTACGTTTTAGGTTTTCAGTCTACTAGTTGCTCCTTTTATCTCCGTGGGTGATTTATTTGATTTTGTAATATTTAATTATCATATCATTAATGAAACGCACGTCGCTCCGCCCCGAGAACAGTAACAACGAATTATTCATCAATCTGATGAATGTCGATAATGTAGTATGTGATAGTTTATTTATGATTATGTTAATTTATAGAATTGTGTACTTTTTCATTCGGGCAAAGACTCAACGCTCAAATAACATAGTATTTTATAGTGCGGTGTTCGTTGTGCGGTGTACAAAGAAACCAAGCATATCACTTCTATAGAGGTCCGACGGTTGGTTAGGTGAGTTATTTGGGTGCGTTTGCTTTTGGGGATGTAGTTCGTTCAATGAGTATAGTTGTATTTGTTTGTGTTTAGCAAATAGGCGGTTCGTCAAACGGTCGGGGAACGAAAACTCTATTATGAAGTCTAATTCTCTCCGGATATAATGCACTTCAAAAGTTGTAAATGTTGCATCATTCTATTTTTAAACTTTTAGACCTAAAATTGATTTATTACCTAAAACCAAGTATGCCTCGTTAATAAACTCTTTCTTAAACCGAGATACGGCGATGATTACGGGTATTTTTCTACCTACTACATCTAAAAAGATCATTTTAAATATTGGAAATTTTTAAATAAATTAACCAGATACGTTATTACTGACTATTAATGTAGCCCTTTGAAGGACAAAACGTATTTACGTGACTTCGGGTGAAACATTACCTTCAATAATGATCCCGTATACATTTATAGAGGTTTGATAACAAAAACATTCGTAGATCCCTTCGTTTCTTATATCGGCAGAAGAAATCCTAAGAGAATAGTCTTCCAGTAAATGTACATTTCCAAAAAAGGATCTTCTTTGAAGAATAGTTCCTATCAACACTATGTCATCACAATAAAACCATCTATTATTTTTATCTGGTTGACATTTACATTCGAGAGCTACCGAAGTTCCAAGGCGTACGCGGTAAAGAGTTGCGTTTTTTCCATGTGCTTAAACACACCATAAAGTCACATGTTACATTAAAAAACACCAATGAACGAGAGATACTCGTCTTCGACATCTTTTGAATGAACTAAGACTCTTTCCCTTTTCCTAACTGTCACCCCAGTAAACACCAGTACGTAGTCTAACAAAGAACTAAATGTAACCTGTATGTTTTGTATTATTTAGGTATTTTACAAAACGAAAGTGTAACGAATGAACTTATGAACACCATGGGATTTCTAGCCTGAAGGTCTCAAATTTGAGTCCTGACCCTTTCATAGTGAAGACTTTGAAAATAGAACCTACTTCCGGGCTGACGTGTGTGTGTTTGATCATCAGGATGAAAAGGTCAGCTACAACTTTAAAGACAGGTTGTGGCTGACCCGGACAAAAAAGAATTGGTAAGAAACTAAGCAGTAAAACGTTTTTTAAAATGAAAATAAATTAGGATTAAAACCTAATTTAACTAATTCACTAACTCCGGAAAAAGTTCCCTCACTTTTACATCGTCTGCTAGCTCTTGGTGTGGCACGATATTTTAAGTGATTGAAAGAAAGAGTGAATCTTGATTAGTTCACAAAACAGAAAAAGTTGTTCTTAAACCTGGTGCCAGCTTAAAAGTTATCAAAAACACCATGATTCGAAACGCTTTCGGCTGTTTCATTCAGGCTTTTTCGGCTTTAATAAAGCAAGACAAAACTCGTGCAAATATCGACCCTTAAAATTACTAAAAATTTGCTTAAAAGGGATAAAGGTTACTTACACAAACTTAGACCAAGGATACACATTTCCTACAAGCAGCAAAGATTGAATTATCTAGGAAAAAATAAAAAATCGTTTTGAGTAGACTTTTAGCTTTCAAGTATTTTTCATTAACTTCTATGACACATTCATCGGGAAACTAACAAACAAGACGTACGTCTAGACCAGTTGCGGTGCCGCAACAAAACTTGACGTCATCCATCATTTTGGCATGCAAAATGACCGTGAGATAGTGTCAATTGTAGTGATCTGTTTGCTGGACTTTAAGCATGACATTGGGTGTTAAAATATATCGGGATGACGTCGTTGTAGGAGTGTATTTTTAGATAAAATGCCGTGGTTGATTTGGGGTTAGCTGTGTCTTAGTTACAACTAGTTATTCCTAGATATTAAGTTGCGGCGCCTGCCACGCAGGCAGTTAGGCGTATGCTCTGCTACGACTCCAATATTGTCCTGTGAACGGTTTCTTGAGCAGTAGGTTTTACAGTATTTCGTAATTAGATGGAGGGTGACGAACTAGCGCAAGTCAAGATGACCACGTCTGGTTTTCCAGTTGTGGCTCACAGGCAAGTCTCCGTATTTCAACCTAGGGAGTGGGAGGGCAGTACGGGGGGGGGGGGGACGGAGGCATGTGGGCACTTTATAAAAGCGAAATAATTTCTGCCACTGCATACTGTATGCAGATTGTAGTTTCTTTTTCAATGATTTTTTCATTCTTTTCCAGCGTGTCCTTTTTATTCTTAAGTAGTTAAGTTTTTTCATTCCAAATACAGAGAAGTATAGCCTGTCAAGTAGCCAGTGAGAGGGGTATAACAGTTGGAGAACAATGATCTTAACATTAAATGTTATCGTACGAACATCGGATAATGTAGTTTGATAGAGACCAAGAAAATAAACTATCCAGATCTTTCTGCAGCAGTAAGGCATCTTCCAAAATGCTTATCTTCCTATAAAGCTTATTATCATCTGCAAACTTACTTACAAGATACAATATGTAAGATAACTATCGATATCATTGATGAAAATTAAGGACAGAATTAAGTTACCATTGACAGCAACTCTTTGAGATCTACAGTACCATGAAGCCAGGAATTTATCCAATCTGCACATTTGCCCTGAACCCCTAACAACGCAGTTAAACCATCAGTGTACCTAATGGAACTTTATCAAAGGCCTTTGAAAAGTCAAGGTAAATGACATCAACCAGAGGCTGCGGAGTCAATTTTGAAGGGCAGGGGCTAATCATTGAAGCGGCCCAATATGTCCAATACAATAAATGCAGTTTAAGGCAGTCAAAAATGCCCACAACAAAAAAAGTGCGGGGGCTAAACCCCCCCCCCCCCCGTCTCCACGGTCCCTGTCAACGCCATACCCGGAATCAAGAGATGAAGAGATATCTTGAAGAAATGCTCAGAAAGTTAGTAACACAAGATCAGCTTGGCAGGAACCCATGCTGTGACAGATTAAGTAAGTAAACTATCCTGAATTAAAGATTCCATAACTTTGCACACAATACTGGTTAAACTGGCATGCCTGTAATTGCAAGGCACACTTTGGTCCCGGTTCTTAAATATTGGAGTAATTTGCTACCTCGCCAGTTCTTGATAATACAACTCTGTGGCCTTTGCTCTGAAAATAGACACCGTCCACAAGACTTATTATTGAAAAATACCCATTTTACCACCCATAACAAAGCTAAACGATCTTCAAAAATTATTATTTGATACAAAACAACATTCCCTACAACCTGCATTACACCATACCCATGAAACCGCCTGTCTTGGAGGAGATAGCAGACAAAGCCAAATTTCAGACTTTCTTGTTAAACTCATAAGCTGTGACTGTATCTGGAACAGGCGTTCTAGAGACTATCCATATACCGTACACTAGCCTACACGCTAAATATACAAAGCTTCCCAGGGCTGTAACTATGTGATCTGGATGGATCAATAGTAGTCCATCAATGGTCACTTCTCTGTGCTTGCTATCACAAGACAATGAACAATTGATACTCTGTGCAGCTTTACACGATTATTGGCAAAATCCTCGCAACCAATTGTCATAAATGATAAGCTCATAAACAACTGATAAGAAAAAAGGTTCAAGCATTCACTTCTCTTTGAACTGGTATATTTTGCTACTATCTTATATTTGTATATTTACAAAAGTAACTGTAACTTATTTTCGAACAAAATGAATTGATGCTATCCTTTGCAAAAAAGCCCAATGCCATATCTGAATGAAAAGGCTAACACACTGATCTATATTACTGGATTGCATAACCCATTGTGTAAGCATGGGTCTATGTTATTGAAGCTCACAGTTGTCAGCTGGCACCACATTTCTAGGACCCACGTAGCGCCACAAAAAATTCAAATTCAAATTCATTTATTTATAAAGCGTTAAATCTGTAAAAACATACATTCTAAAACGCTGAACAAAAGTAACAGACAAAAAAAAATTGATGTAATTGGACTCCCAAAAAGACCAAAGTGTATTCACAACTTGTACTGGTAATTGATAGCAACTATCAATTTTAATCCAAATGAATAAGAGGGTCTAGAATTTTCATAATTAGAAAAAATGCTATGCAACTTCAAGAAAAAACAACAGGCCTGCTTTAGCTGCCTGTCTGCTATGATGATGTTAGTTAGATGGGATTTTACAGCCCAGTTTCTAACCAATTGGTTTAGTCAAACCGGCCACAGTCTTCCATGAAAGCTATGTTGATGCTACAAATTCACTAGTCATGTGGAAAAATGTCGCCCAAGAAGATTGAGCTGAAACCATGGTCACTGAATGGCAGGATAACTTGTAGAAGTTGTAGTGATGTATGTTGACTTGGGCTAACAATGTCTCTACTACACACAGAGCAGACTCAAACAACGCTCTCTGTATAGCAGTATAGCCTAAAAGCAAACACTGGTAGCCTAGTCTGTTTCTTTATCCAACCAGTTGCATTCCTTGAAGAGAGTTAGGTTGTTAAAGTAGGCTCCTGATGTTACGAAGAGTCGAAGACTTGTCTCTTCAAAGAATAGCCTTTGGTACTGGCTGGGTTTTACATGGCTTTCTCCTTGACACAAGGCCATCTGGAATTCTAAAACTGGTGTCCCTTCTGTCATAGCAACTTCAGTCCTGGCCATCTTTAAACTGTCTTCAGTGTTTCAAGAGCTTAATACCCCCATGTTCGACTCAGGATAGATGAGAATCATGTTTTTCTTCTAAAAATATGACCAGGTATAGGGTTAGGGTTACGAACACATAGCAATGTATAAGGTAAGGGTCACATACCAGGCCCGTAGCCGGGGGGTCAGAGGGTTCGAACGATCCACCCCAACTTGAGAGGGGTCCATTTTTCCAGCCCTGTGTTTGAAGGGTCAGCTATGAAATTTTTTTCTTGACATATCGAGGACCAATTTCTGTTCACTTCTTCAAAGGTGGTGCACTGTGTGGAATTCCTGGCAAAAAAGGACTTCTGTTGTGTTCAAAAGCCCCCAAAAATGCTCCAGATTGCAGGAGATCTGCAGGTTTCAAACTTTTCCGGGGAAGCATGCCCCAGACCCCTATCAGCTGCATGCTTACAGCACGTGCCAGCCACCTCCGTATTTGGAAAAAGGTCCACATCTTGGAAAAAAGACCCACCCCTTCACATGGGCTGGCTACGGAGTACGGGCCTGCATACCCATAGTAAATGGCTGATAAAATACTGGGCTATGGTTAGGGATACAGATACTGTACATACAAGCACGTGCAGGTATGACACTTCCAGGAAAGGAAACCAGTTAGTACCAATACTGTAGCTCTGAAGTTTAAACCACTGAAAAATTAACCCCGCTGGTAGGCCTTTGGTTTAAGTTGGATCAAGGCCACTACGCTACTACTAGCCTACAAACATTTGCGACCTGAGCTTATATACCTCGGCTAGGCTAACTGAGACATACTGTAACTGCATTACTAAAAACTACTGTAGAACTCTTTAAATCATGAAATCATGTCACATTAATTTTAGTGATAACTTGACAAGTATGAAATAGGGCTGTGAACGTGTAGCTATTTATCACTAAACAATCGCATGTGGAATAAATGTTTAGTGCAAAGCTACAAGCAATTAATAAATCGCAAAACCTGTTTTTGACAGTTTCTTATCTTGTATACTCTGATGATCCCTATTTTTTGTTAAATGGAACGTTCTGGGCATATTTGAACCTTGTACTGTAGGCTTCAAAGTTTCAGAATAATTTGATTTTACCATGTAACAATCCACTATTTAACATATCAACTATAGGCCTATATTATTATTTCTGCATTACAATCAGTATCACTCACTACATACTGTACATACTGAAATTATTTTTTTTCTTTGTGATAAGCTAATCGCGATTAATCGCTAAACGATCGCAAATTTTGTGAGGTTAAATGTTTAGTTCTTTTGCTAAACGTTCACAGCCCTAGTATGAAATCTAGAAACATCGAAAGTCCATCCACGCGTGGTGTATCAGATGTATCTGGGTGTGTTAATACGGCAATGATTTCTTACAAATTACCTAGCCTAGTACAACATAAAACTCTTTAAGATGTTTCTGCTGATACATTAACTTACAAAGTTACAGGCTACAGCCTACAAACATTTGTAAGCTTATACCCAGGCCTAAGTTAGGCAAGGCTAAATGATAACTCATTTCTTTATTAATTATTAGCCTAACGTTAGGCCTCGGCTAGCCTATAACATTAGCTAAATAGCCTAGCCTAGGCCTACGCCTGTCTCCACATGAAAACAAAACAATATTTTATTTGGTAAATCCTGGAAAATATACTCCAATAACTCATTACTACTACTTCTTCTTATTACTTACTAGGCCTACTTATGACATGTTTCTATTAATTACTACTAAGTTAGTACTAGCCTAGGCTATAGTATATAACAATACTAACACTGTTCCTACTAGTACTACCACACTTACCGAAACATGGCACAGTGTAACTAGGCCTAGGCTAGGCCTAGGCTAAGTTAAGCCTAACGTTAGGCTTGGCCTAAACCTTATGATAAACATACACCTCACACCGTACCGAATCAGAAACAAAACTCTACCAATTTTCGTTGAACTAAAACCCCCCACTTTCTTTAATACTTAACCAAAAAAACTCACCTATCCTTGCCTCACTTCTTTAGACCAACAGTGATAACAAGTGTTAGACCAGTGTTAATCACATTCTATCGCACCAAGTTCTCTCCACAGTGACAGCACAATATAACTCGACCCATACACTACTACATACACAATACGACTCAGTCCTGTATTCCTTTTGTACTATAGAACATATATTACATAGAAGCACCTTACTACCGATGACATACTCCAAATCGTCATATCTCCAATTCCGCAAATACACGAAACGCGTACGTATACTACCTACCATTTACGTACAACGTTACTGTTAGGATTACTTCCTTGAACCCCATGCAAAACACATTGTCAACCAATAACAAATCAGATCTTGATAACACACCTCTGTGATCCTTGTTCTAAAAATAGACACCGCCCACGCGATTTTTTAATCAAAATTAACCATTTTAACACCCTTATCAAAGGTTAACGACCTTCAATAAATGATATACATTGTAAAACAACATTTCCCACAAGTTACACAACATCACATACCCATGGAACCGCCCTTCTCGGAGGAGTTAGCGGTAATTCCTAATTTTCGACCCCTGTGGCGACTGCTATAGTTGCGGCTGCCTGCGTGGCAGGCACCGCAACTAAAAATGGATAACGTTACCCTGTCCGGATTTTTTTTGGGATATTTTGACCTTCATGAAACTATAGCTGACAGAAAGAAACATTGTGTTATTCATAGTGCAGGGTAGTTTTCTAACCTGTAAATCTAATGAGAGACGTGGGTGTCAGGCTGTGACGTCACCATTGAAGAGGCTTGTCACGATACCATGCACAGGGTTGACCATCTGAGACTGAAAGGTGTTCAGGTGCGCGACATTTGGGAATACGAGTATGAAAAGCAACTTCAAATTAATTCCGAGATGAAACATTTGACAGATGCCATCGAGATCATGGAACCTCTTCACCCACGTGATGCCTTTCTGGAGACCGAATCAATGCCATAAAACTTCATCACGTAATTACCCCTGGGGAATAAAATCGTTATATTGACGTTATATTGTTCTTTGTACTAATGGGTATGCAAGTACGGTGAATTTCGAATCGGCCATCCAACCATTTTCACAGAGAATTTGGAAAATTGTGTTCGACTACAAATGACTCATATGTCGTGTCTGCCTCCTCCTTGCCTTTATCATCCTGTTCTCCCTCAACGAATCAACGGTAACTTGCTATTCCCACTGTGTGCTTCCCGGGGCTCCGAAGAACATCACGGAACGTGTGGTCATTCGGACGCTGTAAGTGCCTTGGAAGAAACATGGGTTAGTCTAGATCGAGCTTCATAAGGCTCTGACGAGAGGTTACAAGCTCAGGAAAATACATGAAGTGCAGCACTTTGACAAAACCACACAGTACGACCCTGACACTAAGAAGGTGGATTGTTTGTCGATTACATCAATAGATTTCTAAAATTAAAACAAGGGGCAAACGGTTGGGTAAGTCACTGTCCGATGGAACAGGAGAAATTGTAATACATAGAGGACTATGCCAAGAAAGAGGAAATCTACTAAGACAGAAACGCCATTGCCAAACACGACGGGAAAATGGCGTTAGCCAAATTAATGTTACATTCATTTTGGGAGAAGTTTGGGCAGAGATCAAAATTACCTGAAACAACTTTTGTCAATATCCTGTAAAGTTATTTGGAACTCCTGCTCGATGACACAAAACAGGTCAAACACCTACGTTTTGTATCCGATGACATAGCAAAAATAAAATGGGAACACGATTATGACTACATCTCGGTCGGGCCTAACAGGAATGTATTTATCTCTGCTACACCACAGTCCAAGCCAGACTGAAATTGTATTCATACTTGGAACGACTAGATAGACGCATATTGTACTTTGACACGGATGCCATCATTAACGAAAGAACACCAGACGCTCAGGATCTTCCACTCGGTAACTTTCTCGGCGATATGACCGATCATTTGAGGAAACCGTACGGAGAGAAGAGCTACATCACAGAATTTGTTTCAGGAGGACCCAAAATTCAAACATACAGAGTGTATAGTCGGGAAGGCCAATTATCCTCCACGGTTTGCAAAGTCAGAGTCATTACCTTGACCTTTTCATGAAAACAGCATATAAACTCCGAGTCTATACGGCAACTTCTACCAACCCTGGCCAGTATGCGACACAGATGAAAGTACAAATGTGACGGTCCTCTATCCAAGAAAAATTCTAAAGGCTGAATCCAGGTTTCGTTGTTTCTAAATCTCCTAAGAAGGACTACCGATTGGTGTGCAGCCAGAGGGCGCTGAGAGATGATTACACGACAAAACCGTATGGTTCTGGGGAATCAAACCACTGTTTTCCATGACACTTTGACAGGTTTCTTCAGTGGTAGTCATGAATACAAGGTTGAAACATTTCTTTACTTCTCCTTCTCTGAACCCGTTGGCAGCAGAAAAACGTAGGCAAAACATATATTTATATCCTCGACACACTGCTAATGTCGATAAAATAAAATTACAAACTGGCCTGTGTCGTTTTCATATTAAAATTTTATCTAGGCCCATAAAAATCATAGTTTGCCAATTGCCTCTCACGACTAAAAGTAGTTACTTTCTTTGTGTTGACTATGGGTTATCATTTTTTTTTTTTTATGAAACAATCAAACGCGTATGCTTTTATTTTCCAAACCTGTTCCAGTATTCATGGTCGTATGCTCCGTTAGTCTATTTACGACGCGTGCTCCGTCCCTTGCTCCACATGCCATATCGCCTTTTGGCATGGCACACGTTTGTCATCTGCCAGTTGCATTTTCAGGTGCCTCATGGTAGTCTCGGCAACCGAGCATCTACCATCAAAAAGCCTTTTAAAGTGATACTCGATATCGATCAACAAACAAACGATTTAAGAATGTCTTAAAATTTACTGTCCATCTTATTATTTTGCAGCCCTTCATTATTCTGTTGGCTCATAACTTCTGCTTTATGTCAATATTATGACTTATTTGAAAAAAATATGACTAATTGTTTGCTGCGATTCCTTTGAATGTGTAATTTTTTGCGGTGGTAGAGTAGACAAAAAGAAAAGTGTTGCAGCATGAACTCCAAAGGACCACCACACAGGCTGCGAACTATTTTCTGGTGACGGAAACAAAACATCGGACAAAAGAATCATAGTCGGCTGTTGTCCCTCATCCTTCGTCACAATGACATGTAAAATCCAAAGTAGTGCTTGCTACGTGAAAGTGTTTCTTTGAAATGTATTACATTTATATGGGACTGAAGGAGCCAATAAATAGAGCTGCACTCAAACTGCATTCTGTTTTCATTGTTTCTGTAGTGTCATGTGTCAAACAATAGGGCTCTTTATGAACCTAATCCATCCCATATCCCCATCCTTGTCCGTAATCACTTAAATGACAATACGTTGCCTAGCAACATCACCTTAACATGTGTGACCCGAATGTAGATATTGCTGTCGGTAGACTTCACTCAAAAAAAGTAAAAGTTAATCACCATTGAATGAAACCAATTGTTTCATGTCATTTGCATTTCACTATACCCGAATCACTTTGACCTTGACCTAGCGGTATCATCGGTTCGCTTAGACAATGACCGTGACCTTGACCGTTGCCTAGCAACGTTGACGTCATCCCTATGCTGGCTTCTGATTGGTTACTTCCAAAAAAGCTGGCTCTAACTACTGTATTAAAGCTTAAGCCTACTGGTACATTGCGAGTATTCGTGTGTAGGCCTAATCCTTTGGTGAACTTGGTCGGTTATATAAACAGCTACTCGGCTATCAAGAGGCTTTACAATTACCTTAGCACGCATCAATATACCCACTAGGATGCCGGTGTGTAGCGTAGTTACTAGAGCTGCATGTTTTGTGCTTGGTTTATTTCAACTACTCGTATTGACGTTAAATGTTAGGTTTTTCCTGCCCTGTGCATGAAAGTCGTAGAGACTTTGAGGTACAACCCCTTTCGTAGATCTAGAGGGAGCTGTAGGCTGGACGGATCATGAGGAAAACAGAAGAAGTGGATGGTAAGCACCTAAGTTCGCTATATCTTGGAACTTGGGTCCCTTCAAGGTAAGCAAGGCTCAAATCCCATTACCATACACTCAATCAAAATGTAGGCCTACTTTGTGTTTTGAAGTTCTAAATGCATTCATGTAGGCTACCCGACGTCTCAGAAAATATTCAGAGTTTTCATTTTCGTTATTCTGGTTTTCAAAATGTCAATTTTTCCACGATTTTTTTTTTTTCTTTTTTCAAAATAAAAGTGAAAGAACTTTTGACAAAAGCGAGTTTATTGTTTTACAAATTAAGGTTAAGTCACAGTGGTCTTTAAATATTAGTTTTACTTTCTTCAAAAGGCACTCATTAAACACGGAAAATAGCAGTAGGCTAAAATAGCTGAATGAGTTGGTAAACGTGACGTGAAGTGCATCAAACTATTAGAAGAAAGTTTGGGATTATAACATTTGCCATAGAGTCGTTTTACTTGTAGTGCGATTCATGGATGGTTCACCACCGTAAGTTTATTGCAAACAAACACTAAACACATTACTGCATTTTTGGCAGTTCCTTTTAGAATTTGATTCGGGAATTTATTGATAAACCGTTTCAATATTGTGCAGTTACATGTCTATGTATGAACATAAATTGCTAGGGGCTTGAATGAAACATCAGAATTGTAAAAGTGTCCCGTTTTCCTTCTTTTATCATTGTGTACGATTTTGTGAGACAAAAACTCCAAAAACACAAAACAGTATTTCATTCAATGGCGACAACTTAATTTTTTCGTATCTTTATAGCTGTTTCTGGAAAGATTTCACAAACGTACGTTCCTTTCTGTTGGTAAAGCATTCCTTTCTGTTATGATCCTTGCAACATAATGTGTACTTATGTTCTAAATATTTATAAAGGATGTAATAAACGTGATTTTCTAATTCAGACATGACTTGCTTCCTTCTTTATTAAACCCCCTGTACCATAGTTCCTACTGTCAATCAGTCACTCGGAGTAAGACTAGAAAGGGGAAGTATACTTCTCAAAAGAGGTAAAAATGTATTGGTGTGAAAGTGTCAGCTTCAATATTCATGGAAGAGTATTCCTATTCTCGCCTGTAGCCCTTGGTTGTATCAATGGAAGTCTACATCCCCCAATTCGATAAAATATCTTGGGTAAATAGTTTTTCTTTCCAATGTTCTAATGTAATGGCAAACATTCAGGCACAAAAGGCATTTCAAACTTGCCTAAAGACTCCTGTTACATATCTAGCAAGGACAGTATGTTTGTTCACGGTGGGTGGGAGCGTTGTAAGTGAGAGCGAAAGGAGTTTACGGGAAACGGGAAGTTCTTTTTCAGAGTTTAGACGTATCAGCAGACGCTTGCAAAGTTTGCATTACGTAGGAAATGATGAAAGCAATTAAAAAGGAAACAATTTGGGCTCATTTTACGAAAAAGGATTCTTTAGGCTTCATTGTCATCTTATCACGGTGGATCTCTTTAGGCCCACATTAAACTCATTTACCTTAAAACAGGAATATGTAAATGAAAAGGGGAAAGGCTCATTAACTTTTGTGTTCCTACTATTAGTATCGTCCATTGTCAAGCAACTACGTAATATAATTATAAAAGGGGGTTATACGATCACCAAGTTCCTGTTTCTATGTCACGACGGTTTTTACTGTGTGTAAATTAAACAATGGTAAAACAAACGCACCACGGGAGCCCAGCTAAGCTCAACAACAGTATTCCCGCGTCAAAGTCTTTGTGGTAAAAATTTGATTAATAACATGTATGTTATTAATATAATATTTATACATTCCGTGTCTTTACCAGCTAATGGGTTTTTTTTTTTTTATATAAACACACAATGAATGGGCTGCGAATATCGGGAAAGGGCTGTCAAACTTCTTTGACTCTACACATTGCGAGTGAGTTTTTCATTGCAAGTGTGTTTTGTTCACGTACTTTTATACAAGTTTTAAATACGGCTTCAAAAAAAAGCATGAGTTTTGTACTTTGTCCTGTTTGACCTATTCCCACGGCCAGTTTCAAGCTTCCTTTTTTCACTTTCCCTGATCTGCTATTCCTATTACATCTTAAGCTGCCGGAGTTTAAAGGGATATTCCGGTGACAGTTTTCAGGGACTCTAAAAAATCAATGCAAATTTATTCTCTTTATAAGTAAAAATTTCATCTCAATAGCATGTTGCATTCAGAAGTTATGACTTTTTAAAGAAAATATTTAAGCCACCGTAACTGTGGGAATCTGTGATTGTCATACCGGCAGATTAATTGAGCATCTTTTGTATTTCAATATAATGTTCACACATGCAAATGGAATATGCAGACACTTATAATGCAACCTTCCTGCACCCAAACGTTTGGGCTCAACCTCAAATGAAAATTAATCATTGTTTCAAGTACTGGTGTGAATTTCGAGGTCAAATTAATTACTCAAATTTTATAGAACAACAAAAGATTTTGAAAGCGGTCTGCCGGTATCACATAACATTTTGTAACCTTGAAGCAGCTATGATTCTGTTTTTGACAAAGATGACTTGTTTTTAAACAGGAATATCTTTAGTTATGGACAAGCTATCGATGTGGGATTTGAAGGGAGTGTGATGAAAAATTATTCTCTTTAATTTGAAACTCTGTGAAATTGACACCGGGATATTCCTTACAAGCTTGCGAAAAAAGCGGGGACTAATAGGTGAATATGTCCATTGCGTATCTTAATCGAGCTTAATAACGATACACTGGAGATAGCAATCAGTGAAAACTTCACTTTTAAATAAGTCGAAAGTAGGACATGTTGATAGACGTTGTAAATAAATAGGTTACTTCCCGTTTTCATTGACACTATAATATCCAGAGTGAAAGCAAATCTCATCGAAACCTTGCTCTTTGTTTGTAGTATATTACGGTTTGTAGTTCTTTGTAGAAACATCGGATAGAAAGTAGGGAACAACATTGGATATGGCCTTGTATCCTTTCCATCTATGGAAGCTAACAATTTTGTTATACAAGTTGCAAAAAACTATAATAAAAAGCAACTTAAACACAAATATATTGAAGGAAACAAAGATTTAACTAATTAGGTTTGCTTTGCTATTTCTTTAAGTTATTATCCATCGAATGAAAAATGTCCAGCCGGCCAGAGATCTCCCTCATGAGAGCTCGGTTTGGTACCCTATTTGGCTGAAGAAAATTGCTATCCTTCTCACTACCCGAATTTACTCACAACTGTTAAAAACGAGTTGGATCGTTTCCCATGCATATTGCGATACTTTCAACTATTGTTTAAGCATCTTTGGCGCAATATCTCCCCTTCTTTTTGTCCAATTTAAGTGACCCACAAAAATGATAGTTAACTAAGGGATCCAGTTGTCGAGGAGATTTCACTATAGGTTGTTCATTTTTTACTGGTTTGAATGTAACGAATATGGTCATTTTTCAGTCATAACCGCATAAGTGGCACAACATCAACATGCTTTAGTTTGATCTGAAAGGTTATTCAAGGCCCCTTCGGAGAATATGTTTGTCAATTGAGGAAATATTCATAAAAATATGAGGGGGAGGTGTCAGTTTTTCGACAGTCTGCAATGGTTGTGAAAAGTAGTGACCGTAGTTCTCTTTTACGATATCATTAAATCACCCAAGACTTTTCAACACTGCTAGAGACGCCTTAATGTGTTCCCTGCATGAAATATTGAAAAAAAAAAAACATTTTAAAACGGGTTAAATACAAAGAAAATCAGTCTTTTTTAAATTTCTACGAAGACTTTGCTCCTGGTTGCTCTCTAGATATCAAATGTCCGATACTCTTCTTTGTTAGGGCCTGGCTATATCCCAAATTATCTGTGCCCTTTTTGTTGGGAAACAAGGTAAAGAGACATATGGGGTCATCTCATTGAACCTTAGTATACAGGTTTGTTCATGAAACAAGGACAGAACACCTGGGAAACTATATAAATATCACTGGCTAAATTAGAGGTACATCCTTATCCTTCTGGAAACATCTAAAAAAACCCGTACACAAAAGCTCATTTCTCCTCTTTATATACCTAAGGAACACCTCAAATCAGTTTCAAATCCGAAACGACCTGAAGACACTTTCTTAGTGGCAGGGTATTTGGCAAATGCACCAAGAAGGAAACTTTCATGAAGATCTCATGTTCAATCTATCTCAAGTAATATGGCGATACTCTAGGTTTTACCATACCACTTCAACAGACCGCTATACTTACTTGGGAGTTAATATCGCTGAACCCTTACTTGGTAAGGCATGTTGACCATACCACTTCAACAGCAAATATCTATTCTCTAGCTTTAACCAAAAGGAATTTCTTCTCCTGCGCCAGGAATATTGAGGCTAATGCACATCTCACACTAATACGTTCGTTCTATACTGGGATCCTTTTGCCCTGTCCTTATCCGGTACAGTGGATTGATCAAATTCAACTAAGGGCGGCCAGGTTTGTTTATAATGACTGTTCCTTCTTAGTAGTGTAATATAAATGTTGAAAGAGAATGGGTGGGGAAGTCTTGAAGACATACAAACTGTCAATAGGCTAGTACCTCTTCAAAAAGCGAGGTTGGGCTTTTTAACAACCTGAAACTAGTCGGCGACCTTTAAGATATCGTCATTCCAATCAGTCGCTTTCATATCAGGTGCTGAAGAGTCTGCCTCGGAGCTGCCTCCAAAGAATCTGCCATCAGGGACTGTTCGTTCGATTTGATTGATCTTCGGGAGAAAGCATTTTGTTACTACAAAGAAGAGATCGGACTTAGGCGAGGCGTCATACAAACACCGGGAAACAGTCATAATAAGCAACCGAGCCCACATAATGAATATTAAAGTGATTGTCCAATGTACACGAGGGGCTACAGTTCTCCATTCCTGATCACCTGTTATCGTTGAATCTGGAAATTTTTACGGCATTAAGAACAGTCACAAACAATCCACGAAATCAGTTTTGTAAAGCAATGGGGGTGGACTTTGCTTTCATCCAAGAGATCAACATTTGTAAATGAGGACGATGTCCACACATTACCCTTTGTGCTGAGTAGCAAATTTGTTCTGTAATTTATTCAGGATCACCGACATCCTGTCGTTCCGTTGTTTTACTTTCGTCAAAGTGTACTCTCCTCGTCGGAAATGTTTAGGAGCTAGAGCGGGTTGGTATACTTTGGGGCACCTTTGTGAGATTTTTTCTGTGTAACATGTGTACCTCAGAATAAAAGTAATTGATTTTCATGACCCTGCCTCCCTTCGTTCCTGACAGCGGTACGTGAATGTTGGGTTGAAATTTGACTTTTTTCTGGCGGTAATGTCGGCATGGCTGAATTGAACATTCTGGTTTTCGTGTACAGTAGACACCGAAGCTATGGTAAAAACGCCTCAATGTTGGACCGGGTTTACTGCCCACCTGCTTTGTCACTAAGTGACAGTGATTTTTGCCATGTCCAATTTTGGATCATAATGCAGTCGTTGTCTCTTCCCGACCTCCTAAGTTATTGTAAGCAAAGAGAGGATTCTTTAAAATGAACACGTATGCTAACGGAGGCTGACTCTAGCAAACGGTTTAGGTCAGGTACAAAAAGTGGCAAACATTGGGGCTGATTCTTCAACAGGTGTAGAGTGGTAGCGTGATGTAAACCTTTTCATCAAACTGTCTGCAGTTGAGTATTGTGAAGACCGCCTAAATTTCAATGGATTTTTTCACCATTTCCAGATTAGATTCCCCTTCCCTCTGTTTTGGTTTGATCTATCGTAAACCTCAAAGGTGGAAAATAACAGGGTTTCAACTTGATGACTCAGCAAGAAATGATGATTTACTAGAGAAAATATTACACGTTCTCCGGGTTTCCTAATTTATTTACAAATTAAAAATTGAGCGTAAGGTAACTGAACCAACAGTTGTCAGAAAATGGGAAGAAAAATTTGTAGATGGGAAACTAAGGTGGATTTAATTGACCATTGCTCTTTTTGCAAAATCTTAGTTGAAAGCCTTGAAAACCTCCTGTGGGAGTGTTGTGTCACGTCAACTTTTATTCTTGATGTTGAGTTTCGGTTCTTAGGGAAGCAATTCGTTTCTTCTAACTATGGTACTTTTCAAAGTTGGGAACGGCTGGTACCCTTCACACATGTAATCACCCATTTTCATTTCTTATTATAAATATTAAGTATTACATTTATGAGTGCAAGATACAGGGCGAGCCGCCAATATTGATGTCTTTTAACAGGTTTCAATTTCCAAAAAGAATTGAAAAGTATTGTGAACAAAATAGGAATGTAGTGTCATTGAAGAGCTGGAAGAGGCTTTTAATACGTGCAATGGTCTTTTTAATTTCGATAACTAATCCTTTGGTGCTAGCATCTTTTAATTACATACGCTTTTGTATGAGGTTCTGGATTATTGTAAAATTTTGTGAGAAACTACTTCTGAGTACTGAAATTTAACATATGTTTGTATGGTTGAGTGGAACAACGTCACGGATACACAGCTTGCTCATTATACTTTTCAGTAATTACCGTTAGAAAAGGTGCTGCATGAGCAACTAACTTATTTACAGAATACTATGCACGCAGAGATTCATTTACTTTTTGCATTATTTGAATAAAATGAGAAAAAAGAGTATTCAGGAGCAAGAGCTAGTCGAAGGAAGGAGGATTTTCTCTCACCCTCATCCGGGATGAGGGACTCTGTCGTACTTCACGCTTCCTAGCGGCCTTACAGAATCAAGTCCCTTGAACGGTGGACATTTATACTTTGACCTTGAATTCCGAATTCAACAGTGAAATGACGTATTTTTGCGTTAACCTTAAGACAGTGGGCATCCACGTTCAAAGTTTCTAGAGGATTGATTTGCTTTCTGGGCGTCAAGTGTGACTAGAACCTAATTAAAAATCTATATTGGTTTCCAAATGAATCTCGAACAATGAAAATTGGTTTAGATTTAGTGAAGTTATGCACGAAAATGACATTAAAAAATGCGGTAAAATTACAGAATTCTAGACAAACGTGTCAAAATATTGATTTTTGGGACAAAAATAGGTATGATTTTTGGGACAAAAATCATATTAAATAGGTACTACATGATCCAAAATCAACACAAACGTGTTAATATTTACAAACGAGCGCTGTTTATTGATATTTTCAGCAGTGAGGTACTCCCCTAGTCATTGTTTGGGTTGTGAACACCTGATAGAAATCTCAAGTTTAGTTTGGTATATCCGATTTTCTCTCGTTAAGTCATTATGCTATCGGGCAAGTCGTGACGCCCAGTTTCAAGCGGATGAGTTTTGTAATGGATACCTTGATCAGAAATTGTGGAAGTTGTAGTGATTGGTCTTGTTGTCACGAGCTTTTTCGGTTACTTATGCGGTTCAGTAAACATTCTAATGTGTGCACGTCCAACATGAAGGTATTGGCATACCAAACCACTACCTGTACGCAGGCAAAAAGGGGATTTCATCACTTCGTCTTCTTATATGGCTTGGTATGATATCTCAAGCATACACATTTAACAGGCACGTATTGGTAGACCGAACAGCTACCCATGCGAGAGAGCGAATTTTGAACATTAAATTCCAACTTTGTCACTGGCAGTACTAAACAGATTTTGTATTTTGATGCTGACCGAGTGGATGATTATTATGATGAAAATCATCATGTTGGAACAATGTTCTACGATTTCGAGCTGTACCGGATTTACCAGAAAGTACATTTTACCTAGATTCACAACCTTTGGAAACTTGCTGTTTACCAGGCCTGACTTGAACGCTGCTGCGCAGGCGAACTCTGTTTTTGAAGCAACGGCAACTCTTTTGAAAATCCCCATTTGGTTAACACGCATATCTTCCATCTAAAGTCTCTCCAGCAGTCTCCGCTTTCACTGCTCATGCTGAAATGATCGAATATGAGTAAGGACCGTCCTACGGCGGTCTGTTGTCTGCTTGGAAAATAATCTTCTACTGCGGCTAATGATGCCGAATATGAAAATTTGGCAGCAGTCACCCATTAGGGCTATTGGAAGATTTTTTTTTTTTTTTTTGCAAAATCCAAAGTCTGTTTCTGAGGAGGGTCATAGATTTTAAAAAAGGAACCTACTGTTATTGTGCTTGGTGCATAATGATCAGCATAGGCAATGGATTAGGGAAAACAAGCCAAAAAAGGACGTGGCCGGCCCGACTTAAAAGAATAGTCCAAAACCTTTTGAAAACTATTTCAGGATGTTGAAAATATTGTGAAACAACGTCCTCCAGCAGCATTAGGTTCAAAATGTTTTGACTTCTGAGAAAACTAAAAGGAAACTTTGAATTACTTCTGAGTTGGTCGATGAGGCCATTACGTCATGGATTCACTTTCCCTGGGTGATCCATTCTAGCCAGATAAGCAATTACTCATGCCACAGAGTGTGACTGTGCATAAGAAACGCTGGGCTAGGCCTAAGCTAAACAATGTTAGCCTTTGTGCGGTATTGCTGTTGTTACAAATGAATTGTGATTTAGCATATTTTTAATGTTTCTTTTGCACTTTCATGCGCCGAATACCTCACAGCACAAGTAGCTAGATTATATTGTGATAGCGGTGCATTTTCGTTAACGAAGATAGTTGGAACAGCGTATGCTTTAAGTCTCAGTACCTTCTTACTCCTACTGTACCCCTATATACAGTCACGTTCGAAGCAACTCACCAAAGTGATCCCCACACACAACACGGATATTGCTGTCATTTGTCTGTGGCGAAAAAATGAAGCGATGTCCTGTATCTTGCTGGTTCCTTATGGGGTTATGGCACTGTAAAGAACTCCTTTCAGGCACTTTTGAAGGGTTGCTTGAACAGCCATAACTCAGAACTTCGTAAGCAGCTTGGCAGATAACACCTGCAGCTAGGGAGAGGACGCCACCTTTCTTCATTTTCTATTTTGAGCACATTGTGTACCGTAAAGCTTGGAGTAATAATAGACTCCGAGCCGTAAAGTATATATCGGTGACTGTTAGTCGCGACTGAGGTGCATACACAAAGCCACTTTCCCATAACAGCGAATGATTTCCAATCAATGAATCTACACTTGCGCAGCTGAACTCAAATAAGAATATGGCATAAGGTGACTACCTGTCCCTAGCCCCATGTGCCACCTAGGCATGTTTCCAATGCTAATGCAACACACACACGGACTGCTGTGCAAAAGTCGTCCGTGAACATAGTTTACAAACCAAAGTGAATCCATGACGTCAGAGAAAAAGCCTCATAAATATTAATGAGGGAGACTCGTTCGTTTTGAAGTACAAAATAAATTGGCGAGGTTTTTCGCCTTTTTCAAGTCTGCAAACTTCCTTCAGAAAAAAAAATGGAGCTTAATGTATGAGCTCTGTCAAACATGTTGTGACCCTGCCAAGTGGCTTTGGACTATTGTTTTAAACCGATTGGTAAGAAACTGAGCCGTAAATCTCCATTTATAACTTACTCAAGAAGTGAGCATGTGTCAAGTCATTTGCAACTTCTTACACCTCACTCGGAGTTTATCCAATAATACACTAATAAAGTCAGATAGTGTACATATACTTTTCCATCTTTGTTTCGTATCATCTTCAGAGACTTCGTGAAAGCGATGGGAATTCCAAGGGCCAATTTCTTCCAAAACGTCACAAAGTGTGACATTATCCTTGCCCACCAGTAGGCACTGGGTCTGCAACTTTGCAGTTGCAGCTGTTTTCAATTGTTGCTTGCGGATTTTGTTTGGCCAGTATGGATTTGCCGTGCGCTAATATAACTAATTTAACATTTATCATGCAGCTGTATTTCATGCAGTTTTACTGCGTCTCTGTTGAGTTTCGGATAAGTCTCCGTTCTGTGGTGGTGTGGGGGTAAGGGTTTGAACTTAATGTGGTAACCAAATGTTTCTTGTCATATTGGCGCTACTGTGATAAATGTGTTTTCCTTTGAGAAAATGTTAGAACTCCTATTAATACTTTTGGGGATGTTGTAAATGATAAGAGGAAGATTGTTGTTCTGTTTTTTCACCTAAAGATCGGTGTAATTCGCTTTCAGTGATGGCATATACAACAGTACGAATGTCACGTATAATTTCCAAGAAGTGTACCACTTCAATTTCTATTTCGGGTTTGTTGTATGCAAATACTCTAGATAATACTTTCTTAATGATATCTGTTTCCCTATAGGAGTTGTTTTTCAAACAGCCAACCCGTCGTCTCTGTATACGGCCTGGCCGGCATTAATGTCTGCGTGCTGGAGTTGTGATAGTACGTAGGTAGGCATCTTACCAGTTCACATGTTTAAGCCTTGTCAAAATTGTCCATGATAACATCAGATATCGAATCGCCACTCCTGTCTGAGGAATATATGTTCTTCTTTTGAGTACGTCGGTTTAATTTCTTACTGATTGTTTTGGTCCGTTACTTTGGAATAACAAATTAATCTTCCGATCAATGTTACATGTAAAAATGGAAATCTGATGAGCGATGTTTTGAGGTAAACGTTTTCGACGCAAATCAATCAGTTTTACTTAAAAAAGTATGTCATATTCTTTTCTACTTAATTGTATTGCCGACTGTCAAGTGGTACGCAGATAATGTCACGTTTGTGTCACTAGATTCGTTTCATAACTCCCTATTGAAAGGGTCAATGACAGAAGTGGTAAAAAAATGTAAGCTCTCTCTCTTCTCATCTCATGGAGAATGGAATGGAACCTTTAAAGTTACAGAGTTGCATGATTGACAAAAGACAGGAAATGAACTATTCGATAAACCCTAGTGTATGAAACGATTATAAATTCATCGTTTACTCAAAAATGATATAAAACGAAAGGAGAGCAATAGAATCTCTCTTAAGTAATAAAATCACGCTACATGTAATTTCCTTTTCCAACTTTCCAACATGAACAAATACAATGAGCTATTAAAGCAGTTTTACTTTCAAATTTGCCTTTTCCTCATTTTTTATTTAATTGTGAATCGTTTATTACAGCTCACATATAGTCGGAATTACGTATTCTAAAAATGCGTTTTCGACTTTATGTTATAAAATAATTCGCAGAAAATAAGAAATGAAACGAACGTTTTGAAACCTATATGTGTGGAATTGTTCAGGTTGATTAAATGTCTATCAATGTGATCTTGTATCATTTCCACACTAAAAACTTAACCACATGTTATTTGAACTCTTTGGCATTTTTCAGGAAATGGGCGGCATGATATATTATTTTTATCCACGAACAGTACCCAGGTACCACGTTGTTTCCCGCACGTGCACACAGACGGCGAAGAAATTCATCCAGGTGGGAAAATGGAATGCAACGTAATTAAAAAGTCAAAGCTTACTTGGGAATAGCATGCAGGGGAAAATTTAGGTGGTCTGGGGTTCGGTTCCCCCTCTCAAGAAAGGTTGATATTCATAAAACAATGATAAAGACCTTAAGCAACTTAAAAAAGGCCTATATGAGGAGTCATATATTTTTAGTGATACCCCTGCCTTTTGATCCCTTTGTCTGTTCTTTGCAACAAATTAGGCTACCCACTTCACTTGGGCTGATGTGCAATGTTTAAAAAGGTGTTTCTTCATTGGCTGTTTCCATTGTTACAGTATTGTATCGATTGTGTTCTTTGTTCGGGTAAGGGATTAGGCTAGGGATTAGGGTTACATTTCCAGCTGTCTTAAAGTTTGTTCACATATTGAGTTCAATTCCTCAAATATGAAATCTACTTCCATTGTGCTCGGTTGACAAAATTCTGAACATACCTTTGAACACCTGAGACATTAATATATATTGGACATCAGTGACATTTCCTTTTTAAGATAAGTGGTTACTGTGAGTTTTGGTTTCAAAATGTGACATTTTAGTTTAGTCATTTCATCTTGAAACCAAAAATAATCGCACAATTTTTCATATTTGTTCATTCGACAAGTGCCCTTTCGGTCCATCTGAAGAACTTGCAAAGCCAACTATTTCTTGTACGCTTCGCGCTAACCAATGATTGCTCTCCGCAATTAATTACTCTTTAAATTATTGTTTTATGTGTGAATTACCTTGAAGTTCATTTCATTTTTTGAGAGGTGGTGATATGTAGAAGACTCTCAGACAAATAGACTTTTATATAAATGCGCTTGCTTGTATTAAAGCCCTTTCTAAATAGTTCCAGTGTAAGACAATAGAGGTAAACTAGCTAGTTTATTCTTGATTTTTTTAATGAATAATTTCCTGATAGATCTTGGTTCACTCATGCCTTTCTTCGGACCATGAAGTGCATTGAGACTGAATGTCCAGTTATCGTGTGACAGCGGGACATATTTACCTTGACGTGTACATTCCCATTCAATAGTGGGCGTTTAAGGAGAACATAATTGAGAGCGTAAGTTGCCTACCGTACTCATTTTGGAAACGAATGGATTACCGTAAGAGACCTGGACATTTCAAATTATTGTCGTCCAAACGTTTGCCATGACTAAAAAGGGAACTGTTTCCAATATCTGATGTGAAAGATGTACGGCTTAAAGATCCGTTTAAAGTTACGCATATGTAAATAACTCATTAGGCGGTAAGTTTTATTACGACATTTATCTAAATTACGTTTTGGCTGAACTTAGTATGGACAAGTTTTCAGTCCAATATATACGTTACAAGTATTGAAATGATTGCACTGAAATGAACGAGTAATGCCAGCATTTGACTAGATTTGCTATTTTCATGAATTTTCTATAAACAACAACCAGACACGTAGCAAGCAATATGCAAACGCCGTAACATCCATACGCAAAGCAAGGAATGGAATGAAACGTCATGAGAATAAAAAGAAAAAGAAAAAAAAAAGAAAAAGAAAAACGACTGCACAAAAAATCTCAGTAAATGTTGTTTGGATTCAATATCGAGGCGTTTGCCAAAAATAATAAAGCAATTTTTGATTTCCAAAATTACTAAGTTGTTGAGTTAGCTACACTTGCTTTTCGACAAAACGTTGGATGGCGAATCTGAAAGAATGTAAAACTGGAAAAGTTCGACATGCGACATGCGACATGTATAACTGCTTTATTTGAAAACAGTAAAATATATAAAGATTATTGATATTAAGGTTGACTTAAGCTTTCTTTCTCTTCTTTTACCATAGCGACGTGACTAGGATCACTGTCTCTAAAACGATTTTCAAGTTTTACTTGGGGACTTTCAATACGCTCCTACCCCTTATTCTGTGAATACACGCGATGCATTTTCAATGTTAATATATTTCTACAAGAAGCTATTTTACATGACCTTCGAATTCAATTTTTGTTTTTGTTTTCTACTCTGGTAAACTGCAGTATACTGTAATGTTGTATGTTTTTCTTGGTTCGTCTTGACGAGGGTTTCTATTAAGGACGGACCCTGCATTTGCTGTAAGGGTTCGGGGAAACAATGTGCACCGAAGGTGTATGGCGATCATATCGCTAGCTGGAGAGCGAGTTAGGGAGTTAGGGAACGCGTGGGCGCGTTGGGGTTCGAGAACGTGGAACCAATATACAGTAAGATGTAAACCAGTTCAATTTAAACATAAGAGATTAGTTATACAGTGCATCAAGAGACGAGAAGAAATAATGGGGATTCCTTCAATTTTACTCATTTAATGATCAGGATTTTTTAAAGGTTAGTGCAAGTCAATGAGCGGTGCTTTACAGTAAATTTTCAATGGGATACAATTATTGACATTCAAATTGAAGGGAAGAATTTTACTGGATTTGATGCAAAATTGACAGAATCAAATCAAATTTGTATTGATAAAGACTGATAGACGGAACCAAATACAGGCGCATTTCGTTTATTTGTTTAGGTCTTTACCACTCAACTTTTAAACTTGGTTTTTAAATACCTCATAGGAGACACCACGTGAGAAAAAAATGTAGTCAATATTGGTACCATAGGAAAAAGTTTGTTTGAACCACCCAAAAGGTATGATGTCTCAGGCCTGCTTCTAAGTACTTAAAGTATGGACATGAGAACGAGAAAAAAATTCTTTTAATTTCCCATCCAGGCGTGGAAGGTCTCTGCAAGTAAGGCCAACACTAAACATTGGTAACGATAAATGTTCATTAGCTCCGCAGTCGGAACTGAAGAGCTTTGTTTGTTGCAAACAGAAAAGAAAGCGAACTGTTACTACCATGTGACAGGCTTAGTGCAGAAATTTCAAAATGGAAACTTGGCGAGCATGGATCCCTTAGCAGGAGTTTGAATGGAAGAACTTACCAATTTCTTCACAGATAACAATTTAGCTGTTCATTATCGATATTTCACTGCATTTGTGGTACTTGATTGAAACCATAAAGGGTACTCATAACGTTATGAATGTTATGCAATATAGTTAGTGAGATGGGGTTGGACGGCTCAGTTCCTTATCAACTGGTTTTCGACGAGACGTTCACGGTTTCCCATTTTTTTTAATTGTGGTTCAATGGTTTGCCTCCCATACTCCATTGTTTATGCTGGGCACCATGCACAATTCCAGTCCTGTATAACAGTTTGCCACCTAAAATTCCAATCGATTCCGACATTTAACTATATGCAAGCCTTCACCTGTAACTTTGGTTGGGAAAGTTAACTTGAGTTTTAAGGCCAAAAGATTGCCATTTGTATATTGGCAATATAATTCGACTGCGAAAAATGAACCAGTCACAAAGACCCAGAATATTTGCAGAGATAGTGTTGACCATGGTTATATCTGCTGAAGCCTCAACGAAATGTGGTTGAAAAGGACATTTTCTAAGGGGAAATTGCAATCCCAAGTCCCAACCAGATGCGATGAGTTGCCGAAGGAATGCCAAATTAAAAACAAAACGTTTTATCTCGGTTAGTGAGGCCTGTGAATATTGAAAATAATTGGATGTTAGCCTATTAAATGTCGGATGTTATCCACGGGGTCGATCTGCCCTTCTAGCTTGTAGCGGGCAACTAATTACATGTCCCATTGATGTACGCACTAAATTAGGCTTCTTCCGTGCCCCCTAGCTCCCAGTGGAAGTTTTCAAAAAAGATATGCTACCCCTCTAATCGATGCTCACACTGCGGGCTTTCATTGCATTTTCAAATTTTTACAACATGACCATTGAAATTTTGAGTTAGAGAGCCTTGAATTACAGGTATGAGTTTCCCGCAAAAAAGCTACTCAAAATTACGGCTTTTCACAGAGCGAAGTAATACAATAAACAGTGACTGTAAAATTGCTTAAATTGCCTTGAATGTTGCCTAACCTATATTTCAACTCATTTTCTACAGAAGCCAATGCAAAAATGATCAAATTTTATAAGTAACCAAGTCAGACACAACATCCCATGAAATTTTGAAGGCACTTCCTCTGTCGGTAAGCATTTTCCTAGGTTCGAGTATTGGAATTAGTAGTACGCTACCTGTAGAGGGGCGGTCATCCCGCACCCTCTGGGTAGTGACGCGGTGCCACTGCCTAGAGGGTGCGGGATGCTACAGTTGGATATCATCTTGCCTTCGGAATATAAAACCAAGGAATCCATAGGAGAGGAGGTGGGTTGGATACAGATAGTATGAACTACGGAATACGTAATTGGTAATGAAAATGAGTGGACGTGGTGCTGGAAACGTAACAAAGATATAGAAGGTGGATATGAGGGCATTGCACCCAGAGTAACTATGAAAGAGGATGAACAATTTATTATGATCATTGGCCCGTCTCAACTCATCTGATAGGTATTATGCATCATCAATGGGTAATTTTTTTCTACAAAGTGAGAAATTGTCGAATTTAGATCTATATTTTGGACTGGACAAATGCAACTTAAAACATTCGTGAAGTGCTTTTCCGGTCATCTATAGGGTCTGTCTCCTGCACGCCAGCCGATGGTGTCAATCCTCCTAAGTCTTCCTTAAATAATCAGCCAAGTTCCCCGGCTGGAAAATTCACCCTCTCTGGAAAATACTCTGCCATCAATTGAGACAAAATCCACACCCCCCCCCCCCCCACTCCGATCGAAACCTATAGGGACACATCTGCATGCTCCCCTAAATATCCACGTAAGTTCAATCTCCTCAAACTAACTAACTACTTTTAGGCAAGGAAGGTGTTACTCTGTCAACGTCACACCTTATTGCTAAAGCTTTGATTTCTCCTGCCCTCCCTTGTCACACACAAACCGAGTTTATTGCTCGAGACTTTATCCTGCTGGTAGGAATATCAGTTCATTAAATGAGTTGCCAAAATGTGTAATTTGAAGACTCTCTGCATGGTGCACAATGTTTAATTTTTATTAACTTTTTTATTTTATCTTTGGTTGAACTTGGGGGATGGCGGTCGCTTCCTTTGGATCCGCACTTGGTGCCTATTTTTAATTGCATTGAATGCAGTTGTGAGATAACTAATGAAAATAGTTGAAATGTTTGCGCATAGCTTACTTTTTATTGTTTAAACTTACAAAAAAGTACAAGCACACATAAAAACGTCAGAATTTTGATTAGTGTCATTACATTTAATTCGAAAGTACTTAAGGTTTAAGGTAATGCTTTAAGCTGAACCAAATTACACAAATATTGACTTACACTTTCTAAACACTATTAGGTCGATTTGACCGTTGGTTTGGTCGACTGTGCACCTACCTACAATATGGTCAAATTGTTTACATAAACTCTGATCAAAAGTTTCCAATTAATGGACAAATTTGAACATTCATTGGTAACTTTTGACCATCGTTTAGGTCGACAATTTGACCATAGTATCAGTCGGTGCATAGTTGTTATTTTTTTAGAGTGCATATAGGATGATTGCTGTTGGAGGTTTCAAACCAAGAAAGGCGACAACTTCGAATGGTCGTTATGATTATATGAATGTATTTTATAGTTTATTGAGCTTTTGTTCTTTCTTTTGATAATAATAATATTTGTTATTTCTTATCGTAAAAGCGTAAATAGTAAAGCAGATCTGAGACTGTTCAACACACGTTCCTTTGCAAAAGTTCATTGCGGAATGTATTAAATTTTGAAATCTCCTTCGTCCTCTGCTTAGTCTATATTTAAATAAAAAAATATAATACCCACCCAAAATTAAAAGACGATCAGCATTTCTCAGAAAAGTACCAAAAAGGACGTAAATGTGGTGCGCCAAAAGTAACATATTAAAATGCCCGGGCAACGTTGTTAAAAAGCTGAGTACAACTACTTCCTGATTCTAACACAGGTTAGCTTAATTTCTCCATTCTAGAAGAAGAAATAAAGATGAAGTTCTCTGAGGGCACTAGACCCTGTGCATATGTCACAGGGCGGAAAGTACGCCCCAGTAGGTTTACCAGAGGGACAACCCCCCTTTTGGTGCAAAACAAACCAACACCGACAAATACAGACAGCTGATTTGTCAAACCATTCGAATACCCACATAATCTACCACAGATGCTATATTATGCGTGTGGGCCCATGTTCCATTGTTCCGACCAAAGGATGACGCCAGTGTGTCGTCAATGCACATAGTCTATTCCCGTAATCCCAGACAGTTCCAATTTTCGGAACTGCTGAATTTGTGGTTCCTAACTTATCTGTACCAAGCACCTCAGGGTGAAATAACAAAAAGCCTTTTTAAACGAATCCGACCAGCGCTTGTGTTTAGTGGCTGTTGGCATCCTGAGGGTGTATCTATAACGAAGACCGAAGATCTCGAAAAGGAAGACTTCGAACACAAAGACTGACTGTAGCTCATGAACATTGTCGTGTGTTCCGTACATGAGGTCTCAGTGGCATCCGTAAGCTTATCGTGTAACATTAATACTGTTTCATATACGGGAAATAGCAGGTAATATAAAAACGATAAGGATAAAGTGGGAATTTCTACTCGATTTTAGAGGTAACCACTTCTTCTACACCGTTCTTGGATCCCTATAACAGTCTCATCACTCAATCAAGAGATTAGAACAATGAAACAGTTTGTTTTATTCAAGTCTTCGTTTTCCAGTCTTCGTTTTCGAGATTGGCAGAATAGGTCAATCTTGAAAACGAAGACCGAAAAACAAATACCTGACCAATTCAGTTAGTTTCTCCTTTCAAATCGTTAAAAATGTATTCCGTGAACAATATTAATCTAGTGGCAGTCTCCTATTCAAGGTGTATTCCAAAGCGACAAAAAAAAAAGTGATGTGCGTAAGCCCATTGTACCTTGAAAATACCTCATTGGCTTCCTTGGGTTAATCTCGTAACATTTTTATGCTGGGAATATGATAATTTGGGAATTCCTACTCGATCTAAGACTTAACCACTTCTTCTACAAAGTTCGTGAATGCCTATAACAGTCTCATCACTCAATCCAGCGTTAAAAAAGTGAAACAGTTCGTTTTATTCAAGTCTTCGTTTTCCAGTTTTCGTTTTCGAGATTGGCAGAAAAGGTCAATCTCGAAAATGAGGACCGAAAAGCGAAGACCTGGTCAATTCAGTTAGTTTCTCCTTTCAAATCGTTAAAACTGTATTCTAGTTGCAACAAAAACCAAGTGCCAGTCTTCTTTTGAGTTTTCAAGGTGTATTCCAAAGCGACAACAGAAAAATCGCGATGATTGTATACTGATAGTAGGCCTACCTTGAATGTACCTCAGTGGCATCCGTAGGCTAATCTCGTTACATTCTTTATGCTGAAAATAGGATAAAGTGGGAATTTCTACTCGATTTAAGACTAAGTCAATTCTTCTACACCGTTCTTGAATGCCTATGACAGTCTCATGACTCAATCCAACGATTAGAACAGTGAAACAGTTCGTTTTATTCAAGTTTTCGTTTTCCAGTCTTCGTTTTCGAGATTGACCTAAGTATCCTGCCAATCTCGGAAACGAAGACTGGAAAACGTGAAGACGGTTTTATGCTGACAGACCCCACTAATGGCTGCCAACAGTGGGTATGTCTATATAACGAAGACCTCGAAAACAAAGACCGAAGACAGAAGACCTCGAAAAGGGAGACCTCGAAAAGGAAGACCTAGAAAACGAAGACTGGATGTAGCTAACGAACATTGTCGTGTGATAGGTACATGAGATCTCAGTGGCATCCGCAGGCTTATCGCGTAACATTAATGCTGTTTCATATACCGGAAAAAGCAGGTAATAATAAAAACGACAAGTGTAAGGTGGGAATTTGTACTCGATTTAAGACTAAACCAATTCGACCACATCTCTTCCAAAGGACGACCAAACGTATATAAACAACTAGCAGATAGGCACGTATATACTTACGCAGTTACTCACCTTAAGCAGCTAGCATATGAACTGACGACAAAGCGCGCTCAAAAACTCCTTATTCTACTTCAAAAGTTATTGCTGACATTATAAAGGCTTTTGCTCTATGTTGGATCCAAAACTGATGAAATGAAAATTTTCTAACCTTAAAAACATCACAGGGTAGGATAACTTACACTGCAGTAAAACAAATGATTACACCACCGTACGGTACATTTGTTTCAGTAAATAGTTGCAGTTTCAATTTTGAAAGAAAATATTTTAAGTTTAATGTAAATATTATTTGACTTATCAAAAACTTTTTCTACAAGTATATCCTGTCTCAAATACAATGTTTACATTAGTGTAATAACAATTACGTTGAGTGCGTATCCGAGACCTTCAATATAAATAATGTGTGGGCCTTATAACAGCATACTAACGATAATATCTTCAAAATGGAAGTATGCTTTACAACTCAGAAGGAATGTTAAACCACTGCAAATAGTTTGTTGACATCCCATTTAAAGTGATGGAATCTTCTTTAACGCTGTTATTTGTATAAATTGCGAGACTGAAGAAACTTTTAAGACCGTACAAACAATATTTGAAAAAAAAAAAAACCCGAAATATTCTGTTAATGAAGGAAGTTGAAATTACAAAAAACTTTTGAAATCACCATCCTCGTAATCGTTGTGACCTTGCGATTCTTCCAAAGTAAAATATGTAGGGTCTATCGCCAATCCAGTATCGTCCCCACTGTCTGATTGCTGCTGCAGAGAAATATTGTTGGATAACGATATTTTTTATTTTAGAAACTAATGAAATTGACGAGTGCAAGATTAGAGATTAGAAAAAGGTTACAGTACCACCCATCCCCACAGTTAAGCAGCGGTGGGTGGTGCGTTGATCATTGCTATCATAGCCGGTGAACTTTGCGCATTTATAAAAAGTCACAAACATTTCGTCCTTCATTTCATGCGCTTTAAGAACAGTCACAATTTGAAGGTAATAGAGTTTTGGAAGTAAAACGAGTTGTTCCCTCTGCTCTTCACCAACATAGGTTCTTTCTCTCAATAAAATAAATTCAATATATGAAGTATAAATCTATTTATATAGATAGATTACTCCCGCTTGAAAAGTAAAGTAAGGGTCGATGGTGCGTCATCTGACATATCAATTGTCGGTGAACGTTGCACACTTTCTAGGGAAGACCCGAGATCGTCGCGTTTTCGCATTACCAGTAAGTAACCCAGTCAGTCAGCAGTTAGGTAGATGAGGTTTTTCTGCTAACCTCCAATCAATTGGTTTAAGGTGGACGGGCTCACGGCTTTTCCAAGTTTGGCAGTGATTTCATGCGAAAGATTATAAGACACTATAAAGAAGTTGGGTTTGAATTTAGGTAGTTTTGCTCTAACGACAGAGCTAGACCTGTTTCCTTTGTGACTTTTATATAATGTAGCATCAACTTCAGAAGCAAACCGTCGTGCGTGGTTGAGGTATTGTTAAAACTTTATTGTGGGAAAGCAATGGCGGCGCGACGAGGGGCAAAAGGGGTAATTTTTTACTCCACCACTACTACCCCAAACGTCAGGTCAGTTAGGAGTTCGGTTAACCGAAAAAATAATACACTACTTCTGAGAGACTTAAGTTATATGCCGAAACCTCTGAGCTTCCGGGAGCTAAACCCCCTGGACCCGGGCTTGGTCTTGTGCTCCCAACATTTTCCTTTGCATTTACCTCCTCCTCCCCCCCCCCCCTTTGGTTTTGACATTTTGCAGCCGTCGCTGTGCTGAAAAAAGTAATTCACAAGAAAATCTCTTTTCAGTGTATATTTTTGGGAGTCCCATATTTGTGGAGTTTAGAGACAAATGAATTATTTAAACAGTGCTCCGAGTTGTCGTTGTTTACGAGCATGGGTGGGTAACGGGGCTACTGTACTAAACCAGGGAGGTGTGATTAGACCTCACTGACTAAACGTGGTTTTGGTTAAGAGTATTTAATGCAATCCAAGACAATAACGCACGGCAGGCAGGAAGCTTTTTGAGTGTTTCATTAGCAATGGATATTTCATGGTCCTGCTTCCGAATCCGCATAACAGATCCCAGTTTAGACCTGCACAGAATTCAACCTCTATATATTTCACCAATTGACTTTTTGAGGGAGGGGCTAGAAGGAAATATAATTTTATTCCGATTGACTTGTCTTTACCTGCGTAACTTTTCTGTATTCGCACGATGCAGAGTGTAGGCCTAAATATAGACCATGTTAATTTAGATTTCTCAGACTGAAGAATTGTTACCATTTCCAAGTTAACATATGATTTAGGATATAGGTTTTATAGTTTCAAAGGTTTTCGGGTCATCGTACTTTGGGTGGTTTCGCTCTTATTCGTTATTGCCGTAATGTTGGCCAGGTATAGCCTCCTTGAAATAGACAAGAGATCAGTTCAGGATCTATGAATGAACTTTATCGTTAGGAAAACTTGCGTCTTCTGTTGGATAAACCAGAAGTTACCACGGTTAGTAACTGCCGGTACTGTATAATGTCCGTGTTAAACAGTTTCTCGTCTTTTAAATCGGAAAGATGTTGTTTTGTACAACTAAATAGTGTTATTTGTAAAATGGGATGATGTTTCACGACTCACTTTCTTACCAATTAGTTTCAGTGCTGTACTTTTCCTGCTCCTTGTCTTGTCTTCCCTACTCACTGATCGACCGACTAAACTGACTAGCTAAAGTAACGTTTTCCTGTACACTTTTGCCTATTCTGAGCACCAACCCAATTGCAGTAGATTTCTTTTTTAAGTTTTTGGTTTGACTTTGTCAGGGTAGAACTCTAGACCCCCTGATTGCAAGTCGGATGCTCTAGCCACTTGAATTTGCAGTCGGGCTAGCTATCATAAGGTTTTCATCTACCGTTCGCTTTTTGGTCCATTAAAAAGACGGTGACTTAGTTCGAAGGTGTATATTTGATTTCGGTTATATTTTTCTAAGTTGTTTGGTATTTTAAAATTTTTTGCTTTCACCCCCCCCCCCCCCCCTTAGGGGCTGGTAATGTATGAATATCTTGTCCCTTAAACGTAAGCAAACATTCAGCAAAAGAATTCTTAGCAAACCCAACATGCGTCTCATTTTACGAAAAAAGGAAGGGAATCATAGCTCAAGTAAAGCAAAGTTCCCAATATGTCGCCTGTTAGCTACCCCACTCGCATTACAACCACTAAAGTATAATTGGCAATAAAATTCAGGGCTGGTTGCGGTTTGGTAGTTAGTTTGTTAAAGAAACCAACACAATAATTAATACCACATCGGTGATTTGAAAATTTTGGTATTTCGCTCTTAACCCTTTACCGTTGTGCTCCAATCGGGGCATATTTGCGCGCCTCGGGAGTGGGCGGAAAAGCGGACGTAGCACGCCCCGCATCAGCTTCCGTAGGCCATTGACCCCGTGACCTTAAACTATTGTCTCTCTCGTTCTTGTGGCCGAATTTTTGGGAAGCTACTCGCAGTTTCGAGCTCCGCGTGAGACAGTAAAGATGAGTGACACCCGCGCTCTCCGTCTGGGTCCAAAAGGACCCAAACAACGGTAAAGGACTAAGCTTGTTATAGATTTTGAAGGTATTGTTTTACTAAATTTGCTCAGATGCACAATAGGGACTACAGGGAAAGAATTGCAGCGAACACACTATCTTGACTGTGTTAAGTGGATTTGGTCCAATTTTTGAGGGCGAATCCAGAGCAGTCGAACATGTCTTATTGTTTTGTCCTATAAATGTCGAAATAACATGATACTCACGAAAAATATGTTAAAAACATGTCTCTATTGGATCAGGGTATATTAATACTTCTTCAAATTTTGGGGGATGCGATGAGACTGTCAGGCGCTGTGATTAAAATGTAATGAGTTGTGAGGTGTTTAATGCTCAAAACGATGTCATAATTCAGACAAGGACACGCAGACTAATAAAGTAAACAACGTACCTCCTTCAAAGAAAGTAATATTTTCTTTAAAGAGTCTGCAATGTTTTTAAAAACTGGTCTTTTTTCAGGCGAAATATCCCACGATGCCAGCATCGTACCGAATCTACATGGTAGGGTGAAAATAAAATGAATCTTTCAAAATGTAAAAAGTATCAAATAAGAGTGATCCATCATATAAGGAGAAAAAGAGCAAATGAGAATTCCTTAGAAAGAAGGCCACAAAAAAACTGGCGTGAACAAGAGTAATTTTTCCAAAATGCTTAAACTTACATTCCACCAGGACAATGAATAGGTTGCAAAAGGCACGTTCCATTACGTATTTTCTTTTCAATATCATCCCTTTTCAACCCTGCATAAGGGGTGTCTCCTGCATATCCGAATGAAACGAAGAAAACAATAAAAACCTAAATGGTGATTTGAATATCGTAGTATTTCGCTCTTGAACTTGTTGTAGTTTTTGAAGGTAATATTTCAGTACAACATAGTTTTAAACATGTTTTAACGAAAAGAAAAATTAAAACAAAGATAAATCCCGTTTGCAGAAGTAAGGCTAATGAAATGACTGAACTATGCCATATTCCTGAATGAAAACGATTACAAACCATTAATGCATTACGGTGAATCTTACGTTACAATCAGCATAAGGTGAATACTTAGGTAGGAAATTCACAAACCAAGTGAATATATCTCCCAAAGAAGTACAGCCAAAGACCAAACATCAGCTTGTGCGGAATATTGGCGGAAGAATATTGTCTCAGGAGGAAGCCATGCTATCGGCGCATTTGTCTGCAACAAGTTTAAGAACACAATAAGTCTCCTTCAAAGAGAAAAGTTTGCTTCTAAATGTGTAATAGTTTGGCACCATCATATTTCACTCATAAGATGAACACTGTCACTATCATAAGTCAACAGAGCAGCTTCTTGGCTAAGGCAGAGACCTTAATAATTGAAAAAAATAGGACCATAATGACCATAAAACGACATTTAACAATGTGTTCATTCAAGTACTTTCTTTGAACGGACCGATAACATTAAAACTTTAACCTGTCTGTACAACAGGTCATTTAGCAAGCCCTGGTAATATCTATCTATCTATCTATCTATCTATCTATCTATCTATCTATCTATCTATCTATCTATCTATCTATCTATCTATCTATCTATATATATATATATATATATAGGTCGAAAGTGTTGTAGTAATAAATTCGATCATGAATTTTATACCGATCCAAGATAGAGTATAAACTCTTATCAAAAAAGGAACGGTTGAAGAAAAACACCAGAGAGAAAAATTGAGCCGCACGGGGGACCGAACCCACCATCCTCCGCTTTCCGGGCAGAGTCTATGACCACTACGCTAGAAAAGCTCGTGATTCACAGAAGCGACAACAGGCTATAAATACCCCGCGTGAATCAATTTTCTCTCTTTGTTACCATGGTACTCCCAAGCGGGATGAATAATCAGTAGGTCGAAGTTGGTAGACCTACTGAAGTTGGTATTTATTACTACAACACTTTCGACCTACACATTCTAACTTCGATCTACCAACTTCGACTCACTAATTATTCATCCCGCTTGGGAGCACTATGGTAACAAGACGAGAAATTTGATTCACGCGGGGTATTTATAGCCTGTTGTCGCTTCTGTGAATCACGAGCTGTCATAGCAAATCTCTTTGGTGTTTTTCTTCAACCGTTCCTTCTTTGATAAGAGTTTATACTCTATCTTGGATCTTACTACAACACTTTCGACCTACACATTCTAACTTCGATCTACCAACTTCGACTCACTAATTATTCATCCCGCTTGGGAGCACTATGGTAACAAGACGAGAAATTTGATTCACGCGGGGTATTTATAGCCTGTTGTCGCTTCTGTGAATCACGAGCTGTCATAGCAAATCTCTTTGGTGTTTTTCTTCAACCGTTCCTTCTTTGATAAGAGTTTATACTCTATCTTGGATCGGTATAAAATTCATGATCGAATGTATTACTACAACACTTTCGACCTACACATTCTTACTTCGATCTGCCAGCTTCGACTCACTATATATATATATATATATATATATATATATATATATATATATATATATATATATATATATATATATATATATATATATATATATATATATATATATATATATATATATATATATATATAAATATATATACATATATATATCAACTTTCAAGAGGATTTTCCTATTGTTGATGGGTTACACCCGAGTAATCCGATCAGACCCTCCCGGTCAACCAACCTGCTCAATTGCCTTAAGAAGGATTATCCTGTCACAATAGAGGTGAGACCATTATCAACACCTTTAAAAGCTTCAAAAAATTTCTCACTCCTTGTCATTCTCTGACCAAGTATTGACAAAGAGGTAGTATTCCTCGAAAGCTCTACTTCAAACCTTTTGGCTGTTTAATTTATCTAAATTCTTGCCTTCCGCTATTTGTATCTCCTCGGAGATCCAGCCTTTCAATTCTGTAGCACCGTTGTTTTACAGTTTCTCCGTCATGTTTGTATATATATATATATATATATATATATATATATATATATATATATATATATATATATATATATATATATATATATATATATATATATATATATATATATGTATATATATACACAAAATAAGCAGAATATTTATTACTACAACACTTTCGACCTACACATTCTAACTTCGATCTACCAACTTCGACTCACTAATTATTCATCCCGCTTGGGAGCACTATGGTAACAAGACGAGAAATTTGATTCACGCGGGGTATTTATAGCCTGTTGTCGCTTCTGTGAATCACGAGCTGTCATAGCAAAGTGGTCATAGATTTCTCCCGGAAAGCGGAGGATGGATATAGATATATATATATATATATATATATATATATATATATATATATATATATATATATATTCAATATATATATATATATATATATATACAAAATAAGCAGAAAAAGAGCAATGCCTCTGCCACCAACCAAGAAAAACGAAAACGATGGTACATTCTGTAATCCCGTGCTTTATAGATGAACAAAAAGCAAATAGTAACAAAATACAGAATATGTACAAACTGAACGTTTCGAACCTCCTAGATTCCTTATCGACAGTATAATGGAAAGCTTAAAAATGTTACGGAGAGGAAAGTACAAGCGACCTGATCAGCGGTCACGCTTGTTGGCCATGAATGAAAGGTCACGGTTAAGACCGTGGACGTGACTCTCACACCTGAAGATTAGCCTTAATTCTTGTTTTTTACGAATCTCAGTTGTAGAAAAGCCTCCCATCAATATCGCGAATTTTAAATCGTTCACACTGTGGAGGGGTTTGTTGAAGTGTTCTGCGACAGGGAAGCCGGTGCTTTTGTTACGAATGTTTCTGGACACGGTTGTGCATGTCACAGGCTGTTGCCTTAAGACTTCGTTATTCACAAAACCCACGGACAGTCATTCTTATCTACATTTTGGCAGTTTCCATCCTTCTCATATCAAACATTCGATCATTTTTAGTCAATTCCTAAGAATCAAACGTATCTGCTCTACCGAAGCCGACCAACTACGACACATGGTCGATTTTGCTGGATACCTTTTACATAGGGGGTATCTTTTTAAACTTATTGACTCTTACTTCAGTAAGGTCCAGCAGTTAGATAGAAACAATCTGCTTTGTTACCGTGCCAGGAATGAAACTAAACGAATCCCCATTGTAGTTACCTATAACCCTAAACTTTCCTCCCTACTCAAAAGAATCAAGACTTCGTGGCGAAATCTCAGCCTAGACCCCACTATCAGAGATATTTTCAATGAACCCCCAGTTACTGCTTACAAGCAACCGCCCAGTTTACGCAGAATCTTGGTTCACACCAAGCTCAATCCTTCCCTGGCTACCCCTCCCAGAGGTAATTTCCCTTGTGGTAGTAGTCGTTGCCAAGTATGCAACCATATGATCACAGAGCGTACAGTGCACATCCACCCCAAGGGAATTCAATTATCACCGGGCCCGTACTCTTGTAATTCCTCCAATGTCATTTACCTTCTTTTGTGTGACAAGTGTCCGACGATCTCTTACATAGGTGAGACCTCCTCCAAATTTAGGCTAAGATTCAACAACCACAAATCTAGCATTCGTAACAAAAGCACCGGCTTCCCTGTCGCAGAACACTTCAACAAACCCCTCCACAGTGTGAACGATTTAAAATTCGCGATATTGATGGGAGGCTTTTCTACAACTGAGATTCGTAAAAAACAAGAATTAAGGCTAATCTTCAGGTGTGAGAGTCACGTCCACGGTCTTAACCGTGCCCTTTCATTCATGGCCAACAAGCGTGACCGCTGATCAGGTCGCTTGTACTTTCCTCTCCGTAACATTGTTAAGCTTTCCATTATACTGTCGATAAGGAATCTAGGAGGTTCGAAACGTTCAGTTTGTACATATTCTGTATTTTGTTACTTTTTGCTTTTTGTTCATCTATAAAGCACGGGATTACAGAATGTACCATCGTTTTCGTTTTTCTTGGTTGGTGGCAGAGGCATTGCTCTTTTTCTGCTTATTTTGTGTATATATATATATATATATATATATATATATATATATATATATATATATATATATATATATATATATATATATATATATATATATATATATATATATATATATATATATATATATTTATATATATATATAAATATATATATATATATATATATATATATATATATATATATATATATATATATATATATATATATATATATATATATATATATATATATATACAAACATGACGGAGAAACTGTAAAACAACGGTGCTACAGAATTGAAAGGCTGGATCTCCGAGGAGATACATATAGCGGAAGGCTAGAATTTAGATAAATTAAACAGCCAAAAGGTTTGAAGTAGAGCTTTCCAGGAATACTACCTCTTTGTCAATACTTGGTCAGAGAATGACAAGGAGTGAGAAATTTTTTGAAGCTTTTAAAGGTGTTGATAATGGTCTCACCTCTATTGTGACAGGATAATCCTTCTTAAGGCAATTGAGCAGGTTGATTGACCGGGAGGGTCTGATCGGATTACTCGGGTGTAACCCATCAACAATAGGAAAATCCTCTTGAAAGTTGATATATATATATAAATATATATTTTTATATATATATATATATATATATATATATATATATATATATATATATATATATATATATATATATATATATATTGAAAAATGGAAAGCTTGGATCACAACGATGTTCCGTCGAAGTGAACAGGATCCCGAAGGATTCACAGAATTCTAGCTGAAAACTAATGTAAACAAAGTATGAAAAACTAGAATTTCAACTGCACACACATAGATGACATAGCACACCTTGAACCGAGAAGCTTGCGGCTATTTAATTCAGCCTTCTTCAGCTCGAATGAAGCAAAACTAAAAACGCTCAAAGTAAAATACCTGAATAAAAAGCATTCTTAAAAAGATACAAGCAAGTTAAACGGTCCTAATTAAGAAAAACATTCTAAAAACTAGCTTCATAAAGGAGTAAAGAAGATAAAACATATAAGAGGCTTAGGATAACAAAAAAAACCCAACTTAAAAAAGATAAAAATGCTAGCATAAAGGTCCAAGATAAAAAAGTAGTAAAAGTAATTGGAAACTAAGGGAGCTAAGAAAGGCCTAGAACCAGAATAGGCGAACAGTTTTACAACAACAAAATACCCAAAATGTAAAAAGTTAAATGATCCATGACCTTTACCGTAAGTAACTCACTCTTTTGTATGAATTAAATTCTTTCCTTTTGTTAAGCCCTGAGGGATGTAAAGTATTGAGCTGGGCAAGCCAGTAACCCTCTCTTTTGGTGAGAAGTGAGTCAATGTTTTGTGAGGCGTTAATTTGTTCAATAATAATAAATTTTATTTCAGAAATATGGTGTGGGGCAGAATTAAAATGCACCGCCAGCTCACATCTACCTCGATTATTAAGAAGGTCCGATTTATGATTTCTAAACCTGATTTTAAATTCAGTGGCTGTTGATCCTACATAGCTAGAATTCTGTGAATCCTTCGGGATCCTGTTCACTTCGCCGGAACATCGTTGTGATCCAAGCTTTCCATTTTTCAATTTACGTTACATTCTTGGACACTTTTGAATCATTTTGATCCGATGTTACGCTACACCATGAAGCAAGCGTTCACTGTAAGGAACCTCTGGGCTAAAAGTATTCGTTTACAACATCACAACGCCTTGTTAAATAATTATTTGGACAAGACTATGATTCCGAAAGGACTTCATCTTAAGTTCAACCTTGCCCTGGGAACTCATGACCTGAACTTAAGGAACAAATGCCAGCTACATTTGAAATCGGCTTCTGTGAGTATCTTAAAAGAACTTATCCCTTTCACGAAGGCGGAAGCAGTTAAAAAAGAAGCGGCACTGAAAATTGAACGTAAGGCTCTTTTTGATAACTTTAGTAGAAAAACTGCCATTTCGGTTTGGAATAGTGCTAAACACCGAGCTTTAAATTTAAGGGCCAGACTAGAAACTAAAGAGTCTATTAAGTTAGCCAGGGACAGTGTTTCGCAGCCCCTCCTACCACCCCAGAAACCCGCAGTTCGCAAAAATAGAAGGTTTAATTCATCCTTAAGGAAAGCCAGTTTCAGAAGAGCAAAAAAGAAATTATATTTGGCATCCGCTAATTCAACATCTGGAACTATTCTACCTCTTCATGCTCCGATCAACCTTAGCAAGATAGCATGCAGCAATGCAGCACTTGATCTTCTTTCTAAGGGTCCTTCCTTCTGCCCTACACCACGTGATATCAACTGGCTGAAAGTTAGAGAGGACCTTGATACCTTCAGTAGAAGACTACGTTTGGCTGTGTACTTTGAAGAATCCGAACCTAGTTGCCAGGATGACGCATTTTCTAGTCTACATCGGCAGTTAAATATTCGTAGCAAATGGCAACCCCCGAAGTCCAGGGACCCAGCGGTCGAAAATTTTATTTCAGCTGTTTCCAGAAAAATCCTCGACCCAAAGAATGTGCGCCATTTCAAGGACAATTTACCTAAGGAAGAGCGTCAAGCTCTATACAATTTGAAGGACTCGGACAATATTTGTATATCAACACAAGATAAAGGAGGTAAATTTGTTGTTTTGGAAAGATCTGAATATAATGAGAAAATTTTAGCACAACTTACCAATCCATTGCATTATTCTGAACTTGGAGAGGATCCCACACAGAATACTTTACAGGTAGTTAAAGATTGGGCCTCTAAATGGTTAGACAGAGGTCAGATTGACGATAAAATAGCAGAATGGGTAGTTAACAAAAACGCTAAACCAGGAAAAGCATTCGGTTTGGTTAAGACCCATAAGGAGGGAAATCCCATAAGGCTTATTACATCAGGCTGCAACACGGCTATCGAAAACCTGTCTGCTTTTACCGATGTTTTTCTTAAACCACTTGCCCAAAACACTTCTTCGTATGTGAAAGATACCACGGATTTCCTAAATAAACTCCAAGACTTTAGCAGTTCATCCTATTTAGGGCCCCCGACTTTACTAGTTTCGTGGGATGTCACAGCCATGTTTCCTAACATCGATAACAACCTAGGATTAAAAGCTGTAAGGGAAGTTTTAGGGGGGAGAGAGTCCAATATACCTTGTAATGAGTGTATTTTAGAAGCGGTTGAAATTTGTCTCAAGTTTAACAACTCTTTTTTTGAAGGTAAAAACTTCTTACAAATCCATGGTACCGCCATGGGACCTAAGAATGCTTGTAGCTATGCAGATATTGCGATGAGTTATATTGACAAGGTTGCTACCTCCGAAGGTCCCTTTAAACCCCAAACATGGTGGAGGTTTAGGGACGACATTTTTGAACTATGGCCTCATGGAGTCAAAGCTCTTTATGAATTCACTGATTTTATTAATTCGATTTATCCAACCATTAAATTTGTTCTTAGATTTTCTGATTCTAAGCTTGAGTTTTTAGATGTATTAGTTCAATGAACAACGGATTAATTTCTACTGACCTGTTTTCTAAGCCCACAGATGGTCATTTATATTTACTACCCTCTAGTTCACATCCCAAACATAACGTGTCAAGCATACCGTATAGTATAGCACTTAGGATTAAAAGAATTTGTTCAACACCCGAATTTTTACATAGCAGGTATAATGAATATAAAGCATACCTAGTGGCTAGAGGTTATGATCCGCAGCTGGTTCAAAAGCAGTTCGATAGGGCGGACAAACAAAAAAGATCTAGCTTGCTCAAACCACAAAAAAGAAACTGTTCTAACCGCAGGTACCCACTTGTGTTAGATTTTAATCCGGCATTACCCAATATTAGTGCCATTATTCGCAATAACATTCACATCCTGCATAGTTCCCCCCATATGAAGAAGGTCTTCCTAGACAATTCTATTTTCACCGCCTACCGGAAATGCAAATCCCTTAAGGATATGCTAATGAGATCAAAACAACCCAATCAAAACGAAACAACGAATACCACAGACTTGGGGTGCTATAAATGTAACCGATCAAGATGCGACCTTTGCATTATTTTTTTATTACAGGGTTCCTCTTTTTCTAGCTGTACAACGAAGAAGGTGTATTCCATAAAGAGTTGTCTGTCATGTACCAGTAAATGTGTTATCTATTTAGCTATTTGCTTAAAATGTCAGAGGCAATATGTAGGATCAACAGCCACTGAATTTAAAATCAGGTTTAGAAATCATAAATCGGACCTTCTTAATAATCGAGGTAGATGTGAGCTGGCGGTGCATTTTAATTCTGCCCCACACCATATTTCTGAAATAAAATTTATTATTATTGAACAAATTAACGCCTCACAAAACATTGACTCACTTCTCACCAAAAGAGAGGGTTACTGGCTTGCCCAGCTCAATACTTTACATCCCTCAGGGCTTAACAAAAGGAAAGAATTTAATTCATACAAAAGAGTGAGTTACTTACGGTAAAGGTCATGGATCATTTAACTTTTTACATTTTGGGTATTTTGTTGTTGTAAAACTGTTCGCCTATTCTGGTTCTAGGCCTTTCTTAGCTCCCTTAGTTTCCAATTACTTTTACTATTTTTTTTATCTTGGACCTTTATGCTAGAATTTTTATCTTTTTTAAGTTGGGTTTTTTTTGTTATCCTAAGCCTCTTATATGTTTTATCTTCTTTACTCCTTTATGAAGCTAGTTTTTAGAATGTTTTTCTTAATTAGGACCGTTTAACTTGCTTGTATCTTTTTAAGAATGCTTTTTATTCAGGTATTTTACTTTGAGCGTTTTTAGTTTTGCTTCATTCGAGCTGAAGAAGGCTGAATTAAATAGCCGCAAGCTTCTCGATTCAAGGTGTGCTATGTCATCTATGTGTGTGCAGTTGAAATTCTAGTTTTTCATACTTTGTATATATATATATATATATATATATATATATATATATATATATATATATATATATATATATATATATATATATATATATATATATATATATTATTACCTTCTGTAGCATATACTGGATTCTGTCATCGGCATTGTCTTCATGCACGAAATCGTATAGCTTGCAGGTAAATGTCTTGGTCAACAGAACCTTGCACGAATTTAATGCAGGATGTCGAAACTGCAACAACACGGTGAAAATATTACTGCCTTTCACTAGTTCTTATCCTCAGAAAATATAACACATTACAAATAACGTGCTACAGAAAAGGGAAATGAGGTCAATAAGTTTGCATGTTTTAAGGTGAGTATGAATTATTCTTATAGTTGAATGTACTTGTCATTTGTCGATTTGTTTGACCAACTTCAACTGACATAAAGGTGGAAAATTTTTAATATGCTTCACATTGTAATTTTAGTCTTCCTGGGATCATCTTTTCCGTAGGTGATGTTCACAAAGGCCTTGGTTGCAATACATAATTAGTCAAATATATAAATATAAATGAACTATTTAGAGAAAATCAGTTCCTTTGAAACTTCTTAAGTTTTTTTCTCCAGATAATTGAAAAGAGAACCATTAATTTTAACAACTTTAAATACTTGACATTTACATTCATCTATTTATCAAATATGTTTGTTTAAGTGCTATATGACTTAATAAGAATGTAACTAATCACCAAATGACCATCCACGTGAATAGCTGGTACGTGGATTTATTCAAAGGTCTAACCATGCACAGGAATCTTCAAAATATACATCTAAACTGCTTGACATATATATGGATGTACCGACGAGGACATTGAAAGAATATACACATTAGCAATCAAGAGTCAAGCAATTTTGGTCTATCTTCGGAAACAGATGGCTAATTCGGACTATCAGCTGGCTACGTCAGATAGGAAACCACATTTAAGGTGAGTAGCATTTTGTGATTTACTCAATTTCAATCAATTATGACTTAGATAATGCATTGCAGTCGTCATAGGTCTCTGCGACGATACCATATCAACGGTTTTTATTAACGTTTGGCGGAAAAAATACTCTTTCTATTATAGTTGTATAGAACGGGGAGATGTTTAATTAATTCCATATTTGCCAAGGAATGGATCAACACAAATACATAGGCAATGTTTTGAAAGAGAAAAAAAAACCGTGCTTATCTAGACTTGATCTGATTTGTTAGAAACTATGCCGTAATACTCCATCTACCCTAACCTACCCTTGAGAGAGGTATGTCATGGTTCAAAAAAAAAATAATAAAAATACCAGTTCGTGGTTACAGATGCGAGGCTTTTACTAGACAAATCTATACTAAAAGGTTTCCTTTTACTTAACAAATCTTCCATAAATAGATCAACTTAAGACTTTATGTAATAAAACTCATGGTAATTTTTGGTTAGTTGAAGATGGCAGAATGTGCCTTGTACGGCAACTTAAAGTGTTAAACAAATATTTATGAATTTCCCAAATATGAACAATGCAACCGTATATATTTATACATATGCTATCACCTTTGCTGGCGTAACATTCTATTTTGTTATGTTTCCTTTCTATAAAAATAAAGTATCACGTAACCTAATGGTGAAATTTCCCTGCTGTAATTGGTTAAATCGATGCGTCTTCAATCTGCTGATCTTTTTATAAAACGTGAACATAAACACCCTCAACATCTTATATAAATATCCATATTGATTTTGACTGAGTCATTTCAAATCTGATAAATTGAATTTTTATGTCATACCTAAAGCCTTTCGTATTATGACTTCACCATGTTAAATACTTGTAAAAAGCAAAATACATGCATGTTTTTATTCAAGCACACGGATAATCTAAGTGTTCAAAGAAAAAAACGATTGATTCAAAAACCCTACTTAAAAAAATATCGGTCAAATAGATAGTTGAACTTACATTGTGATCTGCCAAAAACGACATTGCTTCGCACACGTCCAAAGAAAACGCTGTTAATGAAACTTTACTCCTCTTCTCAACTTGTTTTTCGTCTGATGATCCACGACTTAAAATTTGTGAATCCCGTTTCTTTTGATAGTTTCTCAAAATGTAGTCCCTCAACGTTCCACATTCAACGTATTCTTGATAGACGTAGTAAGGCACTGAAAATTGAACAGATACTCTGTCGTGAAAATTTCTGTCTTTTGTTCTCTTCCGAAACATATTGAATCATCGTTTTGAACAAAGGTTTGCATATTTATTTTAACAACACCTACTGATAGATATCTCTGACATTAAAACCAGCATAGGCGTCCGGGGTAATTATCCATGAATGGCAAGAGCATTTTTTTCCCGAATAATGTCGCCCGAATAATGTCACCTTTTATCATCTTTTGCCCATGTTTTGCCCGAATAGAACCAACTGCTTTTGATCGAATTGGGAATTCGAGTGCCCCCCCCCCCCCCCCGCCCCACCTCGTTCGCCTATTTCATCCAGTTTGTGCACTCACATCATGAAGCACAGCATTTTGCTTGAAAGTCATCTAATTATGAGCGTATGTCAAAAAATGTAGTGTAACTCTATTGCCAGTAATTTCAACATCAGTTTTGAAATTGCACTGATTTTGATTTTACTTTAGCATAGGAAAGGACATACAATTGAAAGTGGACTATGGGTGAGTAGATTTACCAAAAGATACTACATTTGATGCCTAGCCTAAATTATCAATATTCTAGTGTCTTAAAAAACGAACTAGGAAGGCTAAGGATGTGCAAGAATTCATAAAATATTTCAGTCGTGTATTTTTCTGCAATTAAGCCTTGGAACTCTTGCTGGACGAGACAAATGTTTGTTGCCAAAAGTCTAGAACATGGCGTTGCTCTGGTCCATCGAAATTTTCGATCCCATGTATTACGTGTGTTCCAAACTTTTCACACAACATCTTAACAGATTACTTAACCTTTCGTCATTAAACATGCAATGAACAATATTTAGAGTCAAAATTACTAGGTAGACGTTGTCAACATGAGAAGTTATGTTACCGTCTTCAATGGCTATTCCGATTGTGTCAACAATATTTTTGTGTTTTGGTAATGTAAGCAGCTGCTTTGCACCATCGCGAAAGTTGTAGAGATCCTTTAGCTGGGCAAACTCTGTAAGAGCATAGACAATCGTATATACTTTACGTTTTACTGAAGCATTCGATAAATTGACACTTAACAATTGTTATGAGCAGGACTAAATCGGCGTACAAAGTTTCATTATTCACAGTAAACAGACATTGTTAGCATGATTGAAATAAACAAATATAAAATAATTACTCTGAACAAGGTTTACTTAATTCAAGGAACAGATAATTATGGTAATACTTGAAAGAATAAATACCCATGGACAAAATTCCCTCCACCCTCCTACAAATAAATAACACACACTTTTCGGTAATTCAACTACTACTATAACGGCAAAATTGTAGGAAATATTAGTATAACCTTCTAAAAAGTGTCCTAAGAAGCCATTTTGTAAGTGGTTTTTCAGCTCCTATCATGGCCGGTGTCGCAGATGTTTAACATGTTTTCTCCAGTGTGCTAAATAGACTCTACTTTCCATTTTATCCTAAAGGTATTTAAAGCAAGGTTTTTGAAATGAAGACGAATCGTTTGGCTTCATCTTGTTGCAAGCATGTCTTTCGTTTGCTAAATAAGTTTTAAGGGCTCAGTTTCTAACCAATTACCCTTACTCGCGCCGGCCAGGTTTTTTTTTCAGTTGTGTCTCACTCCTTCCTTTATAATGAGCCGAAAAGCAAAACGCTGAAGGTTCCATTTTCAAGTCTTTGATATGAACAGACCAGTAGTTGAACCCCTGACTTTTCTGCTGCAAGTCGAATGCTTTTACCAGGTGATTATTACAAGCATGCTTGACGATTATTACCTGAGACTGACTTAGCGACGAATTTGTCCTCCTCGTTGCTAATGGAAGTCATGACTTTCCAGTATCTGAAAACACCTTCTCCTGGAAGTCTAGATAACAATGTTAAATCTGTTCTCTTAAAGGGGATATCGTGTAACTCTATATTTTCACTTTTCTCATCTTCTAAAGTACAAGAACAGTTGAAAAAGCACATTTATTAGAATCTGAATGCAAATTAACATCTGGTTAGATAAGTATTTATGTAATATTTCTTTTAATTGTAATGTTATATTACTTCATCAATTCAATTGTACATTCCATATCCATCTATATTTGAGATCAAAAACAAAAATTAGATGCAGCGGACCGTATTTACCACATATTTTATTCATGCAATAATTCTGCTAAGTTACTACGACTTACCGTAGGTAAGCATAGCGTAACATTGGGAAAATCCCAGGTAGATTGACTCACCCGCAATGGTTTCGACGGAATCTTCATTGGGTGTTCTTTTGGAAAAACGAACAAAAATATTAACAAGCATTAATTGTGTTATAGACGCTACACGCTAGTATTCATTGTTAATGAAATTAAACAGTAAAAGCAAACTGCAATTATTGTTGGTAGAAGTCATTTTCAAAGAAACGAAAAAACGAAGGCCGTTACTTACGCAGGGAATAATGCCATTACAGATGCTGAAAAGAAATGAAATGAAAATCAAGTAGTAGGACGGCAACTATATTAAATTACTACTATTTTAGAGTTCGTACTCAGCACGCTCAAATTTAAAAGACTACCGGTAGCCAATATAATGCAAACGTGTAACTGTTTACCTCTAACCTTAATTACGGAATATAGTAATACCACTGCAAGAACAGTTGATACGGTTATTGTAACCCACTTTCCATGGTTTGGACCTATAATACAAAGAACAAGAACAGGAAACTGTATGAAGGACATAAAGGCATTTTCACTAACAACATTGCTGAAAGTTTAGGTTAAAATATAAAATATTTTCGACTTTGACTTTCCTTAAACTGTACACATTCTGAGCATGTATGGCAACTTGACCTTTAAATAACTAGGGTATTTTTATCCTGTACAAATAGGCCCCACTACCCAAACATCGTTCGTTAAAAAAAAATTATTTGTTGGGGACATGTGCATGTCACTTGTCCTAAAAGTAGCGTTGGTCAAAGCAGTTGATAGAAACGTTCAAAAAGTCATGTCACGAAAACGAAGAGTACAAATCGAAAATTTTGTTGTTACAGTTTTTCATTTGTAAACACATTTTGTCAGTTTATTCTCAAATGTGATATATTTTTTATGTCCGATGGCCAGCGATTTAGTTAAATGGCGTTTGTTTTGCGGCCCAATTTCTAACCAATTGGTCCGATGGCAAGTAGGAAGGGGTGTTGGCGTTTTACAGTTTCACAGGGAGGACTCTTATCCTCAAACCCTCCGCAAATGCGCAGCTGCGTCTGCCGTATTTGATGTTAAAGCTTGGATGATGGCATTATACGTAAAGTTTTGTACACTGAAATATAAAATATTCTGTTTCATTTTCTTGTAATTAGCAATATATTTTGGCTGATTTTTGCCTTATTTATCGAATATGTATGTTTGAAAGTTTGTTGCAAACAAATATCACGATGTTGAGGGTTAATGTTTCGAGCTTAGAAATTATCACGATAAGTATCTGGTAAAGGTTTTTTTTTAAGTTCTTGTACTATAGAACTTCCTAGTACAAACTGAATTAACTTGTACAAAAGTTATACGTTTCATCTAAAAATATCGTTTGAACTTTGAAACTCCTGATCCCCATCTGTATCCCTTTAGTCCTTTTACTAGTTTCCATGCCTATGAATGTATTGCTTTTTCTTTTAAGAAAGTCTTCAAGAAATTTCCAATCAAACCACGAAATCCATCTTTTATTTGAGATATTTTGGGTTACCAACAAAGCTATATGCATCAACGACGTTTAAACGTTTAGCCTTTATTCATTGGTAAGTTGGACGGTTGTCTGAAGTCGATCGGTCAAACGGTCATCCAGTCAGTTACACAGGATCTAACGGCACACCAACATGAATGTGTTATGTAGTGTCAGCAAAAATCTTGGACAAAACTGCTGGAAAATCTTGAAGTTTTGTATGATACCAGGACGACATTTTGATAATGCGAAAAGAACTCTCTCCCTCGCCAGTATAAGGTTAAATTACGAATAACCCTCACCCTTGACCATAGTTGAGTATGGACTAAAATGAGCCGCTGTTTTTTCACCTCATTTGAACTCAATATTCCGGGTAAAAGAAGGGAACGGTGTTCCAAGAAATTCGTCAATGGTTGTAGATACAGTAAAGGGAAAGCAAAAGACGACTTATGTTAATATCCTGTTTCAAACGGGGTGCAAAGACGTGAAACGTCTTTTATTTAGTTGCATCTTACGGCAGGTGGGAAATACAGTGCACATATTGTAAAACCTCTGCAGCAAAAATTCAGGTCTGAACAATTAGATAACGTAGAGGCGTCTCTGCCAGAAATTGAAAACGATAGATTGTATAAGGTCAGTGAATTGGAGAAATCGTGAGGTTCTTCAACATAAATTGGAATCAGTAATGCTGCCAATTAATGAAAAAAATCCCAACGGATACTTTTGGGACATTTTTAAAAGCGTAGCATAGTAATATACTTCAAGACAAATACTTTTGTGCTTTTTTTCCTGGCTGCATTTTTCGGCAAAATCAACAAGGCAATCACACCAAATCATCTCTCAATAGTATGTTACACCTGCTCTGAAATGTATGGCATTTTTACTAAAGCAGGAACAGAGCACTTCATTTTTACAAGAAGTGAAACGTTTGGTTGCCCTTACATTTGTCAATTTTGTCGTGCATCGATATTTTTTGTTGCGCAGAGAAAGTAAAGTTGCTTACACACTACTTCTTATAACCAGCCAATCAATGCATGCTTCTAAAGGGCAAGAGCAGTCACCCCCATTTTTAAGTAGTTTAGTAGACTGTGCTGTTTCTTGATTGGCTGTTGAGAGTCATGTGACAACAATTTGTCTCTTCAATTGTAAAATTTACTAACAATAAGTGCTTAAATACTCAATTACCAACGGCACTCTGTCGGAATTGCGCTGACGAGCTTTGTACGTCAGAATTTGCTGTCGGGGAGTTTTCTCTGCCTTTTCGATGGCATTTTCAATTGAGCTCCGGAGGTACTGTCGGTTGCGGAGGTGGCCATGCAGTTCCTTCGTGCGAGTTTCAAAGTTTGTTTCAGAGGAACAGAATGCGTTTAAGGCGGAGTGCTTGGCTGTACGGAATGTTTTTGGTGCAGGGCGGAGGATGACAACTGCTGGGTAGGAGGTAGTTGTACTTGTCCGTGGGGTTTGTTGAACAAGTCTGTTTTGAGAGAGCCACTTTCAACAGAGACAGTTGTGTCCAGGAAGTGGACACTAGATGTAGAATAGGCGCATTTGATGATGGTGCATTTGATGATGGGATGAAAAGAATTGATGTTCCCAATGAAAGTTTTCAGATGATCTTCACCGTGGGGCCAGATCATGAAGATATCGTCTATGAAACGTAACCAAATTTGTGGTTTCAAGTTTTGTCGAGACAGGAATTTTTGCTCGAAATTGCCCATAAACAAGTTGGCAAACAAGGGAGCCATCTTGGTTCCCATGGCGGTACCACGAATTCGGAGATAATGGTGATCGCCAAAACGAGATTGCTGTCGGTAAGAATCAGTTGCATGAGTTCGCCTATGTCTTTCTTGATGGGAATGTTGCCCCGAATGGGAGTGAAGGCATTTGTAGAAGCGGAGATGCCCTCTACATGTGGTATATTTGTGTATAAAGAGGACACGTCAAGAGGCCAGAATTGTGTCCTGTGGGAGATTTTTCATCTTCCCAATTTTGCGGATAAAGTGCGGGGTATCCTGAACGTAAGAAGGGAGGGACGGAACCAGGAGTTGAATGAGCAGGTCCACGAATTTCGAAATTTTTTCCGGTGTAGTACCATTGCCGGAAATATATATATATATATATATATATATATATATATATATATATATATATATATATATATATATATATATATATATATATATATATATATATATATATATATATATATATATATATATATATATATATATATATATATATATATATATATATATATGATGAAAAAGCTAGAACCCAAGGTCCTGTCAGCCCTAGATATTGGTGGCGCTACAGAGGTGACATTGTCGATATTTGGACGCATGGTTTAACCAAACTCCATGAATTTACTGATTTCCTTAATTCCCTGTACCCTACCATTAAGTTTGAACTTGTATATTCTAGCAGTAAGCTTAATGTTTTAGATGTTCCTATCCATTTGTTAGAAGGTTACTTAACTACAGATGTCTATGCTAAACCTACCGATAGTCATCTTTACCTTCCATTTAGTAGCTCTCACCCAATCCACACAAAAAATGCAATACCTTACCGTGTTGGATTATGTTTGCGGAGAATTCGTTCTATGAACGAAACCCTTACCGAGAGATGTAAAGAGTATAAACATTACCTCTTATGTCAAAATTATAACCCTAAACTTATCGACAAACAATTTCGTCGTGCTACTAATCTAACTCAAGACGATCTACTCAAAACCACACCCAAAACCACCAGAAAGGTATATCCCCTCGTGCTCGATTTTAACCCCATCCTCCCTAATATTTCCAAAATACTTCGGAGACACAGAAAGTTGCTTTCTACCCATCCCACCCTTAGAGAAATTTTCCCAGATGATTCCATTCTACCAGCGTACAGAAGAACTAAAAACTTAAGAGAGCTAGTGGCGCCCTCCAAATTCAAGACTGGTGGTTCTTCGACTAATCTTCCCTCCCCTGGCTTTTTCACTTGCAAAAAGAAGTGTGACCTTTGTCAAAACTATTCTTCAAGTTCTCGCACTTTTTTCTGCACCGCCACCGGGCGTACTTATTCAATTAAGCAGCACATCTCTTGTATTACTAAGAATGTTATTTATTTGTTGACTTGTACGAGATGTAATGTTCAATATGTTGGTTCTACCTCTACCCAATTTAAGGTAAGATTCCGTAACCATAAATCTCACATGCTAACTAATAAGCAAACTTGCGTTGTAGCTACCCATTACAACCAAAGTCCCCATCAACTGACCGATTTTGCCTTCCTTCCCATTGAAAGTATCACTGATACCATGGAAACCAACAAAAAACTCCTCATCCGTGAAATCTACTGGACTGCTCAATTACGCACAATATACCCTTACGGCCTTAACAAAAGAAAAGAGCTTGCTTCCAAAAAGCGTATAAATTTTGCCCCTTAGACGGTTAGGTATGGTACAAGTAGTTTTATGTGTTTATTGTCGTAGCTGTTAGATTCAACTGAGGAAGGTCGAAGACCGAAACGTTTTGAAATATTATCAAGCGGAGCTGCAAAAGTTGTGTTTCTTGCTATTTGTGTTTTTTGTTTATCCTTTCTATATATATATATATATATATATATATATATATATATATATATATATATATATATATTTATTCTTTATTCTCAGCACCCCAACTTAAAGTTCACTTTTGATTTTTCTTCTTCTACTGTTCACTTCTTGGATGTTACTATTGTTAAAAATGAAGCGGGTTTAATCAGCACTGACCTTTATATTAAGCCGACCGACACCCATCAATTTCTTTTGTCTAACAGTTGTCATCCTGGTCATATTAAGCGTAGTATCGCGTATAGTCAAACTATGAGGATCCTTAGAATTTGTTCTAACCCTCAAACTGCAGTTCGTCGTTGCAATGATCTTGCCACATACCTTGTAAAACGCGGCTATAATCGACGTAAAGTTATGCAGCAGATTAAAAGGGCCCGTTCCAATTTTACCAGCCCCACCCATCCCCCAGCTAGTACTGAAGAGGATTACAAGAAGGTTTACTTTACTGTTGACTACCATCCGGGGTTACCTGATATTAGCGGCATTTTACATAAAAATATGTCTCTTCTCCATTGTTCTTCACTAATGAAGCGTGTTATTCCTCACCCCCCTGTTGTTAGCTTCCGTCAACCCCCAATCTCAAAAAATTATTAGTCCGGGCTAAACTTAAAACTCCTCCCAGTCGGGGGCCCCCCTGCGCACCTTGTAATAAGAACAAGACCAAACCCTGTCAGTTGTGCGGTCTGCTTATTTGTAATAATTTTATTGTCAGTACTTCTTCTGGTAGAAAGTTCAAGTGCAGAAATTTTAATACTTCTTGTGATGCTAAATTGGTTATTTATTGTATCTTTTGTCCGACTTGTAATTATCAGTATGTGGGTCAAACTAATAACTTTAGAATCCGTATGAATGCTCATAAGTCAGATCTTTCAAAATGTGTTAAGGGTGGTTCTGATTTTAAACATTGCACAGAGCTTTACAAGCATCTCAAGGCACATTCACCTACCAAGTTCTATTTTCAGATTTTAGATGTAGTGCATTCTTCTCGCAATTCGGATAGGGATAATCTTTTGGATAAAAAGGAGAGGGAGTGGATTTGGAATTTGGATTCTGTCTACCCAAAGGGTCTCAACATAAATGACGGTTTTAACTGTCAAGCCAAAAAACGACGTGCTCGTAGACTGTAGCCGCCTTTTTATCCCCTTTTATGTCTCCTGCTTCTACTTAGCTTTTATCTCCTTTGTTAGGGTCCTAGTTTTTACATTTTATCTTTTGTGTTGGGTTGGGTCTGTTTTTAAATTTCTAGTAAGTGCTTTTTGCCTTTCATCCGTTTTATAGTGTCTGTTTTTCGTTTTGCCTTTTAGTTGTCTAAACACGTTTCTGAGGAAGGGCCGGTGGTCCTGAAAGCTAAATATATGTTCTTGTTTTACCAGTTTTTACTATTTGTTTTATGTTTTTACTGGTGTGGTGCTTTTCCATTTGGTTTATATATATATATATATATATATATATATATATATATATATATATATATATATGTATATATATATATGTATATATATATATATATATATGTATATATATATATATATATATATATATATATATATATATATATATATATATATATATATATATATACATATATATATATACATATATATATATAAATATATATATATATATATATATATATATATATATATATATATATATATATATATATATATATATATATATATATATATATATATATATATATATATATATATATATATACATATAAATCAAGAATGGATGCGGGTTGCTACTAGTGGTTTCCCCTGTACGGTTCTTCAGGCAACTACCGCGTAAATTTACTACTTACTTAGGTAAGTATTTTTTCTTCTTACTACGGTTGGGTGGCTTTTTAGTTGAATGCCTGCAAGTCGAGACGATTTCAGTTCTTTTGTTAAGGTGATTTTGTGGGCATTGTTAATGATGGCGAGCTTCTCCTCAGTGCACAAATTACATTTGCCAGACGAATTTACCAGCTTATTACTTTTTTTGACAATGGACCAAGAGATGTTGTATTCTTCTTTGTTGTTCTTAATGCCCCAGATGAACTTTGAGAGTTCAGTTTCGTTAGAAAGCCCAGGTTCACAAAGGCAATGACATCTTCACTTATACTGGCATGACCGGTGGGAGCTTTTAATCCCGCTATTACAATCATACCAAATCTTTCAACCATATCTCCCATTCTAACGAAACTGAACTGGCGTGCAGTATCCTGCGGTATGCAACGGTTCGCCGTTCCTTAACCTTTAAGTCAATCGCAAATGACACCATGCATGGTATCGTTTTGGGTATTTAATAGTTACAACAGGGAGCTGGTTACAGAAACTTAGCAATATACTTCCTGAAAATATGTATCCATATCGCGGTGTTTCTGACCGCTAGTACATTTTTCCCTCCTATTTATTTCAATTCATATACATCAGCGTCAGCAGTTTCGAAATGTAACTTGGTAAATGTACAATTGATGTTTCCATGAGTAATTTACAGATATATACAAGTTACTTAGCAGAGATAAAGTTGTAAGAACGCATAACAATAGTTGCATTGGTCAATAACATAATAGTTACGACCGGGCATCAATGAAATCGCAGAAAGTGTCATACAGATCGTGATAGTTAATTTGCCTTGTGGAACGTACTGGTCTTCTAGTAGAGATACATTTTTCTACATTTATTGCAAACTTAAACTTGAACATAAATTCTTGAATGGAAAGTTGTGAATTCTTGCATCTATTTTGGTAAATGTAGTTTTTTATATGTAAAATAAGAAAATTGAAGGGATGTTTTTTCCCTTGACTTAAACCGAAAAAATGTTTTTTGGAAAAGAAAAACTGCTTTTTCAAAAACATATTCTCCACATTTAAAATAAAATTTGATACCATGCTACAATCTCAAAATAAATGTTCTAGTGTTTCAGTTTCAGTGTGACAGAAGACCCCATCGCGAAAAACAACTTATTAGTACCAATAATTCTGTGGCTAAACCTAAACTGTAAATAATGTGATTTTGTTTCATTTGTATTCAAGTGTAGCATATCAAAGATATTCTGCCAATCTAATACCGTAAAATGGGCAAAATCCTTGCTCCATTTATTTAAGGCAGTTGGGGGTCGATAATCCTTTTAATAAGATGGTTGTACGTAAACTGAGATGTAGAAGGTGCGTTCATAAACTTATTAAACCAACAGCTGTCATTTTTAAGAGTATCCCTCTCCCCACCCTCTGGTCTCCAGCTACGTGGAATTGAATTAATGATACCAATATATGACAAAAAGGGGAAATTAACAATGTGGTAACGGTTCATAAATTCACGATAAGTCAATGATATACCACTCTCGTCAAAAATATCTTTTATATATAATACATTTTTTTGAAATAAATCATGATTTATGAAGGTTTGGTTATCTATACGTATAAAAGAATTATTCCATATAATTTGATTATCGAAATTCTCCGTCGGACAACGATACGACAATTCACACCATGACTTAATAACTTCTTGAATAAATAAGTTCTTATTATTTGGGGTATCTTCATATCTACAATTGCAACGAAAGAAAAAAGTCTTTCCAAGAGATCTCAAAGAAATATGAAAGAAAACTTTCCAAGGAGAATCATCCGTACTTCAATATCGACCGCTAATACATTATAGTTTAATGATTCCGTTGAGATTACCCTGTGTGTTTTTTTACATCTTACTTGAACACTTAGTTTGAAAAGTTGGCAGGCCGGGCTCTTACGTTGCATGAAGAAGGTTCGGGCGGGGTTAAATTACTTTAAGAACTGAGCTATGGTAGCCTATACCACTGAGGAAAACAAAATCCCTTTCAGAGGGCTCGAAATTTTACTCAAAAGCGAAGGTTTGGTGACACTATTTGGTGGGTGATAGTGATTATTTACTTCATTTTAATAAAAAAAAAAAAAAAGAAACACTGTCTAAAGCAATTCCCAAGGTTGCGAGATAAATTGAAGATTGACTTACCTATTGTCTCCACTTCAACGTAATGTGACTGTTCCCTGCAATTAAAGCATGAGCCTGTACAATTGATTATCGATTTTCCTTTTCGAAATTTGATAATTATCGCCTCCTCTTTGTAAAAACTAGTATTGTTGGTTCCTTCCACATTAATTTCTGATACATTGTAATAAGTCTCGTAATTTCCTGTAACATCCCAGTTTAGAATAACACGTTGAGCGGCTGCACCATTTGAGCGACAAGTTATTTTCAAACTGTCATCTTCTTTATTTAGATGTTTCGTTCCGTTTACAACACTGGTTCCATTAATTGATAGAGTTAAAGTCGGGGAATCTGAGAGAAATTCAAACAAATAGCAAAACTGTTCAAAGCTCTGTTAAAATTCCCATGTTAGTATCAGCAAACGCTAAGAATGGATTTACGTTGACTCTATGTGTTATGAAGCCAATGGTCCATCAGGTACATTTTATATGAGAGGAGTTTTAAGAAGTCCTTGATAATACATCGTTGTTGGGTATAAAACTTACAACTGATATCTTTATAGTACATACTTTATAATGTATACTTACAACTGGTATATGCTTACAACTGTATATGTTACTTCATAATATATACGACGGACTGCATGGTCAAGTTCAAGTGGTTAGAGCATTAGACTTGCAGTCGGTAGTACCGAAGACTTTAAAAACTGATGGTATTCCCATCGTATGCTTGGTAATCAGCTCAGGCAATGGGGTAGGGAAAAGAAGCTAGAGAGCTACTGGAAAGTAGGTCGTGGCCGGCTCGACTTGAACCAATTGGTTGGAAACTCTGAGGTAAAACTAAATTTAACATAACCCATAATATATACGAGCGTTTTAATACAGTTATTCTAACTAGCTTAAGTATTTAAGAAGTTTCACATTAGAGTCGAAGGGTGCAAAATATTTGTGATAATACTTTATAGACAAATTCAGACTGGAATTGCTTATCAGGAACTATACAGCTAGGCAAATAAATTTTTAAAATGCAGACAATTCAAAGCAAAGAAACTGTTTAAAAGATTATTGTTTCTTTTTTCATTTTTAAGGAAATACATTTACATTTCATTCATCTCCTGTTGTTTACAGCCACTGAACTAATGTACGTACCGTATTTGTAAACTGTCGCAGTAGCATTTATGTCATGGTAACCGTAACTTCCCTGGCCGTAACAAATAATTTCCGTTGGTATCTGTCTGAACCTGAATTCCCCATAAAATGATGTATTGTTAACCCGGATGCCTTTGAATATGTCTTCCCTGTTTGACAAGCCTGAAGCAGGAAGCATCTCGCCATTAATAAACAAAGATACCTCAGCATACGGTCTTGCCCCCTTTGCTTTACAAACAACAGAAACCTTCTCATCGATGTTGGAATAGAAATTTTTGGTAGCTGGAGCTTTCTGCCCATTCACTTCCAACGAAACGGTCGGGGTTACTGTGTTGGGTGAAATATAACTTAAGCGCAACATTTAAAGAAATCACCTTTTCCTCAGTGTATGCGTGACTTGCAACAAACTCTACCTGCATTAAGTCGACCGGAACATGATCAATCTGACGCAGTTACAATGTAAACCTTGTTCTTTGTAAAAGCTAAAGTATAGCCAATAATAAACATTGAATTTCGCTCAAGATCAATTGAATAACATATGAAGAGAGGATATCAGAATATATTTTTCTTTTGTTGTACTGCGTTATGAGATAGAAAAATACTAGTTTGCTTGTGGGTGGTGGTAATAGTGCACAGATTTGGTGAAATTAAAAAAAAAGTAATTTAACATGGACAGTTGGGTAATCTTTTGCAAACGTTTACCTTTGTCGTGTAAGGACTAACGCAAAGAATGTTGAAAAAAGATGCACGTTTAGTGATTTTGTTCCCATGTATAATGAAAATCAAACTTTCTTGTTAAGGATATAACTCGTTAAATAATTTATATTAAATCAGTTTCACACAATAACCTCATTACGACTAGGTAAACATTGAAACTATGATATTAATAAATGACATTTACAATTTAGCTTAGTTACTTTAAGAAAAATAGGTAAGAAACTTTCAGTGTGAGTAACGTACACTTACCGTAAGTCAGAAAAAATACTTTCGACTCGTATTTTTTCGATCTGTTCAGAGAAGTTGCGGTGCACGTAAGTTGCCCGCATTCCTCCTTCAGTTGGATCCAAAGTGATGCAACAGAATCCTGCAATTTGCTGTTATGGGGTGTCTCGGTTGTGTTAAATGCAACGGAAGAAGCTGGAATCACTTCTCCGTTCTTCTTCCACGTCAACTCCACTGCGGGTTTTGCTCCGTGGGCATAACAATTGACTGTGTGATTCGTGTTTGCTTCAAAATACTGAGTATCTGTCGAAATATTTTGGTGGTCAATGTTGATGAACACCACTGGAGGAACTGCTCAGGAATAAAAACAATAGTCAAATGTACTTGTCATACGAAAATCCTGTTTCATTTATTTTAAGAAATGTTTCGTTTTTAATCTAAGAAGAGTCTACTTAGTGATAATGGTTGCATCTTTCAACGAATTTTTACGTTTACCTGCCATGTACACAATTGTTTATGTTAAGACAACCATTGTTTTACTTTTTTGTTTATAAGGACTTCTTTTGAATTAATTAAAGGAAAAATGGAACGTTTACTGGTTTTAATTATGCAATTTCTTTTAACATGAGCGGTTCATTCCACAGAACACATAGTCTCACAGCCCAAGTATCTAGTCATAAATCTATTTCAAAAAGTGCACGGTTATTGTAACCATTTGGATAGTACTTTTACCTGGCTTCTTTAAAAAAAATCATCAAGAATGGTGTTAATTTATCATAAAACCTGAATTTAATGATAAATTATTGCTAAATGCATTTTTGCAGAAAACCCTGCATCAAAATATACTCAGTACTAGCAACTTTGAGAAGTCCGTGAAGTAAACCGGTAATGCAGGACAAATGCAGACTTTCCGAACACATAACCAACTCTGACAACCGTCGGTTCTGTGTAATTATCTTGGCATAAAGTAACTATACAAACCTTCCACGGTGAGATAATATTCTTCTGTTAGGCTAAAGTTACACTTGCATTGGTATGCTCCTTCGTTTTCTACTGTGACAGCGTTAATAACGAAAGACTTATTATTGACGAAAAAAGTTATATTCCCTGGAAAATTACTTTCGTATAGAATATTTTCGTGTACTAAACTACGCGTGGTTTCATGATACAAAGATACAGCGTGGTCGCATTTACAATCAAGTACTACAGTAGTACCGGCTGACACTATCATATCCGTACTGTTCACGCTCGTAGAAAATTTAATATAATCGATGCACAGGAGATGAATCACAATTATCCCAACCAAATCCATACAGACTTTTGCCATTTTAGTAATCCAAAGTAAAATGTTTAGGATTCAATGTTGTTTTATGTCAGTCGATGTAAAAGGGGACCGCATACAATTGACTGAGTTGTGTCAATTAGCGATAACCGGCGATCTTGCTATTTCTAATTTGTTGTAACTAATAAGCAGTTTGTTCCACTTATGCTCATGTAGATTGTTTTTCAACACCGCAGAAATACCAGGAAACTCAAATGAGAGTCTGCTTTAAAATAAAGGTACAACGATCTTGCAGAGCAGATAACAAGGTCGTAGCGACGTCGTGGATGTGCTCACAGTGAAAGGAAATATACGTGAGCCCAATTGCGCGCTTGCTTTCCCGCACCATTGTGAATTGCGGCCTTGCAGTAACATGCCACTTTTGATTAAAACCATGTCGTTGTGAAAGATTCAAAAGATTGCAATGAGATAAAAATCGATTGATATAGCTGTGAACCGAATTGAAATACTGATCGCCGTTTCTTTTTTGCAAGCAGTATCGCTTTCAATATATACTGTGTTAACTTCCAGCTTTCCAACTTGTATAATACATAAGGAAGCGGTTTGGAGACATAGACTTAAACAATGTTTTACTTCCATTTATTGTTAGCAGCTGTGTTCAGAAGTCAAGTGACCAACTACAGAGACAGAGAGAGAGAGGGGGGGGGGGGGGGAGAGAGAGAGCAGGGGGGAGAAGAGGGACACAACACTCTATAAACAATGGCAATTTAAACGCTTCTTTGCCTCGACTTTGAAAACACGTTTAAATTCTAAACCTTTTAAATTTAGCTATAAAGCACTAAATATGTAGCAAATGAACGTGTTCAAAAGCGAAAAGTAACGTTTATAGGAATTTGACTTGTGTGTGAAGCATGTACAAATTGGGGTAAAAAATATGTTTAGAATAACGTTTAATTCCTAAACACCTTTTCAAAGTGATACTTAACAGCCTGCATTCTAAAAACGTGTTTTGCAATGCAACGCTAATTTTGCAAACATTTTGTAAATATTTTTAATATTGTAAACATGTTTACCAATTATATACTGAGTGTTTAGCAATGGAAAATGTTTTGAAACGTAATGTTTAGGAATAAAATCCCCTTGTTTACCATAAACACATGTTTACAAATTGTGGCAAAAAGTGTTTAGAAAAGCGTTTAATTCCTAAACATCTTTTTAGCGTGAAGCTAAATGTAATATACTCTGCAATTAAGGTTGCTTAAAAGCGATATTTTTTATATCTAGGCTACGTCATGACTAAGCGTGTTTCTAAAATGGGATAAAACATGTTAAGAAAAAACATTTAATTCCTAAACACCCTTTTGGAATAACATTTGACAGCTTAACTGTGGTGACATTTGAAACGACGAAATTGCAGATTTTCACGACACTTAGGACAGCAAAAAAGGTCAAACCTTTCCTCTGTAGTTCACTAGCTACATACTGTATTACATGATGGCAAGATGTGCTGGCCAAAAAATCCAAGTGGCATTAGGATGTATTCCTAATCCGTGCAATAATGCTGAAAGATTAATGTTCCAGTCGCTATTAAAATCTTTCATTAAAGTGCAGTATAATAAAACCAATGGAAAAAGTTTAAAACAATTAATGACAAAATCGGTTACGAAAAAGTGTTTGGAGAAGGGTGGTTAGTAGTAGCCATTCCTACTCTAAAGTTATAAAGCGTCACACTTATAAACAGGAGAAACACTCTCAATTTCATGTTACTCCCTTTACTAATTTTCGATCTGACCTTGATCATCTTCAGACATAGACTGCAATATGAATACAGCATACACACAGTTATTATACTACACAGTACAGAAGAAGAGAAAAGAAAGCTAGTATACAATAGCCTGGTCAAGGATGACTAAACAGGCAGACAGTCAGTGAGAGCAAGCAGTATGGAAAATGGACCACTGAAGATACTACGGTTGAGTAGTTCTGTTCTTAAGAAGTCTACCAGTGGCCCACTCTTCCTTTCGATCTAGCCTAGGGGCGAATTTATTCATACCACTGGTAGACTTCTAAAGAATAGGACTACTCAGCCGTAGTATCTTCCAGTGGTCCATTCTCCATACTGCTTGCTCTCACTGACTGTCTGCCTGTTTAGTCAACCTTGACCAGGCTTTTGTAAGCCAGCTTTCTTTTCTCTTCTTCTGTACTGTGTAGTATTATAACCTTGTGTATACGGTATTCATATTGTAGTCTATGTCTGAAGATGATCGAGGTCAGATCGAAAATTAATAAAGAGAGTAACATGAAATTGAGAGTGTTTATCCTGTTCATTAGTGTGACGCTATACAACTTAAGTCGGAATGGCTACTACTAACCACCCTTCTTCCATCTCGACAATGACTCTATCGGAGGTCAACCGAATTCTTTGGAATTCCAACCTTAATTTCGAGAAATTGTTTAGTGCCGATGTTTGATCGAGTTCTCATGTGAAGTTGGGTGATCTCGAGCCTCTTCAAATCAAAGGGTTTTCTCTTTGATAACAACACCGGGCCGACAGCCTGTGATTTTAACCAGGTGTTAACGGAGAAACCATTGGAGAATTATTAGAAACTATCTGTTTTGTGGCGGCTAAAGTATTTTTTCTTTACAAAATGCTGACCGCCGACACACATAAAACACACCCCGTCTTTAAATTTTCTACGGCATATGTAACAGGTAACTAGCTGAAGTTCAGGTTGTGTTCACATTTTGCGTGCACTGGGACTACCGCAAAGACAACAAAGTAAAAAGGAAAGAAAGAAGGAAATTTTCATCGTGAAAAACATATGGCATTGAAGAAAACTTACAAAATGAAAATATATGAATGGAAAATAAAAAAAAAAAAAAAAAAAAAACATGACATCAGAAAAACCAAACTTATACTTTTGTTGTAATGCTGCAGACACATCCGTCTGATTTCTCCAGCCTAGACTTGAGTTAAATGAACTACTTCTCCGTAATTCAGGTTCGGAGGGACTTCGTAACCGTTAAATAAACTTTTGACTTTTTCTTTCAATGATTGGTATGGGCAGTGAAGCAGTGTAACTTCGCCGGCCAAGTAAAGCAGCCGACGGGTAAATCATCCCGTAGTGATGCCTAAGTGATACGTCCGACCAGATAGATCGGATAGATCACCCAGATAATTTATGATCTACACGGCAGACATACATTTCTAAGAAAGGTGAGACATTCTACAGGAAAAAGGAGAAAACCAATACTCACCGCGACGAAAAGTGAAAGAAGTAAAGCGAAGAGAATGAATGTATCGTAGAGAGTAAAAATGAGGTCGCTATGACAATATGAGATTCGAGGTTCATACAGCCAGACTGTTGAATGGAATACATAGTACTAGGTTACCACAACGTACAGGATGTAAGGACCAGATGCATGAAACACTGCACTGACTCGAACTGTGTTTACGCAAATTAAGCTAGGTTGTAACGTTGGCTCTCTGTGTGGCACACACAATAGCTTATAATAAATTAGCCCGACGTTAGGCAGTTCATAAGCATGGCATTGCTCCATGCATGGATGTACTTCCATGGTCTGATGGTACAAGAATGACTAAGTTATAACATTGCGTCGTACATGTTTTCCTCCCCTGTGGGTTGGGGGTTGTAGGATATGCCATGGGCATTTTCCGTCTGAAGTAAGAGGCGACTGAAGAGAACTAAATTTGCACTTGACCATAACCCAGGAGAAAGTTCACATAAATCCCATTGGAAAAAATAAATGGGATCCCATAAATTTAATGGGATCGCATAAAAAAATTAATGGGATCCCATTAAAACAGGTTAAAATTCAAAGCTAAGGTCTGAAATTTGGACACTTTGTATGGAATATTATACAATTTAATGGGATGCCATAAAATGAATGGGAAATCAAAAAATCAATAGGACATAAAAAATTCTTATGGGATTTCATAAAAATCCATAGCTAAGGTCTGGAATTTGGACACTTTGTATGGGATCCAATACAACTTAATGGGATCCCATTAATATTCTGTTGGTGTTTAATGGGATCCCATTTATTTTTTCCAATGGGATTTATGGGAGTTTTCTCCTGGGAAAGGGAAATTAACTTAAATTCGTGAACTTTATACCGAGTTGACTGACACTATATAAGAACACATTCGTGTTGGTGTGTCGTTAAATTAACGAACTAAACTACAGGTACATGTTTTCAGCTGAAGTACAGTAAGTTCACTCTTCGGGTAATGGGAATAAAGAAAAGCACCGTCGCTAACCCTGAACCGCAACAAGACTATATGTAACTTAGTAGACTTGTCTAATATTGGCCTAGCCTAGGTCTGTTTTTTCTTTTCAAAGGAATGACCAACTTTTTCAATGGCCCCTTCTCCTTGGCCAAGGGAGGCCGTTTAAATGAGACAAATCGAGAATATACATCCAAACTAATGTAACGGTATGGGGGAAAACCCACTTTTCACCTATTCGGCTCTTACTGCAACTGTTAGGAGAGGGCCCAATACCAGGGTATCCGCGCATGTGTCATCTATCAAAATGAATGGATGCGATTGAATATGAGGTGTCCAAGGTTCCGGGGGCTCCCATTCGAAATGTTATCGCAGCGCTGAAAAGTTCCTATTACTTTCTTATAATGGAGGGTAATGGGGTTAAGGGGGTGGTGAAAAACGGTTTCCAAATATGCAACTTAAGGCTTTAGATTATGTTTTGGGGGTTGCTGGGCACGATGAGTCCACAAATGATCACGTGGAATTAATACGATGCACGTTCGTCACGTGACAACCCCTTTAAACCCCTTAACCCCAGTTAAAACCTTCGTGTAGTGATCTGACGAAGTCGTTAGTGAAATCATAGTTATTGCACTGTCCCTGGTTGGGAAACTCAGCGTGTAAAGGCAGCAAGTTGGAATCCGCATATTTAGTGGTCACGTGACTGCGAGAGTGCAAATCACGCTGGCACAGCAATGGTCGGAACTGAATTATACAATATACACTACAGTTCTCATTGTGTCGAAGGCAGTCAAAAGGACTTTTAAAACAAGACGTTTGTGACCCACCCGTGGGGGGGGGGGGGTGAAATTAGCACATGATGCCAGTACTAGTGTCGCAATTAAAAGAAATAAAGCAGCCCAGCTCATTGAAAAACGACAGACATAGTGCACGTCGTAAGGCGCGAGGTTCCCGTACAAACGGTACAGCTAATATACAGTTATAGAGTGTAGTCTCGCCATTACTACGTAACGTAATGTGACGGAAGGAACACTAAATATGTTGATATTTTGGGGTTTTTTTTTTTTTCTTCTCTGGCTTGCTTTACTATGTGTGTAATTCCAAGCGATCTGTTGTTTTCGTAGCCAATGATTAAAATCAGATCTTTCTATAGCCCTGGTTGTTTACAATTATTTCGTGAAGTTGTTTTTTGTCAAGCGCGGTACCTGTCTAGACAGTCCAGGTTCTGTACAGAAACGCAATAGATCATAAACCAATCAATGGACAGCATCCTCAGCTTACCGCGTAAACAGAGTCACGTGTTTCCAGTAAACAGGTCCCTCGCCACGCCCGTTCTCACGTAGACGAGGACTTGTGAATAGACGCTCTAAGAGAAAGGTTTTAAGTTACGGTGTGATCCAACGACACGAAGGCCCGCGCTTCCCGGTAGAACAGACCGGTGTGAGTATGTTATTATTAGCTGTAGTTATTCTTAGCCAGCGTTAATGAGATTAATTAGCTAACGTAGTCAGTCTCGGGGAGTTTGAATTCAAGAAGGCTTAGGCTGGTACGTTAAGGCCTACGCCGGGACTTGATCTGACTAGGGTAAGGAGTTGCTACCCAGTCTGGGAACTCAGGGAGAATGGGTGGTATAAAGGTTAAGAAGGGACGAAGTCTGGTTTGGGAAGTGGTATTCTGTTAATTTGCGGTGAAGAGGGGTAGAGAGGCCAGTCTCTAGAGACCGATAACTTTAACTCTCTTAATGCCTTGCCCGACCGTGTAAGGAAGGCAGACTCACAGGTGCAGAGGGAATGACCCACCAAATAATCGGTAAGAATGTCTAGTCGCTGCTAAAAGGGGGCTTAAATCAATATCTTCCTTTGAGAGTAGCTGTCTGCTTCAGTTTATTTTATCGTTCCGTAATACCGGTGTTCCGCACGAGACGCACGGCTCGTGTGGAAGAGATAAAAGTAATTCAGCAAGGTACGCACCGAAGTTTAGCACGAGACGCACTGTTGTGTAAGAGAGACAATAGTTATTTCGCCAGCTAAGCACCGAAGTTTCTCACGAGACGCACGGCTCGTGTGTGGGAGAAAGCAGTTATTTAGCCAGCTACGCACCGAGGTTTCGCACGAGACGCACGGCTAGTGTGTGGGAGACAACAGTAATTTAGCCAGCTACGCACCGGAGTTTAGCAAGAGGCGCACGGCTCGTGTGAGGAAGACAACAGTAATTTAGCCAGTGACGCACCGAAGTTTCGCACGAGACACGCGGCTCGTGTGAGAGAGACAACAGTAATTTAGCCAGTGACGCACCGGAGTTTAGCAAGAGGCGCACGGCTCGTGTGAGGGAGACAACAGTTATTTAGCCAGCTACGCACCGAAGTTTAGCACGAGACACGCGGCTCGTGTGAGAGAGACAACAGTAATTTAGCCAGTGACGCACCGAAGATTCGCACGAGACGCACGGCTCGTGTGTGGGTGATAGCAGTAATTTAGCCAGCTACGCACCAGAGTTTAGCACGACACGCACGGCTCGTGAGAGGCAGACAACGGTAAGTCAGCCAGCTACGCACAGAAGTTTCGCACGAGACGCACGGCTCGTGTGTGGGAGACAACACCGAAGTTTCGCACAAGACGCACGGCTCGTGTGAGGGAGACAACAGTAATTTAGCCAGTTACGCACCGAAGTTTAGCACGAGACACGCGGCTCGTGTGAGAGAGACAACAGTAATTTAGCCAGTGACGCACCGAAGATTCGCACGAGACGCACGGCTCGTGTGTGGGTGATAGCAGTAATTTAGCCAGCTACGCACCAGAGTTTAGCACGACACGCACGGCTCGTGAGAGGCAGACAACGGTAAGTCAGCCAGCTACGCACAGAAGTTTCGCACGAGACGCACGGCTCGTGTGTGGGAGACAACACCGAAGTTTCGCACAAGACGCACGGCTCGTGTGAGGGAGACAACAGTAATTTAGCCAGTTACGCACCGAAGTTTAGCACGAGACGCACGGCTCGTGTGTGGGAGATTACAGTGATTTAGCCAGCCACCTACCGGAGTTTCGCACGAGACGCACGGCTCGTGTGTTGGTGACAGCAGTAGTTTAGCCAGTGACTCACCGGAGCTCCGCACGAGACGCCTCACCCGAGTGATGACGCATGACGCTCGAAGGCTACCGTTTTTATTATGTATTTTGTTTCATCGATTTAATCTGTTGTAATTAAACTTTCTGAAATAATAATTTACCGTTGTGGAAAGACATCTTAAAACTTGCGTTTGTCAGTTATTGTTTTTCACGTTTCGAGTTTAAATGTAACTGCTGTACCTTTTGACCAGTTGTTCGTTCTCATTAAACAAAAGATCCCTAAACGGACCCCGGGGCGCCGTTACAACTGGTGGCAGCGGTGGGATCTTTTGACGAATAAAATGGATAGTGTTACTGGATCACAAGAATCAGAGTTCAATAGATTTCTTGAAGAGGTGCAAAACCGTTCTGACTCTGAATGGCTACTGGTGGACGAGGCTTCCGACCGGGAGTCGACATCATCTGTGTCACGGACCGAGGTATTTGAAAGAAGTTATGTTCCCCCAAGGAGGAGCCCCACGGAAAGCCACGAGGAATCGGGCATGTCAATAAGAGAAGGGAGGCGACCCACACCTAGGCATAATATAAACATATTTGTAGGAAGAGGGCGTGCTGGCAACCCATTTGTACCAGCTAGAGAAACTAGTTGGACCATGACTATTGAGTGGGGGGGGGGGGGACATGACACACAACCCATGGGCCTCACCGACACCATGTTTAACCCATCCCCATCTGTAGGCAGAAATGCAAGGGATATTAATCCGCAAGAAGTGTGGCCCTCGCAAACAAGACCGGCTGGTACCTCCGAATACGCCCCCAGGTATGTAAACCAATCGAAACAAGATTTTAATGGACTATCAGGGATAAGACCTGGTATATATGATGGCACAACATCTTGGGAAGAATATTTGGCCCAGTTTGAAATGGCTGCCGAGTTGCATCAGTGAAGCAGTGGGGTAAAGGCAATCTGTTTGGCAGCTAGTCTCAGAAGGGACGCTCAGTCTATACTGGCTGACCTGGATGCAGTAAGAAGAAGAAACTTCTCGGATCTAGTGGATGCACTAGGCAGTAGGTTTGGTCCTACCCCAGCTAACAACAAAACGTTTCCTGAACGTTCTTCAAACGTAACCACTTTCGTTTCGCAAACGTCTAGAACTACGTTTTGAAGACGTGTTTTTGTGGACTTTTCATACGTTTTCAAAACGTTTTTTAGAGACGTTCTCAAAACGTTATTCAGACGTAGAAAACGTTTATAAAACCTTTGCTGGTCCGTACGGAAAACGTCTCGGACGTAAGTAAAAGGTACAGGACGTTCAGGAAACGTTTTAGGGACGTACAAAAATCACCCAGGACATCCACAGAACGTACTAGAGACGTACATAAAGCGTCTCTGACGTCTCGAAAACGCTTTATAGGGCTGTAAGGAAAGCGTCTTCTATCTTCAGAAAAAATTTAGGGAAGTACGAAAATTATACAGGAAGTCAAAAGAACGTTTCAGAGGCGAATAAAGTGTATCGTATCTAGGAAAAAATTTCAGGGAAACTTCGATGACGTCAAAATATCTCAGGTGCTTACGGATTTAAATTTACGTACCTAAACCAAAATAAATGAAAGGTGAATGTTGCTTATGTATCCCTCAACCATGAGATAGACCACTGTGAAGTTGGGCTGTTTTATGGTCATCTGATTAGGACCATAAGTACTAACAAATGAAATTTGCTGGGAGAGGAAGGGAAATTTCACTTAACTTTAAAGACAAACATAAGGCTAATGAAAGAAAAAAAAGATATAAATGGTTTTTCATTTTCTTGACCTACTGTATGTAACTGTAATCATACTATCTTTAATAAAGTGATCACAAAAAGACCATTCTTAACTTCTTAGTGCTGGCAAGGAAGTATGTCAAAGGATCATACAGCTCTAAATCTGCACATATACGCACTGAAAGCATCATTGCTGTGATTAATGTTTGCACAAGGTACCACTTAATGATATATGGTACAGTTGAATTTTACATCCAGTATACACATACTGTACATCACTCTGCATGACAAAGAAATAGAGCCTGGGCGACGACAAAGAAAACCAAGCTAATAACAGTTAATGCTTATAGAGCAATAAAATTCCTATCAAAGCTGATATTTGAGAAATCTAAATTGCATAATACTTAATTTGTAGAAATGGTCGTTTCGTGCTGCAGTTAGACCTACTTTTGTACGTATAAATTATTACTGATAACAGAATGGTTTAGAGGAATTTCAAAAATGAAAGCAATATAGATATTATATAAAGCCTTGCAGACAAAAACTACAAATTTTAAGCCCGAGGCTGTTAAATGCTGAGCACAGATCAGCAGCGATTTTTAATACAAAAGTATTACAGCTTAGTTTTGCAACTGCATGCAACAGGAAAGCCAATAAAAAGGCAGTAATGTAAGCATTAGAAACTTTGGAATGAAAAAAATTAAGTAAACTTCATAGATGTGCATAGTTTATAGTAAACATAGCTTGGAAAATCTTGAGAAAAAATCTGAGAAAAACTTGAACCATACTCATGTACAGTGAAATATAAGGTGGTATATAACAGGAACCAAAATATCATTTGATACTCTACTTCAATATCAAAATGAAAGCGGGTGGTACTACAGTATACTCATAATGGCAGCTTTATTTTAGTGGCGAGTTGAAATGTTGACATTTTTTTCTTAGATCAATCATTTACACAACCAACTGAGTTTCAGTTAGAGCCAAATGGCTTTACTGGGAAGTACAGCTCAAATTAACATGCTTTGGAACTGATATCAAATCACAACATCAAAGCGATTGCTTAAAAACTGCTCCTCTTGAACAAAGACCTGCATGGTCAAATGCTATATACTGTAATTGGCAGGGAATTCATTCGGACATAAATATCCTTGTTTAACAAAAGGTAAAAGTGAATTTTGTCAAGTTTGTTACTTTCTTTTTTCCTTAATATGCACAGATCACAGTTTATCGAACACATAAACTCGTAAAGATTTATTTAACCCTTTACCGTTGTGCTCCGAACAAGGCATATTTGCATGCCTCGGGACTGGGTGGAAAAGCGGATGGAGCCCGCCCCGCATCGGCTCCCGTAGGCCATTGACCCCGTGACTTCAAACTATTGTCTCTCTCGTTGTTGTGGCCGAATTTTCGGGTAGCTACTCGCAGTTTCGAGCTCTGCGCGAAACAGTAAAGACGGGTGACAGCCGAGCTCTCCGCTTGGGTCCGAAAGGACCCAAACAACGGTAAAGGGTTAAAACTCCGAAGCAAGACTGGTGTAAACAAAGAATCAAGGTTAACAACTTCTTACAGTATTGAATAGATTGGTAAAGATTCATTTACAACACTTTCAAGTAAGACTGGTGCAAACAAAAAATCAAGATTTACGACTTACAACATTGAATAGATTGTTACACATTCATTAATAACACTCTCAAGCAAGACTGGTGTACAAAAAGAATCATGATTTGCAACAACTTAAAAGTATTGAAGAGATGGCCAACTCACGCACATATATATTGTACAAATCACACCGAATAGAGACCAAACAATGTACTATTTTCCAAATAAGGGTCAATTGAATTGACCCATAAGGAGCTTGCTAGGAAATCCCATCTACTCTTGAGATTTTGATGTATAAATACACCTGGCAAGTACCAACAATAATCTTAGCAATCATGATGTTATAATTTTAACAGAATGTTGGAGGTTTGAGAGACAGACAGTTGCCAAAGGCATTACCAAGGATGAAAAACCTTCATAAAAAATTGAAGGTCCTGACACAATCTCTCAAAAAAGCATAATTCCGCAGTCGGAAAAATTCCTCAGAACTTCAAGACTAAAGAAAAGTCCAGAGACATTTTTAAAGTGTACCACCAATTCTATGTAACTTAATTCTGGTATATTGTGCATAGAAATCCAATGCAAACATCATTTCTCTAAGTGAATTGGTTTTAGCAAGGTTATTAAATGTTTATTCATATGAGATACATTGCTATCATTCTACAACAGTACAGTACACAGTCACAGGAGTCAATGTAATTTGGCACTGGTATTGTATCCTCCATGGTACCATCATGGAAACATACACACACAGTACAGCCACTTAATACGAACAACTAACTGTAGCACACAGCCATGAGGAAAGACGGTTCGATATTTTTTAACCAAAGACTTTGGTTAAAATGAGAGTAGCATGCTGCCCATGATGAAGACTTCCATCTGCAATAGAATCGCCTTGGCAGACATAATAAGCCTACCGTTTTGTTTCTGGTTTGAACAACTTTGTGGTCAACTTTGCAATGCAAAGATTAAGAGTCATTTAGCAACACCTACTTCAGGAATAGAACAATTGTGGTGAGTGCTCTTGAATATTAAGGCCATCAAAGTTTGGGCTCATTGAAAGGATTTTTTACTATCAGTGGCAGGGTCTGAGGGGGCAGCTGCCCCAGAGCGGCTGTGCAGGCTAGACCTGTGGTGACAATATTACCATTCCATCATAACTCAATTATCAGTAGCAACTGAAAAGTCTGTTGGTCTGATGATGCATCTCAGATAAGACATGATACCACAGTCACTCGAAAATAATTTAGTTCAGAGTCCTGGTTCATAAATATCTGCAAAAACAACAATATAATTACATTACATGTACTTCTCAGTGAAAGAAGTATAGACACAATATTTTTGATCACAGAAAATGACCTTAAATAAAGTACAATGTGCACTGACATTTAGCTTGGTTCTTAAGGTGCATCTCTGGAAATACAAAAGCATTTGTTCCAACAGGGAGGGTGCCTCCTCCCCTTGAAAATTTTCATGGAGTCTAGATAAACAGTAAATTGTGCACAATTTTAAAAATGACAAAATTAGTAAGTTTCTTTACGGTGGTATAATGAGGTCTAATAATACTTCTTATTATTCAGCAATGCTTTTTAAAAATTGTCTGAGAAGCATCCCATGTACAACCTGTGGTGTTTATTGATACCCCCTAGGGATACTAGTACCCCTTAGACTAGTAACGACAAAATTAGTAAGTTTCTTTACAGTGGTATAATGAGGTCTAATAATACTTCTTATTATTCAGCAATGCTTTTTAAAAAATTGTCTGAGAAGCATCCCATGTACAACTTGTGGTGTTTATTGATACCCCCTAGGGTTACTAGTCTACGGGGTACTAGCATCCCTGGTTGGGCACCAGGGCATTAAAGTGTACCTAAAAAGAAATTCAAAAATATATGTATTAAACAGCATGAAAAAATTCTAACAGTTCAACTCCTATCTTCATACAACAGGACATTCTTGAACCAAGGTGTAAAATGTGGAAAGTAATTTGTTAACTTTTTAAAGCAAATTAATGTAGTCCATTGTGCAATAATGTGCAACTTTCTTGTTGTTCCACTCACATTACCTTCTTTGTTTCCCTTAAATATTAAAAATGTTTTATGACCTTGAACATTTCCTGTTCGCTTGCACAGCATGTTGCACGGAGAGGGCTTAATTAATAATACTGTACATTAACCCATAGGAGTAAGAGTACCAGCACACCTTGGCATAAGGTGCAGTAACTTTCAGAAAAAACAAAAATACAAAATACTGTAATTTGAGTAGTATAACAATTACTGTACTGTACATCACAAATTATTGCACAATGTGTCATTTTAATTAAAGGGAGAAAAACTTCAACATTTCATACCTCAGATAAGGAATATCTTAGAAAGATTGGAGTTGGACTGTTAACCTTCATATTTCATGCGATTTAATATAAATTTTCAATTTTTTTTACTTGAGATACACTTTAAAGAGAAAGTTTCCTTCAGTTCCTACATACTGTATAAAATTTTCTCAAGACACCAGATATAATCAATTAGGTAGAAACATTTTAGTGTTAATTCATATTGATCATCAAGATGTTTACCATTTCTTTACAATTTAGACCAATTTCTGTTCCTAACACTTAACTAATTTATAATGTATTATGACACCATGGGACACCATGGGACCTCTGAGTACATTGTAAACACTTGCCAACAGATTCAAATCAGAGTTTGTAAAACAGGGAAATAAACAAACCATGGTCTAGACTGGGCAAAGGACAGGAAATTGGTTAGTAGGAAATTCACCTTTTGGCTTGATTTTACTAAATAAGCTGCTCTCAAATCATCACTTTAATCTCAAAATGGAGTTTAAGAAATGAAGGAACTTACTCAAAATGATCTTGAAAATGGTGCTTGCCATCAGACCCCTCTTCTCTCTTCTACAGTTCAGTAGCACACAAATTCAAATGATCAATCAATCATACTGTAGGAAGTTGGTTCTAAGGTGATGTACCACCCTCCACATGTTGTCATTCAGGTGGCTCCTGGGAAAAGACATAATATAAAAAAATATTTTGCAAAAGTGGATAAAAAACATACCTACTGCACATTCATACATATGTTCTACACACATGCATAAACATACAGAATGATCGACAGCACTAATAGTCATGGCTATCACGACCTTCCTTATGTCAGGCCCCTAACTGTAAACAAGATATCAAACCAAAAGAACACTAAACTGTGTTGTAAACTCTTAAGTATTAAACTCTATGCCTTGAAATTCCAATGATGTTTGGTTTAATTTTTTCTAACAGAAAACATTGCTTTAAGGTTGATACCTTCTGTAATACTATAAAACCTGCAGAATGCTCTACAATACTGTAAGTTCAGTATCATGACATCATCCATTTGGAAATTACAATTTATCTACCTGTATCAAACTAACGGTAAGGTCCACTGCTATTGACAGCAACTAAAATTGTTTACACCAAAAGTGAAGATGGACTTGAAAAACATAACATGCTTACGAGAGTCCTGCTGAGCTACTTGAAATTGTGTCTGGATTCAATGGCAACAGGGTCAAGCACAATGTCCTTTTCTAAGTACTTTATTGGTGGCTCATCCAAGGCATCATTATCAACTTACGGGATGCTTTCTTGTGAAGCAGCATGCAACATCCCAAGGATCACTTTTTGACATTCTTTGAGTTCCTTCAGTTTCATTATTATCTTTACCTCAAAGTTTCCTGTGGGATGAAAAAAAATGAACAATACTGTAATTCAGCATCCAAGGTATTTCTCTATTCAAATCTATAACTAACTTTTAGTAATTTACAGGGCACCAGAAAATAAATCGTCTGGACAGAAAAAGTTCACAAATGCACCACCAACCAAAGGTGAAATTTACAGGCCTTAGCCTAATACTGTACTTTTATGAAAGAGCGAAACTCATGAAGACATTAAGAGACCATTAAACTTTTCCTTTGATTCTTGAAAAGAAATGCCAGAGGTCCCAGGACACTTGCTTTTGAGTGTCTATTGTATTTACAACACTGTGACACTACCTACGTCAACCTTACTGTATGTACAGTACTGTACAATGGCTTTAAAAACATAAAGTCAAGAAATATAAAAAGACCGACACAAGGCTAACAAAAGGGGGAGTCTAGTGTTCAGTCATTTTTTTGTTCTGCTGTAACAACAAATTTTGAAACAATTTAGGTGCTCCAACATGGAAGAATGTTGTCTTACTGTAATTTCACACTAGGTACAGCAGCTCTTCACTTTCACTTTTCATATTTAGCTTGCCAAACTGCAACCCAGAAATGTCCACGGTGATACACTCATTGCATTCAAGCCTAGCCAAAGGTATTTATTTCTCCTTCATTTCTTTTCTGTACCCTCCTGAATAATACAATATTTTCCACCCTCTTTACTTTCTGCCCTTCAAAAACAGTGCTTTTCACCACTTCTATTTTCAGCAGAAAACATCCTTTTTGAGGGTGGAAAGTAATGGATTAGAATGTGATATCACTGGTACAGCACTTGTGTCAAATGAAGGTTTCATCAAGTTTTCCTTTAAGTTTCAAACATCATTGATGTCTCTTACTATTCAGTGCAACACTCGTAACTACCATGCTCCAAGCAACACTCTTACTGTAGACTTTAGTGTACTAATACATACTTACGTACAGGTAGCCGAATTACCTTTGTTTTTGCCCTGGTTACTTTCTGCCCTCAGAAACGGTATTTTCAGTCCCTTTTATTTTTAGCAGTAAACATCTTTTTGGGGGGCATAAAGTTATGGAATGTGAAATCAGTGGTACTTGTGTCAAATGAAGATTTTATAAACTTTCTCCTAGGCCTAAAGTTTCAAATATTATTGATGTTTTTTGCTATTCTGTGCATCACTCGGTGCTGGCTGTGCTGATGTCTTTCCAAGCAACATTTTCACTGTAGACTTTGGTATTCATCATACTAATACATACCTATGTACAGGTACAGTAAACGACATTCATTGCTGTGAACAATTATTCACACATTTTGCATAAGCTTGCTATATTATAGACACACAGAGTTGGGGCCTACTTAGCCTAGGCCTAACGTTGTCGTTAGCTACATAAAAAATAGAAGACCATGACTATAGCTACTTGATGTTTATAAGAACATCACACAATTCAATCTTAACGGCCAGGATGCTGAAAAAGTTTTAGGCCTAGGCCTAACCACATATTTTATTGTTGTCTTGAACTTGGCTTTGAAATTTTAAATTTTTAACATACGTATACTGTACAGTACTTAGCGGCAGCCTAGGCTTAAGTTCAAACATTTATTTCCACCCCAAGATTTTCAATGGTGGAAATAGTGACTGACTCAAGGTACTACAGTAAATATAATGGGCTGAACGTTGACTGCACGGGTCTGTCGAGTGCACATCTGCACTAAAATTTCGTGTAAAAATCTTGAAACGATAGAACAGCCTTTGGGAAAGTTTGGCGCGCATTCGACAGTATAACTGCCTATCTATCGAACATTAACATTAGGCTTGTACTAGTCCTCAGTAAAGGACTATGTATGGACGGTCGCGTAATTGCTCCCTATACATAGTCCTTACTCCTGTGATACCGAGGTTGCTGGTCTTCGACAGTAATAGTTACTGTCGAAAATTGCTTTGCTAATTTCAGCCCTCTTACTGTATAACCTCACTCTTCACTGACCCAGTCTCCTTGAAACAAACCTTATCAAAGTGCTGGTGTGTTTATCATCGATGATAAACCATCGAAATGTCTTCCAAATCAAGGATAAAGTCGCCTACTTTCGTTCCTCTTGTTCATTTTAACCATATCAGATGCAATTGTTTACGTTCCAGCTGCAGGCGCCGTCCGCTATTGATGACGTCATGGAATGATGGTGCCAATTCATATCGTTGCCAAGCGGACCGAACCCCGTTGTATTTTCCTCTTAATTCCGGGTGCAATACCTAAAGTGATTATTTGAGTTACATATCTTACATTGCTATATAAAATATGCCATATAGTAACTTTTTTATGGAAAAAATTATATTTAAATAAGTTGGAAACTATTTCGGAAACAATACTGAGTTTTATATAGTTACATTTGATACAATATATTGTTTTTATAAACATCTCTTTCTTAATTCCTTTTTTACATTTTTTGCATGGTTTTTAATGGGTACCGTACTTTTGGCAACCTGTCTATGGGTCTTACTTAAAACACTTTTGCGCATCATGGAACATTTCATTTCACACAGAGTTTGCTTTCTGCATTTTAATTGTCTCCGGAATACCCCTGCACTGTCTGGCTAACGCCACTTTGCCATTGTAGAGGAAATAGAACTATTTCTACCCCTAACTTGAAAAAGGGGAAAGTGATCAAGCAATGAAAATTTCTTGTAGGCGTATGATTCTTCAGCTCTCCTTTGGTCAAAATGTCATATTCAGCACATTTTAAAAAAAAAGAGTGAAAATGATCACTCACCTCACTCAAAATCAAAGGCGGTAATACTGTATGTACGCCATACTCTTTCCGTAGCCAGTTGGTAAGACCCCTATAGCATCTTTACCCTGTAAGATAGCGGCAGCAAGTTGCACCTGCTCTTCTTTGAGGTCAAGATAGAAATGATGTCTTTCTTTTATTTGACCAAATGTCAAACGCACCGTTTCCTCCGCCATGTTGAACAAAACGGATTTTCTCGTTCTCCGATCCAAAGTACGCTGTGGTGTGTGTACACACTTGCTGTCTTATTCAGTAGTTGAAATGGTGCAACACCGGTTGCAACCAATCAAAATTAAGGAATTATAGGGAAAAACGCGATTTATTATGCGAACATGCGAAGAACAGGTAAGCGTTGTCGAAGATACGGTGCCCATAGGATGCCGTTATAAATTAAAAGAAAGATGATTGAAACGAGATATTCATTAAAAAATAAGAAAAACTTCTTTTAGGTTAACATTTGTAATCGCATTAATAAGAGAAGCATCGTTTTGGAAAGGGTTAGGCCTTTCTGATCTTTGCCAACAAGATTTAAACCAAAGTATTTTATTGTTTTATACAACGATTAAAAATTACTGCGTGTGCTTGAATGCACCTCTACACCCGAAGAATAGAAGAAAAAATTTCACGGGGTTCAGGCCTTGACAACGCAACGAGTGTAATATCTGGAGCGCCATCATTTTATGACCTCATAAACAGCTGTTTTTAGAATGAACTAACTTTTGACACGCTCTACACGTTAAAGAAGACGCACACCGAAAGTGAACGTTTTTATTCTGGATTTTTTTATTCTTTTCTAAGTAAATTGTGAGTAAATCTTATGGTGAAACATCGGTTACATTTTCAAGATACGTTTGAAGCTAAAAAATACGAGATTTTAGGACCGGTAGTCGTCTCAAGAGGGAAAACTGTTTGTAATGTTAATACTGACGATAAATCATCCCACTATTACCATGCACAGGAGTAAGGACTATGTATAGGGAGCAATTACGCGACCGTCCATACATAGTCCTTTACTGAGGACTAGGCTTGTACCTGCCGTGTGCACTTAACTGTTAGGCTAGGGGCTTGTGCCTTGCACAAACATATGACTCAACAAGTGAACAATTTTCATCATTTTACATACGAAAGCATCCTTCAAGACGATTTTAAAGAATTTGAAACAGATTTCACGACTTACTGTGATTGTGACAGATGTTCCAGGAACAAGTAGTTGAGATTTCTGGGAACTTTCAAGAGAGCTGCTGACAGGAACGTTCGAATCTGGACCGTAACTGCTTTTGTTACAATCTATGGAACGCCAATAGAGTCATCAACAGAAAGGCCAGGGAAGGTAATGTTCACAAGTAGAAGATCGTTGCATAAAGTGTTGTCGTTTAGCCGATTCACTGACGAACTTTGCCTCTCTCGCTAACCGAAATTATGGATGCAATGCCAATGAGAGCAGGAGGATCGAATTTGACTGACACCGGGGTGGATCCTGATTTTATTTTTCACCCCATGCAGGAGGTGCAGCCATGTGGTTGTACTGTAAGAGGTTTTAAAGGGTAGGAAATTCCCAAGTTCCTAACATTTTAAACTGCAAAGCCAAGACATAAAACAGTATTGCTGCGGTCCTCGCTCACATAGCCGGGGGGGGGGGGTCGCTTTCCCTAGAAAGCAACTGACATCAATTTTGCTATGGTTTATCATGGTTCCCGAATAAAAATATGCCCCCTCCACCCCCCCCCCCCCCGCCCCATCGCTTTCTCCATATATTTTCGTAGGGATGCCAGTTGGTGCCTATACCGCTATCCCATTGTACCTGAGTTGCATTTGCAAAATATCACAGAGTGCACGTAAGGAAATTCGTACGTTTTGCTCTTTCGAGGGGACCGTGAGGAGGGGGGGGGTAGCATGAAAAGCAAGAGGATTACCCTAGGCTATTCCATTTTATGAAATTTTATCTGTGTGACATCGCTGCAGCAATCATGTGGCAGTGTTTAAATGTAGGTTACATCTTTGGCACAGCGTTAAATTACAGTACTTGCTCAAGTTGCTCACGTTGATTTTCATATTTGTGCAAGATTTTTGTACATTTTAGTACATAGAAGAAGGAATTTCATCGCACGTCCCTGTCCCTCGATTGGACATTTTTGAACAATTTAAAGCTAATATTAAGACTTATCGGGAATGTACTCTATAGCTAGTATGACGTTTTGAAAACGTCTTGAAAACGTTTTGAACACGTTTTAACCATAGCGGTCTAGCATCGTTTCCTCTAACGTACTTAAACGTCTTTGGGAAGTCCTCGTGAATGCTCATATAATATGAACGTCCAGAAAACGTCATAAAAACGTTTAAAAATCGTCTAGTTATAACGTTTTACAAACGTTACTTTGTTACGTAGTAAAAACGTTTTTAGACAGTCCTCTTTAGTTTGTGGGAAATGCGGGACGTTTTGAACACGTTCTAAAAACGTTACTTTGGACGAAGACGAAACGGACAGACTGAGAACCAAACCAAAACGTTTTCTGGACGTTCGCTGTTAGCTGGGACGCACCAAACCGAGCTAAGAAGAATTCAGCTAAGAAATCGTGACCGGAAAAAGGGAGAGACCAAACCTGAACTAGCTCAAGATGTAAAGCGACTTACCCAGTTTGCATATCCAGATGCCTCAGGTCACTTGCAAGATCAGCTAACTCGGGACCATTTTGTGGATTGTTTAGAAAAGCCCGAATTAAGACTGGGCGTTCATCAAACCCGACCCAAGACCCTGGAAGAGTCTGTACACACCGCCCTAGAAATAGAAGCTTTTTATACCGTCGAGAAGCAAAGAAATTTTCCTCAAAGGAAATCAGTAAGAGTGCTCCATTCTGATCAGGGAATAGCAAGCAGCCCCCCTCCCGGACCCTCTTTGCCACAAACCAAGGAAACAATCCCAAACAATGTTCAAACCGAGGCTGTTAGTGAGCTGAAAGAGGCAGTTTCACAGTTGGCCAAGGTCATAGCTGCTCTTAAAACTTCACTTGCATCTAAGGAGACTAACAACCGTCAACAGCACCCCGGAGCACCAAGTAATAGACAGCGATATGAAAACAGAAGACCTAACATTCAACGCAATGCATGCTGGAGTTGTGGAAAATTGGGCAATTTTAAGAGAGGCTGCCCCGAAGACAAAGCTAACATTTCATCAGAACACCAATCCCCCGTCCAGGAAAACAGGGATCTGTCGAGGGTGGGGTCGACGTTGGGCAGGAGTCTTAAGCAGACCCAATATAATTACAGTAATGACCGGTAATGATTTTACCCCAGAAATGGATGGGATTTATATGTACTTGAAAATAGAGGATATTCCAGTTGCCTGCTTAGTTGATACGGGTGCAAATGTATCAGTGCTAAGCCGCACCTTTCTATTAACGTTCAGTGAAGGACGCAAGATAGAGTACACTCAGGTAGATAAGTGCCTTTACGCGGCCTTGCGGAAGTTGGAATTAATATGGACGGAACCTTCGTCAAGTATAAATTTTGGGTAACTGAGCTCGACGTTGAGTGCATCCAACGCCTAGATTTTCTAAGAAAATACAATTATTGCTTAGACTCCCGTAAGAGGATGGTGTGGAGGGAAAGAGGCACACTTATTCAAGAGAATGAAGAAGAAACGCCTGCCGTTCATGTCCGACGAATAAAGGCAGACGATACTATATGTATTCCACCCAATAGTGAAATCTTTATTCCAGGAAAAGTGGAAAACGCCCCCTCAGAACAGATTCTTGGACTAGTCCAACCACATGAAAAGGTGGCAGAGAAGAAAGGCCTTTTAGTAGCCCGTTCCCTTTCAGATATATCTACTGGCACTATACCTGTGCGTGTAGCAAATCTTTCGACAGAACCGGTAACCGTGTATAAGGAGACAAATTTAGCTACCTGTGAAGGCGTGGGTATTATACCCCGGTATCCCAAACCAAACCTGAAGAGAAGGTCACTACTGATTCCGACTACTTGCTACCTGAGATACTTCCACAACTGTATAGGGAGTCCATTGCAAATTTGGATGAACACCAACAGTCGATCTCAAAGGCATTTCTTCACAAACACTCCAAAGCATTTCCAAAGGGCTCGGATGACTTAGGAAGGGCTAAGGTGTCAAACACACCATTGACACGGTGGCAAATCGATCAGTAAAACTGGCTGCCCGGAGCCTGCCCATGCACAAGCAAGACGAAGCAAGTAACATCGTGGAGGAAATTCTTTCCAGTGGAGTGATTGAACCTTCGAGTGGCCCTTGGTCCTCACCCATTGTTCTTGAAACGAAGAAGGACGGCTCATTGCGTTTTTTTTTTTTTTTTTTTTTTTTTTTGTTGACTACAGGAAGGTTAACGCCCTTACAGAAAAAGATTCTTATCCACTGCCGAGGATCGATGACTCCCTGGACATGCTGGGTGGAGCAAAGTGGTTTTCCACCCTCGACCTCGCTAGTGGCTACTGGCAGATTGAAGTTGAAGAAGAGGACAGACCTAAAACTCCCCTTTTTTACCCATGGAGGTCTTTTCCAGTTCTGTGTTATGCCGTTCGAATTGTGCAATGCACCATCAACTTTTAAAGGTTTGATGGAGAGGGTTTTGGGTGGTTTACGATGGGGAAGTTGTTTGGTGTATTTAGATGATATAATTGTCTACGCAAAGACCTTCGAAGAGCACGTCCAACGCCTTGATGTAGTCATGTAGAAGTTAACAGAAACAGGACTGAAGTTGTCGGCCAAGAAGTGTAAAATTTTCCAGGGAGGAGTGGAATTCTTAGGTCACATGGTTGGTGCAGAGGGGATCGAAACAGACCCAACTAAAATCGAAGCCATACAAGCTTGGCCTAGGCCCATCAGCAACATGGAAGTCAGAAGTTTTTTGGCTATCTGTACATACTACCGGAGGTTTGTAGACAACTTTGCATCCATCGCAAAGCCACTTCACCGTCCAACAGAAAAGGGAAGAAAATTCTCATGGAATCAGGACTGTGAAGAGGCATTTATCTACCTGAAGAGGAGACTAACTTCTCCTCCAGTATTGGCATACCCAATCAGAAAAGGAAAATTTGTTTTGGATACAGACGCTAGTGACTTTGGAGTAGGGGCAGTTCTGTCACAGCAGCAAGGGCAAACAGAACGAGTTGAAACATATTTCAGCAAGACTCTGAGAACGGCAGTATTGTGTTACCAGAAAAGAGTTATTAGCAATTGTCCTGGCTGTCAAACACTTCCACCATTATCTTTTCGGTACTAAATTTATTGTGAGAACACATCATGAAGCCCTTCGTTGGCTTCTACGTTTCCGTAATCCTGAAGGCCAGATAGCCCAATGGATAGAGACCCTGGGCAATTACTATTTCGAAATACAGTATAGACCGGGAAGGATCCGTATGGTTTTGGAGCTGGCTCATTCTCATCCCGTATCAGGACATCTGATGAGCAGGGAAACCATACACCGGATCCGGAAGAGTTACTACTGAAGTGGTAATCGAAGGGATGTTGAGTTGTGGTGTAAACAATGTGACCTTTGTCAATTCCAAAAAGGACCTAAGCTCAAGAGAAAGGGCATGATCAGGACATACCACGCAGGCGAAGCCCTCCAGCGAATAGCCATGCACATTATGGGACCACTTCCCACCAATGAGAATAAGAACAAGTACATTCTTGTAGTCTCCGATTACTTCTCTAAGTGGACCGAAGCAATAGCAATATTTAATCAGGAAGCCGCTACTATAGCTAAAGTACTTGTCGAGAGTTTTGACTGTCGCTTCGGTAGACCAGGAGGACTTCATTCCGATCAGGGTCGAAAATTTGAGTCATTGCTATTCCATGAAGTATGCCATCGCCTTGGTGTCCTCAAGACCAGGACCACGCAATATCATCCACAATCGGATGGTATGGTCGAGCGATTCAACAGAACGTTGGGGTCGCTGCTTACAGTTGTGACTTCCTCTGATCAGCGGGACTGGGATAGCTGGCTTCCTTACTTGAATATGGCATATTATTCTGCCGTACATTAGACTACAGGCTTTAGTCCTCCAGAAATTATGTTTGGTCGATAAATGAGAACTCCATTGGAGTGTATTTGATCATCCCCTGGGGATGGTAGCGAGGACGCAGCAACTTTACCGTGGATTTGTGGAGGATTTAAAAGAGAAATTGAAGAAAATCAGTGAGGTGGTCAGGAGTCATTTGAAGTCTAGTAGCGAAAGACAAAAGGGATTTGCGGACAGACGTTCCAGGTTGGAAACCTTTGAAAGTGGTGAGCTCGTCTGGGTTTACCAGCCTGCCGTGGGAAAGGGGCGTTCCCCCCAAGTTACATCGTCCGTGGAAGGGCCCCTTCCTTATAAATAAGAGGATCAATGACATTCTTTATCGGGTACAATTTGGGCCAAAACAGAGACCAAATGTTATTCATTTTAATGGGATTCGGCGATACGAGGGTGTTACAAAACTTACTTGGGTCCAGTCTTTTGAATGTAAAGAACGGGCCCGCGAGTGCGGGGAAACGGTCAAAGAGCGGTAAGAGATTTCCAGGGGTGCAAGACAAGATAATGTCGAGGCAACCCACAGGGACAGCCACCAAGATAAACCATCCGTAGTAAGAAGAGTAAAAATGTAGACAAAAATGGCGGAGTCCACGGCACAGGGGCGAGTAGTGTTCAGGCTTGGTCAGATGTTTAAAGTTGGCTTGGTAGAAGAAAACGAATAGTCAAGCCTCCAGTAAGGTATGGCTTTGACACCTAGATATTTTGTATCTATACAAAGTTGATGTCTTCAAGATAACTTTCGTTGCTTTGTTTTTGTCTTTCAGAGTTTTTGGTATCAAGATGGCTCCCACTAGAAGAAGTCGATCTCATCACAGAAAGAGAGAGGTTGGGTCGTAGACAGAGAGGCCCGAGGAGGAAGTTCTACGGGATCCTTTTTAACTACAGAATACCGATAAAGAGATTGTGGCTTGAGATTTGTCGACAAAGTTACCCTTATGAAGCACGCAGGGGAAAGACATAAGGCCATGTTGTTTAAGTGTTCAGAATACCCTTACCGTAGTAATAGAAAAGGTGTCTTGCAAAGACAGGAGGACCGAGTCCACCGACCTAGCACTAGCCAGAGAGGAAGTTCTTCTAGAAAGGAGAAGAGCCCAGAGACCACCGAGAACTCCGGAAAGGAGAACTGCCCGTGGAGACAAGAGGAAAGGTAGGGGGGGGGGGCGGAGACGACGTTCTATCAGTCAGAGCCCCGCGTCCTTCACCATGGTCCCCAGTGGCGAATGACAAAGAAATCAAAACGGAGGAACAGGAGATAGAGGGGGCAGAACGGGAACAAGGGGACCAGGTTCAAAAGAACGTAACTTACCATAGTTACGCTATTGGAACGGGATGGACTATGAAGCGAGTAATAAAGACCTTGCGCTATCCAGATGGGAGGATTCTAGAAGTTGACTCAAGGGAGATGTGCCCAAGACAAGAAGAGGAAGCCTAGGGTCGAAGCGTGAAGCAATCTTTTGAGAGAAGGGGATAGTGTGACGGAAGGAACACTGTAAATATGTTGTTATTTTTTTTTTCTTCTCTGGCTTGCTTTACTATGTGTGTAATTTCAAGCGATCTGCTGTTTTCGTAGCCAATGATTAAAATCAGAACTTTCTGTAGCCCTGGTTGTTTACAATTATTTCGTGAAGTTGTTTTGTGTCACGCGCGGTACCTGTTTAGACAGTCCAGGTTTTGTACAGAAACGCAATAGATCATAAACCAATCAATGGACAGCATCCTCAGCTTACCGCGTAAACAGAGTCACGTGTTTCCAGTATACAGATCCCTCGCCACGCCGCTTTCACGTAGACGAGGATTTGTGAATAGACGCTCTAAGAGAAAGGTTGTAAGTTACGGTGTGATCCAACGACACGAAGGCCGGCGCTTCCCGGTAGAAAGACTGCAGCTTTCCGGTGTGAGTATGTAATTAGCTGTTATTCTTAGCAAAGATTTAATGAGATTAATTAACTGACGTAGTCAGTCTTGGGGACTTTGGGTTCAAGAACGTTTAGGCTGGTACGTTAAGGCCTACGCTGGGACTTGATCTAACTAGGGTAGGGAGTTGCTACCCAGTCTGGGAACTCAGGGAGACTGGGTGGTATAAAGGTTAAGAAGGGACGAAGTCTGGTTTGGGAAGTGGTATTCTGTGAATTTGCGGTGAAGGGGTAGAGGGGCCAGTCCCTGGAGACCGATAACTTTAACTCTCTTAATGCCTTGCCCGACCGTGTAAGGAAGGGAGATTCACAGGTGCAGAGGGAATGACCCACAGAATAATCGGTAAGAATATCTAGTCGCTGCTAAGAGGGGCTGAAATTAATATCTTCCTTGTGTGGGAGACAACAGTTATTTAGCCAGCTACGTACTGAAGTTTCGCACGAGACGCACGGCTCGTGTGAGTGAGACATTAGTGAGTTTTAGATTTCGCGACGCGGACGTCATCTGCAACGTAATGACTTCACCCTGGCGTTCCCCATGACATTTTGCAACTTGGTGTAGCGTTATATTGCGTTGGGCTCGAAACGGCATAGGCCAATATGACGTCAGTTCGTTGTAGATGAGGTCCGCGCCGTGAAATCTAAAGCTCCCTATTAATGATTTAGCCAGCTACGCACGAGAGGTTAGCACGAGACGCACCGCTCGTGTGAGGGAGACAACAGTAATTCAGCCAGATGCGCACCATAGTTTTGCACGAGACGCACTGCTCGTGTGAGAGAGACAATAGTTATTTAACCAACTACTCACCGAAGTTTCGCACGAGACGCACGTCTCGTGTGAGGGAGATAACAGTAATTTAGCCAGCTACTCACCGAAGTTTCGCACGAGACGGACGGCTCGTGTGAGGGAGACAACAGTAATTTAGCCACCTACGCACGAAAGGTTAGCACGAGACGCACGTCCCGTGTGAGGGAGACAACAGTAATTTAGCCAATTACTCACCGAAGTTTCGCAAGAGACGCACGGCTCGTGTGTTGGAGACAACAATAAATCCGCCAGCTCCTCACCATAGTTTAGCACGAGACGCACGGCTCGTGTGAGGGAGACAACACCGAAGTTTCGCACGAGACGCCTTCTCATGTGAGGGAGACAATAGTAATTTAGCCAATTACGCACCGAAGTTTAGAACGAGACGCACGTCTCGTGTGAGTGAGACAACACTTATTTAACCAGCTACGCACGAGAGGTTAGCACGAGACGCACGGCTCGTGGGAGGCAGACAACAGTAATTCTGCCAACTACGCACCGAATTTTCGCACGAGACGCACGGCTCCTGTGTTCGAAATAGCAGTTATTTAGCCAGCTTCGCACCGAAGTTTCGCACGAAACGCACGGCTCGTGTGAGTTAGATATTAGTGAGCTTTAGATTTCGCGACGCGGAAGTCATCTGCAACGCAATGACTTCACTCTGGCGTTTCCCATGACATTTCGCAACTTGGTGTAGCGTTATTTTGCGTTGCGCTCGAAACGGCATAGGGCAATATGACGTCAGTTCGTTGTAGATGAGGTCCGCGCCATGAAATCTAAAGCTCCCTATTAGTTATTTAGCCAGCTATGCAAGTGAAGTTAGCACGAGACGCACGGCTCGTGTGAGGGAGACAACAGTAATTTAGCCACCTACGCACGAAAGGTTAGCACGAGACGCACGTCTCGTGTGAGGGAGACAACAGTAATTCAGCCAGTTACGCACCAGAGTTTAGCACGAGACGCACGGCTCCTGTAAGGGAGATAACAGTAATTTAGCCAGCTACTTACCGAAGTTTCGCACGAGACGGACGGCTCGTGTGAGGGAGACAACAGTAATTTAGCCAATTACTCACCGAAGTTTCGCAAGAGACGCACGGCTCGTGTGAGGGAGACAACAATAAATCCGCCAGCTCCTCACCATAGTTTAGCACGAGACGCACGGCTCGTGTGAGGGAGACAACACCGAAGTTTCGCACGAGACGCCTTCTCATGTGAGGGAGACAATAGTAATTTAGCCAGTTACGCACCGAAGTTTAGAACGAGACGCACGGCTCGTGTGAGTGAGACAACACTTATTTAACCAGCTACGCACGAGAGGTTAGCACGAGACGCACGGCTCGTGGGAGGCAGACAACAGTAATTCTGCCAACTACGCACCGAATTTTCGCACGAGACGCACGGCTCGTGTGTTGGAGACGACAATAAATCCACCAGCTCCTCACCATAGTTTAGCACGAGACGCACGGCTCGTGTGAGGGAGACAACACCGAAATTTCGCACGAGACGCACGGCTCGTGTGAGGGAGACACCACTGATTTAGCCAGCTACGCACCGACGTTTCGCACGACACGCCGTCTCGTGTGAGGGAGATACCAGTAATTTAGCCAGTTACGCACGAGAGGTTAGCACGAGACGCACTGCTCGTGGGGAGGCAGAAAACAGTAATTCTGCCAACTACGCACCGAATTTTCGCACGAGACGCACGGCTCGTGTGTTGGAGACAACAGAAATTTAGCCAGCTACGCACGAGAAGTTAGCACGAGACGCACGGCTCGTGTGAGGGAGACAACAGTAATTTAGCCAGTTACGCACCGAAGTTTCGCACGAGACGCACGGCTCGTGTGAGTGAGACAACACTTTTTTAGCCAGCTGCGCACGAGAGGTTAGCACGAGACGCACGGCTCGTGGGGGGCAGACAACAGTAATTCAGCCAACTACGCACCGACGTTTCGCACGAGACGCACGGCTCGTGTGAGTTAGACATTAGTGAGCTTTAGATTTAGATATTGAAGTTCTAAAATATAATGAACGATAAAGGTAGGATTCCATAAGTACGGATGCGAATATGGAATGCGGTTGCGGCGTCCGGATGCGGTGTGCGGATGCAGACGGTTCTGATTCCATCAATGCGAATACGGATCCGATGCAGATCCGGACGTATAGCGTGGATGATTTTAGAAACGAGTGATAAAAGTAATAATGAGAGAGGATAATTTCGGATGAAATGATATTAAACAGGGTGCAACGTTCCAATTAAAGGGCCAAACGATGCATTTAATGAAGCTTGAGAACACTGAGGTAACAATAATCTGTGATAGGGCCTATATGGATCGACATCATGTAGTTCTAACACATGCGGTAGATAAGGACCTTCAGCCACCAAATATTAAATGCAATACGTGGAAATATTGTCTTGGAGGCAGCTAAACTTGGTGCTGGGATCAGACCCTTATAAAACCACTTGAAAATTTTCTGGTTACCAAGTTGACTTATTTAAGCAATGTTGTTTGCCAGTTTGCAGAGATAGCAAAAGGGTTTAATTGGTTCAATTGTTCAAAGATATTGTACAATCTTTGACCACAATTTGTAATTGAAATTTGAAGCAACACAGCTCAGAGGTTTTTTTTAGCATTATACCTAGTCAAGGCATGCAGTAGCTCTCAAATTTTGGGCGATATTACGAACTCCATTTTTTATATAACCTTCAAAGTGCGTTTCGGTGTAAAAAGTCCAGTGTCGGTACCCGCGGCTGGTCCCTCAAAGGCCTTTTCCAGAGGCAAAATTCAAACTTTTCTCCTTCAGCAGATGAAAACTGCATCTCAATTGCATATAGCATTCCAAATTTATTTTCAAAGTACTGCAAATTTGGGGGGAATTAGTCCATTATGGGAAATCTGCGATGTCATCATGGTACATTAATTTCACATTGCATTCAATTTATTTATGCTTTTGATGCCTATACAGAGACAATTAAGCAACTTTGTTTGCTTTTCCCAGCATATGCTAGAGCTACAGTAAAAGGTATCTAACATTCCAAGAGTACCAAATTTCAAGGAGAAATAGGAAATTTAATTATATAGAAAAACAAAGGGAATCTGACACAATATACCCACATTAAAACATAACTTTCTGTTGCTATGTTGAAAAGTGAAGGTATTTTTTTTTATCAAATAACCAGTCAAGTGAAACATTTTGAGTTAGGAAAATGGTATTGCGACAGGATTTGGAGGACATGGTGTTGGGTATTTTTGTCTTTTTTGCAAGACTTAAATGAAAAACCACTGAAATATACTTTTAAGTCACACTTCAAACAAATTGAAACACTTGGTCATGATAGTTGTTATGAATTTGATCAAAGTTGTGAATATTTTAACTGTCCCAACAGTTTCCAGCTCTTTTATAAAAGGGCTAGCGCAGTCATCCCAAATTTATTTTGAATTATTAACAGACCATTCTCACTATAAATTCTTGTTTTTCTTTATCCAAGTAAACCCTTATCGTTCATTATATTTTAGAACTTCAATATTGCAAATCCAATGCAAACAATGAGTCGCTCCTAATAAATATCCAAATTCAAAGAAAAAATATACTACCACATGATTCTAAAGATTCATGAAATAGGTAAGACTACTAGACTAACTTAAGTTAGGGTAACTTCACTTGACCTTTACGCTGTCAGTAGTCATAGTGAAATACTCATGTGATAATTTAAAAGTTAAAAGGAATAACTAGGGGAATGACAACTGCTTAGGTAGAGATATAGAGACATATGATAACATTAAGAGAGACTTTTATTGACTTATTTGTATAGAACGATAAAAAAACAAAAAACATAGAAACAGTTTCAAAATGCTGCGAAGTTGTTAATAAGTGTTATGTCATAGTTCTGAGCTGTTACATATAGACTGTCATTGCAAACATAAAACTAAACAAAACTATTAAGAAGTGCATCATTTGATTAAAATGAGTAGCTCTCGGGAACATTTCTGTCTATTTTAATAGCAAGTCCAAAGTCCACAAGCAACATCTTGGGATCATGACCATCCACATAACATTAGGTGTGGGAAGGAGGTCTTAGAACAGTAAGAGAGAATTTGAATTTGAGAAAATTCACATATTTCTACAAGGAACAAGTGAACAAAAAGACAAAGGGAATTGACACAAACAATGCAGTCACCTCAACTTAGTTTCAACAACCAAAACAGAGGTGAGTACAAGGGGAAATGCAGTCACCTGAACTTAAATTTGCAAAGTAGACTCTCCTGTCCTGTTTCATGATTGGTGATTGAGAGTCATTTAAGAATGTTTCTTCCTCTCAAATTAGGAAATTACTAGGAGTTACTGCTAAATTTACCCTGAATATACAATAATGAAGTCCTAAAAGGAAAATTGTGAGATATATCTTTTGCTCCAAATTAAGTTTGGGTGCCTTCTTTTGCCATTTAAGTTTAATGTTTTGAAGATCACGAGGCTAAATGGCTCATCCAGGACCTTATACTACAGTCGGTAAGCATCTCGTTGTGTTTCCAATTGTACACAAAAGAAGAAGAAGAATTAATCTTATTATTCTGAGCTTTTCTGGGTTGCATCCAGTTTGAAATTAAACAAAACTGTATGAGCCAATGTTCTCATGAATTGTTTGGTGAAGCGCTACTACACTTTAATAATTTAATATAAACTATATAGCCAATGGGCTAGGTGGATTGTAATACCTTGTCCCTTTACACACTTGCACCAGAAATAGAATGATTTGACTCAGTAACATCATTCAAAACAGGATGGAGCATTGTATATCCAATCATGAATTCGTTAAATGGTACGATGCTTAATATGTTTTAAGTAAAACCATGGTTCGTTACTGCATACCCTCCAAAGGGGTCATCTCAAAGTTTCATATCCACATGTTGTGGCGTAACTGGATTGAATGTGAATCAAGGAATAAACACTGTTCAGCAGAAGTGTTGTCTCGTCACATTAGGGCACATCAGGAACCAAAGCATTCAATATATCCTTACATCATTTTAGGCTAATGTAGCCAAAGGAAGAATCGTATAATGTCATTGCGACATCGGATATATAAATGTCTTCCACTTAGTTACTTAGATGGAGTTTTATGGCCCAGTTTCCAAACTAAAAATTTCTTCCAAAAATGTCAGCAACCTCTTTAGATCCAATTCAACATTGGCACAATTAGTAAACATTAATTTCCCAACAAGGAATTGTATTAAAAAACACTCCGAAGAAATAAAAAGGTGACTGTTGTTTCTACACTCTTAAAACGCCGGGCTTACGTTTAACCAGGATCTGTGTTCTATTAACTCCAACACAATCCTGGTTAATGTTCCTAGTTAAACTAGTTACTTCAACCAGAATTTGTGTTAGTTTTACTTGGATTTGCTTTAGTTTGACTGGAATTTCTTGGGAAATTTAACTAGAAGTTATGTTGGAGTAAGCAGAACAGCAATCCTGGTTAAATTCAATCCCAGCCCAGGGTTAAATTCCATTCGGGACCATTCGTAAAAGCTGAATGGTATTGAATGGTGTCAAATGGTCTTGAATGGATTTCAAATGGTTTGAATGGAATTAATGGATCTGAATGGACTCCCAGGATGGTTTACGAATGGAATACAAATGGTGTACGAATGGTTTCCATGTGTTTAACTGGTCTCGAATGGTCCTCAAATGGTGTCTGTACGTTTCCAGTCCCTTTCAAATGGTCCTAAATGGAATCATTCTAACTGGTTTCAAATGGTCTGAATGGAATTATAGTGCACATATGAATTCAAATGGTCATTGAATGGTTTCAATGTTTCCAACCAGTTGCAATTGGTCTAGCTAAATGGAAACACACTAGTACTGCCAATACTACTAGCACTATAGCACTGAATACTGGCAGCATCAAACTGGTTTCTAAGGGTTTTAATCAAATCACAGTACATTTGTTCTGTAGGTTCCAGTTCAAACAAAACAACACTATGGCAAAAAGATATTAGACAATGAGAATTTCACTTATAACTCTATATATTATGTATTATAAATGTAAGTGCACTACAGGTTGTTCAGATGACACAGCATAAATTGCTCATGATTTTAATGGGTTTATTCTGAGGGTCATTGCAAGTATACTGCAGGTTTCATAATGTTCAACCAGGACTTCCATTTCATCACTCTGATTTAATCACCCAAGTACTTTAAAAATGAAATATCAATGCTTTTTCTCACACATATTAACTTAACATTCCTTCTTTAGGTGAATCTGGGAAGTAACATCTACAGCAATATACTTGCATGAAACAGTGTCAGTTTAGCACCGTGCAGATAGCAGCTAATTTAATCTGTGAAACAATTCTGCTTTATTGCATGTCTGTCCCCAGAAGACCCATCACTTACATATGATCAAACATTAATGAGAGTGGTTACAAATTCTGTGGCTTGTAATCGAGGCAAATCGTTTGTAACTTTGAAATTATTATGGGGGAAGGGTGTATTTTACAAAATAACAATCATTAAAAAAATGATTAATCGATTGATTTATCTCCCTCCCACCCAATAACCCGTAGTGATAATTGCACAGTTTACTGCCTTTTGCTTTGACAAGAAACAATATGATGCCTCACAATAACTAAACATACCATGCATTAAGAGTCATTTAGAAAATTATTAAAAATTTTAGAAAGGATTTAAAAACTAGACAACAAGCAGCAAAATTCATCACCAGCTAATCAATTTTAATTTCACATATAAATTTCCAACTGCGTTTGGAAGGAAAAGATCACTTTGTTTCTTCATCACAACATAAAAAGTGAATAAGGAGCACGACCTTTCATCCAAGTGCACATTAATTAGGAAAATATGCAAAATATGTATCATTAGCAACATGGATACAGATACAATTTCCAATAATTTCATTGGAACTGGTAATGTGTAGCTGGTTTGAAGGTTCACATCTTTTTATGTGAGGAATGTTAACACCAGCCTCCTCATCATTAAAGGCTGAAATTTGAGTCATTTTTTGGAAAAAAATAAAGCACTGTCTTTCGTGCACAATGATTTTTACAATTTCACCAATTGAACCATCCGTATGATGAAAATACCTGTTGGAAACTTTGGAAAATCTCATATAGTCTCTGCTATTGTAATGACAACCACGCCTTCTCATTCGATTATACACAATTACCTCATTTACAAAATCCAATCCCTGAGAAACCAACAACTGAGATTGTTCCTCATTCATTGCTTCTAACTTTCCAACTCCAAAAACTTCAACGTGATCATCACCTATTATATCTGTAGGATCGCACCTTTTACCCATTAAAATTGCTTTGCAATAGTCATCTACTTGCTGAGAGACATCATATATTGCTGAAAATGATGGTAAGGCCCTATACAAGAGAAACTTTTGCATTGCTTGGAGTGTTATTCCTTTGTTGCCTGTCAGCAAACTTTTCACTCTACCATTAGCAGCTTCAAAAGGAAAACATGAATGTGTCCATAGTGGTCCCCATTTTGATACACTTTTGGCTAAGTGAGTGAGGAGTGGATATTAAATGTCATTGCACTCTCACCATACAACATTTGAGTGTTGCCAACAAATTGAAAGAGTAGTTGATCTGCTTTGTTTATATCTTCTGGTTTAATAGACTTTTGAAGTAACAGGAAGATACCTTCCACTAACAAGTACCAATGCTTCATGTACACATCATCAAGTAAATTTTGTAAACAGGGTATAGAAAAAAATAATAACCAGTTATACCATTCGGATGCCTTCCAATACTTTCGCTCAGAAACTGGCCTCGGAAGTCTATAAATGATTGAAGGACATTCTACACGTTTAAGTCTTTCATTGATCAATGATACACTGTTTGGTTGGCCAATGTAAAATGGATTTGTAGCTGGAGGTCCAAACCACAGTTCTGCAATCTGTCTGGCTACACCTAAGAGAACACAGTGCATATAATCTGGGGGAAATCCCCACACAAGAGGAAAGTTTGTTAAATTGATAAGAGGGTTGGGACCTTTGATTCCTCGTATGGATCGATTTTCATTAAAGGCCGTCAGCATATCACCAAACATCTCGTCATCTGTTCGATCAGAATAGTCACAAACATCAACAGGATATTTTACCACCCTCTCTACAAGTCTGCCAGGGTGATAGCAAAGTGAACATCCATAATACCCATTAAACTGGACACTATTTTGCATAGCTGCCCTTGCTGGTGCATCCACACAACAGCACAATCCATATAACTTACTGTTAACTTGTTCACCATTTCGTATCCAGTTGACACCTGTACTCCTCATATCTTTAGCCTCTTTTACAAATTGTTCAAGGAACAATGACATTTGTGGTTCGGTTTTACCAACCCATACTCCTGCCAAGATTAAGTTCTCTTTTCTGATTTTTGGAGGCAATTCATTCACCATTATGTAGATTGGCCAGATTGAATATTTAGATGAACGATACAGTGGTGTTCCATCCGAATTAAAAGAGTAAGAAAAATTGTTTGAATCATTCAAAGGTAATCCATCTTGACAGAGATGTTGATAGCATTCACCATCATATATATCTTCAAGACTATTGTTTTGATCCTTTAACCTTTCATGCCTATAATTCAATTTTTGTGCAATTCCAGGGGTTTCAAACAAAGTTTTAACTTGTGGTGCAAGCGAAGAAGTAATGAAAAAATTATCTTCTGAAAGATTTTGGACATTGCATGGCCTGGCACAATGTGGACAAGGAACTTCACCTACATTGTGTTCATAAACTGAACACACCAGAGACATGCAATAGTTACAATGAAAGTGAAAAGAAAGGTTGAGGCTTCTGTTGCGGAAAATTTTTTGGAAGAGGTGTCGTGAAGCTGCAAGCACCGGCCGAGCAAAAACTTGGTTGAAAAGCTGCAGTAGAGCAATGAGTGCTTTAGATGATAAACTGTACCTCATGGAATATGTCATGATAAGAAGTACCGCTTCTGCTTTTGTAGTTCTGATTCCAGGATACAAGGGCTCATGCAAAGAGTCATCCATGCAAAACATACCAAGTGGATCAGCTCCATCATCAACATCACTGTCCATAAACTCATCACTATGATCACTGACCATCTCTTCAGGCTCCTCTTCTTGCTCGGGTTCTGAATTCTCAGAATAACTTACACTGTCCTCATCATGGTCTGAATTCTCGGAATTACTGGTATTGTCCTCTTCACGGTCACTTGCACCTTCAGACCAAGAAGCACCTCCATCTAATCCTGAATTCTCAGACAAAACACTGCCATCATCTTGACCATCTTGATCCCCTTCACTAACAACCTATCGAAAATAAAATAGAAAATAACCTTAAAACTAATTTCAATCCTCTTTGTCAACACGATATTTTGTTTGATAACCTACTGTACATACTTTGTGCAAATGCTCATAAATGTGAAATATGCAACTACAGTCGTTGCACTTAAGATTTAGGTCCACAGTCTCGAAGTACTGTTAACTTGCAGTTTTCAAAATATACTTCCAGCAGAGTTTTTATTGTAACGATACCAGTGTGGTTTTTTTTACTAAGGTTTTTGCTGTTTGATCTTTAGAACAGCATGTAGACAAATCACAACAGGCACCAATCACAATGGAGGGGAGGGGAACCTGTCCCCTACATATCAAATGCCCCCCACAATTAAAAGCATGGGGAAAAATATGTGTAGCCAATTTTCATGTTTGTTATTTTGATGCAATATATCTCAAAACTTTGGAGTCTTCATGATTTATTCACCAATTACACAGAAGTCATCAAAATGCATTTGTAAATTTTCTTACCTCACTGTAACATTCTGTAATACAGAGTTCACCATTAACCACACTTTGCACCTCTTCACAGGAAAGTGCTGAGGAAGTAGTAGCCTGTAGTAGAAAGAAAAAAAAAACACTGAGTTTCAATGAATTTTTAACAGACTTCAGATTTTATAATGAGTGAAACATATGACACCAAATTTTAAACATCCCAACTCTACAAAAATTAATATAACAAAAAAAATCATCATTTAAGGAGCAGAGGGCACACAAAATTGAGTGTACCATCAAATATCATCACTTTTCTGATGGCAAAACTAAGTCCATTTGGAGATTACTACTGATTTAATCTCTGCATTGTACTGTAATATTATGTACTGTAGACGCACTGTTTTGCAGTATTGATGGGGTTGTACTTGATGCTGGAACCAATATTACAGTATGGTGATGGTGGAGTCAGCCAACACTATGCAAACAGCAGCCCAACCTCCCAAACTGATTGAGGGATTTTGGCTAATTAGTTACTGTAGGCACACGGGTTGTCCTATCATTATACACCATACTTTGTCTATAAATAAAATACGACATAGGTCAGATCACTGTACACAGCCTAGGGCTTTGAACAAAGTTATTCATGATTTCCCACCTTAAAATTAATTAAACCTCTTCAGATTTCTCGAGAAAAATTATCACATATTTTGGGGGATCAGATTAAAGGGCTAGCGCAGTCACCCCAAACTTATTTTGTAGCAAATGCTAAATCTCACAATTTTCTTATTTTTCTTGAATGTATCTTCATTTATATTTTAGGACTTCAGTATTGGATATTCATGGGGAACCAAACAGTTACTGTACTTCAACTAAGTTTCACATTTTGAGGAGGAAAATATCATTACATGACTCCCAAGAGTCAATCATGAAATAGGACAATCTACTACACTAATTCAAGTTGGTTGGTTGTTCTTGCCCTTTGAAGACACGATGATATATGTACCGACAAAAACGTTCTCAAAGGGAAAACCTGCTTGTGAAATTTAGTTTTTACCAACTTTGGGTTAACTCACCTCAGATTCATGACTTGTATCCAATTCATGATGGGCAAGATGGTTATATATCAAGTTGGTCACAGCTGGATTTCACGACAATGTTTTCTGCTTTCGAGACAAGGTATATTGTGGAAACTTTCTTGAGAAATCTGACGAGGTGAAAATTAGAAATTTAGTCGGTCATCACTCAATGGAAATTTCACCAAAAATTTACAATTCATATTTCCTTCCCTGTTCACATAAACATTCCTTCTCATAATTAACATTTAAGAGTGCATTTGGTGTGCAAACATTTAAGAAATTAAGGAAATCCTAACACAATTTTTAGCTACCTTTAGTTCAAGAAATGAACATTGAGTCAGTCACCCGACAATTCCTATAGGCAACATCTCTAGGCGGGGACGTTTTGATCTACCATATATAATATCACAGGGATGTTTTGGTAAAAAGCGGGGACGCTGTGGTAGCAAAAAACCATGGACCTTTCAACGGGATACCATTCCAACACCCCAGGTCCACTTTCCAAGAAGTCAGTTGTAGATGAACATACTGTGGGCCTACTGTAGGCCTACTGTAGCTTGAGATTGTAGGAACATGCCATACTCATTGGGCCTTAATGTGTCAGAATATACTGGGCAGTCACCATTTCTTCCCATTATCATCACAGGATGATCCTCACTGCTGCAGAAAGATCTGGATAGGTTATTTTCTTGGTCTCAGACCTGGCAAATGTCTGTTAATGCAGGTAAGCATAAGGTCCTTCATTTTGGTCCCAAAAGTTTTAGCTATGATTATAACATGAATGGTAGTGTTTAAAGTAATGTCACCTTCGAGAAAGATCTGGATGTTGTAATTACTGGGGATTTAAAGTCATCAAGGCAGTGTGCAGCCACTGCTGCAAAGGCTAAGTGCTTGGATTGATCAAGAGGAATTGCATCAATTTAAGTAAGGATATTGTGCTTAATTTGTTTAAGCAATTGGTAAGACCCCATCTTGACGATGCAGCTCAGGCTTGGAGTCCCTTGTATAAAAAGGACAAGTTTCTTTTAGAGCAAATTCAGAGAAGAACCACTCGCCTTATACCTGAGGTGAGAAATTTACCTTATCATGCTAGGCTTAAACATCTTGGACTTACCACTTTTGAGCTGAGAAGGATCAGGAGGGGACATGCTACAGGTTTATCAGTTTCTTTCTGAAAGGAATCCCCTTTTGACTTGTATTTATTTAAGGGTTCAAAGTAATTCTACGGTGTGTGGGCATTGTAAAAAGCTGGAAATGCCTTTTGCAAGGCTTGACAAGAGGAAGTTTAGCTTCTCCCATAGAGTTGTCAATGGGTGGAATTGTCTGCCAGATTGGGTAGTTAAGTCCCTGTCAGTTTACTGTTTTAAGAAGCTTGACAAGTTTTTCCATGGCTATGGTAAAATCTGATTGTTTGGGGCTGTTTGTCAAGCTTTGGTGGTTTGACTTTTGTTTAGAGCTTGGACTTCAGGGCATCTTATGAGGCCTTGGCCCTCCTTTGCCCTTCAAAGGTTATGTAATGTTACGTTAGGATGTGTATCTATTTGTTGCAGGTTATCGCTGAACGTTTGCGTAGACTATCCGTTGTGCTAAGCAGCGGCACGGCGGCAGCGGCAAGCCGCTGGTTTACCGCCAGTGGCCCGACGACGGCGAAAAGGTGGCATGCCGCCGGCGGGCTAATGGTGGCCTGCCGCCGACGGTCCAACAGCGGTGAAAAGTCGGCATGCCGCCGGCGGATATTTGGCGGCATGCCGCCGGCGGTCAGACGACGGTGAAAGTTCGGTATACCGCCGGTGGGATTGTGGCGGCAAGCCGGCGGCGGTCCAACGCCGGTGAAGAGTAGGCAAGTCACCGGCGGGTGCATGGCCGCATACCACCAGCGGTCCAACGGCGCCTGTTAGTTGGCAAAGCACCGAAAGTATTGAGACGATGTGTGCTTCCTGTAGATGGACCTCCTAACATCTTTTAGTATCTTTACTTGGGTTGTAACTCCGATGTAACTTAGCTAGATTGGGGTGGGGGGGGGTGGCCCACATTAAACTGGTGCTCCTCTCTAAAATCATTCTCTCCCCTGATTGCTTTTAAAAAAGGGACAAAGGCAGCCACCTCGAACTTAGGTCAATCATTAGCTATCCAACAACCCTAGTAGTATATCCTCCACGCTATTAATTACTAATTAAAAATTGCATTCATCAAGAGGCTAAATTTCAAATACAAAAAATATTGTCAAATGATTCACAAGAGCCATTAATGAGACAGGATAGTCTACTACAAAAATTCAAGTAGGGGGTGATTGCAATTTTTCCGAAAAATAATTACTTCTTCCCACTTCGATCCGTTCCTCTTCTTATAGCTGTGTGCAGGGAGGAGGGTGGGCCATTGGGCCATGTTCATTCCCCTCACAAACGCCAATTTTTTTAGATCAGTGTTGTCCAACCTACGGCCCGCGGGCCACGGTCCGGCCCTGCGAAAAGGTTGCGTCCGGCCCGTCAGAAATAATCAATATTGCAAAATTATTCAATAAGCAGATTAATTGATGACAACTTTAGGCTTCGTCGTCCGCTATGGCATGCTTACTTTTGAATGAAATAATTCATTTCAAATGTCTGCTACATGTAGCTACATTGGACTGTTGTCCACAGGGGCGGGTTGAGAATGAGTTAGGAGGAATATGAAAAAAACCTTTGTCCGAATATTCTGCCCCAAACCATCAATTTTTGCTAAAATTTATTTATTTATTCAATCAAACACGAAAATGAATCAGTGTTTCCTATGCGCAATGATTGCATTTTATTTCCTTGGGCGTCAGGAAAAATTGAAAAAGAAAAAACGAGTATAGAATGCGGCCCCTCGTCCATCATAACCATTACATGTGGCCCACCGCTGCGAAAGGTTGGACAACCCTGTTTTAGATCTAAATTATACGTAATTTAGTACAAATTTTACTTCAAAAGGTAGGTAGCATATGTGGCACCAACTGGCATATGTTAGAACATCTTATTTCTCAAAAACATTCAAAGAGGATGGATTGTCTCTCTATATCCCCCCCCCCCCCGGACTGATGTCAATTGTATTTTCAGTCCCTAAAATATGCAAATTTTGTTACACTCCCAATTTTACTTCAAAAAGGTATCAGGCTAATGTGGCACTCGATTGCATCTAAGGACAACTAATTTTAAAAAAGAATGTTCAAAGGGGAAGGGGATGGGCAATCAAATTCCTTTTTGTTTTAGTTCCTAAAATAGGCCTTTGAAAATTTTGTAAAAAACTTAGCACCAGATGGCATGTAAAGACACCCCAAAAATTTTCAAAGAAGAGGGAACCCCTCCCCTTAAATCCTTCCCCCCACGCCGGCGATCACTCAGCATACCGCATGTTAATCCCCCCCCCCCCATTCATAGAATAACAGCTCTATTGTTACTAAAGTATGGCTATGTATTTTTAGGAAAAATTGTTGGCACTGGTGAAGGGGGGGGGGTGGCCCAATGCCCCCCCCCCTTGTACGCCACTGGCTGAAAAGGAGGCATTGTGAAGAAAAAGTCGCCCAGACTTCTCCATTAAAGATATTAGAGCGAAAAATCTGGAAGAATTGTCTGAAATGAGCGGTATAACAGGTAAGAAATACATGAATATGTATCCTACTTTATGTTCCAATTTATTTCTGAGTCGTTTGTAGGATGTGAACATGTAGGCAACGTCAACCACCACCTGACATTCTGGATTTTTCCAGAATTTTGTTAAATTTTTTTTTTCTTTTTTTTTGTTAATCTTTCCTGTCTCCGTTAAGTCCACTCGACGGCATAGTGAAAGCGGGAGGAGGAGGGGGCCATGTGGTTCATTACTTCTTGAGATAGTGCCAGGGTGTATTCGTTTGTATTCGCTCGCGGTGTGAATGCACTAGCGAGCGTTCAAACGCCCGAGCATTGAACGCTCGAGTCGCCATCCCTCGAAACGCTTTTTGTGTGGAAGCGCCTGTATAATTCTCTAACTTATTTTAATTTTATTCCCGATTTTTGAGAAACCAGGCAAAACTAATCGTCTCTTCAGCACTACGGCCTCGTATCAAGTTTTAATAAAGACATATTTTTTGCATTAAACACATCATACATGACAGTTGACGCACTAACAGACTTTACTGATAAAACTACCCTGGATATGCAAGGCTGCTAGATTTGGCTAAATGCCAACACCGTGCAGCAGGTCTGGGCGCGCAGGCTGGGCTACCTCTATTTAAATTATACGTACAGTCTATGCGCGCGTGAGCAGACGACCGTTTTTCACTATAAAGATTGTATTGGGATAGACGCTACACCTTTGCGTACATAACTAGCGCAGTGTGCCAGTGTACGTACGTACGATGCAAGCGCACCTACGTACTTACCTACAACGTGCGTGCGTATCTGCGCTGCGCTGCACTATAAACGTAAACATACAACATATCCTGTATATAGTACGTGTATATACGCTGCTAACAATAACACGACATCGACTCGACACAGGCCTGTTGACATTTTGGTGTCGTAAATTATTTGGATAATACTTGTCTCGATTCATCTTAGTCTGAGTACACGGCAGCCGAAAGCTTTCTGCAAGGTAATCTACGTTTTGTTTTCAAAAGGGTGTTAAAAAATTATACTTCCAGTGAAGTGATGACTTTGTTTACTCAGTATACAAGCCGTCAGCCCGAACCATCACTGAGCAGAACCTAACATGATTAGGCTAGGCTAACGTGAAGGCCTACGTTACGTAGAGCCTAACGTTATGGGCTCAGTCAGTGCTGTTGTTCGTGTTCATGAATCATGTACAGCCTAGCCTAGGCCTAGCATGGAAAGAATTATCCTTTCGTTAGACCTAACTTAGGCCCTAATTATTAAACGTTACTGAGTACGCCTTGCTTAGTATGACTTGAGCTAGGATGTGAAGAAATGATTAAAGTTAGGCTTAACGTTATTTCAACAGCAATCTGCGCAGTTTGTAAAACTGCAGCATGCATAACGTTAGGCCTAGGCCTAGGCTAGGCCCTTTGATGTAGCCCACTATAAATATTGACACAAATGAAGTCCTAGTCCTTGACTGTAGCTAGGCTATGTAGCTTAGAGTTAGACCTAGCCTAGTCTCAGGCCTATATTCATATGAGTAGGCTAGCCTAGGACGAGGCCAAGCTTATGCTTTGCTTTGGATAATGAGGATTTTAGGACATTTTATTGGACTTCCTTAGCCTTTGCTGTTCAAGTTAGCAGCAAAGTTAGGACTTGCAACTTGCAAAGGCCTACAGCATAACTTGAAAAGTGTAAGAAGTCAGGCAAAGGGTAGTTTTTGAAGTGTTATGCTTCCTTGGAGTTCTAAGACAAGGGTGCTGCATTATTTGGGCCTACTACGTAGCCTATGCCTAAGGAGTTTGACCAAACTTTTCCTTCAAGTTTGTAATGTAATGGTTGTGACATTCCTTTTGTATTAACAGAGAAACTGTAATTTAATTTCAGGGATGTAAATGCATGGAATCAGCTTACCTGCCTGAACACAATGGAATATTAAAACCCGTTCAGCCTTATCAAAATGTCATACTACAGAGCAAACTGAATTAAAGGCCATCTGGGCTTCAGGACTAATGTGACTGACAGCTGCAGCTTTGCAACTCTTCGAAGTGCAATTCAAAGTTTACAGAGTTCTGTAAGTACCATAATTTAATACGCAGCTGGTATGGTCATAATGATTGCTTATGGATGGACCTTTGTGCAAACATCCAGCTGATTTTTTCAAGTGCAATTGAAAACACCATTATTCATGAATACTTAACTGTTGCTTTTGAAGTGGTTAGCATCATAGTTTATCCACAATCTCTCCCAATTACTTTTTGAAAATATGCACAGATCATAGGCATCACAGTCTTTAGGGTGTTTCAATTTACAGTCACTGTCAATGTGATTATGGAATGGGTTCATATTGTTTGAGAGAACTTTGCAGCATCTGACTGTATTGTAAGTAGCTGATCTCACTATGTCAATGAATTTTCTCTCGATCTGTAAAAAACCTCAAAATCATACAAAGCGCACAATGTATTGCTATCTACCACAACATCATTATAATTTCAGCCTCAATCATCGTTTTTTCAACAACCCCCGCCCCATTTTTGCCCTTCCTTCCCCATTGCACTTGCCTATACGGTAGTGCGGTATTTTTGTGAACAGTATGTCAAATTTACAAGCAAAAACTCCAGCTGAATTTTATTTGACTTGATTTGCTCCCAGCCTAACCTGGCAGTTCACTTGGAATGGCAACCATTGCAGCTGGTGCATCCCTACCCTTATATATATTGTTAAATTAAAAGGGACCTAGTAAAACAGAATGTCAATTGTTTTATTTACAAGACTTTCCTTTATGACGTATCATATGATACATAATATATGCAAACTGAAATTTGGCTGCAGCTCCACAAAACAAAGTAATATAAACTTTACTTTTTATGTTACAACAGGAAACATGATTGCATCACATATGATGTTTTAGTTGTTCACCTTAACTTTCACCTGTGGCACTGTATAATTTACCCTTTTTTTCATCTTTGTCACCATTTTCGTTTCAGCGTCAGCTTCACTCAACCGGTAAAATCAGAAAGGAAAACTCTAGGACAACTTAGTAAAGTTGATGAATAATTTCAAAGGTTAAATGCACGATGCAAGGTTTAATGCACTGGTTACTTGTCGGCAACAATAAAACACAGATTCCAGAACAGCATCAGGTATCTCAACTTAACTGGATTTCATGGAGATTTCTTTTATTTTATCACGCTAGGCAAAGAAAATTTGTTGTACCGCGATCTGAAGTTAAAGGACAACTTTTGAAATTTGAAAACAATAGCTGAGCAGTGTCCATTCTTGCTTCTCTTGGTGAAATTTTAGTCAGATCAGAATTGATTTATGGAAGCTGTAAGAAATGGTGACTATTGGGATACTGCACTGAAATCGCCACCTCATCATGGATAATTGTGCCAGGGTATAGTTCTATGTCCACCACGTTTTGTTTTACATATTGTGTTGAAGAAAATGACAAATGGAAGGTGCTTTGCTTTGTACCCCTTTTTCCTCAATCATATGAGACATGGTAAGGAGGGGCTTTTGTGTGTGTGTTTGTTGTTTCAATATTTTGTTTTATTTTGCTCTGTGCTGCTATTTTTTTTTTTTTTAATTTCATTAAGATTATAAATGTGACTCATATTGCAAGGCTTTGTAGAGATATGCATGTTTGCTGACTAAAATGAAAACTTTCATATAATGACTAATTCCATATGCCAGGGCTATAAATAAGACAAAATTACAAGGAAAATTACTGCTAGTTAATCTTTAAGGGCACATTTCTTCTTATTTAAAGGGGCCCATGACAAAGAGAAGATTTTTTGTTATGAGGTCCAATACGTTGGTATTTTTTGGAATGACACAACGACCACTGGACTTATAAATTATGTCATTTTGAAGGGTATGAAGCTTAAGTTGTTGCTAAAAATAAAACGTTCGTAGCCTTTTGGCCACCAGTTCACTTCAGCCTTATGATAGCATGAAAAATCCAACCTTGAACATGTGACTTCCTTTTCCTTAAGGGACCAAACCTCTCATCCCAAACTACAATTTTGATACCGGGGTACCTAAATTCTCAATTGGCACAGCTCTTTCATTGACAGCTAATTCAAACAATGCAGAGTGCCAAAGCTTATATTACACAGCATGAACGGTACTGAGAGTGTTTTGATTATATAAATTGAGTTTTTCTATACTCACCCTGAAACAATAAACTGAGATTGAGTCTGGATGAGGATGAATTTCAGACAATTGTGGGAGGGGCATGAGTAAGAAGGTTAGGAGAATTGGTACTGTTTGGGGTGAGAGAACTGGGCCTATAATTGCAGAGGTTTCTGCGAAGATCAAAATGAGTTTGTTACAGTTGTCGCTCATTATTTAAATATTGATATTCTTGTAAAGTAAACAATTTGTATTGACTTGCAATGGGGCACTAAGCACTTTTCTGATTTGTTTGTTAATTTTTTGAAATAAATTATTATTGTCTACAACAACATAGGTTTCCACTGTCTTGGGCCCGGGCTTTCGTGTCACACTAAGTGGGGAATGAAAGAAGTGTGCATTTCTCAAAACAGGGAGAGATACATATGTAGTGTATCCATAAAATTCCTTTCACCCCCATTCAATGTCCTTCTCATATTTTATACAAACGGAGAGTGGTACGTTTGAATGGAAGTTAGGTGTTGATTGATCGTGTGACAGAAGATGGTGGGCCTACTCAAGAAAGGATCAAGTAGTTAGCTCAATCAAAGTTTGAAAATGGATGTCGCATATTTTGCAAAGTATGATTTCTGTATCGAACTTGTTGTATGAAATTTGAATATTAATGGCTAACAAAGTAGTTTTGATGCGTGAAATAAACAATTTGTAACAAAAGATATTCAAAGTCAACAAATTCTAAAGGGTTATTTCCCAATCAGAATGTTAAAAACAAAATCATGTTTTTTGACAGTTGCTAGCATTTCCGCTTTGAAACTGCTGGAGGACACTTTTATCGAGCTATCAAAAGAAGAATACTATACCCAACATAATCAGCCTAGAGTTTTTATAAGCCTTTGTTGATATTTGATACAGGCTTTAAATGTGCTAAGTCAAGTTAACTTACGGAAAACATTAACATAGCTTCATTTCTTCATATTTATATCTGTGGCAAGGAGAATCAGACAAAATTTACGAAATAATTGTTGCTGATTTCCTAATTTAATCTTATCTTTCTGTAAGGCGTTTGGAAATGGGGTAAACTCAAATAAAGTTCCCTCTGTATGTTTGAAATATGAAGTCATATTTCGTTCTTGTTTTTTAATGCTTCAAGTTGTGTTGTTGGCTAGAAATTTTTAACAGATAGTTCTATACAATCATTGTAAGTCTAAAATGACAATCTTCTAAAACTAAGTTTTCCATCCCCAAACATTAACCTTTGTACTCGAACAGAAACTCTGTGAAGGTGTAAATACTTCTGTTTTCATCTATTAGATTTCCATCTAAACATTTAAAGATTCTGCCTTTTTAAACAAAGCAAAGAACAAAGTATCTCAAAGAAAGTCAGGTTGCTTTATATTTAGGAATCCTTTCCCATCCTCACGTCTTTCAATTCATAGAAGAGATAATGAAAACATTTCTAAAAGACCCGCCAGAAATGTAATTTTAATTACCAAAACCGATACCCGAGGTACGCGTATAATACCTCATATAGCCGCCGTTTGCCGCGGGTGGGCCGCCGTTTAACCGGCTGTAAAGCCGTGGTTGGCCCACCGTCGGTCCGACTGCGGTAGATAGATGGCAACCGACGTCGGGCCGCTGTTTTACCGACCCTGTTTCCCGCGGTTGGCCCTCTGCCGGGCCGCCGGTGGGCAACGGGCAGTAACCGCCGGCGGGCCGCCGTCGGACCGATGGACAAATCTACGTCGGCCCACCGGCGGTTGCCGCCGTTGGCCCGCCGACGGTGCCACCGTCGGCCCGCCATCGGTCCGCCATCGGCTTGCTATCAGGGTAGGGCCTAGGCCTAGGCTAGGCAAAGGATAGGCCCAAGTTAGGTAGGGCCTAGCTAGTCACTGAACGTGACCGTATAATCCGCTCCTAGTCACTCCTTACCAGAAATGAAGTATTTAGTAATAAGTATAGGATCGTATCGCTGGATCCTGTTCAAGGGCTAACGTTTGGCCTAGGTTATCTACTATAGGCTAAAGCCCATGCTATAGCCTAGGCCTTAGAAACTGTTGTTACTGTATGTTAGGCTAGCCTAACGTTTGTTCAAAGATTAATTGGATCAACTAACCAAATAAGTGACTTCTTCTTCACTTTGGCTCATTGAGTGACCATCTTCTTCCTCCGAGTTCGACGTAGCACCTGACGAATGTAGAAACCAGTAAGTACTTCTGGGAAGTTCGAACTTTTCAGAAGGTTCAAAGTACCTTTTGTATCGTTTCTGTTCAGCCATCGTTGCGCTCTTGGAATTAGAAAGATGTATGTAGTCTAGTTGTAGTAGTATAGCCTACTGGAGCTAACGAGGTTCAGTCCTTCCAATAACAGTTACAGAATTTATATTCTTCCTCATGTAACCTTTGTATCAGGGCATCCAAATAAAGCAAAATACACAAAAAGTAAGACATTTTACCAATAAATGTAAGCAAAACTTCACGAAGGTCTCATTTTATCGTTTTGAAATTGTATATTAATTAAGCAAGAAAGTACTTTGTCTTTCAAATAAGAGATCTGATAACAATTTTAAATATGTGGAATTAAAAAAAAAAAGTGGAAGGACAGGTATGATCTTCATGTTGGTTCAAGGACCCCCCGGAAACTACCGTTACATGATTCCAACGAAATCATGAAAATATAACAAATCAACGCATGCGTTGTTCATTCATTCATTCATTATGCTGCGGAGCGAACGAACTGTTTTCATTGAGTGACAATGTCTGCAGGTGACAACGTCATGAGGCCGTCCGAATGCAGTGCGATGACGTCATGTTAAAAAACTGCTGCTTTTACGCAGGCTGGATTGCAACAAAAATCAGCGCGCCAATTTTGCACTAGTACAGTCTAGATGGTGCTGCGATCAATCCCAGGTACAGTGTAATTTTTTCGTCACGCGATTATTGCAGAAGTTCATAGGCCTATACAGTAGTTGTAGGATTATCAGAATAACTCCAGACTGTAATAACTTTTAAACTTCACGTGAGTATACGAAATAAACTCTGCTGATGCTATTGACTAGCCGAAATAACTAATCAGTAAACAGTGCTTTGACTAGTATTAACGTTAGCCTAGGCTAACGTTAGTATTGTTAGGCTTAGGCTAGGCCTAGTCAAGTTTTGCGTTACTGGAGCTGGTGGTGGTAACACTCACAGTATTGTCATTGATAAACTGAAATATTAAAGTACTGTTAGGCCTCACGTTAGGCAACGCTTAGGCCTAAGACAGTGTTAATCTTATCCTATTCCCTGAGCCTAGCTATATGTTAGACCAGTTAGAGGCCATGGTGCCATATTTCTGTTAGGCTAGGCCTAAAGTTAGGGTAGCCTAGAGGCACCAGTGTTCAACCCCTCCAGTATTCAGCCCCCTAGGATATAATTCTCCATTTTTTTAGTGAACTAAGGCTCCATTCCACATAGAATTATGCCAAAGGTGAAAAACTTCTCTGCTTAATTGCCATCCACTTCGGTGAAACTGATTTGCAGATAAATACCTTTTGGAGATATTTCTATGGAAGAATTTTGGAATTTTTTGAAAATAGCTTATCTTAAAAGGTTGTGTAAGGCAAACTTTGTGGTTTGAATCAAAGGAAGGTAATTTTCTGTCATCCATTCAAAAACAGACTGTTTTAAGAAATAATAAAATGTGAAGGCTAATATTTCATCATTGTAATTTGTAGCAATTAAGGCCTATAAACAAATTTTAGGACCATAGTGAAATTGCAGAAAATTTGGAGGGAAATTTGAAGAGGGTTGAATACTGGTGCCACAATCCTTATCTGCTACCCAGTATTCAACCCCTGGTACATTTATGGAACCAAAGATGTTGTGAATGAAATCCAGTAGGATTTTCTGGTCATTTCTCAAAGAAGTCACTAATATTTGGTTATTTACCTCTGTTCTGTAAAAATATTCTGGGTCTTTTAGAAAATATTGTAGAATCAATAATTTTGCACTGAAATGTGTTTTATTTGCCCCTACTAAAAGTAAACCAACAAAGCAGCAAGGTGAAATTTCCCTCAAAACTGCATCAAAAAGTTGTACAAGAATCAGATACTGAACAAAAGTAATGAAGGTAATTTATTTTTCCATCCTGTCAACATTTTATATAAATTGTACTAATTTTGGGGGGTATAATGATCGGGGGTTGAATACTGGACCCCAAAATTGAATACTAGTGACGGGGTTAAATACTGGGTAGAGGCAAATCCAAACACACAGTAAACACTATTAAATGTTACATTGGACGAGAAAAAAGCATTGTCACATGGCTCTCCAATAGCCAATCATGAAACAAGATGGTCGTCTACACTACTTCAAGTTGAGGTGCCTACTCTTGACCCTTAAGTTGTATTATTACCTTTGAAAGAGCTGGGCAGAGTAGCAATGAATGCATTTTGGATGTCTATTCCTGCATTGAATGTCTAATCAGGACAGCTTTCTACATTATATTACAGGAAGGACAGTACAGAGTGTACAGTAGGCTGCAGTACAACTTCAAGTGACAACGTACAAGTTAGAGAAGGTTATCAACATTGCTATCATGCCACAACCACAGGACAAAATTACAGCCACTCCTGTTCATTTTGCGCATGTTAAGTTCCTGGCAGATAATGTAAGGAGTACAGTTGCCATTGACAGCATCCGACATTTCTCTCCAGATGATGTTGACGACTTCAACTCATGCCAGGCATACTTGGTAAAGTGGCAGAATGAGGGAGAAACAGAGTATGGTCTTTACAAGGCACAAATACTTGCTCTTGGAGGTACAGTATAGTACCTGTACACATTTTCCTTTCTTTGATTTGATTTTTTGTGTGTGTGTGTGTAGTGCTGCTTACATTGTAAGACTTAAAAACCTCATTTAGGCATCAGTGAGTGGGGAGAGTGCATATGTATTGTATCTTGGCATTGTAGCATGCATCAGGGACACAACATAGGGAAGTTTTGGTAACTGTACTGTGTAGGCAGTGTTTTTGTCAAGGGGGGGGAGACGGGAGATTTGACATGGATTTTTATTCCAGAAGATCAGGCCGTTGCAGAAAAGTTTGGAGTTACATCTATATTTCAGACTCCATCTTGCAGGGCTTAAAAGCAAGCTTTTGCCATCACCCTACCCCAACAAACCCTTCTGTAGCTTTGTCCAAGGGTACAATCCTTAACTAGTCCTCCTCCCCCTTTGAGTTTCTGGCAGAACCCCTTATGGGAACACTAAAGTATAAACATAAATTACAATAGCATGCAGGAAAATTTGGGTTCTATCGCTCTAATGTAATTATTAATTTATGATAATGAAAGTTCTCAATTTCATTAACTTATATATCTTCTAATTTCCATAAATTCCTGTAGTATATATGCAAACCTTTTATGGTACTGTAACTACATACCCAAGTCAAGTATTCAATTCATTTTGGTTTCCTATTTAGAATCAAAGGAGGAAATTGAAGAAAAAATTAGCAACTCTCGACTCAAAGTGCCTAAGGTTTTGGACACATCTGTAGAAAGTTCAAGTGATGACGACCAGACCAAGCCTGTCAGAAATGTATTTGCCAAAGAGAAGGCAAGTTGTAGAAAATTAAACTTAATTTTGCCCTTAAATCCTACTGCTGTACTGTGACTATTTCATGCCCTTTCAGTTACAACAGCATGTCTTTTACATGTATTAATTTAAAGATGTTTTCCTTAAATTGCATGTTTCCTTTTGGGTTTCTTTTTCAGTACTAATGATTCTGTTTAAGATTGATCATCAATCCACTTCATCTTTTGGAATGGTAAAACTGGAAATTTATTTCTAAATTATTTTCTAAATTTTGAGGTAAGGGGTTTGAAAAAGGGTCTGTATTATGAGAGTTGACTGTCCAGTATTCAAAGTTTTACATGGTGGCTTCAGCATTAACTATTCCAAGGTTGCACATAAACTCTAAAGTAGGTAAAAGCTGATTCCTTGTTACATAATCTTGGTGTTTCAAGTGAATCACCCTGACACACACACACCTGTCCCCATTACTGTATACTCAGGAATGCTGGATAATTTCCAACTAAGGCCATTCTGGACTATACTGGATTTTGGAGTATGGTTCTTACTCCACATGTTTCATCCATCCCCTACCTTGAAAGTAAAGCTTAAGCTAATGTTTTAGCCGAAACTTGGTGTCCTGGTTAAGCTGCCTTTCATTGAGCTACACTTTTGAAAGTTTGAACTGTAGAATCGCACATTGAATGCACCCTGTTACTTGAGCTCAATTGAAAGTGGTATAAAGACTAGAAAACTACAGGCACAGAAAAATTGGAGTCGGTGTGGGAAGGACCTGAATATGACTCTTCTACAGTGAAATTGTGCAACTTTCTCAGTACATCACTGACCATGTTGTCTTTTCTTATTTTTAGTGTCTCATTTAATGATTTCATTATCTCAAGTTTTTTTTTTTTTTCTTTTTATTAGAAAGCCAAAAAAGCCAGTAGGGAAATCTCCCATGTTAATCGCTTAAAAAATATCATATCAGAGAAACTTGATTCAAGAAGACAGCTTTTTTGTACTCCATCCACCTCATCTTCGTTGAAATCAGCAACTCCATCCACATCTTCGCCAGAGACACCGCCCAGTTCTGACATTGAACTGAGAACATTAAAACGCAAGTTGGAGGCAACGAAGAGAGAGCTGGAAGAAGCCTTAGAAGATAACAAAAAGCTCCGTGCAATAAACAAGACTTATCAGGAGAATGTTTTTGAAACTTTGAATAAATTAGAAGGTAACAGTTTGTAGGTTTTGTGTGTGGGGGGGGGGGGGTGGAGGATTCATTGAACAGAGAAATCTATGCATTCCTTAAGGTGTGTTTGAGTATGTATGTGTTTGTTACACTTTGCTTGTTTACCTGTTAAGCTTGGTGCACAGATGCCCTTCACTCATTGGAAAAACCTGTACATGTAGGCTATATGCCCTGCTATCAGATATGTGACTTTCTTTAAAATTTGCTTTCATTTATTTCAGAGGAATATTCAAAATTCAGAGAAATTATCCCAAGAAAGCAAGTACTGGGTTGTTATTTTGTAGCACAATATCATCAACAAACATTTTATCCAAACTTGGCTGGAAAGAAAATATCAACGAATCAAAGGATATTTACATGCAAAAATACAGTTTTATATAAATTCCATGACATTCACACTTTCTTCAAGTCAATCCTTTGAAAAGAAAAAAATAATAATTGTGATGTCTGCACAACTATAATACATGTGGCTGACATTTTTGGCCTAGAAATTTACTCAATGTGGAAACGTTAATGAAATGTAATTAGTCTCCTTTCATTTAAATTTACATTTTTTCCATAGTATTCTAGTAAAAGCCAGTATGAGGTTTTGCTTAGTTAACAGCAATTGCTCTTATATTTGAAAAGAAAGTTTTCCATACTTGGTCACTAAGTGGCTTTCATTTTTTTCATTTTTCTCCTTACAGCAAAATTGGAAACTGCTCAGGAAACTGTTCCATCAGCAACACATGCTGAGACTGACAGCCTTCCTATTCCTATAAACACAGAACAACAAGTTTATGGAAAGAGAGAAGGCAAGGTGAGCCCTAATTTCAATTTAACTGTTTACCCACTTTTGGATTGTTGGTTTCTTGGTATGGTAGACCATCTGATAGCTGAGTAGAAGATGGGACAACTCAACTTCGCACAGCTTTATTTGTGGAGGTTTCTTACATGTTGGCATTCAGTTTCCTTTTTAAGTCAAAATGGTCATTCAACTGTTTTTAAACTTTCCTCTTATTAATATAAAAGTCACCTATGTAGACCCCATACTCTATAAACCAAGTCAATTATTATTATATCCTTCATGGAGTAATCATCTGAACTGATTCTAGTCAATAGAGAGCTATAATAACATTCATCATTGATTTAGTTAACATTATCCAAAGAGAGAAGCCCTCTTGTCTTTGGGTCACTTGCCAAGACAGTGATCGGTACTAACCTTTCAACAAGTGGAGCACTTGGACAGGAATCAACTCAATATAGAAAGAACACTGTAGTAGGTCAGGGTTACAGTATCTGGATATTTCCTGAGATAGGACTTACCTCATCAGTTTTTTTGTATTGAGGGAGGGTAACTGAAAATATGAGGTTGTGTGTAATTTGTTTTACTGTAGTTTATGTTTTGGTTCTTGAATTTTTATAAATTCATGATTATGATAACCTATTTTATAAATGCCACTGCGCCTGCAAAATTAATGCTTCATTAAGAAGACAATAGGGCTAATCCGCCTAGGTCACTTGGTTGGGCATCTCTCCGTTTTTCCATCCAGGTGTTAGTTTTTCAACAATTTTTACTAAGTTGCTGTTGTGCATGCGTTTCGGTTACACACTACAACTACCTTTGATCTTTTCCATCCAGTTGAACATGCTGATGTCACATGCATTACCGCTATAGCAGGAAACAATTTGATATTGATGAGACCCCTGTCTTGACTGACTCAAAGTGTTATAATGTCATCTTTGTACAGATTTATCTAGGTGGACAAGTGTGGATGGATGAGCAGAAGTGGCAGGCAATCCATAACTCACCAAGGCACTCTTTATTTGTTAAAAATCTTGCTCTTGGCATCTGGGGTACAGAAACTTTGAAGGGCAGATCTGTTGGGGGCAAATTTTGTCCCAAATTCAAAGGGATGAAGGAGGCTAAGCCAGGATTGACTCCAACCAAACTTGAAGCTGTCAGAAGTAAGTTTCAAAATGTAAAGTTCAGCATTTGTGTGACTGAAAATATAAGGTGTTGCCATTTCAAAAGATCAGAAAAAATCGCTTACCAATTTCTTGCTGCATTCGAATGAAACAATATAATGATTATGACTTTTGTGTTTCTATGTATTTGGCAATTTAAAGTAAAACTGCTATATCTCAAAAACAGTAGCTGGGCTCATTAAACTTGACCTTTCAATTTGTCCTTTCAATTAATGGCAACCTGTGCCAAGAATTTCAACATTTAGTCTTTTACTTATGTGCTCAAATAAGATGCCGATCCCTGTGATGGACATAAGACATTCAACACTTGCATGGCAGTGCATGAATGTACACGAACTAGCTCCATGATATCACAAAGTTGTAGGCTATAAACAAGAGCACAAGGTAGACATGGCCAACATTACTACTGTATCAATACTGTGGGCAGGGAATAATTTATCCAGTATCGCATCGCAATTTGCTACACAAACAGGCCTAATTGCTACACAAGTGAAAAAATGTGTAGAAATTTTTTGTGTGCATAACCCTTGCATTTCTACAAATAGTGTGTGAAAGACATCAAAAATCTTCAAAACTGCTATGCAAAATTTGAAAGCTAAATTATTCCCTGACTGTGGATGAAAAATATTTCCTGCATTCAAGATGATTTTTGGTTTAGATTTGTAGCAGGCAAATGCAATGTGTTCAGTTCTTACTTGTTGTGTGCTTTCAACAGTTACGTACACGTTTGGCCAAGTGCAGGCTTGCACCATATTAATGCCCAATTCATAAGTCATTCTTTCACTGCAATGTGCATTTTGTATAAGTCTGTTGCCCTACGACTTTACGCAAATGGAAGTTCTTTGTATCCTTTGACAAACATCAATGGAGAATTACTTTGTGAATTTCACCACATGCAGTAGCAGTTACTCACTGGGGATTTAAGCAATTTTTGGAGAACAGAGCAGCATGCAGAATGACCATGATCAGAAACGTTCATTTAGAGCTAAGTCAAGAGTTCTGATATCACCATTGTTGGTGCAGCACAATTTGTCACACTTACTGTAGGGTGATGAATATGTCAACACCCAGGTCATTTGTGCCATTGTAGGTTAACTTAGACTCATATCAAGAGGGTGATCATTGCAGCTCTTCTTGGAGGTCAAAGGTAGTTAAGGTCACCACAGTGATTCAACACACTCTAAAGTCTATCAGAGATGCATGCGATTGAAATTTAACTGCTTTAGACATAAAATTACCCGTATTGGTACTTACAGTTAAATTTCAATCCCATGCATCTCTGATAGACTTTAAAGTGTTTTGAATCACTGTGGTGACCTTAAGGTCAGGGAAGGATAATGATCCTGTTGCTGCTTCTAAAATATACCCTTCTTTTTGGGAAGAAATCTCTTAGCCTTTGTGTTCAAAGTCCACACTTTTTGCAAATTACTAGCAAAGTGTTTCCTTGTCTCCCTAAGTTTACCCTTAAAAGTCATTTTCACCCTTATTGCCTTAACATTGTGTCAAGGTTGTGTCCAACTGTGACGAAAACAGCAATGTACCTTCTGTACTGTAAACATGTATTATCTGCTGTCTTCTTCCTTCTGGCAAGTCCTTTCAAAGTGCCTGCAAATTAGGTCTTATTTGACTTGCAGTTTAAAGTGCTGCAGGCAGTTACTGCTGTGTCATTTTAGAGCAGGGGCTCCAACTCCCAACTTGTAGTAATTGACAAAGAGCTCCTAAATATCTGAAATTTCTATATTTTTATTTTCCCCCATTTTTATTTTACTTAGTGGTGCCACTGAGTAATTGGGATGATAGCCAGAAGGAAAGGATTGCCTGTTTTTTAGAATGTTGAGACACTTCCAGTGACATGAAGCTTTTCCAATTTATGTTTTGTGAGCACCTCATTACATACAGTCTTTCCTTTTTTCCAGACCTCTTTCGCGACAGGCTGGCGGAATATGGTTTCTCTGGAAAGGCCCTTAAAGAGGAAGAGGGTAAACTTGGCCGCTATCTTAGTGAAAAGATTCAAGATATCAATCGCACTCCCAAGCAAAAGGAACACCCCCAATAAAAGGATGGTTCAAGGTCATATCAAGTTTTGATATGTTGGATATTTATTCAAAGCATTTTGGTGAAATTTGCAGTGAAATTGCGATATGTGGTTTTCAAGATATGAGCAAGTGAAGTTGTCACATTTTCTACAAACAGTGAACTTGAAACAAGTACTACATTTGCCATCATATCCCCACATTATTGGACAATCTTTTGTTTCTCTTTCAACTTCACATCCTAATTTCTCCTCAACAGTCCCATATTATGAACCTGTGATTGCATAAATGGCATGATAACTTCTTCGACTTTGCAATTACCATGAGGAGGTCCTATTCCTATTAACATCAAGGTTACGCAACAGTCTGAAAAAATAAAGGGAAACAAAGCATTCCTTGTCAATGTGAGGAAGTGGTAAAATCTCTGCTGTCCTCAAACTCACTTTGGAACACAAATCTAGTAACTTCACTTGCTGATATCTGGAGAAGTACATGTCTGATTTGAATGGGAATATCACCACACTGTGTGTAGATGTAGTTCTTTTTTTCACATGTGAAAATTAATTTTTTGCAAAAACTTCCTCCTTTAAGAATTTAAGTGGCTCATTGAGTTGGTTCATGAAATTTGATTCTTCAAAATCTGCTTCTTTACATACCACTGGCAAATGGTCAAACCAAGACAATCCTGGTATCCTACATACAAAAAACTGTTTTATGAATGAGTAATTAAAAGCTCTCTTCAGTTTTCAAAATTTTGTTACAAGATGTTTTTCAAATTAGGCAAAAAAGAAACGTTTCAATTCAGAACATCACAAAATTCAAATTTTTAACATTTTACGTAAGTATTGGATATAAACTTGACTGTTCATGCTAATTATAAGCCTTGTTATGTGGTAGTGACCCTTCAACAATCCTTTTTAGTCATCCGTATCAACTCAGGGAGCCCCTTTAAAAACACAGACCAAAGAAAATTTTTGTTTTGACTATTAACATTTGATATTTTGATAAAAACTTCCATGCAGTTTCCCTGCATTCGGTTCATCTACAGTACCTGTAGGTTGTACATTCACTCATAGGGCTTTTGCAGTACTTCCTGTCCACATCTAATTGAAGTGTAAGTCAAAATGGGTTGAATGTCATCTTTTCAGTGATTGCTATCTGGGGGAGGGCTTTTAGTTTTGGTGTGTGGAGAGGGGGGGGGGAGGAGGAGTGGTGATTATATAAAATGGAAATAAATCGGCATCTGACTATATGTACATATATTTGCAACATATTATGAATTATGATGCTACCTTGTCACTGCAATTGATAGCTGTACCCCTCTAAAAGGCCAAGGTACAATATGAAGCTGTTTGCTGCTGCTTGTTTTCTATTTTGCTTTATCATATGTAACTAACTGATGCTTAGCATAAGCAATGGAGTAGGGAAAACAAGCCAGTGAGCAACTGAAAAATGGAATTGTTGTTCAAGTTTTGAACCATAAGTTATTCTCTGCAGTCTCATTCTGAGAGTAAATTCACATCCAAACTTCTTTCAAAAATGATTTAACATAGAACATTTTCTAGGAAAAATGCTCTGTGGAATGTCATAATTTGAATATGAGTGGCCTGGGCAGTTTATCAATCCTTAGCAAGGCAACTCGTTGTAGTAATGTTCTTGACCATGGTCAATCTTCACAAAATGGTTCTTTCCTCAGGTATGAAAAGTTGACCTCTATTTCTGTAGGATTTTTTATAATTTTTATTTCTCAGTCTTTCCTCTATGTACAGTACATGCTTTATTGTTGTTTATTCTTTGAAAATAGTTGTCTAGTTTGAGTAAAAATTTACCATCCCACTTTTGACATCACATTAGTACCTTTTCTCAAAAATTATTTAACATAGAACCTTTTATAGGAAAAGTGCTGTGGAATGTCATAATTTGAACATGAGTGGCCTGGGCAGTTTATCAATCCTTGGCAAGGCAACTCGTTGTAGTGATGTTCTTGACCATGGACAATCTTCACAAAGTGGTTCTTCCCTCAGGTATGAAAAATTGACCTCTATTTCTGTAGGATTTTTTATAATTTTTATTTCTCAGTCATTCCTCTTTGTACAGTTCATGCCTTTTTGTTGTTTATTCTTTGAAAAAAGTCTAGTTTGAGTAAAAATTACTATCCCACCTTTGACATTGCATTAATAACTTCTTTCAAAAGTTATTTTACATAGAACCTTTATTGGTAAAAGTGCTGTGTGGAATTTCATAATTTGAACATGAGTGGCCTGGGCAGTTTATCAATCCTTAGCAGGGCAACTCGATGTAGAGTCATAGTGATGTTCCTGACCATGGTCAATCTTCACAAAATGGTTTTTCCTCAGGTATGAAAAGTTGACCTCAAATTCTGGAGTATTATTTTAATTTTTTATTTCTCAGTCTTTCCTCTTTGCTCTTATTACAGTACATACCTTTTTGTAGTTTATTCTTTGAAAAATAGTTGTCTAGTTCATTGTAAACTTAACAACCCACCTCTGACATGGCATATTACTTACTTGCTTGTAAAAAAAGAAAGTTGTTTACATAATACTTGTTCCATAAACTTTGATACAGAGACTGAGTTTAAAATGCCTTCCTTAATTTTTTGCTTAATGGTACTCTCTGTATTCTCTGCTATTCCGTCCTTTCGCACAGAACATTGCTGCCATTTGATTTTATTGAGTGTATATTGTCTCGTGACCAATGCCATCTTGCCAAATTTATATAATTTACATTTCCATTAAAGAAAGTTCAGATTTTTTATATGAATTTTATTGTGAACTTGTTATAACTTCTGAAGCTCAATATTTCTTACATAATTTTATTTACATTAAAATTACTAAAACAAGTGGTTTCCAATTGTGCACCTTGCTCAACTGAAATGGTATGTTCACCAATTTTGTCTGCCAGGCTACCATTTAATTGTATCCTGGTTGCATGCTGTCAATTAAAGTTTATGATCTCTTCATTTTATCAGCTATTCTTTTTTTGTAGAAACTGCTTAATATTTTAACAATTGAAGACACAGGTAGATATCTATTCAATTCACATCATATTTGTACCTGTAATGCATATGACATATGCATCAGGAAAGTAGGAGGATCATAATAGATTTGATCAAATTTATAACCTAGCTGCTCTGTGTTTGTACTTATTTTATGAGTACGAGTTTAATTTAATCAAGTTTATATGCAGTGTACCAGTAAGTGTACTACTGGGTTTTCTACAACACCAACACCATTCAACACCATCTAGAAACCAGCTCCTGAAATCAACAAACCATTCAGTAACCAGTTGCAAATGGAACCATTCAAGACCATTTGGATCAACAAACCATTCAGTAACCAGTTGCAAATGGAACCATTCAAGACCATTTGACACCATTTGGAATCAACAAACCATTCAGAACCAGTTGCAAATGGAACCATTTAAGACCATTTGACACCATTCGGAATCAACAAACCATTCAGTACCAGTTGCAAATGGAACCATTCAAGACCATTTGACACCATTTGGAATCAACAAACCATTCAGTACCATTTGCAAATGGAACCATTCAGGACCATTTGACACCATTCAAAAGCGTCCAAAAATACAGTGTACCAAAACCATTCAAAAACCATTCAGACCATTTGCAAATGGTTCCGAATGGAATTTAACCCTGGGAGTGTTTTATGAGTGTACTAACAATGCAACAATCGTTGGGTCAGTTCGTTATCAACTGATGACTTTCCTGGGAATTGCTGAATGGTGCTTCAAACTTGTTTGTCTCCATGTTATCTACTCCAGATGGCCTACTAATATCTAATTTTGAGTCCTCCTCTAGGTGAAAAAAAATTGAATTGCACGATAGTAATGACTTTGAAGGATGGCTGATTTTCGTCCCTGTGGGGATGTAAAAGTTAAATCATCATTCAGCATTCATGTGTGTATAATTGAATAAATAACTAAAAGTCAAAGTTATTAACCATGTAGATTTAAGACATACTTAAAGCTAAATAACACATTTTGATCTGCAGATGAAAAAAAACAACAAATCTATCCTCTATCTATAAAAAAGTTTTATTGCTGATATTTAGGTCTCATCAAAAAAATATTTCCTTTTTCCCCCTTTTTTAAGTAAACAATAGGCCTTACTCATTGTCACCATAAGGTCAAGAAATGTAACAGCTCAACAGACCACAGACTGCTCTAACATAACATACTTTACAAACACATATCGATTGGATTTCCTTCATACAAAAAATTATCAGGCAGGTGAATACTCAAGTAGTTGGTTAACATAGTTTTAGAAGAGTTGGAATATTTTGCAAGAAAATTCGGGAAATACTGTACATCATGATGATATATGTGGGTAATAAAAATTTGTGTCTCTTATTTTTTTTTTTGGGGGGGGGGGGGGCTGAGGGGGAGAGGGTGAGGTTGTGGGTAAGTTCCACATGGGTGTGGGTAAATCTCACATTACTACTTTGGCCTGCTGAATAGCTGAATAGGAAGGTCTAATCTTATACATTTTCTAAGTGTGACCTTGGATGTGCAACAAACTTACTTTTTATGACAACAACATTAGAAGATGTCTCCTACTGTAAGATGTGATGTCTCTGTTGAAGATGAGTGATGCAGAGGTCTTCATCCAAATACCGGTACCACAGGTACTGTACATGATGATGTTGGCAGTCAGGGAGTTTCCGTAACAGCTAATACCTGAATCTCATGAATAACACTGAAATTCCACTTTCAATTTGATGAAATGTACTGACGCAGCCTTTCTTATAGTGTACCTGATGGGGAAACATGAGAAGTACAGACTACAGTCACAGTTTGGGAATACATACATGTATAGAAATTGATCTTGCCTAATGCAGCACGCCTTAGTACTAACAAAGACTGAGGGCAGTGTGGGACTTTGGGAGCTTCTACGAGAGGACATACATGATTGCTCTTGCAGAATGTACGAGTGATCAAAAAGGATTACAAAAAGTTGTGGTCATACCTGTATCTTCAGTAAGTTAGGTAATGCATCAGTCCAATTACATTAAAAATCATTATTAATTATTCATTCTGTCTAAAAAATGCTAAGCAACAGCGGTATCTCTTCAAAATATGAATTATGCTGGAGATGTTGGAGATGACCAATTTGACCTTTTTGAAAGTTTTGGCCAAAAAATTTTTTGAACACAAATTTTACTTACAAACTTTTTTCTGTTAAACTGTGAAAGTGAGAAATAATGAGAACCTCATTTTTGAAGAAAGATGTGTACTGCCTCATCGTATCCTTTTTTACTTAGAAATGTTGATATAAAGTCATAAAAAAAACTTTCTGTAAAAAGGTGCAGAACTTTTTTTCAAGTTTCAACGCAAACCAAAGAAAACAAAACACTGCCTTGCTATATACCTACTAACCATTCCAATTCCACTTCTTGGAGCTTGGCTGATGAGTGTTAACTCTTGAGACTTTCCCTCTGAACTATTTGATAACCAGGAATTCAACCATCCAAGTATGTGCACTGATGGTGAAATCATTGTTATACTTCACAGATAGTCCCTGAAAATTAATAAACAAATCGGGTAAATTATAGGCTATACATTTGACCGTACAAAGGTTGATAGCATTTAATTCAAAGACAAACAAGATAGGCAATTACAAATAAAAACAGGAAATCTAACTGTGCTGGAACGCTTTGAAAAGTTAATGTATTTAACAAAAATAACCTTACTTTAAAATGATACATATTTTTAAAGTAAGCTAAGCCAGGGTTTAGCTACATTAATCAGAGTACGTGGTCTGGAATATTCTTCTTTCATATCACACCCTAGTAAAAACCACCAGAAAATATCTCTAAAATCAATGTGTCACACTCATTCAGTGCATATTCACTTGTTATGATGGTAATTTTTAATTGCATCAGGCAAAAGGGCTCACACTAGACTTTAAGTGCTCTCATTAAGTGACAAATTTTCTGCGGTAGTTAACCTGTATACATTGCACCTATCGATTGCGTCTCTGGGAATTCTGTTAGGTGTAACAACACACTTTCATTCAAGTTACTGAAGCAGTCCATCTGTTGTACAATTGACTCAACATTCCATAGGGCTTTCCGCATGTTTCCTGTATGACGCATCCATGCTGCTCCAAGCAGGTAGTTGTCCCTGACAACTCCCTGCACCACATAGGCCTAGGTTGCATTAATGCAACATATGTAGAACTTTGACCCAACCCTACACCACAACTTGGATGAAAGATACAGATTTATCTATCCATGGCAGTAGGAGGTCGGTTCTGTTCAGTTAAAGGCTGAGTTTAACGTCATGTTTGCATACCCTCTGCCTAAGCAGGCTAGGCAGGTCTAGGCTAGAATAGGGCTAGCCTGTGGAATTTACATAGGCCTAGGCCTAGCTGTTGGCCTATGCTACACGAAATTGACGTTACTTAGGCATAGGCTACTCATTCTTATCTGCAAATGAAGCCAGCTCTTAGCCCTTTACCAAAATCGTTGTTGCTAGTTTATTCATCCGACTCCCTTAGTCCTAGTTCAACAGCACGGGATAGCCTGGTCTGGCGTTTGTGCTGCCTTTGAAAGAAGAAGAAGATCTGATGGGACCTAACTCAGTTCACACTGGGGCTAGCAGACGTTTTAGAATTTATGAAAAGCCCTTTCCCTCATTTTTTAGCCTACGGCATTAGTGGTGGTGACTGATACCAATTTAGAGTCAGTCAAGTTAAAACATTGTTACATGCAATGCTGGCTATGTTTTTTAGGCAGTATAAAAAAGTAATGACTGACTCAAAATCAAAGACGATCAACCCAGATACCGACCATTGCTAGTCTTGGCAAACCGTACGTGGCCAGCTCACTCAACTTTGTTTACTCCGCACTAGACGTAGGCCTAGTAAGTTCTAACGCTACTCTTTAAGCGAAGTAAAAAGTCCTGTTCATGGACTAGGACTAACGTTAGTATTTCGACTCATTGAAGGTTACAGCCTATACTGTGCACAGGTACAAGGTTAGGCCTAACGTTACGAAAAGTGCACGCTTTTCGTATAGGCTTAACATACTCTGCTTGGTTCCTCGCTGTGTCCATCACATTTACAGCACTCTGCCACATTTTGGTATAACTTTTCTATATTTGTATGGCCCAAAAAGCTCGCATTATAGAAAAAGAATGATCCATGACCAAGCTTACATATTAAATTTATTCTCGATCCAGTCAAATACGTGTTTTTGGATTGTGAGAGCACTGCATGGCTGAGGTGGTCGCAAGTTTACGATTGTCTCTATCATGACGTCATTTCAACTGTTTACCGCATCCGATTTGCCGTACCAATCGCTACATGGTGCGGTCGAGTTTACCGCATGCGTTTCCGGATCCGACAACGTATCCGCATCCGTACTGATGGAATCAAGCTCGTTGAAACCATGTGTGAGCGATTTTTGCCGTATCCGTATCCGCATACGCATCCGTACATATGGAATCCTACCTTAAGGGTTTACTCGGATAAAGAAAAACAAGAATTTATAGAGAGAATGGTCTGTTAATAATTCAAAATAAATTTGGGATGACTGCGCTAGCCCTTTTATAAAAAAAAAAAAGCTGGAAACTGTTGGGAGAGTTAAAATATTAACAACTTTGATCAAATTCATAACAAGTATCATGACCAAGTGTTTCAATTTGTTTGAAGTGTGACTTAAAAGTATATTTCAGTGGTTTTTCATTTAAGTCTTGCAAAAAAGACAAAAATACCCAACACCATGTCCTCCAAATCCTGTCGCAATACCATTTTCCTAACGCAAAATGTTTCACTTGACTGGTTATTTGTTAAAAACAAATACCTTCACTTTTCAACATAGCAACAGAAAGTTATGTTTTAATGTGGGTATATTGTGTCAGATTCCCTTTGTTTTTCTATATAATTAAATTTCCTATTTCTCCTTGAAATTTGGTACTCTTGGAATGTTAGATACCTTTTACTGTAGCTCTAGCCTATGCTGGGAATAGCAAACAAGGTTGCTTAATTGTCTCTGTACAGGCATCAAAAGCATAAATAAATTGAATGCAATGTGAAATTAATGTACCATGATGACATCGCAGATTTCCCATAATGGACTAATTCCCCCCAAATTTGCAGTACTTTGAAAATAAATTTGGAATGCCATATGCAATTGAGATGCAGTTTCATCTGCTGAAGGAGAAAAGTTTGAATTTTGTCTCTGGAAAAGGCCTTTGAGGGACCAGCCGCGGGTACCGACACTGGACTTTCTACACCGAAACGCACTTTGAAGGTTATATAAAAAATGGAGTTCGTAATATCGCCCAAAATTTGAGAGTTACTGCATGCCTTGGCTAGGTATAAGGCATACCCCTGAGCTGTGTTGCTTCAAATTTCAATTACAAATTGAGGTCAAAGGTTGTACAATATCTTTGAACAATTGAAGGAAAAACCAGACACCTCCTTTTTACCTCCCTTTTAAACCCTGTTGCTATCTCTGCAAACTGGCAAACAACATTGCTTAAATAAGTCAACTTGGTAACCAGAAAATTTTCAAGTGGTTTTGTAAAGGTCTGATCCCAGCACCAAGTTTAGCAGCCTCCAAGACAATATTTCCACGTATTGCATTTAATATTTGGTGGCTGAAGGTCCTTATCTACCGCATGTGTTAGAACCACATGCTGTCGATCCTTATAGGCCCTATCACAGATTATTGTTACCTCAGTGTTCTCAAGCTTCATTAAATGCATCGTTTGGCCCTTTAATTGGAACGTTGCACCCTGTTGAATATCATTTCATCCGAAATTATCCTCTCTCATTATTACTTTTATCACTCGTTTCTAAAATCATCCACGCTATACGTCCGGATCTGCATCGGATCCGTATTCGCATTGATGGAATCAGAACCGTCTGCATCCGCACACCGCATCCGGACGCCGCAACCGCATTCCGTATCCGCATCCGTACTTATGGAATCCTACCTTAATTTAGCCAGCTACGCACCGAAGTTTCGCACGAGACGCACGGCTCGTGTGAGGGAGACAACAGTAATTCAGCCAGTTAGGCACCGAAGTTTCGCAGGAGACGCACGGCTCGTGTGTGGGAGACAGCAGTAATTTAGCCAGCTACGCACCGGAGTTTAGCAAGAGACGCACGCCTTGTTTGAGGGAGACAACAGTAATTTAACCAGTTACGCACCGAAGTTTCACACGAGACGCACGGCTCGTGTGAGGGAGACAATAGTTATTTAGCCAGCTGCGCACCGAAGTTTAGCACGAGACGCACGACTTTTGTGAGGGAGACAACAGTAATTTAACCACTTACGCACCGAAGTTTCGCACGCGACGCACGGCTCGTGTGGGTGAGACAACAGTGATTTAGCCAGCTACGCACGAGCGGTTAGCACGAGACGCACAGCTCGTTTGAGGAAGGCAATAGTAATTCAACCAGATTCGCACCATAGCTTAGCGCGAGACGAACGGCTCGTGTGAGAGAGACAACAGTTGTTTAACCAGCTACCCACAGAAGTTTCGCACGATACGCACGGCTCGTGTGTGGTAGACAACAGTAATTTAGGGGGCTACGCACCGAAGTTAAGCACGAGAAGCACGGCTCGTGTGAGTGAGACAACATTTATTTAGCCAGCTACGCACAGAGGTTTCGCACGAGACGCACAGCTCGTTTGAGGAAGGCAATAGTAATTCAACCAGATTCGCACCATAGCTTAGCGCGAGACGCACGGCTCGTGTGAGAGAGACAACAGTTGTTTAACCAGCTACCCACAGAAGTTTCGCACGATACGCACGGCTCGTGTGTGGTAGACAACAGTAATTTAGCCAGCTACGCACCAGAGTTTAGCACGAGACGCACCGCTCGTGTGTGGGAGACAACAGTAATTTAGCCAGCTACGCACCGAAGTTTAGCACGAGAAGCACGGCTCGTGTGAGTGAGACAACATTTATTTAGCCAGCTACGCACAGAGGTTAGCACGAGACGCACGGCTCGTGGGGGGCAGACAACAGTTATTTAGCCAGCTACGCACGAAAGGTTAGCACGAGACGCCGTCTCGTGTGAGGGAGACAACAGTAATTTAGCCAGTTACGCACCGACGTTTAGCACGAGACGCACGGCTCGAGTGTTGGAGACAACAGTGATTTAGCCAGCTACGCACAGAAGTTTCGCACGAGACGCACAGCTCGTGTGGGAGAGACAACAGTTATTTAGCCAGCTACGCACGAGAGGTTAGCACGAGACGCACAGCTCGTGGGAGGCAGACAACAGTAATTCAGCCAACTACGCACCGAAGTTTCGCACGAGACGAACTGCTCGTGTGTTGGAGAAAACAGTAATTTAGCCAGCTACGCACCGGAGTTTAGCACGAGACGCACGGCTCGTGTGAGGGAGATAGCAGTAATTTGGCCAGCTACCCACCGGAGCTTTGCACGAGACGCACTCACCAGAGTGGTGACACATGACGCTCGAAAGCTACCGTTTTTATTATGTATTTTGTTTCATAGATTTACCGATCAATTGAATTATTTTGTAAATTCTTAATCTGTTATAATTAAACTTTCTGAAATAATAATTTACCGTTGTGAAAGGACATCAGTTTGTCAGTTATTGTTTTTCACGTTTCGAGTTTTAATGTAACCGCTTTACCTTTTGACCAGTAGTTCGTTCTCATTAAACAAAATATACCTAAACGGACCCCGGGGCGCCGTTACAGTGGCATGCTAGCCGGCACATAGCAGTCTCTAAACAGCACTGAGCTAATTCCTACTTAAGGTACATATACTGTAACACGGTATTACTCAGAATGCGGGTTCTCCAGCCCTTATCTTTTTTGAAACACGTTCCTCCCACTTACGGCATGCATTCCTCTGAGACGAACGCTCGCTCTTCGTTTCGTGTAAGACTACACAGACTAACACAGATGATAACGTTGGACAATTCCGGTTGCAAAGTGATCTCACAAGCTCGTCGCAGTGTCTCGTATATTTAGAATAGTCCCAACATAGCTGTGCGAAAGAAGTTGAACGGCCTCCTTGGGTGGTTGCAAAGGTGACCGCTTACTTTTTGGTACTTCAAATCACTCAAACACCAATCTATTAATTCGTACTTTTCGTACTTTTTCTGTTGGTTGCTAATGCAGTGTTTACACGCGATTCGATCGTGTGCATCATCAATGTCACGTGACGCACTTTTATAAAGTTCTAAGCATACTTGCTCGGACTTGTACGTGTGTGCGTATAGGTACACATTCAGTTTCCCAACCAGGGAAGTATATTAACTATGATGCAATTTTTTGGATTTGGCGTTTGAAATTACCTCAAAATCCGTATCATTAGGTCACGAAATGTTTATGGCGGATATGATTATTGCTATTCTCATCATCTACCCTGGGATGGGGGGGGGGGGGGGGTCCGGTGTATCGGTGTATGTTTTAGCTTAGAATTAGGTGAACAAAGGTAGGCTACTTACATACATCACGCACGTGGTAGCCCCCTCACACCTAGCTTGAACTCACAGGCAATGGCCTGAAGAAGATGGCAGCGCAATTTTTTAAATTCGACGTGTGCCATTATCCCAGAATTTTTATCATATGGTCCTAAAATCTTTAAGCCGGGGATAACGATTTCAATTCACCTGTACGTCCTTTGTATGTTGCGGGAAGGGACCCGATGCTCGGAACAGACTTGGGTCTCCTCGCATGTCTTTTCTCACACAAACAGGAGAAACTTTTGCTAAGTTCATTTCTTCTAGACCACGGTAGGTCTTCAAAGAAGGCAAGTCGAAAATGCACCTCAAAATAAGTGTTCAGTATTGGAACATGGGAAAAAACCCGCTTTTCAACCTTTGGGCCCTCATTGTAAGTGGGTACAAGGGGATGATTCTCCGCCACCTACTTGGTTAAAATGGTGCTGCCTAAAGGATAAAACCTTGCCCGATTGTACCAAAATACTGAAGATTGCGCAGCTGTTATCTGCTTTATAAAACTGACCAATAATGGCGGGTGTTTTATACAAAAAAGTGAAATTGAGATCGGCCAATATTTGGATTTGAAAGCCAAATGAAGACCAAGCTATACGATTGAGGGTGTTGGAAATATTTTATTTGGAATCAGCGTATTCGAATACCCGCATTCAAAGACTTTTGGTCAATCTGAGAGGGTCGTCATTTTACACCAAATACATGGGGTTTAATTTGGGTGTGACATCGAGGTTCCCCAAAATTGACCAAAATAACTCTACATGGGTTCTGATTTCAAATCTGGAGTGGGGATTTTAATGTGATGTTTTGCTAAAGTGTCATGTCGCGAAAACCCCATCTCTTGCCCCGGTCGGACTCTTTTGAAGGGCAGCATGTTCTAATAGGGGTTTTACAAGGAAAAAAGGACTTCATATTTGGAATCAGCGTGGTTGAATACCCCTAAGTTGTTATTTTTGTCGATTCTGGAGACAGTCGATACCCGCCCTATCCTGCCCCCCCCCCTCTCCCCGGGGAGGGGAATGGGAATGGCGGTTTGGTCTTCTCGTATGTGAATGGTCATGCGCCGTGTCAAAAAATGAATATCCCGATCTTAAACGATGCCAGCAAGTAATGTGAGGGTCCCTTCAGTCCAAACACTTGGGCAAAGGTCCGACGAAGACGAGAGTTCAATTTTCCGATTCTGCGTATGAAATTGACCTGAAATCCGGGTCAAAGGGTCAAGAAATTTTTATGGCGAAAGTGATGATTCCAATCCCCCCACCAGTATTGTAGTCGAGACCAGCACATCCGAGACCGAGATCAAGACCGAGACCAGAAGGTGTCGAGTCCAAGGCCGAGACCAAGTGCAGAATTCGAAAGCTAGACCGAGACCGAATGTACATGTAAAGGAAAATAAACTGTCCAAAATTTTGAATACTTTTTGGTTCCTTGCGTTAGCAAAAGGAACCTATGTAGTCAGGTTGGCGTGTGTGTGTGTGTGTGTGTGTGTGTGTGTGCGTGTGTGTGTATGTGTGTGTGTCTGTGACGCTAGCTTGGGTACGCTGTAACTCAACAAGGGAAAGTTGGATTAAATTGAAACTTGGTATATAGAAGTGCCATAGTTTGAAGGTGTGCCCTATCGTTTTTGGTGGAGGTCAAAGGTTATTTGGGGTCACCAGAGGTCAAAAACTAAAAACCTTCTCAACATGGTATTTCAAGGTAGGAAACTTGGATAGATGTCATACTTGGGTGTGTGGGTGTGTTATTGTGTAAGGATGAAATCTGATCTGTTTGGTGAAGGTCAAGGGGTTATCTGGGGTCACCAGGGGTCAAACACTGAAAAACGTTTTAACACAGTATTTTAAGGTAAAAAGGACAGATTTCAAATCAACCTGTGTTTGGTTAAGGTCAAAGGTCATCAAGGTCACTGGAGGTCAACCACTGGAAATGTTATTTAGAAAATGTTGTAAGCTAGATAAAGATAGGTTCAATAGATTTTTTTATCTCACCTGGTTTTGCATGCTTACACACCCAGACACCTTAGAAATTTGGCCTTTACATTCGTTCAGTAATGATTACTTCGGGTTGTACACAGATTTTGGATCATTCAAAGTTGTAAGAGGGCAATAACTGAAATCTGTAGATTTCAATGAGCACAGAGCACACTGCATTAAACTGGTCTCTCTGCCAGTGGAAGCAATGCATTGATTATACAGTATGTCTCTTTAATACTGCTGTAGTCTGTGGGGTAACCTAATCCTCATTCTATTATCACACCCCATTAATCACTTGCTTTCTGCTTAACTGCTGAATAAACCCTGTTTTTTGTGTAGAGATAGCAAACAGGACAAATGGTAGATTGTTTTAAAGTAATAGCAAGTTTTATTTGAGAGCAGGTAAAAATAACTTATTAGAGAAGTACAAGGGGTGTTTTTCTCTCTCTAACCACATTGTGTATTGTTTTTTGGTGATAATATCAAGTTTGATTACAAGTATACATATGGAAATGAGGAAATGTTTTTGAAGGATCACCAAGCATTATACAAGTTGAATGTAAGTAAGGCCACAAAAATTTAATCATTGATATTATGTAATATAAGTACTAAAATACCCCTTGTGAAGATGTTACAAACATAGAGTATGAGCTTTCGCTTCGCTCTATTTCGAAGACTGGCTGTACACTACTTCTTATAATATCCAGCAAGGAACCACAGTGCCCATTGGGCTCTTGTTTTACCTAATTTTCATACCCTATGCTCTAAAAATGGCATAAAGCACAAGCAGTGCATCGTTCTTGAAATGTATTTTATCATTTAAATGAGCGTATGGGACGAGGGATGGGGCTGAAGCCCCCCATTAGCCAATACCTTGCTGAATCGGGAAGACTTCAGTGCCTTAGTCGGACAGAGGTTATGTCCTTGCTGGGGAACTGAAGACGGGTAAAAGGTCACCGCCCCCTAAGAAAAGGAGTCCCCTATGGCCATGATTTTATGCCAAACACGAAAATGACAAAATTTTGTATTCGATTTAGAAAGCGTTAAAAACCCCAAAATAGCCGCAATCCCAACAAACTTCGTCAACTATTGACCATTTTACTGGGAAATTTCTCATTTGCACGTAATCATTAACAAATATTAGCTCAATATGCAAATCCTGTGATGACATGAGAGGCACGTCATGCCATATATGGCTATATTATCCGTGGTGTTTAAAATTTCCATTTCAAGGACGGTTGTAACATTAGTTTGTCCTGAGGGTTTCATTTTGGAAGTTTAAATTGTGTCCTTGAAAGTCATCAGCATCAATTACCAAATCATAAACTATCTGATGAGTAATTAAGAGATAAATGGTTATTAATTAAGGGTTACAAAAGAAATATCAACACTGTGTATCTCTGCACATCATTTATTTTGCATAAGCAGCAAGTTGCTTCAGAAACGTTCAAACTTTGAAGAGGTATTTCTTGAGAACATTAAAAGATATTGACATAATTCCAACGGATTTTGCCTTAGGGAAGTTTATTCCCTAACTGCCAAGTGAAGTCAGGGCATTTTGCTGACATGACACTTTAACCTAATCCAAGTAGGTCTATGTTCCCAATGTGGCCCTCATGACCGTACGGGACTCTTTTTCTCAAAGGGGCGGTGGAGTTTTGCCTGACTCCAGATGTCCAACCAGGGGATAATATCTGAACGACTGAAGCACCTAAGTCTGCCCAATTCAGCAAATTACTGGCTACTTGCATTGGGGGTTGCAGCCCCTTCCCCGGCCCGGGTCCTGAATGGCCCAGGTGGCCCTTCTCATGCAATTGGAGTAAGTCAGTGCTAAAGGTGTTTAGTGTTGTGAACTTGATGCCGATTTGTGCATGGAGTGCACGAAAGTGAGTTTGTCCAACCCAGAGAAAATGGAGTTGCAGAACCCTTTCGTTGGACGAAACATGAACATGGACTAAACCATGCCTCCAGATATAGCCGTGCTCGATGTGAAAAAAATAACTTCGTTAACAGATCAAGTTGCAAAAAGTATCATTGATAGACACTGCATGCTGTGTATGTCAATTCACATTTTAAAATCAAAGTAAACATTACTCAGATCTAGAAAAGTAATGAAAACATCAATATCTCATATGACTAGTGCAATGGTACAATGTAAAATTAATAAAATATGATTTAATTGTTTCTTCTTTTTTTTAAAGTAAAATTGAATAAAAATGGTTCAAATTGAAATAACGTTCATATGAAAAGACATGTGTCGATATTTTAAGAACAATCTAAAATATGTTATGTCAATGTGATGTATAGTTAGTTCTTCTTCTTCATAAAAAGCTTTAAAGAATAAAAATCTGGTGCTGCTATTGTACAACGTTTACATGCTACTACTCTATCTCAGAATAATATCTGCTCGTTAACAAAACAAATTCGTTAACATATCAAGTTGTAAGCCTGCATTGATAGACATTGCATGCTGTAGCCTATATGTCATTTTACCTTTCAATATCAAAGTAAACATAACTCAGGTCTAGAAAATGAACGAGAACATCAACACCCTATTTGACTACAGGGATTAGTGCAATGGTACTATGCACAATTACATCCAATTTGATTTTTTACTTTTTTTTAATTCTCAACCTCAAGTTCTTTTTTTAAAGGAGTTTACATGCAAAAACGTAACGAAGGAACATATTCTTATGACAATAGGACTTGAATATTACTTAACATGCTTCACAAAAACAAACTAGAGCAGCTATGCTGCAGAATTTCAATACTTTTATGCATGATCAATGTTAATCATGAAGCAGTGGAATGATGTGTTAAAGTTTTTCATGATACAACAGAAAAGGGCAAACATCCTTTTGGTGATCAGGTACAGTATCATAGGCTACATAGAAATTAAATATGACACAAACTTTCCATATCACATAGTCTACAGTACAGGTTGGTTAAGCTATTGTGGTGCACTGTTGTCATTAAAATATTTATAGCAGAGATCATTATATCCTGATACTGTACATTTTTATGTTAAAAATTGAAAGTGTTATCAATTAAAACAAAAAAAATCAATAATGATACTTTTATACTAAAAAATGAGCTTTGTAAAGCACACTAACACTACAAAGCACAAGTAATTATCCAGCTAGATGGAGATCAGTCTTATACTGTAAGAAAAAAAACTTTCTGACCAGTTCCAACAAAACAAGTTTTCCTACTACTAATTTCCTACCTAGTTTTCCTAACATCAACCCTCATATCTCTTATAATCTCACTGAAACCTTTTGGTGAAGAGCACGACTTTTGAAGGTTGAGAGCTAGTGGCATCCTGTTTGGAAACTCAATCAACTGTAAATAAACTTCTCCATTACAAGACAAAGGCTGGGCAAACATCATAGTCAGACCAGAAAAAAATCATCTTCACAGTTATCCTATGCTTGACTTAACAGAGGCTTGAAGGCAAAGAAAAAATAGCAGACTAAAACACACACAATTGCATGGTGGGGAAAAAAGGAGTATAAAACAAAGAAACTTTTCTTTTGCACAACTTTTTGACCACTTGTCAGAGGAAAAATAACTAAATTATCAACCTCTCAGATTATCAAGTTAAAATTCTGACTGAATAAGTAATTGTACAAAAGTTTGCCCTACAAGATATTATGATCAAAATGTAGACTCTACTTAACATGGCTATCCTGAATAGGATTTTAGTCTAGGGCTAGCAACCGGCTAGTGTGACAATATCCCAATACCTGTTATGTATTGAGATAAAAAAAAAGTATGCATACGTAATCCTCGTTACTTTTCACAGACTCAACCCAAATACACATATACACAACACAAAGGTTACTGGTAGTCCAAAAAATCTAGCATAAGTATTTTGACTTTCTAGTTTTTTATGCTCTGACGTTGTTTCTTAAAAAGTATTAAAAAAAAAAAAAAAAACACCCTAGTAGATTGATTGGTGTAGGGTGCAACTGCTATCTGAGTTTGTTACAGTGTATGATATGTGCACCCCAAGTTATCTATGCTTTGTGTTCACATTGCTTGAAGCAATGAAATGCTTGACTGAGCTGATAGCTAACTCCAAAGATTTTGTTTGTGTGTGTGTGTGTATTTTTGTACAACTGTAAATGTTAATCATTTAATTAGCTTTGTAACCTGACTGCATTAAGTCTGGATGTAGTGAGCTTCATATACTTTCTAAGGTGATAAGATCAGTCAGAGAAGGAGGTGAGTTTCAAAAAAAAAAAATAAGGAGAAGAAGGAAAAGCTTCACTATCAACTTTTCTTTACAAAACACGAAAACCTGCTAGAGTGTTTATTCAACCAGTCACAGACTCTCATCAAGTACTATTTACAACTGTACATGCCAACATTCTCCTGGGAGAGACATGGCATTTGCATGTGACTGTACATAAATGTTTTTCCAAATAACTCAAAACATTGCCAGAAATTTTAAAGGCTTCTTTTTGGCAGTTATATTGCACTCCCTCATTGTTGATCTTGATGTTCCTGTTCAAACAGCTCTATCCTACTGTACTCTTTTGGTCACATTACCTGAACAATCCTCCTACATTATCAAAAGAAGCAACTACACGACCAAATAATCGTTGATCAAAGCAAGATTGATAACTGTGAATCATTACAAAAACAGCAAATGTTGAAAGCGAACAGAATGCATTGAATTAGTCTAAATATGTGTTCTTTCACCCACTTAATGAATAGCCTAACCTTACAAATCTAAGTAAGTGGTTTGAACACCATCATTTAACACTTTGCGTTTCGGATAAAAGTACGTAAATGCGTCTTTCTGTTGAGTGTATGTAAACATACGGTTATTGTTTACGCGAAACCCCCTGTTTTCACTTGCATGGCACTCTGTTCCATTCAAAGTGTTATAATACAATTCTTTTCTTATATCATTTCGCCTTGTATTGACTCCTTTGCAACTAAATTTATCCTTATTGTCATCATCGAAACAATAGTACATCTTGCTGTTTAGCGCTGCAATTCCCTTTCCTTCCCATGCTACTTTGAACAATCCTGGAGTTCTCTTGTCATATTGTTTGTGTTCTTTCGTATCCGTTCGCGGTAACCAATTATGTTTATCCTGTTCGTACATTTCACGGAGATGAGGTTTCAGGAGATCTTCCATCGTATCGGCAGCGATTGCAATGTAGGCGGAATCCGTATCCATCTCGACATATTGCCAGAAATCCTGATCAAAGTATTTGTGTAGGAAGTCGTAGTAAAATTCCAACATCCGTAATTTTGCATACTGATACACAAAGAAACCGATGTGTAATGGTAAATCCATTGTTATGGATAGCTTAGCCATTCCAACTTCATAGCAACTCTCAGAGATTTCATTGACATCTCGAAAAGTGACGTCATTGATATCGGGAAGGCCGTAGGACAAGCAATGGCACCACGACACCCTCCAAAACGCACTACAATCTAGGGAGTTGCCCCATAATCATTTCGGTGGTTTGGAACCTAAGCCATGAAATTGCGATAATGTTTTTTTTTATTTTTTTTTAATGAAATCATGTTTCTGAAAGAGAGGTTTAATGCCTTGTATTTATATTCACCATTTCCCAAGTTAACTGTGTAGCTCTTACTGCACCCTAGATTATTACCTGACAAATATTCAGTCGATACGTTGGTCAGCATAGAACGTGTACGGAGGCTGTGGTCTCTTTCTTTTGCAATTCAGCTGATCGATATTCTTATTTGTTCTCCCTACCGGATGGTTGGGACTTAGGAGTACATGCAGCCTAGCAACAAACTTTGTAGATAATAGGGTCCTTTCTTTCTCACAAAAGTAGACGGAGTTCCTTTCAGAAAAGAAGAATAGGCCTATATGTGAGACTTACTTGCGAGGTTTTCTGTGGGTTGCTTGGAAATGCATTAACAGCCATTCCAAGTCAACGAACTTTTTATGACTTACGTACGGTTAGCTTGATTCCTAATCTTTACTTTCTCCGTTTACTGACTTGAACGAGGTTATAATCTATTTTTATTTATTTATTTTTTTTTTTTTTTTTGAAATGGTATGGGTCTAAATGTTTTTCATAAAAGGTGACGACCGACGGCTAATCTTAACCTTAAAATCCCATCATGTTTATTTTCAAGTAAAATACTTATGTAAGACATTTGGAAATTGTCATAGAAGCCATTCCTTCTAAACAGTTCTTAGTTTTAAGACACGAAACTTGCTTACATATGTTGTGGTAACTAACTTACAGTACTTCAGGTTTTGTCTGTTGTACATTCCATTAAAATATTTAATTTGTTACGGTGACTTCGACCTATTATAGGCTGTATGCATTTATGTGCCATGTGTCGTATTGTAGCGACCGACTGGGGTCGCTATTTATGTTTATCCCCCTAGAATTAACTATTGTTTATTGTTTTCTTCTTCCGCAGGCCGAGACGTTGGCTCGATGCCAAAGCACCTGCATGCCAGTCATCATACTTTTCTAGTGTTCTGTTAAAGACTTCTATTGTTTTGTTAATGGGTTCTGTTGTTGTGTAAATAAGGTCTTGCGGGAGCGGGGTGTTGGCTCGAGGAAACTAGTCACTCGCATTGCTCCCCTTTCTGTAAAGTTTCTTCTTAATTTGTGTATTCTTTTTGGAAGTCCGTGCGGGGAATCTCCGGAGGCCGTCGACGTGGCTGAATATTGTAAGTTAAGTTTAATTTGTTTATAGTTTGGAGCGGGTCCGGGGTTGGGCACGGGCTCTTGGCGCTGGGATACCCCCCCTAAGTTTTACTCTGTGTTAAGGGATGTTTTGGGTGATTTTTAGGCTTGTTTCATGTGGGAGGGAGGGCCCTGACCATAATTAGTACTTGGGTATGGAGCGTTTCTATTGCCCGTGCCCGGCTTCGTGAGTAGGTTTTGGCCACGTCTGCGGTTTCCCCCACGGCAACATTGTGAGTATTTGTTGTTAATAATATTGATCATGATTTTGAGAATAAGTTTATGGTAAAGATTTAGGTTAATTTTGTATTTGCTCCAAAGGAGCCGGAAATTATTTTGTTTTGTATATAGTTGAAAGTTGGTTTATGCTCTGAAAGAGTCGTTTTGTTTGAATTATACTTTATGTACAGTTAAATTTGGGTTATCGTCTTATTTTGAGTCGTGCCGTTCCTTTCTGACCAGTCCCTTTTAAACTTCGTCGTGCCCCTGCCCCTCTATCCTGACCTCGGGTGACCTTCAGTTGCCCGAGTACCCACGCCACCGCTCGGCCAGGGACCCTTGTTTTATTTTAGGGGCGCTACAGTATTCATTTTGAATAGAAGAAGAAATTCCGCTAGGCCTATTCTTTGCGTCAAAACCCCAAACTGAAGATTCTCACCCAACAAGGCAAACTACCTGTAGTCAATACGTTTTCTCAAATCCTTCCAACTTCCTGGCGAAGTTCCGTTCGGTGAAACTAAAACGTTTTTATTCAATCTACAGTACAAGTAGGCAAACTGCAACTATAAACTTTGCCTGTGTGCGATGTAATATAGCGCTCTAAGAAACGAAAGACTTTCTGGAGACCGCTATTTAACAGTGGGGTCGTGGGTTCAAATCCCACAAGTCTTCAATCTCGAGCCTTTACGTCTGTCGCAAGTTGGAAAACAATCATTGATCCCCCTGCACCAAAATTGTTCCACTTGAGGTCAACCCAATCAGTTATATTTCGAAATTTTAGGGAAAAAATGATAAAATGACGTTTTTTTTTTTTATATAATTTGAAGTGTCTAGTCGTGAATTATTGAAAGGCAAATTGAACCGTTCAGCAAATACTCACTCATAAAAAACAGTTATTTGTATGTGGAAAAGGGATTTTTTAAGTGTGACATTGGTCATTTTCACGAGCTAGAATCGTCTTAACAATGTATTACAAGTTTAATTTCTTGTTTTTCTGAAAATAAGAACACTTATCTATCATGAATGAGTCATCTTATTAGTTACAAATAAAAAAAATAAACAAAAAAACCGTAACATTTACAGCTAATCTATGAATACATTTTTCACCATTGTTCTAGACTATTCACCATACTTCTTTGGGGTTGATGAAAACAAGGAGAAAAAGTACTAAAAACACACTTCAAATCGAACATACCATCATTAGTACATTATTACTTGGTTTCAGGTAAATGGTAGAACTGATTACACTTTGAACAGGAGTAGGACCTACATTACTCCCATTCGTTTTTTTTTTTCTTTTTTTCTTTTTAGTTCAGTGAAGAAGAAAGCAAAATGCATCATACGTTGCTGCAAAAGAAAATTCACAACTGCAAATACCGTTTTGTGTTTGGATACCTTGCGTTTCATACATTATGAAAGACAAAAGAAATGTATGTTTGCTCACGAATTATCTACGTTGTTGACTTTTTATTCCAGGAACGTTCAAACGTTTCCTAAAGGGAATGAAAACCGTGCTTAATACTCTTTTAACTCAATAACTCGGTATGTGTACACCCTTACAACTACGTATAAGGCTAGCAGAAAAAGAAAACCGATTTTCCATATTTCTTGTATTGATTGCAGTTGGTTCCATCCCCCACACGTCTGAATTGGGACTCCTTCATCTCTTTCAGTCGGGTTAAGGAAGGAGGTCCGTTCGCATGGTTTGCTCCTTAACAACATGACACGCTGTCCTACCCTAACATGTCATTGTCGCAACGCACTGTACGATTTGATGTAACGTTCTCAAACACAAAAGACTCTCTAGAAATCTCATCTGTTTCTCAACAGTGAGGTCGTGGGTTCAAATCCCACAAGTCTTCAGACCTTATGTTATCTCATGCAGCCACGTTACGATAAGCCACCAAAAAGCCCTTCCGGTTGCTTAGTAACCAGTGAACAGTCAAGTTATGATCATGTCACGAAAAAGACCTTTCAGGTTGCGTAGCAACCATTGATGTCATATTCCTTCCCAAACAAAACCCAACGTCGCCACTAAACATATCAGTCGAAAAAGCGCATGACATATTACCTGTACCTTACCACCTTACCATGGCACAATCCCCACACTACTTGTTGCTTAGCAACAAGTAGGGTCATCGATACGTGTCATTCGTCCAAGGTTTGCCCCACATTTTGCCCCACCATAAAGGGGGTTGAAAACCCGTTACTACACTACTGTTCTGGAAATGAAAAAATTGGATGTTAACCTATGTGACCAGGGAGGTTTTATTAGATTAGCACCTTCCTGATGTGACAATACCTCATTAAGAGACATCGGCAGCTATATATTGCTTTTTTGTGTTTTCATAGAATTCCACATTTTCTTCAATGAAAGCTCTTGATTTTGGAAATTTTTGTATAAGAAGGACAACAAAGTTTGGGAAACTTTTGAAACATCATTAGAGAGTGTCAGTTCGTAGGGCTTAGATAACATTATGTATCAACAAAGATTCAGTCGTCGTGCAATCTAGCTTCTTCGGGAAGCAGTTTACACTTTGGTTTCGCCTAACGGCTCTTTGCCAGAGTGTCGGTGGGAGTTTAGAAAAAGCAACCATTCCCAGATTTGCCACCAACATATGAAGGAAGTGCAGATTCTTCAGTAATCTCCCAACGCTTTCAATTTCCTAACAGGAAACCCAGAATCCAAATCTTTCTGCAATACAAGCTCCACATATATTTGTTTAAAAGGGGTAAAAATCCTCCCTGATACAGTGGTGTTCACACTTGAAAGAAAAATCGGAAAACTTAGCTACTACTTACAAGCCCGAGATATGCCATTTCCAGCTTTCGGAGGAGTCTCGATTTTTCAAAATTTTCTGTACACTCCGCGCCAATTGAAGATAGTCTATTGAGCAAGACTTCATATCCCAGGCAAGAAACCATTGGCGAACTCAAATGGTCATATACACACCTATCATCAGGTACCTTTCAACCCTGTCAGCTAAGAAGTTTGTGTATATGGATCCTTTAGTTATTGAAGTGTCAAAATGTTATCAATGTTCAATGTTGCAGAGCAGTGACGTAGCTACAGGAGGCAAGGGGCGATCGCCCCCTTGCTCGAAAAAGTGAAAAATTGGGAAACTTGCCATTAATTTGAGACACCAGCCAAATACAGTGCGGTTTTCCCAACTTTTCCTTCATAAAATTCTGGTTTCTTCCTAATTAAAGCTTCATATTTGTAATTATTAGAATTCAAAAGAGGCGATTCGCACGGCATCAATTGCGGCCCTTAATGTAGTGTGTGGTCGCTCATCAAGCAGTCAGTTATAAATTTTTCCAAGCCGCTAGAGTGCCATTTCCCTATAATTTTTTTCAATGTAGGCTCTTAATTTTCAAATATTTTGTCTAAAAAAGGCAACAAACTCCTTAGGAAACATGTAACAACAACGATCTTCAGTCGACATGCTATCTTAGATTATGTTAATAGGAAACGCAGATTCTTCGATAGTCCCCCAAATATTCAAATTTCCTCACAAGAAACCCTGAATCTAAACTATTTACTGCAATACAAGCTCCATATTTACAATGTCTAAAGGGCCCAAATTTCGTTGCGCTCCGCGCGCCGCAAATTACAATACCGTGTAGTGTTCACACTTAAGAAAAAAATCAGATATTTAAAAAAAAAAAAAAAAATTGTTCTTGCTCGTAGGAAAAGCGAAAAAATTTACCAACAAAAAATGCACCTTTAAGAAAATGGGGTAGGGTGAGGTGTGTGGTCCCCCCCCCCCCCCTCACTTTCATATTGCTTCCTACCGCACTGGAGTTTGGACATGATTTTATTGCAAACGAAAGTTTAAACTAACGATTGCTTAAAGTTAAAACCTCCCTGGAGTTTCTTACAAGTCTGGGAAATGCTATTTTAGGAATTCTGAGACGTCGCGAATTTTCAAATTTTTTGTGCGCTCTGTGACAACTATCGTGGCGTTCCGCTAAGATTTACAATGCGATGATTGCATATTTTTGACAGAGAATCATCCGTCTTCCCTTAACCTACAGCGTAGCTTACTGCTGATGTTCTTAACTTTGTCGCGGTGAAAGTGCAATTAGATTTTTATTATATAACAGTTATTTTCTCGACCAAAGCACCTAAAGGTTTCCCTATTTTCGTAAAAGCCAATCGTTCATTATATCCCAGTCCTTGAAAAATGTTCAAGGAATCGTTTTTCTATTTACGGCAGGGATTTTATGAGAGTATCAAGAAAAGATGGCTAAGGCTTTCCTCGCCATATTTTCGTTCGTCCCACTAGTTTTCGTCTTTAAAAATTTAAAGCTGATATAATTATTTCACCACAAGCGGTACACCTCAAACGTTTTCGCACAAGGAGAAGGGGGATCATAAAAGCCTGGGAAATGCCCTTTCCGGCTATCTGCATTGAGGGGTCGCAATTTTTCAAAATTTCCTCATGCTGTTTTTATACCCGTAAAAAAGTTGATTTTCTAACCTCAGTTACCTATTGTCCAAGTGAGGTATATCAAGTTTCCAAACCCATCGCTGGAGGTCTAGCTTTTATCATCACTTCGCCTAGCTTATGTTCCATTTAGGTTGCAGAAACTTACACGGTACTTTGATCAAGATTGTAATGAAAACTCCCTCTGCATGCACTGCATGCTGTGGCTAAGGTTTTTTGAGGAGGATTAAATGTCTAAGAATGGGGTATTACTGTCCGTCAATCATCAAATTGTGTAATGGGCAAGGAAGAAAACCGTGTATATATTTTTGCCGTGGCTAATTCACCATGCTGTATGCCCCACGCAAACTAATAATGGCGCTGTGCTTAGATAGTCGTTGGTCTCGTCTTCAACAGTTTCCGGGCCCCCAAACTTCAGTCTGTAACTTGAGTCACGTTAATTTGTTCCGCCCCTGCTAAAAATGAATGTGCAGGCCTTGCTTACACAAGCTTTTGGAAATGCTGTTTCCGGTAATTTACCAGTTTTCAAGAAATTTTCAAAATTTTCTGTACGCTCCAAGCAAACTGATGGTGGCCCTCGGCTAAGATATCTTCAGCCTCGTCCTCTACGACTAGCGTATCCTGCAGCTTCAGATCTGTAATGCTTCACGTTAATTTGTTCCACACTAACTAAAAATGCCTGTGTAAGCTTTGCTTATACAAGCTGCAGAAATGCCATTTCGACGGCTGAATGTGGGTCGCGATTTTCAAAATTTTCGCAACCATCCGTCCCAACAAATGGTGGCGCTCCGCATAAATAGTCGTTGGTCTCCTCTTCAAAGGTTATCCACTCAATTTTTGATCTGCACTGCTTCACGTTGATTTGTCTCACCTCTGCTACAAACGCCTGTGTTGGCCTTGCTTATAAGCTTGGAAAATGCCACTTCCCGTTGGCTATATGTGGGTCACGATTTTCAAAACTTTCTGTACGCTCTGCTCTGCTTAGATAGGCGTTAGTCTCGTCTTCATGGGATTATCCACCCAAGCTTTAATCTGCACTGCTTAAAGTTAATTTGTCCAGATCTAAATGCCTGTGTTGGCATAGGTTATACAAGCTCGGAAAATGCCGTTTCCGGCTACCTGAGGTATCACGACTTTTAAACATTTTCTGTACTCTCCGCGCCATAAGCAATGTTGGCGTTCCGCTTAGATAGTCTTCATCCTCGTCTTCTAAGACTTATCCCACCAGGCATTCAATATTTATGTATTTCTAATGAACGAAGCTGGCCTGATGGCTCCTCCATTTAACTGGGAAAAACACATTAGAGAACAGTGGCGCAGGAAACAATTTGAAAGTTTGGAGGGGGGAGGGGGGGGGGGGGCAATTTTGGACTATGCACCTCACGCTACTACATTGACCAAAAGGTACATTTTTCATGCTAAATTTTTCGCTTTTTGCCACCAGGAAAAACGATTGCTTTTAATTGAAAAATTTATGCTATAAATCATTTTTTCAAATGAAATTGGGCACTAAAGAAGGTGGAATCCTTCGTTTTTTTCCAGCCATGCTACAGTAGACAACAATTCCAGTGTATCTATGCCCTCTGCAAACTGAGGAACAGTGCTCACAGACTATCACCTATTCACCTGGCAGGGTTGAAAGGTGCACGAAAAGTATATGAGAGCACTTACGGAGGACAAATGATTCCCTGCTTGAAGTCTTGACTATTTAAGCGGAACGTGACCGTCAGTTGGCGCGGAGGAAATTTTGAAAAATCGGACCCCTCAGACAGTCAAAAATGGTATTTCCCAGGCTTGTAAGTAGTAGCTAGCTAAGCAGCAGGGGATAAAAATATTTCTGCGGAGGATATGGGCAACACCCAAATTTTCCGAGTTTTCTTTGAAGTGTAAACAACACTGTATTAGAGGGACGTAATTTGCGACGCGCGCGCCGAAATTTTTGCCCTTTTCAAACAAATATTTGTGGCTATGGAGCTTGTATTGCAGACATTTTTGGATGCTGGGTTTCTTATATAGGGAAATTTGAAAAGTTGGGGGATTACTGATTGAAGAATCTGCATTTCCTACATTGGCAAATCTGAGAATGATTGCACGGTGATTTACTGGATATCGTTGTTGCTACATAATGTTATCTGGAAGGTATACGAAGTGAAGCTCTCCAATAAAATTCAAAAAGTTTTCGAAACTTTGTTAATTTTGGACTAACTATTTCAAGGTCAAGAGCTTATATTGGAGAAAATTTGGAATTTATGAAAGAAAATTTATAAAAATAGCAATGAAGTTGTCGGTGTCACTTGATGATCTGGTATCCCCCTGTGGGCCGAGGTTGTAGAATATGCCCACGGTATTCCCCGACTGTCGTAATAGGCGACTTAACGGGGGGACTTTAACAGTACTCGAACAGAATGACAATACATAACGCATTCGTGTTGGTGTGTCGTTAAATCTTATCTAACTCACTAACTTGATGATCTGGTGTCAAAAATGGCAAATAGTTCGATTTTTTTTTCATTTCCAGAGCTTGAAAAGTTTTATTAAACTGATTAATGAGACAGCACTTATGCACTAGGAATTGCACGTTGAGGCGCGCGAAGCGCGCGGAAAATTTTCTTTTTTGAAAGAATGAATTACAAATTGGCGCTTGAATTGAAGAGAACTGGGAATTTCATGAGAAGAGTTGAGAATATCACATTAATGAAAAAGGAGTTTCTGACCCGAGAAGTGGAGGGGGACGGAAGCATTTTTCCAATGACGAGAGTAGGGAGAAAACCGAAAGATGAAAACGCCGTTAACACTATTTGTAATGGCACAGTTTTTACACCTACCGTACTGTGGACACGACCAAGAGGAGGTGTTCTAGTAATACCTCCCAATAATGCTAATTGTCTTATCATATGGCAATTTTTTTAAGCTTAGAGCGCGTTATAAAAACAGGGAACTGTATACGTGATACTACCAGCGAGGTGTTATTGTCCCTGGTAGTATCACGTATACAGTTCCCTGTTTTAAAAGTTTGTAAGTTATAACACACTATAAGCTTAAAAAATTTGCCATATGATAAGGCAGTTAGCATTATTGTGCTGTCAAATAAGAAGAAAGTGATCGCGAATACTTTGACTGTTAAGCTTGTAAACCTTAAACTAGACATATGCCTGCTTTTCAAGATGGTTTTAGACCACGTTGAACTTCACCATTATTAATCAGGGTTTTTGGTTGTCCTGGCGCGGGAGTAGCCTATTCATGATCACGGAGGTGGGCCTTTGTGATCTCGGAGGCTCCTGTCGCCGTGTGTCATTATTGTTACCTGGTCCTGGTGAATGGAGTAAATAGAGTGCATTGCAAGCATGGGGACATATAATGCCGCTTCGAGGTAGTTTTGTTTTTGTGTTTTCGTGAGTCAGTTCTGGTTTTAGTTGGGGATCAGACTGTTTCCAAAAACGTAAAAAGCTTACTTTTTTAGTTGTCCTGGTTTTAGTTCAAAAAGAATTTGTGTTTTGAAGCTCTTCCATAACACATCGAGGTAGCAATCTTCATTCTTCAAGTGAGATGCTTCCCATTTATGTTCCGTTTTAAGGCTAGAATTATATTATCTCTGATCGACTTGGCGCGTAAACAGCAAATTGATCATGCAAACCAGTGCACATCGGCCGTCTCAATAAGGTCCCTACTGTCCATCGCTCCGACTGAGAGCTCTGGGGTGTGTTAAGGATTGTAAGCATTGGTGAATCATGTTAAATTTTGAGAAAGCAGGATAGACACACCAGTAGATCAAAGGCGGTGTGGGGTGTAATTAGTGTCTGAGTGTGTTACATGCCAGTGATATGTGCCTTTAAATGAGCTATGTTTTGTTTGTGTTCACAGTGAGTGAAAAGCAATTAACACATGCTTGACTGTCCTGCCGCTGACCCGAAATAATACGCATTTTTTTGTGTTCATGTCAATCAGTTAATCACATGTGAAACCGGAGTACACCAAGTGTGCGTTTAATGAGCTTCATTTCCTCCCTGACGCGATGAGAGGTAATCAGGCAGGCATCATGCATGAAACACCTATCCCTATTACCATCCGAAGGTCCTTCAATGTGCAACCATGTATAGACGACCGATCCGAAATCCCACAATGGCCGTCGGCACACCGTCGGATATTGCTGACTGGGGGATACGTATCGCCCACACACACATGAAATAAGTGTAGATTTGACCTTAATTAAAATGCTTCAGACTTCATCTAAATGTATTAAGTAAGTGGACAAAATTTTCTCAGGGGCATCCCAACTAGTGGAGGAACTGCCGTACAGGCGGGCTCCCCCTGACGGACTCAAATGGAAAACCGGTGCCCATTTCAGCTTTTTAGGTTCATAAAAACGCCATAGAGGCCTAAACGTAGCAATGTACCCATCTGTGAATGAAAGCCCTGATAATGAGACTCTGCTACATCTTTCCGAAAACAGACTCAAAACAAAAATCATGAAGGGCTTTTCCCAATGTTCCTTTCAGGAGCGGCTCCTGAACTTTCGAGTTGAGTGGTCAATTGGATAAAATTCATTTTTTCTCTGTAACTCACAACAGAAATCTCTGAAACTAAGGTAACCTACATAGATTTCAAAACCTACTAAAAGGTGAAAGTTTCGCGGCTTCCGGGACACTAAATTCAATACCGTGTGCTCACTGAAACTTTTCATAATATCTTGATCTGCATACCCACTTGCTACATTCAAAGGCTGACATAAAAAGAGATTTGCGTAAATACGCTAAACGATATACAGCACAAAAAATGATTTCCTTGAAAAAGGGAATTCCTTTACTGACAGAGAAACTTCTCACTAGAAACTATACTTGTCTGAAGAGATCGCATCAGCCACTAACGGCATTGCCTCTTTACACAGGTAAAATCACGGCTTCAAAAATTAAAAAAATTATGTGTCACGAAATCTCCCTTTTAGCTAGCAAAAGGGAGGAAAAAAAATAATGAACAAGCCAAAAACAAATGCAAAGTCGGTGTTAGCTGGTCTCTTGAAATGAGAGAGGCTAATATTATTTCCCACTATTTTTTCACTAATTTCTCATATTGGGGCCGACTTGGCTTGGGGACGAGTTGGCCCGAAAGCCGAACCGGCCACTGGAAGTACAAAGAAAGTGTTACAATGCACAGAGTTGTGAATCGATGCCGATTAGACTGTAGCCCACACGCAACACATTATGTACACAACTGCACCTTGAACTGAGGTGGGTCACTGAACTGCAGCTGTGAATCACTAAATTTAAAATTATTCAACTCTTTGTATGCAACTTTGCATGCTTTGTAGTGCGAGATATTTTGGACCATAGTAAGTTGGCTTATATGTTGCCCTATAGGTTGAAGGCTCACTCGGTATCTATCTTTCATAAAGCAGCGCCGCTGAAAGCCATTTCCGCCCCTCTGACCGAACGCTCCCTCCCCTGCCGGAGACCACTGAGGCGCTGTGAAAGAGCAAATGCCGTATCTTTCTTGAATTAAGACCCGCCAATTAAAAGTCCGACAAGGAAATGCTCAAACTTATCTTAAACCAATTAAAAAAAAAAAAAAAAAAAAAAAAAAAACGGAATATGTCTATTTTAGTTTTGACAAACCGGTACTAGAGCAATACTACAAAAGAATATGTCTTTATTCCTATCCAACAGCAAAGAGATGTCACCTGCCTAACCATAACACAACTTTTCTCTTGTCTCCTCACCCGAAAGTTCAATTTTTTTAGTAGTCAACAGAAATTCACAATTGGCTGAGCTCTTTAGTTGACAACTATTTCAAAACTTTGCCGCTACCCGCTCACACTATCACACAGCATAAACCCAGTGTGTACTGAGAGTGTTTTGATTATACATATTGGGTTCTTCAATACCACCCTGAAGCAGTAAACTGAGGTTGTGTCTGATAAGGATGAATTTTAGATCATTGTGGGAGGGGCTCAAGAAAGGTTAGGAGAATTGGGGTTTGTTTGGGGTGAAAGGATTAGGAAACAAGTTGAGAACAAGTTGAGAAACTGCATGCAGACGTTTGAAAGTCTATACTTATTATCAAATGATGCTACCGCCTATTTGTTTGATCAGGTCCATTTAGGAAGGTGTTGAAAATGTACCACTGCATGGAAACGGTGTTTTCTTCCTTACTTAAGGTATACGCCCCTCGCTTCTTTTGGTTTTCTCTCCTCATTGGGTGGGAGAAAACGGCCCTCTGTTCTCCAAACCTCGCACTTCTCGGCTTCCGTAGTTTAATCGTGGGGATTCCCCTATAAACATTTGCGTCGGGGTTTCGTTGTGTTTCTGACTTATATTAGCTTTCTGGACACAAAAGGAAGTGTCTAAAATATGTTAGGTCGGTTTTTGAAATGATTAATAACACAATTTGACACGTTTTGAAAAATAATCTGTGTTTGCGAGGTTAATGTTTCCGCTACGAACATTACTTCTGCTAGTAATATGACACCACGTACGGTAAACTGCCTTAAAAATTGTTTATCATTACGCCACAATATATGTCACGGCTGCAAACTGTAGGCAACAAGTGTACTGTGATAACAGGTACGGTAGCGTTACCCCGTTAGCTATTGTACTATGCTACTACTAACTGCGTCGCACACTAAACATCATATGCATTAATCATTGTCATATGCCGAAGATTACTACAATAGTACAAGGAATCATCTCGTGTACGAAGCTACATTAACCGGTTGTAACCTTCATTTGATGTCTTCACTACATGCCTTCAATTAAGGTGCTATATAGAAGTCTGAAATTGGCCTAACTGAAACCGGTCCAGCCATAGTACATTTAACAAAACTGCCTCAAAAAAGTCGTCAATAAAAAGGAAAACTCTGCAGCCTAATGTTATAACTATATGCGTCACTAACGTTAGTACTGGAGTGTCGTTGCTGTTAGTGTTAAAAACATAGTTAGGCCTAGGGGCCTAACTAGTAACTTAAAGTTAGGCTTAATCCAGAAGTTAAGAACAATTTGATTTGTTTTTTGTTCGGAACATCAGAAGAGCTGAGTTTTGCTGACTCACGTAAAACTAAACTATTTCACTGACAGTGTGTGCATAGCACGAAAGTAGTAACTTACCTTACTGGAATTTTGTAGGATAGGCCTAACTTACTGTAGGCCCTAGGTAGCATATCCTACTGTAAATTTATATTCAGCACACTGCAAAAATAATCATGATGTCTAGCAACATTGAAGAGGCTTCTATCATTTTTGAATCTGATGGAGACAAGACTGTGCAAGGCATTTACCGTCAGTTACAAATACGTGTGCCGTTAGTGTTACAGCGTTTAGTCAGTTGAGTTAAGTCTAAAACATTCACATGATTATTCAACGCAACAGTAAGTTACTGTAGCCTAATTTTTCTCCTGCAATGATGCAGTTGAGCTAAGGTCAAAACTGGAGCAGACTTGGGAAAGACTTTGAAGATTTGGAAGGTCATTTTGCATGCTCAGCAATTAGCCCCACTCTTTTACACACGAAATTAATTGACTTGGAGAAGAATTAAGAACTTGCATGTACAGTTTTGTGCCTGCATTGCACAACATCAACTGTACAGTGCAGTAGGGTCTACGATTCCCAACATTACTACAGTATACAAGAAGTCAGATCTGAAGTGAAGATCGAACATCAATCATCTGTTGAAGCTGTGTCAATTCAGAAATCATGGAAGTCATGTACAGGTATCATCGGCTCCTGTTGTGGACACTGATAATCCTGGTTTTAGTGACTATTGCAAAAACACAAACAGGTAAGCCTATAGGCCTAGCCTAGATCACAGGTTGTCCTAGCGTTACACAGTATATATTATTAGTATATAGGAGAGGGTAGGTCACATCGCCTAACACCAACGCAGTACTTCGCACAAAACTCTTCATGATTTCTCACCTTATACTTCATTTACTCCTTCAAATCTCTTTTAGAACATTCATCCATCTTTCTCTGATGAAACAAAATAAACGTTGAGTTGTCTTAAACAAGAAACCTCACATCAAACGCAAAAAATCTTCTCTTCCAATTCGGTGTTAACTCCCGGCTGGATCAGTCCTCTCCAATTCATGACTTTACATTACGTAATTGGGAATTGCCCTATACGCAGCGGTTCTCCCATCGTTGACAGATTTGAAAGCAGTTCGGACTATCCAATGGGAGAACCCGATTCGTATCTAGGGCAATTCCCATTACTGTACGTAATGTGACGTCATGAATTGGAGAGGAGTGATCTAGTTGGGAGTTAACACCGCTTGGAGGAGAAGATTTTTTGCGTTTGATGTGAGGTTGTTTTGTTTAAGACAACTTAAAGTTTGTTTTGTTTCATCGGAGAAAGATGAAGGAATGTTCTTGAGAGATTTGAAGGAGTAAAATGTAGCATAAGGTGAGAAATCATGAAGAGTTTTGTGCAAAGTCTGCGTTGGTGTTAGGCGATATGACCTACCTTCTCCTTTTTATATGTATACTGGGCTAATCATGAGTCGACCACTTAACAAACTTCATAACCATAAAAATATGAAAACATCTATAAAAATCAATGAAACTTTGCAGTAGTATTTCATAATATGTCTTCCTTTTTGTGCTATGTTTTGGTGTTGTTCGGGTTGAGTAATCTGTAGAAAATGGATTTTGAAATGTACAGTAGGTGGCAGTACAAGTAGCAATGCTCATGAAGTAATCTTGAGTCAGTCACTTCACAAAGCAAACAAATAAAAACCCATGAGTTACCACAGTAAGAGTGAGTTTGTCTAATAATGATACAGAATAATCTCTTTTCTATCAGAATTCTTTCTTAGAACTTCATAAAAGACATTCTCAACATTGTTTTTAGTAATTTTTGAAAAATTTCTGGTTCAAACTTTGGCCAAAACTTGAAAATCTGGCCATGAATAACATTTCTGCTATACAGTAAACATCAAAAATATGATGACAAATAATTGGTTTTGATGTTGTTTGAAGAGTATGTATTGCAGGTTATCCTAACATTGCAATCACATCACACTTACAGTACATGCTGCTCTGGTGTTTAGAAGGCAGTGATCGACGCGATTGTCTCATGATAACTTACTATATGTGTCATTCTTCAATACTGGGTAATGAAAGTGTGACATGCATACCCAAAATTACAGTTCATCAAATAATATTGAAAAGTATCTTATCACCTTCCAAATATCATGTTTTAACTGAGTATCAAAGAGGAATATAGTTGAGTCATAGTTGACTGAGATATTTCAGAGAGTAGGTCATTCATCTACGTACATGTGTGACATATGTAACATGGTGTCCACTTGCATGCTTGTAATTGAGTATGATAAAAAAAAATTGAGATATTTGTGTGTTTTCATATTTTTCTTGCCTATCTGAGTTACTTAAATGCCCAATTTTGTATATTGTATGAAAAGGCGTTGAAAACACAACATTTGAAAAGTGGATCGACACTGTTACGTACGTCACAAAATGCTTCTATTTGTTCTTAAAACACTGAAAATGTGCATTTACTTGATTGAGCCAGAATGTATCACACACTACTGACTATTTTGCACCTGTAGATTAAGTGATGTAGTATATATGGTGTCAGGAAAGAGTCAGCCTAAGTCAGGTGTTTGTAATACAGAGTTTTGACTAAAATTGTGGCGTATGTAACGGTGTCCACACCCAAAATTTGAAATTTTGAAATCCTTCATTCTTCAGTAAAAAAATAATATTATGTATATTACTCATTCTTCTGAAGTTGTTAATAATAACAGTGTCACAAAGAGCCTAATATTCTATCTCAAACTGACATTTTGGTGAAATTTAATTTTTTTGTGACGTACGTAACAGGACACCAAGGGGGTGGACACCAAGTCTGTATTCACATACAGTGGCTCTCTTTGTGAACATTGCTACAAATGGCAATACTTAGTGTATGTAAAAGACAATCTTATGGGCTATTGTGACATACCTGTGTAACATGCAACTGGAAATTTATTGTGTGGCTGTATGGCTGCAGTAGCTTTGTGACATATGAACTGGGTGGGTGGACACCAATGTTACATAGGTCACAAATCCAATTTTTGTGTCCTTATATTTCTGTACAGATAGGAGCTATGTGCAAGCCCATGTGGATATGAACTGCTGGTGCCTAGGTCTTGACAAACACACCTCTAGTCAATCTATAAGTTCTTGCAGTTGTCAGTTCCCATAGTTGTGTGACGTATGTAACGGGGTGGACACCAAATGTTACATACTGTACGTAACACTCTTTTTGTGTAGCTCATAGGAAATAATTCCCGTAATATTTGTCCCCATGCTATGTCACATTCAATAAAGTGATGTGATCCACTTCATATGAGATACATTATGAGGAGATCTAACCCTTGTTCTGTATCTGGTAGTCTTTTGAAAAACAATTGTATTTTTATGTCAGGTTTTGGTGTCCACTTTTTGGCCATTTTTCAACTACAGTATTATCGGCTCTCAGAAAAATACTAGGGGTGGTATGATAGTAGTGTTATCTTATGTATCTCTGTGCTGGGTGAGGTCTATGAAAATACATCAGTTACAGACTTCCACCCTACAGAGGCTGAGTAGGTGAGCATATATTTGTCCACTGTGAATCTCTCCAGTACTGGAGAATAGCACATATACTGTACATACTAAAGTATATACTGTATAACGCTAGGATGACCTGTGACCTGTGTGTAGCTCACATCTATTGCTCCATGCAAAAATAGTAAAAACATGTCCAGTAAAAGTGAAAAATGAATCCAAATACTTTTTTATAGGACCTGTTACAGTATGCTTCCAGGGTGAAAACCCAGAGAGAGAATTTTGCAGAATATTTCAGGCTTTAAGAATTCACATCAGGGGTGGGAGTGGGGGGTAGGTCTAGGCCTATATTCTAGGTTAACAAAGTTTTTTCAGGAACAGCATAAATTCCCATTTGGGTCATTCCACAGGGTTGGGTCATAACCAATACATGTGTATAATCTGGAAGAAATACTTCTTAAATCTTATGTGAAATACATGATCAATTAAAGTTTGGTATGGGATGAAATGTTAAATGTTTGTTTTTTAATACAACTGACAAACCCCCATGGATGGATTTTTGAGTTTTTCCCTATTTTTTTGGTGGTGTCACATGAAAAATTGTTGAAAAATGTGTGGCATAAAATGTTGCAGAAATTAGGCCCTTCCCATTCCCTTTACAGATGTAAATTTACAGTACCATGCCTCATCCGGGCATTTGCAAAACACAAGTGATAAAACAACTTGTTATTACCAGACAATTGCAATGGAGCCACCAAACCAACTTTTTTCTCAGTGTTTGAATGAAATTAGTCATACCTATGCAACGCACGGTGTCATTTTGTTGCATAGGTACTGTATATTTGCTTCACATGATTTGCCACTGAAATTCCCTTACCACCACAGTGACCACACTCACTCCAACAGCAAAAGGACAACAAGTTACCATGGTAAACAAAGAATCTAGGCTGTACAATCCAGGTACAGTATATACTTTTAAAAAATACAGTATATACAGATGAAATTTACGTATGGTATCAACTGTTACATAGACCTGTATAATAAAACTCTACATTAGGATGCACTTCCTTCTTGCTTCAAACAAAAAATATTACTGTACTATGTGAAAGTCAATTAAATCAATTGCGACAGGCATATCCATGCAGATTTGGTAATAATTGGAAGCACACAGATCCGGAAAGTTGCGAGTATGTTCATGGTGTCAACATGTTACATACTGTAGGTAGACTTGTTGCATAGGTACAGTACTATGTAGTTGTCTTCCTAAATTGATTTGGTATACTATTTCTTTTTTTTTCATGGAATACATAATGCATGAGCTATAGAATCTGCTAATGCTGATGGCATGTTGCCAAGTTAGATTATGGTTATTGTACGTAGGTCAATCTGTTTGTACAGGAGGTCTGTAAGACGCGGTGTCTTCGTTGCATAGGTAATATTACCACAGTGAAACATATGAGAAAAAATTAAAACAATATTATGTAATGTATATTAGTTGTATGAAGAATTTCTTCATGGTTTCTTCCTCTTAAAATGATTCTTTAAGAAAAAACAATGATTTGCACCAAATCTACCAAATTTAAAATTTGACATGAATGTCACACAAGTTTTGATACCCCAACCCCATGGAATGACCCATTTGTCTTTTGCCATACAGTAGTTACTGCATAAAAGTTCCAAGGTGTTATTAATTTTAGGGATTGCAGTCATTGCAAGAAATTTGAGAAGCATTTTACATTTACAAGAAGCAAAAACAAAGCATTTTGCTTTTTTTGACAATTTTGTGGATACTTAATCATGTGCACAGTACAGTTTGAAAAAAGTTTTGTGGTCACAGTTCTTTGATAACCCAATTGAGTCATAAGGACAACCGCAGTCTCCCCAACTTGAAGTACTGAAATGAAGTGTGCTCATGACACTGGAAGCGAATTGCAATTTTTAACCATTTCAAGCTGGCAACTAATAATCCAGAATCTATCAGAGAACTTCCTGTTCAGCGTGGGTGTGGATTATGGGGGGGAGGGGGCATGCCCCCCCACTTTTTGAAGTGAGGTCATCTTAAAAGTTCCCCCTCCCCCCTTTTAGTGACCCGAAACTTAAAAGAAGTACTACCAAAGATACTGTACTGTACATGTACAGTACAGTAGGTTATGATGTGCTCTACCAATTACGATCTATTTCTGTATAATTACAGGTTTATACTATTCTTTGCAAATTTCCAAAATTGCAGTTATTTTCTTAACAGAGGACAAACTTGTATGGGAGAGAAGTTTTGTACGGGACATGCACCTACAGTAGATGCCTATTAATAAACGGTCCTTAACTTATGGTAAAATACTTAATCTATTATTTCCTTTTAAGGAGTATTGAAGGACATTTAGTGGAGCAGCGCTGTCAAGCATTAGAAACGTGTCACGTGCTTTGCTCATAAACTATTGTCAGGTTTTTACAAATCATATGAAATAATTACAGAAAGATCAGGAGTAATAAATAAATTCCTTACTGTACAGTATTTTCCACACTTTCCAAGAAATTCCTAAATTATTGATAATTCTAGAAAATTTAACGTATTTTGTATTCAGAACGGCAATTTTTTGATTCCTTGCCGTAGGCAGGCAAGGAATGTATGCGATGGTGATGTCGTGTGTGTGTGTGTGTGTGTGTGTGTGTGTTTGTGACACTTGCTTGTAAACACGATATCTTAAGATAGGAATGTCCGACACTTTTCATATTTGGTATATAGATTTATCATGTTGAGAGGAAGAACCCTATTGTTTTTGGTATAGGTCAAAGGTCATTTGAGGTCACCAGCGGTAAAATTGCGACAATTTCAAAAATAGCTTGTAAACACGATATCTTCAGATAGGAATGTCCAACACTTTTCATACTTGGTATATAGATTTGTCATGTTGAGAAGAAGAACCCTATTGTTTTTGGTAGAGGTCAAAGGAGGTCACCAACGGTAAAATTGCGAAAACGCGGAAAATGGCTTGTAAACACGATATCTTCAGATAGGAACCTCCGACACTTTTCATACTTGGTATATAGATTTGTCATGTTGAGAGGAAGAACCCTATTGTTTTTGGTATAGGTCAAGGGTTATTTGAGGTCACCAGCGGTAAAATTGCGACAATTTCAAAAATAGCTTGTAAACACGATATCTTCAGATAGGAATGTCCAACACTTTTCATACTTGGTATATAGATTTGTCATGTTGAGAAGAAGAACCCTATTGTTTTTGGTAGAGGTCAAAGGAGGTCACCAACGGTAAAATTGCGAAAACGCGGAAAATGGCTTGTAAACACGATATCTTCAGATAGGAACCTCCGACACTTTTCATACTTGGTATATAGATTTGTCATGTTGAGAGGAAGAACCCTATTGTTTTTGGTATAGGTCAAGGGTTATTTGAGGTCACCAGCGGTAAAATTGTGAAATCGCCGAAAATGGCTTGTAAACACGATATCTTCAGATAGGATTGCCAGACAACTGTCATACTTGGTATATAGATTTGTCATGTTGAGAGGAAGGACCCTATTGTTTTTGGTAGAGGTCAAAGGTCATTTCAGGTCATCAGCGGTAAAATTGCGAAAACACTGAAAATGGCTTGTAAACACGATATCTTCAAAAAGGAGTGACAGATACTCTTCATATTTGGTATATAGATTTGTCATGTTGAGAGAAGGAAGCCTATTGCTTTTGGTAGAATTCAAAGTTCATAATTTGAGGTAACCAGCGGTAAAATTGGGAAAATCCCGAAAATGGCTTTTAAACATGATTTCTTCAGATATGAGTGACCGACACTTCTCATGCTTGGTGTATAGGTTTGTCATGTTGAGAGGAAGAAGTCTATTGTTTTTGGCTGAGGTCAAAGGTCATTTGAGGTCATCAGCGGTAAAAATGTGAAAACACCGAAAATGGCTTGTAAACATGATATCTTCAGATAGAATTGCCTGACAATTTTCATACTTGGTGTATAGATTTTTCATGTTGAGAGAAAGAAGCCTATTGCTTTTGGTAGAGGTCAAAGGTCATTTGAGGTCACCAGTGGTAAAATTGCCAAAAGTTCGAAAATGGCTTGTAAACACAATATCTCCAGATAAGAGTAACGGATACTTTTGATATTTGGTATGTAGATTTGTCATGTTGAGAGAAAGAAGCCTATTGTTTTTGGTAGAGGTCACAGGTCATTTGAGGTCCACCAGGGGTAAAATTGTGAAAATTCTGTGCCCAAAATGTAAAGAAAAATCTATCAAGCACTGTCAATTTGAAAGCAGGTAAGGTATTTGATGGCAAGGAATCACTAAGCCTTTTGGCTTTCTGGTTTTCAAATATGATGAATTTTTAAATATCATGCCCATGTCCACATATTCATGGAGTCACCCAGCTGGGGTTTTAGTATGGAATATTACTAAAACCCCCACAACCACTTACAGTGTACAGAAACCTCATGTCAACGCCAGACGCAATTGAAGGTGATTGGTCGTGTGGCGTTTTAGCAGTAATGTATTAACATGGTTATTAAAAACCCCAGCAACCTACAACCACTTACAGTACTCAAAACTTGTTTAAGGGCCTGGTTTAAAGGCCTGAGTTGTTGGAGTTTTAGTATATTAACCATATACATTACTAAAACCCCTTTGACCCAAGACCTTGTGCCATGCCTTTAAACATGCTTTTGCATGCTGTACAGTAAGTAGTTGTGGGTTGTGGGGGTTTTAGTAATAACCATACTGTACATATTACTAAAACTCCCTCGACTCATGACCGAGTCAAACAAGGTTGTTGGTTGTGGGTGGTAATTGTGGGTGTGGGGGTTGTGGGGGTTTTAGAAACAACCCAGAAGTATTCAGTGTAACTGTTTTCACAAGAAACAATACAAATCCTGACAAAAATATAAAAGAAGAAAAACTTTATCCACCAACCACTTGAAACCATTTACTGTCAAGCTTAATTGTCAATTTTACTGGCAATTCATAACATATTGTTGGATGGGTTCCAGAATCTACTGGGGACCAATCATAACACACGCCATAGAAACTGGAAAAGAGGCTGTGGCCAGTCCGACCTAAACCAGTGTAAACCAGTGGGAAAGAAACTGAGACTTGGACCTCATCTAAAGCTAAATTGATTTTAAAAAAAAATGTTTGTAAGTACTGCAACCATGCAACTTTGAAAAAAAAACTGTAAATGCATTGAAACAGTATCTTTGACCTCTTTAAAGTTTAAGCAAGATGATGACACTTAACACATGTTAATATGTGTGATCTGTTTACAATCACATGTATTGCTCATTTGAAATCAGCTGGTATATGCTGCAATACCTGTACAGAGGACAGTACTACGTACTGAACAATTACAGGCCCAGTTCTTTCACTCCAAACAATACCCATTCTCCTACAGTAACCTTCTTACTTGAGCCCCTTCCACAACTGTCTGAAATTCAGCCTCACCCAGGCACAATCTCAGTTTATTGCTTTGAACAGGGTGAGTATAAAAAAGATCAATAATCAAAACACTTTCAGTACAGTTCATGATGTGTAATATAAGCTTTGGTACTCTGCATTGTTTGAATTAGCTGTCAATCAAAGAGCTGAGCCAATTGAGAATTTTGGTAAACCCCTATAAGAATTGTAGTTTGGGGTGAGAGGATTGGTCCTTAGTTTAATGCCTTTAATCCCTGTATGAAGAGGTCTTAGCATATATGTCAAAAATAAATTTATGACTAGGTGCCTTTATACTATATCATTATCCTATACAGTACTGTATGTGCATTAATTTCAAGAGGGCATGATAGGTTCAAAGATTGTTTTGCAATGATTAACATAATTGTCCAACTGTACACTTCTACAGTCTTGGACTAAACTCGTTGGGACACCCCCGCTCCCCTTTGCAATGTTGACCACAGTTGCTGTAGCCTATTCACGGCATACAGTCACTCTTTCAGCGCAACATTGGAAGGGGGAGTGGGGGAGAGGGATTTATGTAAGCCTTTAAACTGAAATTCAAGAATATTATGGCAAAGTGTCCCAACAGTTTTGTCCAAGATTTTCTGAGAATTTCGCGAAGTTAGAACTACTCGCGTCACACAGTAGAAAGTGTCACTTTGTCTTGATGGGTTGATTTGCGAAAGGGAATAAGTTTAAAGCGCCCGATCGTTCAGGTAGCTGTTTTCAACAGTGACCTGTTTTTGGTTTACACTGTCTTAGGAGGTAAGAATAAAAAGAATATTGAAGAGATGTTAGTGTTTACGATTTTAATTTTTTTTTTCAAAACAGTGACGTGTTAACAGATACTGTAAACTTGCATTTTGGAGAATAGAGGCACTGTTTTTCTCTGCCTATTACTTCATTTTGAAGTAATTTACCATGTTCTCACAAGAAAAAAATATGCCGCACATGCGAACCTGACGAGACCGGCAGTGAAGGATAAGTTAACCAAACGGTCTACCATTTATTTTGAAAGCAAATTTGGAAGCAAAAGGCAATGAAATTGCTTCGGTTCAAATAGGGAATAAAGCATGAGTAACCAGCTTCATGCAAAGTGAAAAATGGACTCACAGGGGTGCAATTTGCTTCAAAATATGTCCAAAACCAGCCTTAACTAAAGATCTACTGTACCATCATTATAATTTAAAGCTTGGCTTTCAGATGTGCTTTTAACATTTCATGGTAGATCGTGGCGCTCTCTTAGTAAATATCTCGTCTCCTTAATTACCACCAGTTTGCAATAGGAGTCAAGACTTTTCTCTCCATGGAAGGAATTGTTTTGGTTATATGTATAGTATCTATCGGAATAGAACGTATCTTGGCGATTACCCGGGCCTGAAAAAAAAAATTGAAAGTCTTCTTCCATATTGCAAATGTTAATTCATTGGCTCTAAAATTGCCTCCTCCAAGTTTGAACATGTTTTCAATTGGGTTTGCATCTGGATTAGGAGATGGAATTGGTAGGCATTCTGCGTACCTTTGCCCATGGCATTACGAGCTGCAAATTCCCTGCGAATACATGCAGCCTGTCTTTTTTTTATGTTCGTCCCGACCCTAAATAAATGTAAACAAATGAGTCAAACAACACATTAAAACAATTCTAAATGCTACTTTCATCACGCTAAAATTCTCAGACCTACTGTATAAGCCTCCGAAGAAACTTTTTTGGAAAAGTCGTCCCGAAAAATTAACCATTTTCTATTGAATTTGTTCTCGTAAATAATATGTTTGGAGCTCAGACAATCTTGGACAAAACTCGTTGGGACACCCCCGCTCCCCTTCGCAATGTTGACCACAGTTAGTCTACTGTATTCACGGCATACAGTCACTCTTTCAGCGCAACATTGGAAGGGGGAGTGGGGAGAGGGATATATGTAAGCCTTTAAACTGAAATTCAAGAATATTATGGCAAAGTGTCCCAACAGTTTTGTCCAAGATTGTAGTTACAATGCATGCCAAACTACTGTTCAAGCTAGTGGAAACCTACTGTACAGTATACAGTACTTAGTAGGCTACTGCAGTTGCATGCAAAGTGCATACAGTATGACTGCACTACTACACACATCTATCGTAGGGGGAGGGCCTACACTATCATACTGTAGCACACTGTACCATACAGCATTAAAAAAATAACAGAAGTAAAGGCTATGCATCATCTGGAGGTTATTTCTGTCCATAAGTTTCTCTAAATGTTATTGATTCTTCAAGAATTACGTCATACATGTAACAATATACTGTTAAGGTGGAAGGGTAATTGTCAAACAATTACAGTACTCACCTTTTACCAATCAAATAGACAACTGTTCTCACCAACTTATAAGCAGTGTGCTGCTACAGCTACTGTACCAGTAGCTCTTCAAAATGGCACTTTGAATTCAACTGAGTTTCCTACAGCTACTGTAGCCACACACTATACGTCGTTGCTCGATCCAACTCAACTCGATCATCGGATCTCGAACAGTCGTGTAGTGTGTGTGAGTGAGTTTATGACTGCAACTGGCAGTTTTAGGACCAGTTTTTTCGCATCGCCTTCAGTCAGTAAGAACGAACATGTTGGTTCTTCCCGATTCTAGGCGACAGTCGCAAGTGACTGAAAAATATGACCAACCAAAATTACTGATTTATGTGCACGTAATGTAAGTATGGTGAAAGTTGTCTGATGCTTGTTCTAGTGACAACTTTTGACTTAACTTTGTGTAATATTCAGTAATTCAGTTAAAAAGATGGATATATGGACGGAGTACAGAGAGTAGAGATACAGTACTGTAAGACAAACTCGTAGAAATGTGGTGGTAACGACCTGTACTTTATAACTGTGGAAGCAAAAGCTATTTCTATAGGAATGCTTGGAAAAAAAAGTTGCAGAGATTGCTGAGGCAGTCGACATCACTGGTGAGCTGTAAACTTGCATAGGCCTGAACATTACGCTTTAGCTACACACTGAAAGTGTTGTAGTTGCAAATACGTATGCTGTTCTGTGTATGTATAGCAATAGTGTGCAAGTGCCAATGGTGGTTGTGCATTCCGTAATCGTTTTGACTGACAATGTGGGATAGCCAGTCGTATAAAATGCGTGGCCCTGTTGTGCGACTAAAAGTTGTGACCACGAATCAAAACTAGGTCACGACGGCTTAGTTGATTTGCGATATGTGCAAAGTAGTTATAGTGTGCAGCAGGCTTAAAGGTGCACAGCCAATTACAGGAGAGCTCATATGACTCTTGGGTGTTTATCAAAGCATTTTATTGGCTGGCTGCAGCTGTGGCATAAATCAAATTCCAAAATAAATATTTGACCTCCAAACTGCTAACAGGTGAATGCTATACAGTAGATCGTGTTCAAGGGTACTGTAGTCCGAATGCATTCAGATACTGTAGCATTCAAAATAGCATTCAATATACAATAGTTTGCAGTGAATGCTATACTAAGCATGAATGGTATGGAATGCTAAAAGGTCGGCTCTTTATACCCTTCGAATGGTATTTGAAGGGTATTTGAAGGGTACAGTATTTGAAGGCTACGGTATTACTGTATACTGTAGCCTTCATGTTTGGTAAGGGATGGTTTTGATTATTTGCAGTAACTCACTGTATAACATAAAAGAAATTGATGTGTCTGCATGGAGCCAGATACGCTAATTGGTTGCTATGATGTAAGTGTAAATTGCATAAAATTTTGCTGGGAATCGTCCATTCCGCTCTTCAGCCTTTCCCCGATTGCTGAAAATGGGGCCTTAAATAATTAGCCCTATCTAAGCTAAACTTTTAATATGGTACTTATAAAATTGGGTTGTGATCCCATAGATACTGTACTGTAGATACTGTACCACAGAATCATAATTTTGACCAGAAAATCTTGTACATCTTTGGGCAATAATGGTTTGTGTAATAATGTGGTCTATCACAAATTAAACCTTACCTACTGCATACATTCAGTATCCAGATTTTTAGCCACTGTTTTGTATCAAATTTAAAACTGGTAGTTTAACTGTATACAGTATGTTTGTTTTAGGAAAGAGAAAGATACCTATACACTCTGCACCTGTAAGGAAGGACAGAAAAAAGGCAAAGATTGCATCAGAGACCTGTTTGCTTTTTTATTGCCCTAGTGTATATACTTGTATTGTGATAATGGCTTCATTATATATTCTTGATTTTTACTTACAGTACCGCAACAATACTGTTAGTCGATACGCCTTCTAGTTGTTAATTGCCCCACCTTACCTACAGTATAAATGTGTATTTTTGTTCCTCTTCTCCAAAGATTCTCTGCTATTTTGTAATGAAATCGTTTATGTTGAATATGGCAAGAGAGCCATTATTCCATGCACGTGCGAGCCTGGCTTTGATGTTATATCATGGTTTAAGGATGGAGACTACACAAATCTGCAACCACCTTTCATATATTTGGATGCTGCTGGCAAACATGGGACAGGCTATGACTCTAATGAGTTTGATTTGGATCAGAATGGAACGCTTACCATTCGTAATGTTTCCCTGAGTCATGATGAATGCTTTGCGGTGAAAGCTATCAAAAGCTCTGCAAAATTGTCAGTGGTGAGGAGAGTGCATGTGACAGTTGTATGGGGTAAGTTTTACAAAAAAGTTTTCATGAGGTCAGTTTTTTATAACGCCGTACAGTACCTGTATGCATGTATTTTGAAATGGATTGACATCTTGGGTTCAAGAATTTTTAGGGAAGCTTAGCCTACAGTATGTGTCTTGAAAAAGTTACCTAAACTCAACCTTGTCAAGAATTGCTATCAATACCAATCAGATGCCCATTCAAGCTTTTGAAAGTAGTCCAGAAGAATTTTATTTAATTACAATTTATTTCAGGAAAAGCTTGAAGGGGATCTTACTCTTCAATGCACTATGAGTAATTTGATCCCATTTTAGCCAGCACAATATTTGAACCCCTTAACTGTTGCCCTTCTATTGACCATAATGGTAATTTATTGTTCATTGAAGCAGCTAATTGAAGTACTACCTGTAGTGGTTGGGTACTACAGTACAAATGAGAACAGCAGTTTTCCCACAAAACTGCGGTAGCCATGACAGATATTCCTACAGGTACAGTATACTGTACAATAGGTCAATAATTGCAATAGTGTTTTTCTTTATGTATACTGTACCTTGAAGTGCGGGTCTCATGTTATTCAGGGACAGGGTTAACTAGCTGGAAAGATCCAAGAGTGGGATCATGCAAATTGCATCATTAACTACTGTACAGTACTTGCTGTACAGTAGCATCACCATCAGTCAGCATGGAATGTACAAATTTTGGCTGCTCGGCTTGGACAAGTGGAGGCAATTAAGTAACTAAGAGAGGTACAGTAATGGTTAATTTGTAGGCTACCTAAATGGTAAAAACATGAATTTGTGAGGGTTTTAGAGGCTTCATTTGCCTTGGTGTGTGTTGACCAGTAACGACCAGACTGCATGTTTGGTTTAGTGGTAGAGCATCATCTGCCTCTCATGCGGAAGGTCTGGGTTTCATTCCCAGGTCGAGTCATACAAAAAAGACTTCAAAAATGCAACCTACAGGTACAGTACTGTACTGCCCTTGTGCGTGATGCTCAGCATAGCAATGGATTAGGAAAAACAAGCCATGCAGTGAGTCACAACTGGAAAAACGCTGCTGCGGCCGGCTCAACTTAAAACAGTTATACTGTAGGTTGGAAACTGGGCGGTAAAACTCCATCTACAGTATCTACTGTAACCAACCAGTAACGACCAGTGCTGATTACCCTGTGCCTCACCGATCCTTGTGGAACTAATTAAGCTCCACAAGGATTGGCAGCTAATCCTGTCTACAGTAGCAGTCCTGGCTGCTGTAACATGGAGACCTGTGTAAACATGTACTTCAAGTTCATCTTTCATTATATGCAGGAACAGCACCAGCACCTTTGAATGAGGGGGGGGGGGGGGGGGGGGGGGGGGCATGAGTTGCATGTTCCTTTTTCTTTTTTTCTCTTTTCTCTTTTCACATTTTCATGGGAATATATGGTAGGGAGTGACTACCCCCCATAGGCTACCCTTGCTATCGTACAAGATGCCTACTGAACTGTACTGTAGCTCAGACTGAAAAATCTACACAGTTGTTGAAATTTAATTTCAAATTTTATGTTCTTGAGATACTGTACAGTACCAACAACTGAAATTTGCTAAGTCCTGCAGATTTGTGTTTGAAAGTGATGTTTAGGGCAGAGAGGCATTGTTTAGGGTATTGTAAGCTGCTATGACATGATTTTGATGCAATGGTTTGTCAAAATGTGACGCACTGATGTTTGTGGGAAAAAGAAAATGGTTTAATTTTTTCCCACATTTGATTTGTGTACAGAACATAAACTGAAATTTCCAATGAGTCATATTTTCTCATGAATGAATACTGAGTGTGTTGACCCAATGTATAATTTCTTAGAGGAAACAGTGCAGAGAGGTTTGTACAGTAGATCACATGTTAACATTGACATGGGATGCTTTGTTTCATTTTGTTCCTTTCTATGTATTCTGTTGTAGGCTATAGAAAAAATGGTGGAGTCTGTAACATCTTAAGGGGAATACAATTTATACCCCAATCCTTGATAATGGAACTTTGCGGTATGAAACATCTAGGTACTGTATTAAGTGGACCAAAAGCAGAGCTGAGCTATTAATGGAAAAATGGCAGAGATAAAGAACCTTGAAAAATTATTTTTAGGGCATAGAAAAATATCTGTTATCTATAATACCGCTGCCTTTTGTCAACAATTTCAAGCTGAATCCACTCAAATATTGAACATTTTTGGAGGTCTACATAGATTGGAAAATTCCCCCCTTAGACTCCTTGCCTGCATTTTTCCTACATTTACTGTAGTTTGCAGAACACTACTTTTCTCCTGTTGCTCTACTTTTTAATTTGGGCTACTGTCCTTTTTGCCTGGGGAACATAAAAGCCTGAGTCTAACTGTTCGTTCAAATTCATGCGATGCAAATCAATCAATACTGTATTTTCCTGCATCTGTACAGGTCCTCATGACCCAGTGTATCCAGTTGTGAATGGTTTAATCCACCAACAGCATGTCTACATGGATGTCAACAGGAATGGAGCATTAACATGTTCCTTGTACAATGTTCATCCAGTTGTGAATCTTACTTGGGGTGTCATTGACCCAAGTCACTTGGGCAAAATTGATATCCATGATGTTGGAATGAGAAACACCCCAAATGTTGATGGCACCTTCAATGTCTTACTTGACTCTCAATATGTCGTGGCAGATTTGACCATCAGAAGAATAGCAATAGAGTGCAAGGTGACAGATGAGATGAGTGAATATTTTGCAGAAACAACAAAAGTGGAACTGCTCTTTCCCACAGGTAAGTATGCTACATAAGGATGGAAAATCTCAGTACTACAATATGATGCTGGCTTTAAAATTTCTCTGCTCATGGTTTGTTGATTGGGCTACATATTTAGCAACTAGGTGACAGCCTACATCCTTACAGAAAGTAATGAAATAGGATTACATAAAAAAGCAAAAGAAAATTAAGTCAACTTTAGGGTTAAACAGGTGTTACTAAATGAGCTGAATCACCTCTTGTACAGTCAATTTCATTCCAGGGTTTCCTATTGTGAATGGCCATGTGAACCAACAACATGTTTATCTGGACACACAAAGAAAAGGAAACTTGAATTGTGCAAAGAAAAATGTCAGACCAAGTGCTCACCTAGGATGGGAAGTAGTTGACCCAGCTTCAGAGGGAAAAATAAAATTTCAGAGTGAAACCAATAGATCACAGAATATGGATGGGACAGTTGACATCTTCCTAACTTCAGACTTTACTGTTGATGATGATAGACTGGAGAGAATAACTCTTCACTGCAGAGTATTTGGAGGAACTGAAAATGATTTCAATGCTACAACAGTTGACTTGCTCTTCCCAGATGGTATGTGTTTTGATTTGGAGAAACTTTCTTCATGACTTATGGTTTAGATGATACACATTTACTGTTTAAATTTGTCAAGTATTACTCTGTTAGGTGATTTTGTGTTATTGCCAAAGCTTATATTTTGGCTAAAGGATTAGAAGAATCTTTTGTCATTCTAGTCCGGATTTTCTGCATGCTGATGTTTATTTTTTTTATTTTTTTAATTGTGTTTGAGCTGTGCAAGACCCCTTGTGCTTACTGTAGGCCAAGTCCATTTCCTCAGACCACTGTTTTTTGAAAGTAGGTTAAGTAGACAATTTTAATTTATGCTAGTACTCTAAGCCTCATTTGATGGGGAGACATTTGCTAATACTCTGACCCACTGATTTGTGAGGAGGTTATAACCATGATAAGCTACTGCTTTTTATTTGGGTGTGACATTAGTGTTTATGCTCACAACACTGTTCATGTGGAGAAACTTCAGCACTGGCTTGGCTCTCTCCCAAGTTTAGAAACAGGTGCAACAAAAAGCAACAGGCTAATTGAAATCAGCTAATGGGTGTTGTCCCTTCTCAAAGAATTTTGTAACCTCATGCAAATGATCTACAGAGACAGGAGTCTAAAAATTGTAATTTAGTGTGCCTCTCAAATCTCCTAAAATGACAAGACACAGCGTCTTGGTCACATTTTCAGATGTGATATGAGTGATAACACTCAGATGTGCAAAACAGTGAATTCATTAGGCCAATTGTCTTATTTTGTAGCAGGGCTTCAGATTGAAAAAGGGCATAGCCAAAATGAGGAAAATAGCAATAAGTCTAGATGTTATTTCCATGGGACATTTTTGAGGGGCACCACAGCCATCATGAAGGGCACAATAGCCATTGCTATTGGTGCTACCGGTTATTTCAAGCCCTGTTGTAGTGACTGACAATGCTCTGACAGCAGCTACAGTATAAACTTCAGACTAACTGGAGATGTTTCAGATGGCAAATCCCTTGACCCTTTTGTATGAACTAGAGGGAAAGTTGGAGCAAACATTCAGTTAAATTCATATGGTGAGTGAAGAACTACTGTTTGGTAAATGTACAGATTTTGGTCAAACTTCCATTCAGATCAGGTGATGTGTTTGTTGAGATAGATGTCAGAAGGGGATATAGTCAAAGAATCCAAGATAAAACACAAGACGGAGATGTTGTGTATCCTCTTCCTCAGCATGAAGACAGACCAATCTATTTTTTATTTAACTAGACAAATTATGAATAAATACAGTAGCTGCAAAATGTACATGAGTATCAAGGTAGACTTCAACTCAACTGAACTCCTGCTTCTTCTCAATTTAGTTTTTATCTCCCAAGCCAAACAAAGAACCACACATATTAACTTGACAGTGCTAGACAAGTTAAATCCCTTATACAAAAGATGAAGAAAGAAATAGTTTAATAAAGGCAAGGAAAGTGTGAGACAGGAAATACTGTAAGTGGATTAGCATGAAGCTCATACAGGTGTCTATCACTAGTCAGAAAGGTGTGGGAAGCCCAGAGGTTCAAACAGATTAATTAATAAGGAGAAGCTCCTATTCAAAGCTTTTATGTAAGGAAGACCACACAAAGACTTGTTAACAAACCTTAATAACATGAAGAGAGAAGCTGGAGAGAAACACTTGTTGCCAAGAATAAAATGAGATGGGATTGGGGAAGTCTGTGAAACAGACAGACATTGTGATTTAGACCAGCAAATGAAAAACAGTAACTAGATTTGTATTTCAGAGTGAGCCTAAGGGCAGCAGAGGGTATCACTTCTGCATATTGACAAGAAATGCTTTGTTACTTTTGTTTTTTACAGTCTTCTCTCTGTTTGTTATGGTAGCATGGCATTTATAGGGATTAACATCCCTAAGGAAAATGCAAATGCATGTAAGGTTTCTATACCACAGTATGCAAAATGCATTCTGATAACATAGGATTGCTTAGTAGAAAATTAGAGAGTTCAAAGACAACGTTATCTGTTTTTATCTTGAGGAACACCCAATTATTTCACCACCACTGAGAAAGAATACTGTACCCTTTCAACATACCAATACTTGATTTGACCCTGCACTCGTTTTCCTTTCCAGTAGAAGTCTTACATAAATATCAATAGAGACAAAACTGAAAGATAAATTAATTGGGTGGCCTTTTAGATGAAAACCTCATTTCAATTAGAGGGATCTTTTATACATGAGGTTTTCTTTTTTTTGTACTGAAGGTTTACCGACTTACAGTACAGTACTTTTGTACAGTAGTACTGTTAAGTCACCTACAGTATTAGTATCGCAACAAATGTTGATCCTCCACTGTAGAGCATGAATTTAAAGTACATTCTACTGCATGTGTATGCATTTCTAGTTTGGTCTAGTGTTAAAAGAATCTGCTTCTCATGGGGGAATTCAAGATGGAGTTATATTGGGCAAAGACATACTATAAAACAAATAGATTCTAATGCTGTCATTTATGTCACTCCACGTTTACAATTAAGCAATGGGATAGAGGTTGATTAATTGACTCACTGACTACTGTACCTTCTTGACTGACTTGCAGACTGATACCCCGGATGACTGACTAGCTGGCCAAAGGATTGACTGGTCCTTAGTATGCAAGCTCTCAGTCATACTGTACATGTACACACAGGTAAGTGTGCGTACATGTACAGTACGCTTGTGCGTTGTGACACATGCTCATTAGCATGATACCTAATGGGGAAGCTGACTGTTCTCAAACTTGGTACTGTACATATAGTTGCCTCAAATTAAGAGACAGATTTTATTTTATTTTGGTGGTGGTTAGAGGTTATCTGGGGTTAGCAGGGATCTATGAAACATTGTCAACACAATATCTCAAATGACAGTACAATTTACTGCAGCTGCATAGGTTTCATACTTTGTCATAGATGTATTGTGGTGAGAAGACAGTGCCTGTTACTTTTGGTAATAGTCATCACCAAGTCGTCTGGGACTACTGTAAGAGGGGGTCACACTCTGAAAATTTTGCAAGAAATATCAAGATACATGAAGGAGGCTTGAGGGCATTTCATTGTTAGTATTTTGTTGCGGTTAGAAGATACAGTAGTGCCTATTGCTTTTGTGGAAGGCAAATGTCATCTGGGGTCAGTAGGGGTCAAACTCTATTAATCTTGTCAACACAGTATCCAAAAAAAGTCACTTCTCATGAAGACCTGTCACTTAAACTGTGCAGTAATGCTTCAAACTGGGGATACAGTAACAATACTTTGAGGTCACAAACTCACAGGTACTGCATGACCTGTTTGCCTAGGTTTGTTTGCTTTACAACTGCCCATTGCTGATTGGCACTTTTCATGGAGAGGTTTATTGATATTTTCATAACTAAATTTACTGCTTCAAAGTTTGCTTTAATTCTAGTTTGTTCACAGAATTTGTTTTTAGCAATCATAGTATTGAAGTTGTAAAATCAGTTTCTTAAAATGTACTGAGATATCTTCCACTGTCGAGGTCAAGGGTCCTTTGGGGCCTATCCCAGGGGGTGGGAGAGTGGGGCAGTTATTATCAAAATATTTTATGTGCAGGATTTTATCTGCACAGTAGGGTAACCATGTCAAAAACCTGCTAATTCAAGATGATTTGGTAAAAATTACAGTAATTTCAAGTGTAACACTCTTTTCTGTTTCTTCAAGTAGAGTCTGTGGACAGTATTATTTCTGTATAAAGCCAGCTGTGTGAAGTATACAGTACCAATTATTTGGTTCGAGGTGCACAGTAGTTTTATTATACCTCTTTACTGTTTCAACCCCATCAACTGTTTTGAAGGGAAACATTGTGTTTCAAAGATGTAAACTGTGACACACATACAAATATATTTAGGTAATATCAAACCATTCATTGCCAATTTTTATCTTCGGAAATACTGTAACTTAACCAAGTTTCTCAAAGTAGTAGCAGAGTTGCAACAGCAACATCATTTGAATTATGAAAGTTTTGGTAAAAAGTGTTTTGAGCAACAAATATCTGCATTTCCATATGCTGGAAGTTTAATTTAGGAACAGGCTGTCTTGCTGCTTTATGTTGAATACAGTACCCTGCAATTCCATGTCAATAAACATTGCTTTTTCAAGTATGCTGTTTTGTTAAAACAAATGCAATATTTTCCTTTAAAAATCACAAATTTGTTCTTACCAGGGCAAAAATGTGTGTAGTACTGTACTAAAAACTACAGTACCTACCATATTTAAACACAAATTATCATAAAAAGAAGAGTTTTGTAATACTAGGATTTCTTAGTTAATGCATCTTCTGTAAAAACACACAAAGTTCATTGGCCTTTAACAAAAGAAATAAACAAAACTCCCCCCCCAAATAAAAATAAGTGTTTTCTCGGAAGACAGTCATGAATGGCATGTGTCGTAGGGTACTATTTAAAGGTAATGTTGTAACTTTGAAAAGAGAAAACTTGTGTTGAGAGGGTTGGAATAGACAGAAATTGACAGTGGCGTAGCTACTGGGGGGGCAAGGGGGGCAAGTTGCCCCCCCCTGGAAAATTTTTTGGGGAAATTTGATGAAAATGGGGAAATTTGATGATTCTTCTTATTATTACAAAAATTTCTCAAAATTTTTGGTAGAATAAGAAATTGTGAGACATTTCTCATACATAATTCGCATTTTCATGCAACAAATTAACTCAGATTTCGTCAGTGTCGCATGAACCGGCCCAATTTGCGTTCCACAGAAAAGTCCTCTCCGCGTAGCAGATTGAATGTTCTGTTGTGCTTGTATACGCACGGGGGTTATGATCAGTGCATTTCAGTGCACAGGAAGCTGTTATTCAGGTGATACTTTGGGAATTCAGTAAAAGGATGTGAAAACTGACAAGTCACTACCGTAGACCCCGAGGTTGTTATGTTCTTCTACAAGCTAGCAGTAGCTGTACGATTTTACTCTGTGTACATAACGATGGATGGGGCTGAAACATTCCATGGCCAACGATAAACTAGAAATAAGAATTAGCAGGATCCGTTGGCACACTTAGATTTTGTTACTTAGCCTAATCCTTGGAGGCTTACAAGCTAGTTCGGGAAAATAGCTTTCTGCTCACTTTGAGTGTAACAATAAATGCATGGACAATGAGTACCTTGGAGCCTACTACACTTAACAGACTGCTTTTCTAACAGGATATCCTGTGTGATCGAGCCACTATTAGGCCTCCTTAGTGGCGTGCGAAGGGGAGACCATTGGGCCATTCCCCCCCCCCCCCTCACAGATGCCATTTTTTCTTTGTTCTTAAAAATACGCAGTCTAACTTTATTAACACAGATTTTACTTCAAAAGATAGCATATGTGGCACCAAATTGCTTATAAGGACACCCAATTTTCAGAAATTTTCAAAGGGGAAGGATTGTCCCTGCAAGGTCTTTCAGTGATGCCAACTTTTTTTTAATTCCTACAAATAGACCTAGGCAACTTCTGTCAAATTCCAATTTTTACTTTAAAAGGTAGACTCTGTTTCCCACTGGTGGCATCGATAAAAAAGACTGCATGTTTAGATTCTCTTTACAAGCATAAGTACGCTATTTTGACCATCTGAGGGGTCTGATTTTTCGAAATTTTCTTTACGCTCCGTGCCAACCAATGGTGGCGCTTCGCTCGGTCTTTTGGGCAAAATTACATTTTGGGGGTAAAATTAGCTCTTAACTCTCTGATCACTTTGCAGTTTGCGAACATATATTGAAGTTAGCATTTTATTTCAAACGACAAAAGAAGAAAGCGACTGGCTAGATTCTTCGTATTAGCCTGGAAAATGCTATTTCCGGCCATCTAAGGGGTCTGATTTTTTCAAATTTTCTCTAAGCTCCGCACCAACCAATGGTAGCGCTCCGCTTAGATAATCTTTATGACAAAATAACATTTTGTGGCCAAGAAAAACCACAAATACCGATCAATGCTCTTTTATTTTGATTCCTAAAAGTGTGCAAATTTAATGACAAGTTTTTCTTCGCAAGGTAGCGTAAAATGGCATAAGGAAATGCATGTCAAGACACAAAAGTTTCAGTTTTATCCTCATGAACCACCACGATTCAACTTTTAACACTGTCCCTGTCAAAGTCGAAAATCTTGCACCATTTTGCATCTAGGCTCCTTGAAAACGTCAAAAAATTTCCGGACACCCCTCCCCTTAGACCATACTGCATGCCCCCCCCCCCCTTCAGAGAAATCCTGCGTACGCCACTGCGTTAGTGCATACAAATAAACCAGATATTGTTTACCAAAATAATATACTTTGTTATTTCCGATTGCTCTATGTTATACTTTAAAATTAAAATGCAGGTAATATTACAAAATGGCATGGTAATATTGTTATACTTGTAAGTTTGCATGTTTTATATGAAATACATACACATTAACTGGGAAAAGTTTTGGGGAAATTTCATACCTTTGCCCCCCCTGGAAAAAGTCCTAGCTACGCCACTGGAAATTGACATATGTTAGGAATGCAAAAGATCTACCCAAACACATTAAAGCTGATGTACAGTATACATCTGTATCATCTACTTAAAACCCTTTTGTATTGTTTCATTCCAGTTTTCCCTGCTGTAAATGGCCTCATAAACCAACAACATGTTTACCTGGACACATATAGAAAAGGAAAGTTGAACTGTTCAAAGAGAAATGTCAGTCCAAGTGCTCACATAAGATGGGAAGTAGTTGACCCAGCCTCAGTGGGAAAAATAAAATTTCAGAGTGAAATCAATAGATCAGAGAATATAGATGGGACAGTTGATATCTTCCTAACTTCAGACTTTACTGTTGATGATGACAGACTGGAGAGAATAACTCTACAATGCAGAGTTTTAGGAGGAACTGAAAATGAATATGCTACAACAGTTGACTTGCTCTTCCCAGATGGTAGGTTTTACTACTGTAATACTGACAACCTGTAAGACTGTTTTAAAGTCTTAACAGTACAGTACGTTTTTTTTCTTTTATTGTAGTCAGATGGACATTTTCTTACTCTGAGGCATTAACCTTCAATCCTTTGTTGTGATCAGTTTATTAGAAATGCTTCCTCAAATCCTACAATCAACCTAGTCCAATGCTAACTAGGTTTCATCAATTTGTTTGAACTGCGGAAGATCATTTTGTAGCCCAAAAGTTTTGCATTGCCCTTATTTAATAAAAAAACAGCTGTGTCGCAGGTGTGCTTTTGAGCTTACTGCAACAGCTTTATTTTTTGTAAAAAGTCATCAAGAGTCACCAGGAGTGAAAGACACAATCTGTTCTTAAAAGAATGGTTTAAGGTCACATCAAGTTTTTACATGTTGGAGGGGTACTTATTCTAAGCATTTCAGTGAAATTTGCATTGAAATCCAGTGTGTGGTTTTTCAAGATACAGTATGTGCAGGTAAAGTTTCACTTCCATTTAAAAGTGATTTCGGATCAAGCATGAGTGACATCATATCCTCGCATTTAATGGACATTTTTTTGTTATTATTTAAGATTTACAATGGTTTTTCTCAACCACCCCATATTAAGAGAATTTAATATTACCAGTGCATGAGAACTTAACAAACTTTGCATTCCCCAGGGGTAGGCCCTATCCCTATTATCTTCAAGGTGAACACAACAGACTTTACACAAAAGAAGACAAATCTGTGTGTCTGTGTGTCTGTGTGAGGAAGTGATATAACCTCTGCTGCCAAAAAAGATCACTTTGGAGCACAAATCTATAGTAGTGGGTAGCTTCAAACACTGACATCCCAGGAAATATATACAGTCCAATTTGAATGGAATTACACCATATTGTGTAGATTTGGTTCCTCTTTTACATAAGGAAATTGAATTTTCACTTAAACTTCCCCATGTACATTATGCACACAAACCTGTTTTTTTTCAACACATTGAAAAACATTTGACCAGCGATCGAAAGATACTGTATGAGGTACACCATTATGACATTGTTTGGAAATAATAAACTGTACATTATCAAAGCCACAAGTCACTTTTGCATTCTCTTTTCAAATATTTTTTTCCATTTCCAAGAAAATTTTTTCTGACAATTTTTCCCCCAACTAAAAAAAATTGGTAACTTCTGGTTGGGACGATTATAGGGAGGGGGCACATGTATTGAGTTGGTGTGCAGTACGTAACACTTATAGCAAATACTGTACTACAATATAAGCACAGCTTGAACTTGTTAAATGTTTTTCTATGGTATGGGTTGAAGAATGAATAGTAAGTAAGTACTGTAATTCTATGATAGGGTTTAAGGCCTTGTCCTGTAACTTTCTGGTCTAACCTTGTAAAGCCCAAAGAGAGTGACTGCTTGGTTAAGTGGTTACAGCATAGATTTGCAGTCAGCCGGTTGGGAGTTTGAGTCATGGCGGGTCATAGCAAAGATTTCAGAATGGGAACCAATTGCAATTGTGCTTGGTGCTCAGCATCAGCATTGGAGTAGGAAAACAAGCCAGTGAGCCACAACTGGAAAAACAGGATGTGACTGGCTTGACTTGAACTAATTGGTTGGGAACTGGGCTGTAAAACTCCTTCTGACTGCAGTGCCCAAAGCTTTGTTTTCCAGTTGGTTTGAAATGCCTTTAAAACACTAGTCCCAATTTGTTGCATATCTATGTACCATACGGTATGTACCGTACTGTGCCTTACTGCTCTATAAGCTTGGGTCATTTCATGTCAGCGTTAGAAGCATTATTACAGTATACTGATGTACAGTTGTACTTGTGGTTGGGTGGCATATTGAAGTGAATACCAGTACTGGTGGTACAGGTAACATAAATGAAATCTGAAGACATTTGGTCTGGTTCTTGAAAAAGCTACTGCCACTCAAAAAACTTATAGGTACTCATCAACAAGATGAGTCAATATATGGCTATTCAGCAAATGACAGGAAGTAACAATGGCTATATGTGCATAGTTATTGGAGAATTGTTGGCATTACTGTATATCGTGAATTTACCTGTGTCTGCAGTACATCAGAAAAGTCAAGTGTTCCTTTTTCCAACATTTCATATCGAAGTGTTTAAAGGTTTTATTCTATTTTTAAACAAGTAATTAAGTAATATCCAGCCCCTCAAGGAGAAACTGAAAGTGATCTCTATTGAATGTGAAATTCATTAACTTGTTTTGATACAGTATGTGCCACAGTCAGAAGTGAATACAAGTGTAATATTCAGAATGGATTGTCTCTCCGTTACCACACAGTGTCTTTAAAATATCTTCATGAAATATGTATTTAGCATGCTACACTATTATTTTGTTATATATTGCATTTGTTTTGGTGACTTCATACAGCTCCTCCTGTTCCCCCAGCTCCTCCAGTGCCTGTCATCAATGGATGTTACAACCAGCAAGAAACTTGTATTTTGAGAAGGCAAAGGAAAGGAGAGCTAGTTTGTGGTGTATTGAAGAGTCAACAACAAGTTGAACTGAGATGGAAATGTGATAAAGATGGTGTCATCTTCAGAGATGATAGAATGGTCATCAAGAATAACAGTGGTGTCTTTGACATGTCCATTTTAACACAATATGAGATTAAAGATGAAGCTCTGGAGTCTGTCACCATACATTGTGATGTGGTTGGGTGGAGAGGAGAAGCCCCTCCTGTTGCAAGAGTGGCTCTAATCTTAGACAAGGGTGAGGAACACATCTAAATTTGTCATTTACACTATTATTTTAACATCTTTCATGAAGCAGAACAATGCTTCTATATTTATTCAGAACATAGATTCCTGAAGAAGAGTCTAGCAGCTGGCACCATATCTGCAATTTCTTTGTCTACTGCACCAGGGGGACCTTATTGTAATGTTATAGCATGGTGTGCTTCTGCCAGAGGGGTTTTGAAAGCAAATATATTGTTGGGGTCTCATGAGTAGCAATTAGTACATGTAGAATTATCTTCATCTTCATAGATATTAGTAAGCAGTTCTAAGAGCAACATATGCCTCTTGCACAGGGGTGCTCAAGTTTGAAGCCAGTGCATTATTAAAAAGTACAGTAATATATGTCTGTACATTGCAGAACCTGGGTACAGTATGAATGTGGGTTTTCACCTTTTTGATCATGCAGAGACTGTGTGTTTAACAAGAAACTTTTTGACTTCTTACATTTGGTTTTGCCTTTCAAATTACAGTACATGCAATATAATTAAAAAAAAGAAATGTTTGCAGGTGAAAAAGAAGAATATTTGAACACATGCAGGCCCTAGTAAATTTATTTTTTGGCAGTAGCCATATCATGCATGTCTATCTGCTTGAAAGTCAGGTGGTTGATTAATACTGTATACACAGGTTTGCAACCACACTTAACAATAGGCCCAGCCACTTTATAGTCTACTGTAGGTCCAGGGCTGGTCATAAGACCAGGTCTAGGTTTATCACCTTGCTTGCCTTAACCCCTGCCTTAGGAGCAAATTTAGTTTGAATGATGTGCTTCAAAATGCTCTCCTTAAAGGCATTTTTCCTGTAGATCGCAATAACCTTTTCCTACAGTGTCTCAAGATATCTCACTGTGAAAATTGATTATTTTTCAAAAAAAATACCACTTTTCAACTAAGCCAGAAAGAGTTTTATTGTGCGCACATTGTGTCTGATTCCTTTTGTTTTTCTTTACAATTAAACATCTTGCTTTTCTTTGAAATTTGATACTGTTGAGATATTTGGATACCTTTTCCCATAGATCTAGCATTACTCTCCATCATATGTAGGTTATAGAAAATGTAGTTGCTTTATGTTCCCTACAGCAGCATCAAAGTGATAAATAAATTTAATGCAATGTTAAATTAATGCACTGCGATGATATCACAGATTCTTCATAATTAATGAACTAAATGCCAAGAAAAGTTGTAATGCTTTAAAAGTTGTCATATGCTTAACACAATATGCTATATAAATGCAGTTTCACCTACTGAAAGAGAAATTTTCTTTCATATGTTTTGAAGTAAATGAATTTTGTTTCTGGAATATGCCATTAATTTGTGTTTGGCAAGAAGAAGTCCACCTGGAGAAAATATAGCACCCATTTGAAAATACTGTAGTGTGCATGAAACATCAGCATACCGTACATGATGATACTGTAAGTACACTGCATTCCAAAGTCTCACAAAATACTGTAATCTCTTTGCTGCAGTATTTGGAAACTTACTTTTTGCTTAGGGATTGTTGATATGAGGGCATTTTGGGCTGTCTTACTTTGCTGTTATAGTGTTGCATTGTGAAGACCACTGTTCTTTGCCTGTACATCAGCTCCCAAAGTACAGTGGACATCCTGACAGGAGTTTTGTAGGCAAAGTGATTCAAAATAATCCTCAAAGCAGGTTGAGTCATTTCTGAAGTTTTCAAAGTAAAACAGTTTTTAACTTTCTGTGATTGAAAGTTTTAGTTCAGTGCAAGCTTGTGTAGTGGCTACTAGCAATTCAATACTCTCACTCACTCAGTTTCTGTGAGTACACCGTTACTAGAAGAGATTACTAGAAGAGATTCTATAGGCTTACAGTATGTAAAACTTCACTTCAAGGACGTTTGGCACAATTACACCATCACAGTATACATATATGGCATATATGGGGACAGCGGGATGTTCTAATTAATTAAAATCATTTGAAACCATTGCATTGGATGATGGATTATAAACCAGAATATACCTATCCTGAGGCTTAGGTTTTGACTTAGAGGTACAGTATCTTTAAACCTTGGAGCTTCTGTGAGCTTCGCCCCCTGCACCCCCACTAGGAATTTGCCTCTGGACCCCACTTGCATGGAATCGTGCTTCATGCTCGATTTTACGCTTTGCAGGAGATTGTTTGCCCTCAACCCCCATTTGAACAACTTTTAAAACCCTGTTGCCGCCACTGCTAAGAGTGGTTGTCTGATCAGACTGCCCAATCAGACACCATGCCCTGTTATTATGCTTGTCCAAGAAAAAAATGGTCGCCCTTGACAATTGGAGAGGTGATTTGCTGGAACTTGCACACGTGGTCCAAAGATTCCTTCCTGCAGCATTGTTTATGTGTAATGTGTGGTAAGCAGCTATATGCCAACAGTTCTGTACCAGGTTAGTAATGCATGGGTACAGGCGGGAAACGAAGAAACTTTTCAGAATTATGAAATAAGTATTTGAGAAATGCAGTTGTGTTCTGTGCATGATGTTGCACATTTTGTTCTGTAGATAACTTTGACATTTTCTGACACCTCTTTTTCAGGTGCTGGACCTCTTTTTGAACCTGAAACTATTTGTCTGCTGGTTATTATGGCAGTCTTATCACTTAACTGTGTTTTCACCATTATGAATAATGGTAGGTACAGGGGGAGGGTCTAAGAGGAAGGGTGCCCTTTTCCCTTTGGAAATTTTTTGTGCACTTAAGGGGGCTAGGTGCAAAATGGTGCCCTATTTGGTGCCAAATCTATACTGAATATATCTTTAATAATTCCTACTTTTTAGGGAGGATTTTTTATTACGATGATAAGAGAAACCAATGCATTCATGATGGTGTGTGTGTATGTATGTATATAATTTATGTGCGTTTGTAAATGGTGGAAATCAATGTAGTTTATCTGGGTACACACCTGCCAACGGAGGTAACACCGACAATCGAGGAGTACCTCTGTTAGAGAAACAAGTCTGGGGTGCCTGTCTGCAATGAAGTAGTAGTGAGAAAGTGTTTTGGGATCGATTTGAGCAACTTCCTATATTTGGTCTGTTACAACCTTATCTGGATAACACTTTTTGTGTATGTTTGTACATGGTCGAAATTGAGGCAATTTGTCTGGGTACACACCTTCCAACTGAGGTACCATTCGATTTCAACCCATCAAGGGGAGGTTGTAAGACATCAGTCAGAATATATATTGTTTATGTAGACGAACCCTTCACAACCTACGGTAGCTTGTATGTCTCTTGGCTAATTTGGACCATTTCCTCATTTGTGTGGTACTAAACTTGCCGACAGTACAGTGCCTCATTTTCCACCATTGACAAGTATGTATGTGTGTATATCTCAGGATAGGAATGTCTGACAGTTTTGGTCCATAGATGGACTGTTATGTTGACCTTTAACATAATAGGGACATTTCCCACTCTGTGTGCGGAATGCAAAGTTTGTTAAGTTCTCATACCACTTATGCAATCACATTTCTGATTAGATGGGATTGCTGAGGAGAAAATTGGTTGTGAAGTTGCAGTACTGTAGGTGCTTCCTTCAAGTCCACTTGTTGAAAATATGACAGATGCTCTTATCTTGAGAACCACACATGGGATTTCAATGCAAATTGCACTGAAATGCTTGGAGTAAGTTCTGGTATAACATATCAAAACTTGATTACACCTTAAAAGCTTCTTTTAAGTTCTGAAGCAAGTATGGGGGAATAGGATTATTGTTGAGGTTTTTGGTTTCCATGAAAAGAGAAACCTATGCATTCATGATGGCGTGCGTGTGTATGTATGTGTGTATGCGTGTGTGTGCGTGTGTATGGGTGTGTGTATGTGTGTGTGTTTATGACAGCTTGTTTACACGATATCTTGAGAAGGGAAGATCTGACAGTTCTCAAACTTAGTACACAGATACCTCATACTGAGAGGGAGAACCCTATTTATTTTGGTGGAGGTCAAAGGTCATCGGGGGTCACAGGGGGTCAAACCCCCAAATACTTGTTTACAGATATCTCATGGTAGGAAACTTGGATTAATTTCAAACTTGATATGTTGATGGTTATGATGTTAGGAAGAACCCTATTGATTTTGGTGGAGGTCAAGGGTCATTTAGGGTCATGTGGGGTCAAAACCCGAAATCCTTGTTTACAGATATCTCATGGTAGGAAACTTGGATTAATTTCAAACTTGATATGTTGATGCGTTATTATGTAAGAAAGAACCTGATTTATTTTCCTGGAGGTCAAAGGTCATTTGGGGTCACATGGGGTCAAACCCTGAAATCCTTGTTTACATGATACTTCATGGTAGGAAATTTGGATTCATTTCTAATTCGCTATGTTGATGCATTATGATGTAAAGAAGAACCCTATTTATTTTTGTGGAGGTAAAAGGTCGTTTGGGGTCAGAAGGGAACAAATCCTGAAAACCTTTTTAACACAATATCTCAAGGTAGGAAGCTTGGATCGATTTCAAACTTGATATGTTGATGCATTATGATGTAAGGAAGAACCCTTTTGATTTTGGTAGAGGTCAAAGGTCATTTGGGGTCATAGGGGGTCAAACTCAGAAAACCTTGTTTAGGATAGCTCAAGGTACGAAACGTGGATGGATTTCATAATTAGTATGTGGATGAGTTATGGTGAGAAGATGGTATGTATAAGGTTTTTTTGTGGAGGTGAAAGGACATCTGGGGTCATGATCGGTCAAACTTTGAAAACCTTGTCAAAATGGGATATCTCAAGGTAGGAAACTTGGATGGATTTCCTAATTACTGTAGTATGTGGATGTGTTATGGCGAGTTTAAAGTACTGTACCTGTTGTTTTTGGTGGAGGTCAGTGGTCATCTGGTATCACCTGGCATCAAACTCTGAAAACCTTGTTTGTAGAATATCTTAAGGCACAGTATGAAATTTGGCTTTTTGAATATAGAAGTGTTTTGGTTAAAAGAAAAACCAGTTACTTACAGGTGGAGTCAAAGGTCACTTTGGGTCACCAGTTGTTACAAGAAATGTAGCATTTTATTGAAAAGAGCATGTATGTATCATCGAAACCTCAATGCATTTTTGCATTCTGGTTCTTAGTGCAGTTTTCTATGTTATAAAAAAAAAAATAGATCTATTTGGGTATCTGTTGATTGTTATATACATATTTTGCAAATATGTATATAATATACATATTTTTTGTATTTTTAATGCAATATGTTTGTCTTGTAGTGCACATGAAAAGAACCAGAAGATCTTTGAAGACATTGGTACGTTGATTAGTCCTGTTTTCTTTGATACTATATTATAAGAATAACTTTTCTGTTTTGATATGACTCTTCCATATTCCATGTTCGGAATGGGAACAGTCAGGCACACAGCTAAGGGGGGCAAGATTGCTCTTTCATCTTTTTTTCAACACTGCGACTACAGTGATAGTGTTTTCCTAATATATATGCTGTAAATAGGCCTGGGAAATGCCATTTTCACCAATCTGAGAGGCATTTTGTACCATATTCGTAGCCAACTCATGGGCATAAATAGGAGCACTAGCAGAATGCTGTGAAGTCTACCAATACCGTAACCTCTGGTAATCCTACCATGTCAGGTGCACATGGTATCTAGTGGTGCACTAATGTACAAAAGCAACGAAGCATGTGAAGCTGTATAGCCTGTATATATACAGTACTTGTAGATGATTAATTATTTTCGAGCAAGATTTGTGCATTTCAATTCTATATGATAATTCCTATAAAATAGTTGATAAAATACATACTAACCCTGTATGTCTCCATCTGCATACAAAATACCATATGAAGAATGTACAAATCAAATATTTTCTCATGAAACAAACAAAAAATCACACTCTGTGATACCCCCCTTCCCCTTCTCCCCCAAGCATACTCATTCTCAGTAATGACTTTGCTTTTGCTGAGAAACTTCCTCCCTTTTCTCTTTCCAACAAATTTCTGGCTGTGCCCTAGGGAACAGTAATGTTGTGCATCAAAGGCCATTTGTTGAAGTCTGTTAGGGAATCCAGGAGCAAAAATCTTGGGGAAAAGGGTGTCCCTCAAGTGAAAAAGTAGGACTTGATCCTATCTTTGGCTGTCCAGAATGTGAACAACAAATCTCACTTTTCCAGTGCTTGATAGTTCGTCTGTTAACCAAAAAGAAGGACTTGGAGTCATTTACTCTTTCCCCTAGCACAGTTTTTCATCGAAGAAGCTAATTTCACCTGAAAAGATTCAACTTCAGAAAGTCAAAATTGTTATATTTATTTACTTCATAGGTGAGGCATTATGCAGGAATGTTTTCTGCACTCACAAGCTTATGAACTATGTAAGCCTAGTCAAGACTTTCCACCATAAGGGTTCCTACATTGATGTTCTTGCATTCTGGTTTGAATTCCAATTAAGTAAGTCAAATGTTGATCTAGGTTTGCTATGTTGAGAAAATAACAAAAACCTTTAAAATGCAAATGGTCAAGATGCAAAATTTTAATACCTTTTGTTTCCCGTTGGCAACGTATCACTCTTTAGCCTTTTGGTTTTGTGGTTTGTGAGACATTTCAACATACAGAATTGTTTAATGCACAATTGCTACATCATTTCAGGAATCGTTGCCTGGTAACTCCAATCAAAGTAAAAAGGGCACTTGTAAGTCAACTAAGGATGTAAACCTTGTGGAGATTGTCGCTGTTCAGGAAAGTAAGTACTTTGTAAATTAAGTTGCGTTACAATAGTTCACATCTATCCCGTGCCTCGCAACAGGGAAAAAAGACCTTGTGCACTACCAGATTAAACCAGAACATAAAAAGTTGAGGCATAAAATCCTGTTAAGGGTGTTCACTTAACAAATTACCCTAGCACCTGTGAGCACCTGTTATGATTGTCAAACATTGTACTTTATGATGGAAAAAAAACTAAAAAGTTTATATGGGGCAATTTTTAGCAATTTAATTATCTCAATACATAGCACATATTGAGATATTGTCGCACTAGCCAGTGGATGAAATTTTTTAGAGCAAGGGAATGTGATTGGATCAATGGTCATGATGTCTTTCAGAATTCGAGAGCATGCATGCTCTTGGGGTTTGGGGCAGAGAACATTGAATTTTTTCACATTAAAAGAGTGATGGTTGCTATGTGTTGCTTAGTTATTTTGGCGAATTTTAAAGTAAAACTCTTCAGTTGTCATGGAAACTTCAACGAAGCTGTCATTGCTTTGCACACAGCACTTTGGTTGCTAGGCACAGATTCCTACTGACTGAGAATTTTTACATTTTGTAGTTATAACAACTTTCAGATGTTAGAAGCTAGTGTCACACCTCTTCTAAATCAAGCATGAAGTAATTGTAAAATAATATCGCTTAGTCTGACCATAAATAAAGGCTCTGGAAGCAGATATCTGCAGAGTAGTTATCTTGAGAGGAATAAGCTCATTTACAATTCATCTAGTTACAGTGTAGTGCACAAAATGTGTCCATGAGGTATAATCAAGGCAGGGAGTTGCAAGTGTCTTTATGTTGTGATGAAAAAATTTACTTCTCAAGAATTTATTGAAGTGTATTTGAGGATCTGTAATATACTGTATTGCATGGGTGCTGTTTCTATACCCACTTGTCATTTAGTGTAACAATGAAAACACTCAAGATATTAGCAGAGAAATAGCTCACACTCCTTCAGAAGTTGTGAAATACCAAAATATTTGAATGAGACTGTGAAAATAGCATTACGGAGAGTGATTTGACGAAAAATAGCGTTGTGGAATGCAGACAGAAAAAAGCTATCCTTGATCTGTTGGCTTTATTGGAAGATGTCACTGATCTACATCTAGCTGGTTAATTATTTCTGCTTTACTAAGATTCAGTATAGTGTACAATGATTATGTTCATCACTTAGTGCTAATACGTTTATTGCTGTAAAAATTGTTCTCTGTGCATTTGATCATTTTTGAGCATAAGATGCATCAGGATATTAACAATATATGTATAATGTTTTAATGCAAAGCACCAAAGGAAGACTGTGTTTACATAAAATATCATTTGCAAACATATGAAAACTTTCACCAAAGTATTGCGATTCTGCAGAATTGCTGCTCTAGTGTTAATTTGAAAAAAAAAAAAGCTAGTTAAGTTTAAAGTTCCTGACTACAAGAGGGGTTGTATGCCAATCTTTCTGTGAAAAATGAACTGTTCTATGATTTAACTGTTTCTTTTATTTGTACAGGTCAACCTGCCAGAAACGATCTAGAGGTGAGATGTTTGTTCAAATTGCTACAGCTTGGTCACATCCAGGCCAGTAACAGCAAAAAGCCACAGAAGGACGAGAGTAGAATTCAACAACTTAATTATAATTTACAAATAATTCTTACTTCTCACTTAATTCATACAATTACGAAATCTTTATTCAGGCCTGATTACAGTTAATTACTTGCTTAATGTACTACCAATAAGTACATTAAGCAAGTAATTAATTGTAATCAGGCCTGAATTAAGATTTTGTGATTGTATTCTTAATTTTCACTTAATTCATACAATCACAAAATCTTAATTCAGGCCTGATTACAATTAATTACTCGCTTAATGTACTTATTGGTAGTCTTGCCGGCATCAGTACACGTCACGATGGTTAGCGGCTGCAATAGTGTTAAGCCTGCCATCCATTCGTCCGTGATGCGTGATCCGTGTCAGCATCCGCGTATGTGTCCTTATCCGTGAAAAATTGCTCACATAGAAAAAACATTACCAGCCATCTATTCATCCATTCCGTGTCCGTGTGCGTGTCCACTACTCTATTATACAGGCCCTTCTAGCTCAAAATTACAACATCGTGTAAGCAAGTTATGGTGGTTTTAGTAAAAGAGGGCAGCAGAAAATAGCATTCTGCTAGCAATGTGGGTGGTCACGGACAAGTTTTCACGTATGAATGGATGTTCACTTCACTCATGCACGGACACGCACATGGACGCAGACACAGATCACACATCACCGTCGAATGGATGGCAGGCTTAAGACTTGGTTCCATGAAGGCGAGCTGTGATTCGGGTACAATAGGTCAAACAACAAAAGATATCAAAGGAAACTTTGTACAGTGAGCGTCACACAGTTAACAGTGTAAGGCAATGTAGAATAGAGTGACTCAGCTGGCTTCTGTGTGCTCAGATGACATGAGGACTGGAGGTGGTACACAGTAGATGAAGAATAATGTTAATAACAACAAACACATGTGAAAGGACTCGTCTGATTCTTCTGAAGTTATGGATCCCTCTCACTGATTGTCGTGAGCATGTCCTTTTATATCAGGCAGCCTTTATTCCAGAAACCTCCAGATGTGACACACTTTCTAGAGAGTACAGTTCCAGCAACAACAGTTGCTATAATTTATAATCCCTTACAGTTCTTTCCAGATGAACACCAATTATTCTCGTGCAGTAACAATTTCTGAAATGTGCAGCTGTGCAGGAGTTAGAGTGTCCTTGCTCGTCCCTGTCGCTTGTTGGCCAATTCAATCTGTTGTTCCATGCGAGCTGTTCATGACTCGTAACAAAATAGATACCTTGAAATAGTTTTCTATTATCACATTTTACCTCTGTACAATTTTTCTCCTCTGTCAGAGATCAGTTCACAACATTGAGCTACAGAGGTGGCCATTACAAGTGGAACCCAGCTAGCTCTTAACTGTATTTGATTATTTGAGCCAAAATTCCTAAGATTATTAGCTTCCAAATTTAGTATCAAAGATTATTATTTGACAAACCTTATGCTGCTAGCTGTCCTCATAAGGACATGTGAGCATGCATGAATTGGAAATTGGAATTGATTAATTAAATATACCACAGGTTTTTAGTTTGTTTTATAAAAAAGAACTAAACTTCTGGTCATTGGATCAAATGCCGTTGAACGTGCATCAATGGTTATTGCTTAATTGGGTGAATCAAATTGTAACTTACCCCAAACTGATCACTGTTATCTGACATAATTTATCACAGTTGACTGACAGTACAAACCACAGTGTCTGGACAGAATAAATCATACAGCCTGTTAAACCAGGTGCTCAATGGACTTAACCTTTTACTGAGTAAACAGTGTCTGCCTCTGTTTAGTCCTCAGAACAAGGCCTGTTAAAGTAGTTCAGGTAATCAAAGCAAGCTTTATACTAATGCCTACAGTGTATCAAACCCAGGAAACTTGTGTGTTGTGTCTATAAGTAGACAAAAAGCAAAGTTACAAGTCTTGTTAGATTCTGGGTTAATAGGGTTATCAGTTTTTGTTAATTTTCAAGGACATCATAGCCATTGAGAGGGGCATTTCATCAAAAAATTCAATACAAAGAGCTGCCCCCAATAGCTAAAACTTGACAAAATAAAGTGCTTTAATTTTGATTAAAATAAAACATGTTTACTTCTTTATCAAGTTATAAGAATACAATTCGTTACCTGCAGCATTATATCGGTTTGGGAGTTTTCTCTTGTTTGTGGAGGTCAAAGGTTATTTGGGGTCACAAAACTTCAAAACCTTTAGACATGATATTTGGAGGAGCATAAAATGTGAGAGATCTCATACTTTTCTTGTGAATTGTTCATATTTAGCATGTTGATTGCCATATGCAGTAGGGTAGGTAATACCTATTGTTTTAAGTGGAAGTGAAAGTTTATTTTGGTTACAGGATTTCAAAAGGTTTTGACCTGCTAATATGATATTTCAAGTAGGATATCTGTGTGGGATCTCATGCTTGTCATGATTGTTACAATATATATCTTATGGCAAGGAATCACTAAGCCTTTTGGCTTTCTAGTGTTCTTTTGGTTTGGGTGAAAGTGAAACCTATGCATTCATGATGGTGTGTGTGCATTTGTAAATGGTGGAAATTGAGGAGTACCTCGGTTAGAGAGACAAATCGGGGGCCCCCTTCTGCAATGGAGTAGTAGTGAGAACGTGTTTTGGGATCGATTTGAGCAACTTCCTCTATTTGGTATTTTACGACCTTATCTGGATAACACTTCTGTGTATGTAAATAGTCGAAATCTTGGTTATTTGTCTGGGTACACACCTTCCAACTGAGATAACATACGATTTCAGCCCATCATGGGGAGGTTGTAGTATATCAGTCAGAATATATATTGTTTATGTAGAAGGGCCCTTCACAGTCTATGGTAGCTGTTATGTCTCTTTAAATACAGGTATGTCCTGTGTATGTGTGTGTGTACTTGTGTTGTAGTACAAACAGAAGACCCAAACAATGGATTTTAGGTCCTCTGGTGGAAATTCAAGAGATTTTTGGAGTCCTCTCTTGTCCAAACAGAAGACAGTCTATTGTTAAGGTCAGGGTTAAGGAAGCAGGAACAAAGGAAAACACAATGAGGTCCTCAGGTTGTGTGTAAAAACAACATGTGTATGTATTTGTAAATGGTGGAAATTGAGGTACTGTAATTTGTCTGGATACACACCTGCCAACCGAGGTAACACAGACAATTGAGGAGTACCTCGGTTAGAGAAACAAGTCTGGGGCCCCCTTCTGCAATGAAGTAGTAGTGAGAAGTTGTTTTGTGATCGATTTGAGCAACTTCCTATATTTGGTCTGTTACAACCTTATCTGGATAACACTTTTTGTGTATGTTTGTACATGGTCGAAATCGAGGTAATTTGGGTACACACCTTCTAACATACGATTTCAACCCAACAAGGGGAGGTTGTAGGACATGTCAGAATATATATTGTTTATGTAGATGAGCCCTTCACAACCTATGGTAGCTTTTATGTCTCTTAGCTAATTTTGACTGTTTCCTCGTTTGTGTGGTTCAAAACTTGCCTACCTTTTTTTCGCCATTGAAAAGTGTGTGTGTGCATGTGTGTATGTGATTGTGAAACTGCTCATTAACAGGATATCTCAAGATAGGAATGTCTGACAGTTTTCAAACTTGGTATGTAGGTTCCTCATACTGAGAGGAGGAACCCTATTGTTTTTGGTGGAGGTCAAAGGTCATTTGGGGTCACCAGGGTCAAAGTCTGGAAATCTTGTTTGTGCAATATCTCAAGGTAAGAAAATTGGATAGATTGCATACTTCGTATGTGGATAAATTATGGTCAGAAGATAACTCCCTATTGATTTTGGCGGAGGTCTGATCAACGGTCATCCGGCGCCACCATGAGTCAAAGTCTGAAAACCTTGTAAATGCAATATCTCAAGGTAGGAAACTTGGAAACATTCTATATTTAGGTATGTGGATGCATTATGATCAGAAGATGGTCCCTATTGTTTTTGGCAGAGGTCAAATGCCTTCCGGGGTCACCAGGGGTCAAAATCTGAAAACTTTATTAACGTGGTAGGAAACTTGGATAGATGTAGATCATATTTGGTATGTGGATGTGTTATGGTCAAAGTCATCTGCGGTTAGCAGGGGTCAAAAAAGTCTGAAAACCTTTTTCATTCAGTATATCAAGATAGCTCTCTGTCTGTTTGTCTAGCTTTCTTTCTATAGCTTTTATGGATCTCAAAGGTCATGTGGGTCAAAATGTGAATGAAACCCTTATTAGGTGTTAACACATCTCAAGGTGGGAAACTGAATGGATGCACAGTATGGTGAGAAGATGTTCCCTATTTTTGTGGGTGGAGGTCAAAGGTCACCTGGGATAACAAAATTAATTTTTGAACATTCTAGTATAACATTTGAGTGAGAAGATATGGCACATGGTGGCATTATTTGAAATGGAACATTTATTTATCATCAAAACCTCAATGCTTTTTTGTATTCTGATTTTTTTTTAAATCTATGTATTTTTTTTAAATCTCTGCATCAATTATCAAATACATTCACCTACCTTCTAGCATGATGATTTTGTGCATTATGAATATGTGCCTTATGCTCTAGATTATGAAAACCTTTTAAAGAGAAATTAGGGGTATCACACCTTGCCCCCATAGGTGCTTTTGCTACTATATCCACAAATGTTCTCTTCCAAGTTTGTTTCTGTTCCTCTTGTAGACTGCAGCATTGATGGAAGAAACAGAAATTGGAGATACAGGTAGGTGTGATGGAAGGACAAGTTACATAAGTATATCAGATTGAGGACTTCATTAACAGAATTCTTGAAAGAATAGTAACAAAATATAGGTGTGACCTTCTCTCAGGTATATGTGTAGAGATAAGTGTACAGTAACTTCCCTCATAGTATGAATATGTCATTTGTTAATTTGATGATCAACCAATATAAGTTAAAGGGAGTATGTCTGAGAAGGGTAAATTTTCACCTTTTTCATCTTTTAGAGAACAGAATTTCTGTTCTCTAAAAGATGAAAAAGGTGAAAATTTACCCTTCTCAGACGTACTCCCTTTAACTTATATTGGGTGATTTTTATTAATGCCTTGCAGAAGTGTTTGGAAAAATCCTGTTACAATAAGTGCTGAAGATGAGGGTCTATGTTGCTTTCTCAAGAACCAACATCACCACATGGAAGATCAAGTAGTCAATTATTACCTTTAATTATTGTCTATGCTCAATGAGCTTATAAAATGACTTTTAATTTAAAGGACCTATTTGTGAATCAATGCAAACCAAGGAGTTCTCCTATACATAAATTTCTCAACCTATGCAGTTAGAAACATATTGTAACATGATTGGCAAGATTCATTCATGAAATAGGATGCCCAGACACACTAATTCTAATTAGGGTGATTGCATTTCCTCTTTAAATCAAATCTAACTTTCCTTCTTGAAATTTTTTACTTTTCTCTTAAGCCTAAATTTAAAAGTAAAGATGCAGCTTTTAAAGTCTAAAAATGTATCATTTCCCCATGTCCTTGTAAGGCCTATGCTATGGCTACACACCTGATGATGATGCCTACCCTGGTGTCATGTAAAGAGCACTAGGTGAAAGCTTGTGCTGGATAACATCTCTTAAGGGTGCCATGCATTCCATATGCTAAGAATTCAGTCAGCAATTTTAAAGTTTAAATCATGTTGTAAGTCCCAAGCTTCAAGAAAGACAACACCATTTTGGATTTAGGGAAACTTAGAGGAAAAAAAAATTTATAAAGGTGTCATCCCTCCCCTAGGATAATTTCACCCTCACAGGATGGAAAAAATCACTAAATAATTAGGATCCTAAAAATATAATCAATTCAATGTTTTACAAAGTTTTAGAAAGATAACACCGTTTTGCTTCCAAACATTACAGAGACCAAAATTTCTCACTGGATAGGATGTCATCATCATCTGCTCTTGGACAGCATCTCTCTTGCCTTTTGTGTAGGCACAAAATTTGAAGAATATTGAATCACTAAATAATGATAATTTGTAATATGACCAAAGCCTGTCAACATTATTACAGTTTTGAACCTAAGCCATGCCTTACATGTGCTCTATCCCTCAGACTCAGCCCTCTGTACACATTGATACCCATAACATGGGAATGGAAGGGTCTGCATGTGTGTCAACTGTCCATAGGTATACCACTTGGTGCTACACTTAGTGTCATGAACTGCCTTCTAGAGATTTTGCCCAAGCTACAGACCGGGGATTTTCAGGAGTTATAGGTTTGACAGCAGCTCTCCATTACCAAAAGAGTGTAATGTTCAAATGTTCACTCATGTTCAAAGTAAATGGTCCAAGATTTGCCATAAAAAATTTTCACAGTCATTGACCAGGTAATGTCAGATGGCAATATCGCCTACCCCTTACTATATTTCCTATAAAACTATATTTTTCCCAATACTTTCCTATATTTCAGGAGACAAATTTAAAGTCGTATTTAATTTCCAAAATTTCCTATATTTTTTCTGCTGACTTGTTATGTTTCACCTGACAAGAAAATATCTTGAACATTAGACTTCAACACAGGAGAGTAGTGAGGATGTTAAGGAATGTTCCCTTATTTGATCAAGCAGAAGTTTGGTCCCTCACCTGCTTTTTTGTTCTTTTTTTTTGTTTCCTATGTCAATTCCAAACTTTTTTGTATGCTAAAGTTCATGTTCAAACAGTCATTGATTTAGATAAGGTGTATCCTGGATATATGCTGTTACTGCAGTTTGGATTTTTTAAGTGTGTTTCAGATCTGTTAACTCAGAATTTTATGATGACCATATTGAAGGATTTTAGTTGCTTAGATGAGGTTTTATATCTCAGTTTCTAACCAAAAGGTTTAATCAGGCTTGCCACAGCCTTTGTTTTTCAGTTACGGCTCACTGGCTTGTTTTCCCAACTTAATGGCTTATGCTGATCACCAAGCATAACATTTGACAGTACATTTTGTTCCCTTTTTGATTCCTTGTAGAAGGCAGGCAAGGAATCTATGCCATGGTGATGTCGTGTGGGTGTGTGTGTATGTGTGTGTGTGACACCTTTGGCTTGTTTACAAAATATCTCAAGAAGGGTAAGTGTGACTAATCTCATATTTAGTGTGTGGGTTGGCCATATTGAGTAGGTGATCCCTATCAGTAGCGTAGCCAGCGGGGGGGCAGGGGGGGAGAGTGCCCCCCCACAGAAATTTTGGGGACGCGATGGGCGATGTTGAAAAAATGAAGGGGAGCCAAAAAAATAAAAAAAAAATAAACGGCAAGAGGAGGGAGGGAATCGGGGACATTTTTTTTTACAGTTTTTCGGGGGGGGGGGCTCTTAGTCGTTACGATAAAGTATGCAGTCCCCGACGGCGACTAGTCTCCCCGATGGTTAACCTGTTTTTTGCTCGCAAGGGACAATTTCCCTAATAAGAACCCCAAATTTTCGGCGCGCTACGCGCGCTGTAGATTCACTCCAGTTTTTTCAGTACTTCCATTCCACATGTCTAGAAATTGTAAGTCCTCTTACCAAGTAACTGGTAGGCAGAGTGCACAGGTTATGCAGAGGTCGTAAATTTTATCCCATATCACAAAGCCTAGTTGCTGTTGTCTTGTGTGTGTCATGTGATAGGTCAGATGGTGAGCCACTCACGGAGCATAGTTTGGCTATTTTATCGGGTATTCCAGGTGGTTTCGACACAATTTATGTTATCCCCGATACGGTCTACAACCCCTACAGTTTTTATTTTTTTTCTTTTTGTTCTTAATGATTACATAGGCAATGTTATTTTTGTGAGCCCACCCAAAAATTTTGCGCGCTTTGCGCGCTTTGCAATGTCACGATTTAGATTCAAAAGAACACTAACTCGGCTTTTAAAATATTAAGGAACATTGTGGAAAGTGTGCCCAAGGCTGCAATGATATGGGATATTTAGTCTCCTTCATACCACCCTCTCGACATAGGGGCTGTGGAACTTGTGGTCGCTGGCATGGCCCGCCCCCTGTCGGGGATAACCTGTCGCCTTCTCATGGTCGGTTTAGTTACTTTGGCTTTCACAAGAGTTATTTCTGCGATAAACCCCATAATGTTCGGTACGCTTTGCACACTCTTCCTCAGTTCCGTTACCTAGAGCTAATAAAGTACAAACCCTTCCCATCTTTTCATGTGAATTAATAAGTAGAATAAATGGATTAATGTTCATGTCGGGAATTTCATCTCATTTCGCTAAGTTAGTTAATTATCTCTTGTGTCAGTCGTGCGGTACGGACTCGAAGAAGAAATTACAATATAATTTGTGTCCGATAGGGCCCAAATGCCGGGACAATTTATTGACCTATATAAGATTTAAATAAGTACAGATTCTTTCTAGTGTAGGCTAACCCCCAAAATCTTTGCCCCCTTTTCCACGGTTAAATCAGTGCGGAAATATCTTCCTCTAGCATATACAAATTTGATGTCGTATATGGCTCGCAATGACAGGTATAGTTCACAGGTTTTCTTCAAACCTCCCTCATCAACTCATCGACTGCATCCTGGCTGTCGGGGCTTGGGTCGCTACCCACCCTGCCCCTCCCCCGTTCGGAGAGTGGCCCTTCGTCGGACAAATCCTGGCGCCAAGCCTGGAGGGAAGACAGATTTTTCCAGTTATGACTTGTATATGTGTAATGAAGCAATGAACTAGAAATGGAAGCTGCATTTTTTGGAGAGCGGCAACTATTTTGGAGGGGCTGTCAATTTCACTAGGAGGACGTGTCGGCCCTCTAAAACTCCCTATGGAGAACACTGGAATCTAGTATAAAAAGAACAAAATATAGCACCATATTGCATTTAAGCTCTTCGAGACAGCAAAACATACCAAAAGGGGAAGGTGACACCCAGGGAGACAGGCCTGTGGTAAGGGGGTTCAGGGGGTTCGCACTTAGTCCCGCCCATACCTAATTTTTCTTATTTTAATTTTTTTTTTTATTTAAATGGAGTTTTGGCATTTTTCAGGGCAAAATGTCAATTCCGCTGGTTTAGCCAAATAAATGTAAGCCTTATGAGTAGCTGTTTTGTTCCAGTGCGACACAATTCCCTAGGGCCCCATTGACTCGTACCGAGTAACCTTCTTACAGTCACACACTAACCCTGCTAACTCTCGAGGGAATAAGGAAAACATTGATACAAGATTGAAAATGTCCAAAAATTCCAACTTAGGTGTTCACCAGATCACTCAATTTTGATGTAAAATCTCCTTGGGGCAGGAGGGGGAGAACCACACCTTCTCCCCATTCGGTCGCTCGGCTCCTCACTTGGGCGCTTCGCTCCCTCAAGAAACTGCCACACCCCAGTGGCGGCGATGAAAAATGAAAAAGTTTGGGCTAAAGGTATGTTCAGTCCCTCAATATTTGTCAAGTGCTCCAATTAAGAAGCGGGGAGAATTTCGAAGTTGGGCTGAACGTATTCTTGCTTAAAACACTCGGGAAGTGCCGTTTCCGGCCATCTGAGGGGTTTGCAAAACCAAAAATTTTCTTGTACGCTCCGCGCCAATCGATGTTAGAGCTCCGCTTAGAAACATCTATTAACATTTTTCATAGATTGATTTTTTTTTTTTTTGCATTAATTGAGAAATATCAGAAATGAGATCCATATTTCTAGACTGGGAACATGCAGCATAAAACACTCGGGAAGTGCCGTTTCCTGCCATCTGAGGGGTTTCTAAAACCAAAAATTTTCTTGTACACTCCGCGCCAACCGATGGTGGCGCTCCGCTTAGATAGTCCCATCGTTCAAGATTGGGGACGATGAGTCGACTTTGCCCCCCCACAAGAAAATCCTGGCTACGCCCCTGATCCCTATTGTTTTTGGTGGAGTTCAAAGGTCATTTGGGGTCATGAGAGGTCAAAAGGTCAAAAAATTGTAAACATGATATCTCAGGAGTGGTTCATGTGACTATGCTCATATTTGGGTGTGTAGGTTGTTCATATTAAGTAGATGATCCCTATCAATTTTCGTGGAGATCAAAGGTCATTTGGGGTCACAGGAAGTCAAATGGTAAATTCCTTCTTGAAAGCTTGTTTACACAATATCTCAAGAAGGGTAAGTGTGACTAATCTCACATTTAGTGTGTGGGTTGGCCATATTGAGTAGATGATCCCTATTGTTTTTGGTGGAGTTCAAAGGTCATTTGGGGTCATGAGAGGTCAAAAGGTCAAAAAATTGTAAACATGATATCTCAGGAGTGGTTCATGTGACTATGCTCATATTTGGGTGTGTAGGTTGTTCATATTAAGTAGATGATCCCTATCAATTTTCGTGGAGATCAAAGGTCATTTGGGGTCACAGGAAGTCAAATGGTAAATTCCTTCTTGAAAGCTTGTTTACACAATATCTCAAGAAGGGTAAGTGTGACTAATCTCACATTTAGTATGTGGGTTGGCCATATTGAGTAGATGATCCCTATTGTTTTTGGTGGAGTTCAAAGCTCATTTGGGGTCATGAGAGGTCAAAAGGTCAGAATATTGTAAACATGATATCTCAGGAATGGTTCATGTGACTGTGCTCATATTTGGGTGTGTAGGTTGTTCATATTAAGTAGATGATCCCTATCAATTTTCGTGGAGATCAAAGGTCATTTGGGGTCACAGGCGGCCAAACTGTAAATTCCTTAGTGATAGCTTGTTTACACGATATCTCAAGAAGGGTAAGTGTGACTAATCTCATATTTGGTGTGTGGGTTGGCCATATTAAGTAGATGATCCCTATTGTTTTTGGTGGAGGTCAAAGGTCATTTGGGGTCATGAGAGGTCAAAAGGTCAAAATATTGTAAACATGATATCTCAGGAACGGTACATGTGACTTTGCTCATATTTGGGTGTGTAGGTTGTTCATATTGAGTAGATGATTTCTGTCAATTTTCGTGGAGGTCAAAGGTCATGTGGGGTCATGAGAGGTCAAAAGGTCAAAACATCATAAACATGTTATCTCAAGAACGGTACATGTGACTCTGTCAATATTTGATGTGTAGGTTGGTCCTAATGAGTAGATGATTCCTATTGATTTTCATGGAGGTCAAAAGTCATTTGGGGTCATGAGAGGTCAAATGGTAAATTCCTTCAAAAAGCTTGTTTACATGATATCTCAAAAAGGGTAAGTGTGACTAAACCCATATTTGGTGTGTGGGTCGGCCATATTGAATAGATGATCCCTTTTGTTTTTGGTGCTGGTCAAAGGTCATTTGGGGTCACGGGAGGTCAAATGGTTTATTCCTTAGTGATAGCTTGTTTACATGATATCTCAAGAAGGGTAAGTGTGACTTATCTCATTTGGTGTGTGGGTTAGCCATATTGAGTAGATGATTCCTATTGGGTTTGGTGGAGGTTAAATGTCATTTGTGGTCATGAGAGGTCAAAGTCTCAATGTCATGTTTACACAATTTCTAGCGGCTGGAGTCTTGGATACTGCAAAATTTCACACAAAGTATGTGGATGTGATATAGTGAGCAGAACCCTAGTTCTAGGTGGTCAAAGGTCATTCAGGGTCTTAATGTGGGAAGCTTGGATGCCTTGCATGTATACTTTGTGGGTACATTATGGAACACTGTCAATCTGAAAAACGTATAAGAGCACTGTCAGTTTGAAAAAAAAAAGCTTACATTTCAGCGGCAAGCATTTTGGCTTTCTGGTTAAAGTCTTTGTGTGACCATGCCAGTAGTATAACATTCCAGTGTGCTTTCTTGTCTCAGTATTTTCTGCCTCATAGCTTTCCTTTTCTTACTCAGGATCATCTGATGTTGACTCTGGAAAAAGCAGTGGCTCTGGTAATGGAGTTAATAGTGAAGATAATGTAAGTTGAGAAAGAAATTATGGTAGGAATTATATGGAGCCCATATCCAGTGGTATTGAAATGTGTCAATCTGAAATCCCATAGATCATATTGACCCTTTCAAGAATAGAATCTTTCCCATGGACATTAAAGCAGCCAAATGAGCCATGATCTGAACATGCCTAGAGCTGTAGACCTTGGAGTATGCATTGTTTTGCCAAAAACTAGCCAAAGTACTATCCATATGGTTTGAATAGGATAAGGCCATGTAAAACAAGTGGGTGAGTCACAAGTAAGAAAAATAAGATACTAAAATACCATATTTGGTTTGACCTTTGTGAAATGTAAGGTTGACTGTTTGGTTTAGCTGGATACTTTTTAGAACATCTACTGTATGCCCGCAAGGTCTTACTGTAAATTCTCTGTTGAAACCTTGGCAAATGTGCATCAGGGTTTTCATTTAACTTTCACCAAGGAGTGTTTTACTGCTAGTCATAATATGCAAAGGGTATGTGACTGCTAATAATTATTTCTAAAGCATATTTGACTCCCAATAAAAATTATCAAGGTGAATTCATTTACTGTTCACAGTCTATTCACTGCGTACTTTACATAATGTTACCTGTAGCTGTCAGAGATGCCTTCAATTAAGATGTGGACATAATGATTATGATTTTCACACTTGTATTACCCCATTATGATGACAGGTCAAAAATGTATGTTTTGGGTAAGGTGGTGTAAACACTTTGTTAATGATTCTTGCCCCTGTGTTTACTACTTGCACCTGAAGCAAGCAGTAGTTTTCTGGATTCAGCAAAACAGATCTCCACATATTTACCACACAGTTCAATTGCACAATGCAGCTGGATAAGCAGAGTGATCATAACTATTTTACCCAGTTTTCTTGTCTTTGCATATCTACTGTTGCTTACAAGTGGAAGCAAAAGGTGGCATTGTTTAGTACTGCAGTAAGTGTGATGCTCAAATGAAATGCAAGTGCTGTATACATAGGCCTATATATGGAGCAAGTTTGACTGCATTTGTGTGAGTGAATGACACGTTACACTTGGACATACTGTAGTCTAACATGACAGTAGGTAAGTGAACTAAAAGATGGTCAAAGGTAATTTGACCATATATGATTTTTACAGGCCATGTGTAAAACACCGTCACTCCGCCATTGACTACATTTTTACAAGTAGCGTATGTAGGAGTACTAAAAATAGGACCCGGGTACCTGATCACCATACCCTTGGGGTACCCGCCTACCCAATGTTAGGGTGACTAAAAGATACGAACATTTTGTAAAGCATGCTCCATAAGACATGCATGATAATATTTACAGCTGTATTGGAGAGGTAGCAATCACATTCCCAAGATCAGAAACATTTGATTTGTCAGAAGGTTTTGTCGTCTCGTTTTGTTTAAAATCAAAACGACAAGTAAAAGAAACTTGACAGAAAACAGCCAAATAAGAAAATTAGTACTTCCCAAGGCCTATATCAATCTGATACTGAATTTTGGGACGCTTTCCTACATGAAAAGCAAGCATACTAAGAGCTCGAAGCTTCTTCTTTTAAAGCACCAATTTAAAAATATCAGCCAGTCAGAGCCCTGTATTAAGTTATTCTCTTGCACGTCCAAAATTACTGATTGTAAACAAACAACGTCATGTTTGTAAACATTGCTCGCTCACACTTATGTACAATGTGCATTGGAATGATCACTAAAGGGCTTGCACGTTCTTATAGTAGAAAGCTTCGTGTTGACATCCAGGCATGGTAACATAGCTTTCACACATAAACTTCGTAGTCTGTGTGAGCGCCATTTTGTGGTGAAATAATGTAATATGTAATAGCCTGTTTCAAAAACCTTTCTTGTAAATGTTTACGGTGTTATTACATTGATATCTTTGTACTTTACAGATAGCGGCAAAGTGTTGATTTGCGTAAAACTGACATGTTTAACCATTATGAAATGTTTGAGGATTGTACCAGAGGTGTCATACAGTATTAATTATATGGGGAATTCTCTTCAAACTGCATAATTGTTCCATGTAGCAATTAACAGACTAATGCAAATACTAAGCCTTCAGATTTAATGGCTAAATGCAAATTCTGAACTTATGTAGTGCTATTAAATATAAATTTCATTTACGGCTATGTCGACACAGTTTAGAACAACGGTGATTTGAAACATTAGCTTACCCTATTAACAATATTAAGCGACACTACAAACATAGTTTTAAGGCACAAAAAGGCAGAACAATATTTTTTTTGTTCTAGACGGTCTTTTCTTAGATGATTGTTCATGTTGGAATACTTTCCTTTTTGATTCCTTGCCGAAGGCAGGCAAGGAATCTATGCGATGGTGATGTCGTGTGTATGTGTGTGTGTGCGTGTGCGCGTGTGTGTGTGTGTATGTGATGCTTTGGCTTGTAAACACGATATCTCAAGAAGGGTAAGTGTGACTAACCTCGTATTTGGTGTGTAGGTTGGTCATATTGAGTAGATGGTCCCTATTGTTTTTGGTGGAGATCAAAGGTCATTTGGGGTCACGAGAGGTCAAAACCTTGTAAACACAATATCTCGAGGACGGTACATGTGACTATGCTCATATTTGGTGTGTGGATTGGTCATATTAAGTAGATGGTCCCTATCGATTTTCGTGGAGGTCAAAGGTCATTTGGGGTCACGAGAGGTCAATAGGTAAATTCCTTAGAAATTGCTTGTAAACACGGTATCTCAAGAAAGGTAAGTGTGACTAATCTCATATTTAGTGTGTGGGTTGGCCATATTAAGTAGATGGTCCCTATTGTTTTTGGTGGAGATCAAAGGTCATTTGGGGTCAAGAGAGGTCAAAAGGTCAAAACTTCGTAAACACGATAACTCGAGAACAGTACATGTGACTATGCTCATATTTAGTGTGTGGGTTGGTCATATTAAGTAGATGATCCCTATCGATTTTCGTGGAGGTCAAAGGTCATTTGGGGTCACGAGAGGTCAATAGGTTAATTCCTTAGAAATTGCTTGTAAACACGGTATCTCAAGAAGGGTTAGTGTGACTAATCTCATATTTGGTGTGTGCATTGGCCATATTGAGTAGATGATCCCTATCGATTTTCGTGGAGATCAATGGTCATTTGGGGTCACCAGAGGTCAAAAAGTCAAAACTTCGTAAACACGATATCTCTGGAACGGTACATGTGACTATGCTCATATTTGATGGGTGGGTTGTTCATATTGAGTAGATGATCCCTATCGATTTTCGTGGAGGTCAAAGGTCATTTGGGGTCATGAGAGGTCAATAGGTAAATTCCTTAGAAATTGCTTTTAAACACGGATTCTCAAGAAGAGTAAGTGTGAGTAATCTCATGTTTGGTGTGTGCATTGGTCATATTGAGTAGATGATCCCTATTGTTGTCGGTGGAGGTCAAAGGTCATTTGGGGTCACAAGAGGTCAAAAGGCCAAAACTTCGTAAACACAATATCTCAAGAACGGTACATGTGACTGTGCTCATATTTGGCGAGTGTGTTGGCCATATTGAGTAGATGTTCCCTATTGTTTTTGGTGGAGGTCAAAGGTCATTTGGGGTCATGAGAGGTCAAAAGGTCAAAACTTCGTAACCATGGTACTGTCAAGAACGGTACATGTGACTGTGCTCATATTTAATGTGTGGATTGGTCATATTTAGTAGATGATCCCTATTGATTTTCCCAAAGGTCAAAGTTCATTTGGAGTCAGCATGTTCAAAGCCTGACAAGCTTTCCTACACAGTTACTTGTCATGTAGATTGCACATAGTGAATACATGGTCCCAGAAGTTTTTGGTGGAGGTCAAAATGTCATTTGGGTTCACGACGGGCAAGGGGGATCTCAATGTAGGAAGATTGGATGCCTTGCACGTGTACTTTGTGGGCACATTATGGAGCCCTGTTAATTGAAAAACATTGCAAAGCAATGTCAATGTGAAAAAAGGCCTTACATTTCAGCAGCAAGGAATCACTAAGCCTTTTGGCTTTCTGGTTCACTTGATCTTCTTCTGTTTACCATGCAGGTTCTTGTTTGTGAAGGAGGTACTGTAATTGTGATGGAAGAACGCAGTATTGAAGGTATGAAAGTAGTGTTCATATTCCACTTTTCACAACAGCCTTGCAAGATTTGAATCAATGTTCCAAAATATCCTAGGCCTTAAGAATAAAGAGGTTGACAAGAAAGTATATTTTGATCCTCCCAAAGATCCAAATGTTAGACGATCGGAATTCCACCATAAACACTCTGATCTTTTTCCTACATTGTAAAAGACCAAGTGGAAAACTGTTGTCCAAAGGCTATCAAAGTTTTCCAAACAATAATGATACACTGTAGGCCTATATGTAATTGTTAGGGATGGTCAACATTGTATTGGGTCTCTTGTGTGGAGAACTTGTGTCCAGTCCATTCATTTTTGGTTGCGATGAAAAGAGAAACCTATGCATTCATGATGGCGTGTGTGTGTATGTGCGCGTGTGTACCTGTGTATGTGTGTGTGTGTGCGTATGCGTGTGTGTATGTGTGTGTGTGTTTGTGACACTTTGCTTGTTTACACAATATCTTGAGAAGGGAAGATCTGACAGTTCTCAAACTTGGTACACAGATACCCCATACTGAGAGGAAGAACCCTATTCATTTTGGGTGAGGTCAAAGGTCATTTGGGGTCACAGGGGGTCAAAAACCAAAATCCTTGTTTACACAATATCTCAAGATAGGAAACTTGGATTAATTTCAAACTTTATATGTAGATGTGTTATGATGTAGGGAAGAAACCTATTGATATTGGTGGAGGTCAAAGGTCATTTGGGGTCATGTGGGGTCAAACCCAAAAATCCTTGTTTACACAATATCTCATGGTAGAAAACTTGGATTAATTTCAAACTTGATATGCTTATGCGTTATGATGAAAGGAAGAATCCTATTGATTTTTGTGGAAGTCAAAGGTCATTTGGGGTCACATGGGGTCAAACGCTGAAATCCTTGTTTACACGGTATCTCAGGGAAGGAAACTTGGATTAATTTCAAACTTGATGTGTTGATATGTTATGATGTAAGGAAGAACCCCATTTATTTTCGTGGAGGTCAAAGGTCATTTGGGGTCACATGGGGTCAAACCCTGAAATCCTTGTTTTCACTATATTTCAAGGAAGGAAACTTGCTTTAATTTCAAACTTGATATGTTGATGAGTTATGATGTGAGGAACAACCCAATTAATTTTGGTGGAGGTCAAAGGTCATTTGGGGTCACATGGGGTCAAACCCTGAAATCCTTGTTTTCACTATATAAGGTAGGAAACTTGGATTCATTTCAAACTTGATATGTTGATGTGTTATGATGTGAGGAACAACCCAATTAATTTTGGGTGGAGGTCAAAGGTCATTTGGGGTTGCATAGGGTCAAACCCCAAAATCCTTATTAACACTATATCTCAAGGTAGGAAACTTGGATTCATTCCAAACTTGATATGTTGATGGGTTATAATGTAAAAAAAGAATCCTATATATTTTGGTGGAAGTCAAGGGTCATTTGGGGTCACTTGAGGTTAAACCCCAAAATCCTTGTTTACATGATATCTGATGGTAGGAAACTTCGATTCATTTCGAACTTGATATGTTGATGGGTTATAATGTAAAGAAGAATCCTATATATTTTGGTGGAAGTCAAGTGTCATTTGGGGTCACATGAGGTCAAACCCCAAAATCCTTGTTTACATGATATCCCATGGTAGGAAACTTGGATTTTTCAAACTTACTACGTTGATGCGTTATGATGTAAGAAAAACCAGTTCTGTTCTCGTAGAGGTCAAAGGTCCTTTGGGGTCACATGGGATCAAACCCCGAAATCCTTGTTTACACCATATCTCAAGATAGGAAACTTGGATTGATTTCAAACTTGATATGTTGATTCGTTATGATGTAAGTAAGAACCCAAATACTTTTGGTGTGAAGGTCAAAGGCCATTTGGGTTCACTCTGGGTCAAACCCTGAAATCCTTGTTTACATGATACATCATGGTATGAAACTTGGATTCGTTTCAAACTTAATATGTTCATTCGTTATGATGTAGAGGAGAATCCTATATATTTTGGTGGAGGTGAAAGGATATGTGGGATCATGATCTGTCAAGCTTTGAAGAACTTGTCAAAATGGGATATCTCAAGGTAGGAAACTGGGATGGATTTCGTAATTAGTATGTGGATGTGTTATGGTGAGTTGAAAGTACTGTACCTGTTGTTTTTGGTGGAGGTCAGTGGTCATCTGGTATCACCTGGCATCAAACTATGAAAACCTTGTTTGCAGAATATCTTAAGGCATAGTATGAAATTTGGCTTTTTGAATATAGAAATGTTTTGGGTTAAAAGGAAAACCATGCAGTTACTTACAGGTGGAGTCAAAGGTCACTTTGGGTCACCAGTTGTTACAAGAAATGTAGCATTTTGTTGAATTTTTATGATGACTAATATTTTGATGACAAGGGAAACCAATACAACCATGATGACACATGTGCTTGTTTGTGCAGTTCTGTTTTTATCAATTTGATTTGAGTGTCTGCATGTGAAGCTTTGCTCATTAACAACATATCTCAAAATAGCTATGTCTGTCGGTTTTCAAATTAAATACACATATGCCCCACATTTATAGAGGATGAACCCTTTTGATTCTGATTGAGTTATAGTGTTGGTTATGTAACTCTACATTCTATTGCTGCAACACATTATTGAAAATAGAAATATTTTACAACTTCGGTAAAAAAACCATCAATGAGGAAAAGTAAAGGTAAAGTACTCTACTAGCCATTTCACTTTGTATTTCCTTTCAGGCATCAGACCAGAAATGAGACAAGCTAAGGAGCAAAGATTGATAGAGGTGAGTCATGCTGTACAGAAGGTTTCTCTTAACTTGAATAAATGTTATAGGGCTTATTTCATTTCTTTTATCTCAATACATAACATGTATTAAGATATTGTCACACTAGCTGTAGCTGAAATCCTTTTTAGCACGGTTATGTTTGGTAGGTTTTGCATTTTTATGGTAATATCTTATAGCGCATACCATTGTTTCATTGGAACTGGTAGGAAGTTTACCTTTTTTTTTTTTTTATAAGACTGATCTCCATCTAGCTGGATAATTGCTTGTGCTTTGTAGTTTCAATGCACTTTACAATGATTAATTTTTAAGTTTAACAGGATCTTTATTGATTATTTTGTTTTAATATTTGAATTTTTATATTTCAATATTTGAATATTTCAATTTTTTAGCAAAAAATGGTATAGTGTCAGGATATTAAAAGCCCTGCTCTAAATGTTTGAATTACCACAGTGCCCTAAAATAGCTTAACCAACCTGTACTGTATATGGGAAGTTTGTTTCAGTTTAATGCATTATACTGAATCTAATCACCAAAAGGATGATTGCTCTGTAGCCTATGTTCTGTTGTATCATGAAACACTTATGAAAACACATCATTCCACTGCTTCATGATTACCATTGATCATGCATAACAGTATTGAGATTCTGCAGCATAGCTGCTCTAGTTTTTCTTTTTTAGGCAGGGCATGGCAAGCCAGTGGAAAGCATGAGGATCCAATGCTCCCTTAAGCCATGCAGCAATTAAGCTCCACCTGGTTCACTCACCATCAAACCCCCTAGCATAACTAAGTAATCACCACACTTAAGTGACCTAGAAAGCCTGTCCCCAATTTGCCCAGTAAAGTGTGAAATGCTTATCACCATTTCTTCAAGTTGAACTTTAATCGCTTTGAAAAACCAAGCGCATGCTGCTCATGGCAGTCAGTGGGATATGGATGGAATGCTAAGCCCAAGAAACTACCTAAAACTAATCCAAGTTTTTCCTTCTGAATGTTCAATTACTTTGATTTTGAACCAAGAGAAGTATAGAATGCTAGTGTAATTCTGAAAGCATGGGCAAAGAGTTTCATTCTGCCCAAAGACTTTGTAGAATATTTGGAAGGAAAATTGTTTTCCTACAAACTTCTTCACCCTGAAAAGTATAAACCTGCCCAAAATGACAAGTCTACTAAATAAGAATCACAGTGGAATCTGTGAGGAAATTTGGACAGCCTAAGCTTTGTTACAGCTCAATACACACAGTGATCAACTCCAGGTACCAACAGACTTGAAGATCACAGATTTGACACTTATACCTAACATAAAGATGAAAAGCTGAAACAATTTCCTAATCTTATTTTGGTAGTTAAGTTATCCATGAATAGACTTTTCACAAATTTTAATCAGATTTAATATCTTTGCCCCAAATCAGTCTCTAAAACATTGTACTTTTGGCAGAGATAAGCTTCTTTGGAACAAACTTCACTTCATATCTGTGTTAGTTTCCAAGAGGGCACATTATTTTCATTTTCTTTTCATCTTTTAGGTAAAAAAAAAATACCTTGCACAATTTTTCTCCCTTACATATTTAAAAGTACCTATCATTAGTTTGTGTTTTTACTGTACATTGCTATTTAAACTGTGTTTAAAATTATTTCATGAAAAAGAAGATCAAAAAGAGCAAACTATTTTCCTGTTTAAAATTTTACATCCCTGCATGTAAAGTGCAGCATGCAGCTTACATTACTCCGTTTAGTTTAACAAGTAAGGACATGTACCATGCAGGGCAATAACTTATACTCGGGCAACAACGAAAGTACTTTTTAGGGGCTTGAAAACTGCTGACATTACAGTACAAATCCGGACTCGACAGGGAACACAAAGACAGACGCTACAGTATTTGCATCGTGCTTGCAAACAAGATTTATTTCAGAAATAAAGGAATATTCATTTAAACTTCAAATTGTCTGGTAGGATAGCTGCCCATATAGTTCAGTGCACTACAATTTAAAAATTCACATGTGTTTATCACATGGATATTAACCTGCATCATATCTGACTTGGAAGTAGTATTTTTCTTGAAGATACATAGAAAAAAAAAACAAATGGGTAACTCTCATTATTTATGTGACTGATATGTAGCAATTAGCATTGCATACAGTGCACACATTTGAGCCTTAGCATTTGATATGCTAGAGTTGCAATTTTAACACTGTGGCAATCCATTTAGAGAAGAGCAATCCTTTGACAAGGTGTAAAACACTCTTTGTATGAATTTCAGATTATTCGGAAGACATTTCAGCTGCTGTTTGATAAATATTTATCAAGTGAGCATGAAATTGAAGGTGAGAGTTGCATTCTCCACTATCTATGAAACAAATTTCACATACTGAAGGAACTGTTCACTAAGTAAAGTTTTGTCATTTGGTTACACAATATTATGTAACAATGCACCATTTAAATTTAACCTTAGGTTCAGTCAAGTGGGAGCACCCTGTGATGTCAACATTCTCTGTTTTAGAGCTGGTTTAGAAAGTACCATGTTGAACCATTTTGTTTCTTCATATTGCTGCTTTGCATCAACTACATTCTTTTTTACTGTTATACTCCTGTATTCTTCAGAGGTGTTACACTGTTCCTGACCTAAAGACTTTTTATGTAAGCAGGAGAGATTTTTTTAATTGTGTGCTTCCTAAAGGAAATTAAACATGAAATAGAATCGTGGCTCTCACATTTGGTGTCACACGGGACATTTTTGTGTAATGTGACCCATCTGTTACTTTTGTTGTTTTACTTAAATTTCTTGTCAGAAGATTGCCCCATTTTCTTTTCCAGGTCACACTACGTAACACATTCACATTGGTGTTATGTTTAATCCCATCTAATTTCCAACAAAAGAAATCTGAGATAAAAACTGACAATCTATTCATACTTGCCTTTTATATTGGATTTAGAACACTTTTAAATTTTTCATACAGTTTATGCCATCAACCTTCCTTTAATACCTTGTGCAAAGATGGTGTGTTAATATGGTCATTGTGATACTGTAGAGGTTAAAGCAATTTTTCAATCTTCTTGCAGAAACTGTAGCATTACTGAGTGAGGAAGGAAAAAAGGAAAAACAACTTACTGGGTAAGACATCCCATATTTTCTGTAATTTGCGGAGTGTGAAGTGTCAACAAGCCTTTCAAAAGGTAAAAAAAGTAAGATGAAATGTTAAAGTGGTATACAGTATTCCTTGTTTTGTCCAGTGGTTAAAAGAATGCATGCAATCACTCAAGCCTATGATCAGCACCAGCATCTTGTTTATGAGGAGCATGCAGATGCAGAATAGTGTGTTCACTGGAGGTTGACACATTACCTCTCTGACCCTCCATGGCATTGCAGAGCACTTTTCCAATAATGCACAAGTTTCCTTCCAGCTTGTAGTAATGCAATTATTGAGCAAAATTGCCTAGTGTACTGCTATCCTTTTTAGCCAAGACATGGTTTTTTTTTTTTTTTGTCTGAGAATAACCTTTCTTCAGTTTCAAGAAACTGTAGGTATGGTAAGCAGTCAAGTGAAAAGGTCAAATGGTTTTCTTCAGTTTAGTTTCAGTAACAGCAGTGTCGTGTGTTATTTGAACAAAATAAATTTCTGTGGTTTTTCTTTACTTTATTCTCTTTTAATGCTCATTGTGCATTTAGACACATAACTTATGTAAGGTATGGTCCAGTTTCTAATTTGAAGTTGCTTGCTTCATTAAACAAAGCCCCAGGCTAAACATGTTACTAGACACCTTGGTGACTAATGAAGTAAAAAACAAAAGACTGTTTACTCCATTGGCACAATAGACCCTTTGAGATGGTCAGCTCACTGGTGGGAAATTGTTATTGCTTTGAGCTTTAAGCCTTAAAATTTTTTTTTTGAGGTTATGGGCCATTGAATTTTTCCTCTGTCTGGCTTGGGTAAAATTTTATGATCTATTGTAAGTTCTATTCACTCAATTCCAGATGATACAGAAGATCTATCAAAATTGATTCAGTTTGAAATAGTGGTGTTAAAATAATGCTGAAATAATGTTGAAATAATTTTCTGTAGCCTATGTATAGATGATTTAATGCCTGCCAAATCAGCCTGTTTTATGATTTAGTTTTAGAATTGACCTGGAGTTTTGTAAAACAAGCCAATATCATGAAACTGCCCTCGAAATACTTTAGCCAAGTCATCTGAAGTTCTTCTGGCTGCTTTAGTCAGTATCTCACTTAGCGGGTGAATCTCCTTCCCATACGTAACTGCAGACTTAGTGCATACAAAGCAGGTTGCTGATTATCAAAAATGCATTTAATAATATTCATATAAAACAATTGATGCAACCTAGTTGGACATAATAGCATGGGCTGCAAACCAAGGGGATATGCACCCCCTCCATATTTGAAAAATCATCAATTGATATTAATTTTTTCACATAGTAGATTTTTTAAAATGGTGTAAACTGCCCCCCCCCCCTTTCCAATATTGAGAATGCCTATAGATCACTTCCCTTGAGTAGTTTCCATGTGTCTTTCTCTTGTTGAAGATTTGATTTCTGATATCGTGTCTGATAGTATTATACAGAACCCAGAGAGTCAGTGATAAGAATTATTAAAAGATATTTTTAAAAGGCCTTTATGAACATTTGACCTTTAGTTTTAGTATGAGACCTTTTACTTGAGTCCAAGTCTTTGTTAGAAACATTAAATCCAAAGATTGTTCATGCAGGGAAGGAGAGCAAATATGACCATCCCTTTAACATCCCTGACATCAAAATCTGTCCAGTATCACCCTATGTAACCAGCTTACTTTAACACACTTCGCAACCTACTTTAAGATGAATAAAATCTAAACCCAACTGTGAAAATTTATCTGGAATTGGGTACCAGACTGCTTTGTCAACATGCTAAGATTGAGGTGCCAGTGACAGCTAGTATGATCAGGCTGTCCATGTAAAATAGCATAAATGATAGCATGTGGACATTAGAGTGCTGTATGCCATTAGGCATTTGCTCATTGCCCATGTTGCATGCTGAAAAGTTAAAACCACCACAAATGCCTAGAATGTTGTCATGTTTCACTAGAATATCCAATTACAGCCACTGGACGAAAAGTTTGTTTAGACAATATCTCAAGGAAGGAAGCTAGGATTCATTTGAAAACTTTGCATGTTGATGTATTTTGATAGGAGGAAGGATGTCGGGTGTTAACCTCTTGCAGGGTAGGAAATTAGCCTTCACAACCAACTGTTTATTGGTTCCTTGCGGTAACAAAGGAACCTATGTAGTCAGGTTGGCGGGTGTGTGTGCGTGTGTGTGCGTGCGTTGAAAATGGGTGCAAACCATGGACTAAAGTTTGAATTCATACCCGCGAACCGTGGACACACCTGAAACCGAAGACGGTCCACGGTTATGCCAGCATGCTAGCAACACTCTTTTCATAAATTTAGAGGTGCTATAGTGATATCTCATGGATATTTCAATAGTCCACGGTTACCTGAAGAAGGTCAGATTCAGCCTTGTGATTTGTGTATGGCGAACAAAATTGGAAGTGATTGTGTATGCATGTCACCCACAGGCACAAATCAGTGATTTGTGGATACGTAAACAAATGACATAACCTACACTATACAGCATTGGTTTATATCTCATTATAGCCACATTAGAAGGGTGTCCTCGGTTTGTAGGTTCCAGTCAATTGGTCATAGGGAGAAGGTGTGCCCTATTGTTTTTGGTGGAAGGTCAAAGGTCATTTGGGGTCACCAGAGGTCAAAAACTGAAAAACCTTCTCAACACGATATTTCAAAGTAGGAAACTTGGATAGATGTCATACGTGGTGTGTGGATGTGTTATGGTGTAAGGATGAAATCTGATATGTTTGGTGAAGGTCAAGGGGTCATCTGCAGTCACCAGGGCCGGGTCAAACACTGAAAAACGTTGTAACACAGTATTTTAAGGTAGAAAGGACAGATTTCAAATCAGTCTGTGTTTGGTTAAGGTTAAAGGTCATCAAGGTCACAGGAGGTCAACCACTGGAAATGTTATTTAGAAATTTTTGTAACCTAGATAGAGAAAGGTTCAAGAGATTTTTTTTCTCACCTGGTTTTGCATGCTGCCACACCCAAACACCTTAAAAATTTGGCCTTTACATTTGTTCAGTAATGATTCCTTCGGGTTGTACACAGATTTTGGATCATTCAAAGTTGTAAGAGGGCAATAACTGAAATCTGTAGATTTCAATGAGCACAGGTCACACTGCATTTAACTGGTCTCTCTGCCAGTGGAAGCAATGCATGGATTATACAGTATGTCTCTTTAATACTACTGTGCTCTGTGGGGTAACCTTATCCTCATTCTAATATCACACCCCATTAATCAGTTGCTTTCTGCTTAACTGCTGAATAAACTCTGTTTTCTGTGTAGAGTTAGCAAACAGGACAAATGGTAGATTGTTTTAAAGTAATAGCAAGTTTTATTTGAGAGCAGGTAAAAATAACTTATGAGAGCAGGTACAAGGGGTGTTTTTCTCTCTCGGACCACATTGTGTATTGTTTATTGGTGATAATATCAAGTCTGATTACAAGCATAAATAAATATGGAAATGAGGAAATGTTTTTGAAGGATCACCAAGCATTATACAAGTTGAATGTAAGTAAGGGCACAAAAATTTAATCATTGATATCATGTAATGTAAGTACTAAAATACCCCTTGGGAAGATGTTACAAACATTGAGTATGAGCTTTTTCTTAGGTCTATTTCGGAGACTGGCAGTATAGTTCCTGTAATATCCAGCAAGAAGCCACAGTGCCCATTTGGCTCTTGTTACATATTGATTCTGGTTTTATGCAGTTTCAATTTGATATCAGTATTACATTAGAAGAAATAAAAAAATTTAGAAATAATTGTGAAATTCGAAGTAATCATGAAATAAATTAATACTTAAAACAGTCTTGGAAGCAGAAGTAAATTTTGGGAACATTTATAAAGCTCATTCAGGGAGTTCATGGTTTAATATGAACAAGTGAGCAATGTATTAATTTTTATTTCTCATTTGCCATCATGGGGAAGTTTCTGATGTTTTTAAACCATTTTTTATCATTTGAGAGAGACAATATAATAATATCTTATTAAAAAACTGAAGAGTTTGTGACAGTTTGTATCTGATTTGGAGCTCATTCACTACAGATCAAGTGTACACACTGTGTGGTGATGCTGCAATGGGTTACTTTAAAGCAAGAAATTATCAATTATATCGATTATCATTTCTGGAATAATTGTGAAAGCCTAGTGGGAAACTTAAAAAAAATTCACATGTGGTGTGTGGATGCACATTATGATGAGAAGAGGGTTCCTGTTTTTGTTGGTATAGGTCAAAGTTCATTTGGGATGACAAAGTTATTTTCTAAACTTGCTTGGAAAACATTTGAGTGAGAAGATGTCCCCTCTACAAATTTCAGTGCGCCAGTTGCATGCAGCTTACTGTATGTGCCCAGAGCTAACAAATAACCTTGCTCGCAAATGGTGCATAAAAGTTACCAACTTGCATGCAACTGACACACAACCATGCGTGCTCAAGCTGATTTCTGTATGCAATGACAGCCCCAAACCCTCAGTTTTCTTCAGCTTATAGTACTGAAGACATCAATTTATCTGCATGCTGAGAAGCAGGAAGTGCGCCTGTAGGACGCAAAATGGACTTAGATATTTTTAACAAATTCTAAAGGGAACAAGTTAAATTTTAAAATATTGTTGGGTGCGGCTTTGCATGCCAACAGCCCACCTTAGTCACATGATGCAGTTGTCAATGGATGGAGTTGTTTTGTCAATTTGCTGAAATAATCAGGAAGTGATTCATCAGCAAGTTCACTGTGATTGGTTAATGACACACATTACCCAGGGAGGTCCTTTTTCAAATATGTTCATGTTAGTAACGTGAAGGTAAGACTACAAAACAGTGACTTTCCTGTAGTAGCATAGAAGGCAGTGCATAGGCTAGCTAGTGTATATTGGAAACATACAGCTATCTGAAAAAGGGCTAGTTTGTTGCTGGAGTTTCATTGAGCTGTGGATTTATTTGATTGTACTGTACTGCAGTTCTGAAGAAGGCAACACTGCAGTAATTTGACCAAGAAACGACATAATGTTTAGGGGGTTGTGGGCTATCTGGAGTGCTCAGGAATTTTTGGTGCAACGCCCGTGGGGGCCATATGACCAATTTTATGAACTTCCACAGAATGTTTCTCCTCATACCGATTCTGTAATACATAGTTGATGGTATGTTATAATGATTCTTGGTACCCTTTTCCTATTCACAAAACTCTGCTAGTTGTCAATTAGGTTTATGTTTATTGTTTCAGCAGCTTAACAGTCCCAAACAACAAATTGCATCACTTTCACATCATTTGCAGACATAAACTTCCTGTGTTGTTAAAGAAAGTGTAAATCCTGGGTCCACTACTGACTACAACATTCATTTTATGGGGACAGTGGGTGGAAATGGCAATAAACTTTGACCACCTTTTTGAAGTTGTCTCTAGTCTTGAGGAATATTTTAGTGTAGGCCACCAAATGATTTGTGTCCAGGGCTCAAGATGGCTTTAGATGTCCTACAGCATAATTGTCAGAAGTTTTGAGTCTACCAAGGCCCCAACTGCTGACCTAAAGCCTACAAGTTTGTACATCAGTAGAACATTAAGTAGGTCCATTGACTCTTATTTAGGACTTTTCAGGATATGAATCACAAAAACTATGTGATTACAGCAACAAATATTGTATGACAGTATTTTGTATTTATGCACCCTTAAAACTGAAAAAATCTCAGAAGGAAGGATAGCATCTCCCTTTAGCTGCTAAGAACCCCATGCTGGTGATCAGATCCTGCAGCTAGCTCCAAAACAAAAATCTTGTCTGAGGCTAGAGTAGATAGTACATACCCTATCATAGATGTGGCAATATGGTGCCTCAGTCATTTAGATTCTGGCAGTCCCCTGTCCATTCTGCATCACTAAAAATATCAATTAGACTGTGCCTATCTCTTTCCTTCCTCATTGCCCAATGCAGTCATGTCAATTCAGGAATCCATCTATCCATGCTTTTACTTCAGAATCTTTCAAAACGCAACCTACTGACATTGTGCTTGGTGCTCAGTATAAGGAGTGGAGTAGAGAAACCCAAGCCAACTGGCAAAAAGGCTGTGGCCAGCTAGCTCGACCTGAACAAATTGGTTGAAAACAGGACTGTAATAAAGTAACCTTCACGTCAGAATCAAAGGTAGCCTGTTGCACAAAGTATAAAAGATTAAGTTGTCAACTGCTGACCAACTGTAAGTGTCCAAGATCACCTCTGAAGTTAGCATGAAGCATTCAACTGAGCATAGCAGCATATGTAGTGAATAACATACAATAATCCTTTCAAACTAGTCTCAGTTGGCAGCTAAGACCTGAGAAAATTTTCAACAAGGCTTAACTGGGATTTGTGAATATCAGCCCTAGTCTATTTTTGGTTTTGGTTTTTTTTTTTGGAAATTGTTCATCCTTTTCCTTCCAACCAATTGGACATTGTCACAGTATCTTTTTTCTTTAGTGTGACCTACACAAAGTAATCCAATTGCTAATAAAACTAAGCCTGAAAACCCCATCTTACAACTACCTACCTACTAGTTTTTTTGCATCAAGTTCAAATGTGATAGAGGTGTCACAAGGCAGTACATGCCTTAAAGGGTGGGTTGCCTCAGGGGCTGACATCAAACTCCTAGCTTCAGTGAAAGAGGGGCAGGGGAAAACATAGCTGAAAGGCATGGTATATGTTAAGTACTGTGTGCCATCAGCCACGGGGACAGATGCTCTCTAAGGGTCCTGGGTTTTTACCTGGTAACTTTCTTCTGTACTGAGGTTGAAGCTCTTCACACACAATGGACTATATTAGGGTATGTGCCAGAAAACAAGATTAGCATGCAGTGTTGTCCTTTATGCAGTCAAGTCCACTTTATGGTGCAAAGTCAGCTAAAAAATGTACTGTCAACCTGTCAACATTTGGTTAGAGCAAATAGACAAACAAATGAAAAAATGCTGTAAAATTTTGATGTGGAAAATGTAAAGTCGTCATGGAAACAAAGTAAAAGCAATATCCATATGAATCAAAAGGTGAAAATGAACTGGAAATTGGTAGTTTGCCCATAGCAAGCCACATGAACATTTAAAATTCTGTTTAGAAAGAAATACAAACATGTGATTTATGTATTGATGCCACGTTATCATGATCAATGCCCCTGTGGGCAAGGGGGGTTTAAGAATATGCCCACGGTATTTCCCCCCCTGTCGTTAAAGTCGACTAAAGTGGAAGCAGATGGGAACATGAATAATACTTGAACATAAATTTGAACTTTTTTCGAGTTGACTGACACTATAATACACATTCATGTGTTGGTGTGTCATTAAATCTCATCTATCTAACTAACTAAATAACTAACTAACTACCTAACTGACTTATCATGACCAAGGTATCCACAATGTTAACTTCTCTTTCAGCACATTACATGTATTGAGGGGTTTTAATAAAGGTAAGCACTACTAGGATGTCACATAAGTTAAACAGCAACATAACTTTTCAGTGTTTTCTGTTTATTCCACAGATTAAACCGGGAGGCCTGAAATATTCCAGTATTTTAATAAACTCTTTCCCAGGGACATCAAGCATGGTCCTATTTTGATAAGGCAAATCCTTCTGTAGCCAAAACAAAGCTGACTTAATACATGTACTTTCTTTTAGCCAAAGGGGTAAGATACGCATAGTAAAGAAAAGTATAAAAACCCAGAAAGCCAAAAGGCTTAGTGATTCCTTGCAGCTGAAATTTAAGCCTTTCTTTTTTTTTTTAAATTGTCATTGCTCTGAAATGTTTTTCAAATTGACAGCTCTGTAAAGTACCCACAAAGTATACTTGCAAGACATGCATGCTTTCACACTTAGATCCCAGATGACCTCTGACCAGCTAGACCTAGGGTTGTGCTCATGGTATCACATCCACATACTATGTGTGAAATTTTGCAGTATCCAAGACTCCAACCATGGGAAATTGTGTAAATATAATATTGAGACTTTGACCCCCTGTGAACCTGAATGATATTTGACCTCTACCAAAAACTATAGGGATCATTTAATCACTATGCACCATCAACATGCCAAGTATGAGGACCCTACAAGCTACCTTTCTTGTAATACTGTGCAAACAAGCTGGTCAGACTTTGACCCTGGTGACCCCAAATGACCTTTGACCTTCACAAAAATCAGTAGGGATCATCTAATCAATATGGCCAACCCACACACCATATATGAGATATGTCACACACACCCTTCTTTAGATACTGTTTTTACAAGCAATTTCTGAGGAATCTACCATTTCACCTCTCATGACCCCAAATAACCTTTAACCTCTACCAAAAACAGTAGGGATCATCTACTTAATATGGCCAGCCCACACACCCAAATATGAAATTGGTTATGCTTAACCTTCTTGAGATATTGTGTTTACAAGCAAAATCATCACAAACGGAAAATTTGAAAATTTCGAAGGTTTCAACCAATATTTTAGAAATTACAGCTAAACTACTTCACCATATCCCAAAAGCTTTTGGATTTTGATTATTTGATGTATTGTGTGTTGTAAGAAATATAGGATAATTGGGTGTCACCTATTGTGCTACTAGTGGAATTTTTGAAAATTTGACCACTTTTTCACCAAAATTTTACATTTTTGACATGTTGCTATAACTTTGGCACAATTTTCCCCAAAATTTGAGGGGGACACCCCAAAAAACTTGATTGTTTTTGAAAAAATCTACTCTTCCCCAACTGTTTGGTACAATTAAAGTATAAGTCTGTAGGGTGTATGATTGTTGTTTTATAAAATTTACAAATTACTATGTTGTTTATTGGTAAGTTTCAACCACAAAAAGCTGAAAAGCTTTAGTCATGTTAAGTTATGTGGATGCATTATGGTGATGAGCAGAATTTGCTTGCTTTTGGTGGAGTTCAAATGTCTTTTGGGCTTACAAGGGGTCAAAGTCTCAACACCATGCTTACAGAATTTCCCATGGTTGGAGTCTTGGATGCTGCAAAATTTCACACATACCATGTGGATGTGATAAAGTGATGAGAAACCTAGTTCTAGGTGGTCAAAGGTCATCCAGGATTTCAATTATAGGAAGCGTGGATGCCTTTCATGTATACTTGGTTAGATTCATTTTCTAAAATAGAACTTCTGACTATTTATAGTCATTGTATATATATATATGTTATGAGTTGTTTAATAGGGAAGGGTCAAACTTGAAATGTTAGGACCCTGTGTGCCTTGAGACCATTCTGAGTGTCTGTTTTGCTCCCTCCCTATTTTCCTATGAAAAAATATTTTCCAATGCCATAGTATTTAAAAGACTTTAGTTGGAATATATACTGCCAAAGAGTGGGGTGGGGTGGAGGGGGGAGGGGGATCAAAACCAACCACAGGTTTCAATGCTTTTAGTTTAAGTGGTAGGTCTAGGAGTATCTACATTACTGACCAATATGTTCTGTTTAAATCCTTTCATTTAAAAATTGGGAATTATTTTTATGGTAATTTATGAAAAACTTCATGGAGGTATTGGTCTCTTTTTCTGGGAGGAAGAATTATTGAACTTCAAAATAGTTATTCAGTTAGTACAATTAGACCATACTTACAGCCTTCTACATTGCCTGAAATATATTTAAAAAGCTCTCCCCAGTTTTAAAGTCATGTCAAACTGTTACTTACTGTACTTGCTTCATTAATTCTCAAATTTCCCATGATGGACAGCTGATTGAAGCAATAGCAGTATGTCATGTATTAAGAGAGAAAAACGTACTTCACCTAGCAGCTTCACTGAAAGTTAAACTGAAACAAAACTATCTTTTGATAAAGTGACCCATTGCTTGTTACTTTTTTGATGATAAAAGAAACCAATGGAATGAATCATCATGACGTGTGTGTGTATGTTTGCAACTCTTTGCTTTTAAAATGGTATCTCAAGATAGGAATTTCTGTCAGTTTTCAAACTTGGTACATAGATGCCCTGAATGAAGAGGAAGAACCCTGCAGTTGTTGGTTGGGTTCAAAGCTCATCTGGGGTCACAGGGCTCAAAAACTGGAAGCACTGTACATTTAAATCATTAACACAATATCCCAAGAGAGGAATGTCTGAAAGTTTTCAAACTTGGTACATGCATGCCCCCATATCAAGAAATAAAAGAGGAAGAACGTTATTGGTTTTTGTCGAGTTCAGTGGTCAGTTGAGGTCACACAGTCTAAGACTCAAAATACTTAACATTTAACTCGTTAGTACGATAATTCAAAATAGTAATGTCTCATAGATTTTTAACTTGGCAAATAGTTGCCCCATATTAAAAGAAAGGACCCTGCAGTTTTTGGCAGAGTTCAATGGTCAGCTAGGTTGACAGTGGTCAAAGACTTGAAACACTTTACTTTTAACTCGTTAACACAATATCTCAAAATAGGAATGTCTGACAGTTTTCAAACTTGGTAAAAAGATGGCCTCCATTACCAAGGTGCTTTTGATGAGGTTCAAAGGTCATCTGGGGTCAGGGGGGGGGGGTTGGGAAGACTTGAGATGCTCTACATTTAAGTCATTAATGCGGTGCCTATATATAGGAATGTTTGAAAGTTTTCAAACTGTATTGGTACATAGATTATTATTAATAATACACTTGTAAGTGTGCTTTATCTTAAAAAGCTCAAAGCGCATAACAAGTTAAAGAGTACATAATACAATAAGATGAAATTCAAAATGAGTTAAAACTAGAGGTAGCTACAAAGGATGAAAGTGATAAAAAGCTTAAAAATCTAGGAAACAAATGCCCCATATTAAGAGGAAGAACCCTCTCATTTTTGGATTTTTTTAGAGTTAAAAGGTCTTTTGGGGTAACTGCAGTCAAAAGGTTTTCGGTAGAACACTTTACTTTTACTCATTAACGGAATATCTCAAGGTAGAAATGTTTGGCAGTTCTCAAACGAGGTACATAAATGCCCTAAATTAAGAGGAGGGACCTCTTGTTTCTGAAGTTCAAAGATCATTTGGGGTCATATGGGTTAAAGACTTGAAAAACTTAAGATTCCACTTGTACTTTGATATTTCAAGATAGTAATGGGGGACCGTTTTCAAGCTTACGTACATAGACGTTTCATATTAAAAGAGTAGTCTAGAGTGAAATTTATCTTTGGTTTGTTAAAGAAGAACTTACAGTATTCTAAGCATTCTGGTGAAATTTGCATTCATTTCCCATGTTTAGTTCTCGAGATATTAGCAACTGAAGTTGGCACATTTTCCAGAGGAAGTAAACTTAAAGCAAACAGGTGTGATGTCTTGAATTCACATTCTTGGCCAGTGTTTTGTATTTTCCTATTTTCCATCCTATTTTTTTTTTTTGGCCGTGAATTGATTAGGCAATGCTATTTTGCCCCTAAGGCATATAAAGGTTTTAAAATTCCATTGCTCACGATGCCCCTATGGTATCAATATATAAAGGTTTAGTTGCATAAAATTCTTGGTTAATTATGAAGAAAAACAAAACATTGGGTAAAAAAGTGAATCCATGACATCATGCCTGCTTGCTCCAAGTTCATTCTATGTTGAAAATTTGCCATATTCAATCACCAATATCTCTAGAATCGAACATGGGAAATAAATAAAAAATATCAGCAGAATGCTTAGAACATGTCCCTCTTAAACATATCAAAAATAAATTTGGCTTTGGACTAGTCTCTTAAGGAAAGAACCTATTACTTTTTAATAGCCGAGTACGAGGGTTTTCTTAATTTGTCATAAAAATAATTACCCTTTCAAAATTCTCTTTCTCCCTTAGAAGGGTGATAAGTGACTTGATCTGTACTAATACTGACATGATCAATGAGGTGCTTTAGGATAAGTGATAGAGCTATTGTAATACCTTTTGCTGCTTTTCAAGGTATCACCACAAGTTCTGTATCAAGTAACAATGTACTTTAAAACAATATTACAAAGGGGTCCAATTGGCCAAAAAAGGGTACCTCTGCTTAACAGTACCATTTTGAGGAAATTTATGAAAGAAAATACTATTCCTCCTTAATAGAATAGTGTAAACATCACAGGAAAATTCCCGAACCATTGAAACCATTTTGTATATTATATTATTGTATATTATATTAATTTGTGGTACTTTGGAAAAACAGTTAATAGTTAGTAAATAATTATCAGCAAAACACACAGCTTACATAGCTTTAAACATTGTACTATGAACTTGCACTGAAAAGGTTTTGCATAGAAATATTTCGTCGTTGTTGTTCCCTCACAGATATCACAAGCAGCTGATATGAAGAGATAATGCATAAAAAATTAAAAAAATACTTTACTTGAAATACAGACATTTTTTTCCAGTTGTAAAGTTATGTATTTTATTGAAATTTGATCACTTTGACTACACCTTTGAATTACTTAAATGTCATGTGCCCATGATTTTGATATCAAAATGAAGCATTCTGAGAGGTTTTTTCCAGCAGTAGCAAAAAAAAAATCAGTTTGGCCCTAAAATGACATATTAATACCTGATCTGCCTTAGTGGGTTATGTATGTACAAAAAATAATAGTGAATGTTTAGTTAATGTAGTTTGATTTCACTTGCATCTAGAGGTAAAAATTATGTGAAAATATGAATTTGTGTTCGTCTGCTAGCTAGGAGGTGTGTGTTCTAGTTGCATCAAACACCTTTATGCAGGATGACCAGATTTTGGGAACTGAAATACAGGATGCTAACTGAAGTTAGGGTTGAGTGCTCAGTAAGTTTGCAGGCATAAACTCGAAGGCAACAGCCTTTGTGGTGCAGTGGTTTCAGGCAGTGAGAGAAGCCCCTAGAAGTTCCAAAATATCAAGCACAAGTAACTTGTTGATTACTCTGTGGCATGGTTCCCACATCTTGACTTTAAAAATGGAACTAGTACCATTGTGGTTGGCCCTGGAGTAGGGAAAACAATCCAGTGGGCCACAATTGGAAAAAAGGCCGTGGCCATCCCAGCTTAAACCAGTTGGTTAGAAACTGAGCCGGAAAACCTCATCTTAATTTGTAAATGTGAAATAAGTTTTAGTTACCCCTACCAAATCAAGTTATAGCAGTAGTACATTCCTTAGTCGATCCACATAGCAAAGCTGACTTAAATACAGTAATATATGTCATGAATAGGATCATGGTTATTTTCAGTTTGTTGTAAGGTATAAAATTACATTATTTGTAATAGTTTGTACAACTTTAATGGTTATTTATATACATTTTAGATAAAGAAGGTAAAATAGTTCCATGCTGGATAAAATTATAGCACTTGACAGTTTGTAAACAATACCTTGCCAGTTAAGGTTTTAGTTCAGACAACATTCATAACTCTCTTTTAACGTGCAATATTTTAGCAAATTTGTTTATGAGCTGTCTTGATGGTATCAATAATGTCTATCTGTGCCATGTCAGTTCAATTAATTGTCCGAAATACAGCTTGTAGTTACCTTTGCAAGTTTAGTCCCTGTAAAATATCACTAGCTATTGTTCCAAAATTAATACTTTTTTGCAATATATAGTCCTTTTACATATTTAGGGTGCCTTAATGAAGGTGTAGGGAGGCAAAAAAAAAAAAATAAATCTATTAAACTTATTTGAAGTAAATATTTTCCAATGTAGGCCATTGAAATAAAGACTGGGGGTTGTAGAATATTCTCACAATATTTCCTGTCTGTGGTTAGAAGAGACTAAAGGGAATAACTTTCACCATATTTGAACCATTTTAGAACCAAGCTTGAACTTTATCTGTTTTTGAAACCATATGTAAACCTTACCTCCTCATCTAGCCGACATACCTGTATAGGGCGCATTTGCGTTGGTGTGTCATTACATTCCATCTATCTAACTAACTGATTCTTTGAAATAAGAGAATTTTCTGAAATAGTTTGATTTATGTGGTGGTCAAATACTAAATTAACATTTTTTAATAGTTACTATTTTGGTATGAATAATTTTGTGTACAAAATATTTCACTTTTCTCATTTTTTTTTCTTTTTCTTTATTTTTCATAAAAAGTGATTATGATTGTATTTGTCTTTGAATGGTATTCAGTTGAAAAAGATGGTATGTTTTAAACCTAGCTTGCAAAGGAGACACCAGAATTGAAAGCACAAATATCCTGTAGACCATGTGGCTACATGTTGTGTGGACACGTGGTCATCAGAATCACAGTGAGTTTTAATTGTCTTGTTCTGGTCTGTAATTCTACTATACATGTTCACATTTATACTCTAGTCCTACTGTGGCCAGTTTGTTAAAGACCATCAAGTTTGAAAGGTTACTTCTTAGAGTCATTGATGTAATCAGGCAAGAAAAGTTTAAGAAGAGAACAGGATTTAACTATTTTTATCTTTTCAGATTGTTGTCCTAAAATTTCACGAAATCATTTCCATGTAAATAATGTAACTCAGTTTGCATACCCCTATCATGGGGATTGAGTATGTGCCAAAATAGTGCATTGTATAGTATTTTCATCAGGTATATCCAAGTTGTTTTATAATAACCTTGGTGTGACTTTTAATTGAAATTATTACTTGATCTCTCAAGCCTATTTGTACTATGAACATTGCTATGAATTAGCCTGATGTGTTTTGTAGATGTCATGATTAGAAAATGCAGAATCGCCTTTGAAGTTGTAAATAAACATCCATTGGGAAAAGTGAAGCATTGTTTGTTTGTGTGTTTGTTTTCTTCCTATTCTTTTCCCTTTCAAGTCAATCGTTTCAAGTGGATTAAATACCTCTTGATCCTAATCATACCTGTGAGTTGAACACGATAAGTGCCCAACCCAAATTCTAGAACAGTGTCATTACTACGTGGAGGGTCATCATGTCTTGGGAATGCGGGGGTGGGGCAGCCTGACTTGGCCTAGTAAAAAGGCCAGTGATTAAATTGAAAGTGGAATTATGATGTTGGCATAGATATCTTTAAACTAAGATATTTTGCAGGTGAAACCACTAGTTGTGCATTGCAGATACCCAAATTAACCTCACCCTGAAACTTTTCTTTGTACACTCCAAAACTTACGGAGTGAACTTAGTTTTCCTTGGTAAAAAGTGTGAATTTGCTTAATAAGCGTGTTAATTCACTCTGAAAAGAGTGAAATCCCCTTTCAAAGAACAAAAGTTTCACTCTTGATAAAGTGCCTGCAGTGATCACTCTTACAAAAAAAGTCATAAAAATTCTTGCATGCTTTAATACCACATATTATTGTAACAAAGCATTTGACTTCGTAATGCATCATCGTTGCACAACAATGCATGAAACGACACTTTTTAACAAGACAAATCAAAAAAGGGAGAGGCGGTAAAACCCACACTTTGTCCACTCGGACTGCCCCTCAAAGTTCCTCACGACCTACAGTACATTTCCGACAGAGGCTGGGAATATTCGAGAAACCGTTTGAGTCTTAAAACTGGCGCGCCCGAATGCTTTCAAACCGGTTTGCCCTGAAATAAAAGCATTATAATCACAGAAAAATTTTCAAAACAAAAATGAAATAAAAAACACAAAAATTTCTGGCAGCTTATAGAATGTCCTTGTCATTGTTTGGCGCAACTTTTTTGCCAAAATGAAAGGATGATATTGTCTGGGCGACGGTTGCAAAGCGTTCTAGGAAGTTGGCAATTGCCAGAAAACGGGCACTAGTCGAGTGGGCGTCACCTGGACACAGTGCCCAAAATTACGGCCAAACGGAACAGATCAGGAGTTGCAAGCAACTCCTGATCTGTTCAAGAAATAACAGCCATGTTAGACAAGTACAGTACTGTACAGTCCCTGGGCCTGTAGTAATTAAAATATCCATTGCATGGGGAGTTACTTTCTGCACAGCTATCACGTACCATGCTGTGACGTCGCTTCTTGAAAAAGCAACATAAACACCCCAGTACATCAAAGGCGGTGTGGGGTGTAATTAATATCTGTGTTTGTTACATGATCTATGGCCTCAATTGAGCTATGCTTTCATTGTGTCCACACTGCGTGAAAAGCAAGTAACACATGCTGACTGACCTGTTAGCTAACCCCAAATGTTACGTAACTTTTTGTGTATTGAAACACCTCTTTTACTGTCAATCAATAAATCAGATATGAAACTTTGACTCAATCAAGTCTACATGTAAGGGGCTTCTTTTCCTCCCTAAAGCGATGAGAGTTAATCAGGCAGAGAAGAAGGATGTAACAAAAAGTAAGAGGGAACGTTTCATCATGCTATGCAGTAATTTAACGGGCTTGAGCTTCAGCACCGATGGTGTTCTAGTAATGGGGTGATCTTTGCGTCTTTACGATGTGCAAAATTGTGAAACGTTTCTTGAAGGGAAGTTGATTAAATTACTGCTAAGAAATTTGCCCCATCTCTGTGAAATTGGGAGTTGCAGAATATGTCAACGGGAATTTTCCCGTAGTATGAGGCGACTGAAAGTGATCCATTTGAACCGTAATTAAAACTTAAGTGGAACCGTGAAACCATTTCACTTGAAACCGTTTTTCAACTTACCGAACCTTTTTATCTAGTTGACAACTCATAACGCATTTATGTTGGAATGTCGTTAAAAAGTCAATGTCGAACGAACAGATCTAAGAAAACCCCACTCTGCAGTGCCATTTCCGTCCTCGACCTAGGTGCATTACTCATGTACCTGTACTGGCTGCACTCGTAATATGTACCGTACTTCAAATGGGCGTATATTCGGCACGTATATGCTATCAGTGGCGTAGCTACACAGAGCGGCAAGCGGGGCTGTCGTCGTCCTGGCTGACTGACTCTGAAAATGAACAATTTGCAAATTCGCCATATATACCTGTATATGTGACACCATTCGACTACAATGCGGTTTTTCCAACATTTGTCCCATAAAATTCCAAATTTTCTCCCCCAAAATTTTATTTTGTGCTTATTTGTTTAAGTAAACCAAATCTCCCGCCCGGGAGTTTGCAAATGACAATACCTACTGCAGGGATAATTCGTCATAAATCAGTTGGGTAACTTTTCCGAGGTATGGAAATGAAAAGTGGTAATTTGCCGTATAGCCTACAACTGTGTAACGTCGGAGGCCAGAAAAATCTCAAATGCCTTCCAATAAAAGTTCCATATTTGGATAATGTATTGTGTCTGATCATGTCAGCCAATTGACATACCCTTAACCCTTAAATTTGTATATTAACAAAGTTGATAACACGTTTTAGCTTAGTCCCATATGGTAAAATAAGACTGTTCCATCCAGGCTTTGATTTCGAAAGGTTAAAATACGTCCTTACTAATAGGTGAGATTATTTAAGAGCACAGTATTCACGAGGGCAAAGTAGGGAAATATTTCAGCCCCCTTATTCATTTATCAGGTTAAACGCAATTTTAAAGCTTTATCCGATGGGCAGTGAGAAGGTTCGCCCTGCAATTCATTGGCAAACGTATTTTTGGAGAACTGAAGATGTTTCGTTGCAGTCTGCATGAGACTTTTGTGATCGAAATAATTATTTCTATTGCGATATTTCGGTAGGCCTGTCGCGTATTCGTCACAAGTCGCAATGTTAACTTATGATCATCAAATAATACGAAAATGGAATTACACAGAAACTCTCTAGCAAGCCACCTGTCTGCCTGTTCGAAAATTAGAAGAACATCAGTCTGAAAGGGGTAAGGGTGCACTGTCATTTAAACAAAAGTTTTCTGTTAAATATCTTCCTGAAATTACAAAACATATGTGTGGCTTCAGTTCTATTCTGTTAATCGTTAACACCTCGTCTAAATCGTATTAGAATTGTTCAACGGTATCGTTGGTTCCACAACAGATTTAATAAACAAACATTTCGGCCTGTTTGCAGCCTGGAAATAATGCAACGATATTTCACAGTATACTTTATCTGAGTGACACTGACATATGGATTAAAATTGGGGCACATTAAAAGTTGTGCATGTGCATGTCATATTTCGCGAAATATATTTGGAAGAAATGACAAAATAATCAGGTATTCGTTTCAACGGCCCTTCCCTAGACAAGCTACCAAGTTCTACAGTCGGTCACTCCCAATTCAAAATCCTGTCTACGACAGGTAAACGTGTGTTTTTGTGACCTCAAAGTATGGTCCAGTTAGAATCATGTCATCCAGTTCAAGTCACAGGTTTTCATTTGAGAATCTCTCATGTAAAATCCTTTGCAAAAGTGGCCACTCAATTTTGCTACAAATTTGTCATTTTAAGCTTTGAATTTTCACCAGTTATTCTGATTAATATCTCAGTATACATGCTGTGACGTCGCTTCTTGAAATAGCAACATAGACGCCCCAGTACATCAAAGGCGGTGTGGGGCGTAACTAATATCTGAGTTTGTAACATGATCTGTGTCCTCAAATGAGCTGTGTTTTCATTGTGATCACACTGCTTTGAAAGCAATTAACACATGCTGACTGACCTGTTAACTAACCCCAAATGTTACGTAACTTTTTGTGTATTGAAACACATCTTTTACTGTCAATCAATAAATCAGATAAGAAACTTGACATAATCAAGTTTGCATGTAGTGGGCGTCTTCTCCTCCCTGAAACGATAAGAGTTAATCAGACAGAGAGTAATAATGTAACAAAAAGTAAGAGGGACCGTTTCATCATAGGCCGGCCTACTTACGATTATTGCTTTCATTTTTGAACAGGTTAAATGAAATTTGAACACCTTTTGTAACTGTTGACGATAAAATGAAAGCGATTTGTTACTTTAAGTAAGAACTGTTAAAACACTACAAAACACTACAAAAGGAAGTGCACCGGCTTGAATTCTGTCCTTTAAGTCTTGCTCGTTCAACAACTGGGAAGCCCAAAGGAAAGATGTATTGCAACTTTGAGGCCTGCTTTGAAGAGAAATATTCACATGTACCGGTCTCTTTAATTGAATTTCAAAGTCAAAACGGTAATAATGGTAACAATGCAATCTTCGTAATTTGTCGATCTCATAACACTTACATCATCATTGCATTCCAAAAACAGTGCTTCAATTTTTGGTTTCGATGAAAAGAGAAACCTATGCATTCATGATGGCGTGTGTGTATGTATGTGGGTATGTGCGTGTGTATGTATGTGTGTACACTGTATGTGTGTGTGTTTGTGACGCTTTGCTTGTTTACACGATATCTTGAGAAGGGAAGATCTGACAGTTTTCAAACTTGGTGCACAGATACCCCTTACTGAGAGGGAGAACCCTATTTATTTTGATTGAGGTCAAAGGTCATCTGGGGTCACAGGGGGTCAAAAACCGAAATCTTTGTTTACACAATATCTCAAGGTAGAAAACTTGGATTAATTTCAAACTTGATATGTAGATGCGTTATGATGTAAGAAAGATTCCTATCGATTTTGGTGGAGATCAAAGGTCATTTGGGGTCACGTGGGGTCAAACCACGAAATCCTTGTTTACACGATATCTTATGGTAGGAAACTTGGATTCATTTCAAACTTGATATGTTGATGTGTTATGATGTAAGAAAGAACCCTATTGATTTTGGTGGAGGTCAAAGGTCATTTGGGGTCACATGGGGTCAAACCCCGAAATCCTTGTTTTCACGATATCTCATGGTCGGAAACTTTGATTCATTTCAAACTTGATATGTTGATGCGTTAAGATGTAAGAAAGAACCGGATATATTTTGGTGGAGGTCAAAGGTCATTTGGGGTCACATGGGATCAAACCCTGAAATCCTTGTTTACTCTATATCTCAAGGTAGGAAACTTGGATTCATTTTAAACTTCATATGTTGATGCATTATGATGTGAGGAAGATCCCAATTTATTTTGGTGGAGGTCAAAGGTCATTTGGGGTCACGCGGGGTCAAACCCAGAAATCCTTGTATACATGATGCATCATGGTAGGAAAGTTGGATTCATTTCAATCTTGATAGGTTGATGCGTTATGATGTAAGAAAGAACCCGACCAATTTTGGTGGAGGTCAAAGGTCATTTGGGGTCACATGGGGTCAAACCCCGGAAATCATGGTTTACACTATATCTGAAGGTAGGAAACTGATCCATTTCAAACTTGATATGTTGATGCGTTATGATGTAAGCAGCTTGTTTGCGGAATATCTTAAGGCACAGTATGAAATTTGTAGAAATGTTTTGATTAAAAGAAAATCAGTTACTAACAGGTGGAGTCAAAGGTCACTTTGGGTCACCAGTTACAAGAAATGTAGCATTTCGTTGAAAAGAGCATGTATGTATCATCGAAACCTCAATGCATTTTTGCATTCTGGTTAGAGAGGTTATAATAGCTATTAAATATATGGTGTACGTTTTACTGGACTTATTGTGGTTCACAATTTTGAACGGCACACTCATGGCTTGTTTACTTTTTTACCATTTCTGACTGTGATAAAGGCAATATATTTGCCAATAAAGGAAACCAACTTACAGCTTGTGCCTTTTAATTATTAGAGCAACATTTCGTTTGCAATTACCACCAGGATGAAAGGCACGACTTATCTACTTGAATGTGCCTTACAAAAAGTCAACTATACCTGTGTCATTTAACTTATTTGGTTGTTACAAAACTACAGTGACTCACTTATTAATTAATTTGCTTAAGATGGTAAAAAGCAATCATGACGGAAGTCTACATGGATAAAGTTTGGAAAATTGTGACCTGCCTCTTATGTATCAGTTTTAATCTTCAATGTTTTTTTTTTTTTCAGCGTAAACCGTACATATATAGTGGTGACAGAGCTTACGGCTGTGATACTTGATTGTAAATGTGACTGGAACAGTGTTTCATGGAAAAAGAAAGACAGGTATTTAGTCAGTCAAAATATCCTATATGTAGAAACTTTTGCAGGGAACATTACTTTATTTAGAAAGAAATCTATCGGTTTTAGTGCTGTTACGGAAGAAAACGAAGGAACATACCAATGCATTCATTTGTAACTGGGATCCACTAGAAGAATATTATCTTACCGTAAAAGGTCTGTAAAGTAAATTTGAAGCCATTTGCTTCATTCAAAATTATCCCAATTAAAAATTTAGTCAAAATGGTTGGTAACAAATATACTCGTTTCTAGAACACAACCAATAGCACTAAACAGATTTTTGTACCAGGAATAGTTAAATAGTTATTTAAGAAAAATATTGCAAAATTAAGTCAAAATAGAATTTTGTCATTTCTCATTTAGGATATATTACTCCCTAATAATATTGTCTGGTATTTTTCACGAGCATCAGCTACAGGAATCTAATCAACGGTTTTCGTTATTTTGAAGCAAACAAGAAATATTCGATCACTTGCCATGCGCATGGATTAACTCCCGCCGTGAACAGGTGGACTTAACTTAAAAAAGAAGGACGAGGGAATAGCCGAGGTTCTTAGGTCAAAGTAATAATTCACTAGAGTCCCACGAGGGAATACTGCCTGGTTCTATCGCATTTTTCCAACTGGAGAGAGAATGATGTTTGCAATTTTTACCTGCAAATTCGGTTCCCACGTTGGTTTGAGCAAATCTAAGTCACAATGAATTTGCCAACTGATGGCGAATGACAAAGAACTGCGTGTTCGAGTTTCAGTTGAGAATAACTATTGCGAAAAAATTGCCCAAAATTGTTTTTACCAACGCATTGAATATATTTTCTTTACCAAACTATAGTAAAGAGAGCAAGAATTTGGCTAATAAAGCGAGGGACCTGCTCCAATTTGAATAATTCAGATGACAATAATCGCAAATTTGGTAAAATGTCTGTAGGCACAGTGGTCAACACATTGTTTTATACGCATTATTTTTCATCGAAAATTGTTGCAAGTTACATTACGGCTGAGGGGAGGTGCTGTTACTTGGACTTAAATATAACCACGGTGTGAATGTAAGAGTTGTAAATTACGACAATTGTTGTAAGTACAAACGGATGAGCATAATGATGCCATCTTTTCATTTTTCATTTTCTTACATCATCTTTTGTACGGTTCTGATAGAAACCCAATAAATGTTGCATTCGGAAGATCAGACTGGAAAAAAAACCAAAACAAATTGGTTCCTTACCGAAATCATCAAATATGTGACGCGTTTCTTTTTTTCACAATAGGTGAGCCTGGATTTAATATTGACAAAAAAAAAACTGAAAATGACCAAAGGCATACTTTTCAGAGTATGTTGCGTTTCGCTTTAGATTTGGGAATCAAACTGCACGAATTCCAGTTTTAAAAACTGTAATTATAAATTTATATTTGACGTTTTGAGTAACAATCAAGCAAATTTCGATTAAAATTTTTCCTAAAAATTCAGAATCTATCATTTCTGCTCTGGATAAGAACATGACCGTAGATTTGTTTGAATAATCATTCCAATACACTTTGCAGGGTGTAGGTGGCTCCTTCAACAAATTAAACGGTTGAACTCTTTTTACTTCATAAAATAACAATAAGGCCCTATTCTAACTTAATTATAGATCTCTGTGATGTGTAATATTTACTAAATGACACCCTCCTCTTATCATCCTCGATGTAATCCCTTCTTCACACCAGGTACGGTGATCACGACACTTTAAAAAAGCGAAGTTCCTATCATTTTGCTCTTAAACATTCTTTATTGGTTTAAGTTAGCATTCCAAGGCAAAAACAGCTCAAAATAACGACTATTTGAAGTGTGTTAACAATCACGGGAATGGCATTCCAGGCTGTTTGAGGGGCAGCGAAATTTCGAAAAATTTTTTTTGCTCCGTGCTGGAGGACAATTTTGCGATCCATCCATGGAATAGCAAAGTAGCTACTACAGTATATACTTCAATCTTGCTCACAAGCCTGGTGAATGCTATTTCCAGCTGTCTGAAGGGTTGCAATTACCAACATTTTCCTAATTAACGCTCCGTGCCAATAAATGGTGATGCTCAGCTTAGAGAGTCTAATAAGCAATGCCATTCCTGGCTGTGATAGGAATTGCAAACTTTCCAAATATTCTGTACGTTCTGTGCAAACTGACGATGACTCTCCCCTCGGAAGTCTTTCGGGTCGGTTAACAAAATAACGACTACTCAGGTTCTGTTTACAAACCTCGCAAATGTAATTTCCTGCCGTCTGGGGTCGTAGATATAAAACTAGTGGAAAAATTTAAATACAATTTTGATCTCCGAAGACATATTACACATATGTTAGACACCAGCGGACTTTTTGTTTAGTCGTTTTCATGTAAAAATAAAAATGATTGCATTATCTTTTTTTTTATGTAAAAATTCATCGTCAAGATTTCTAACTCTAATGATAAGCAGCGTCACTCTAATAAAACAGATGACCCTTTCAACTTTGTATTGTTATTTTTATTTTAATGTCGATTTAACCAATGAACATTTTCAATGTTAAACTATAATCTATTACAAACTTTCTCATTTTCTAATAAAATATCTTGCTTAGAGTAACGGTACTTCAAACTAAGCAAAATCAATTTCAAATTACCTGGCTGATAAACTAACAAACTAAAACTTAATTGGTAACTGGTAAACTAGCAAACAAAGTAAACTTAACTGTTGAATTAAGAGTGAGTATTAACCGCATTTCTATATTTGACTGAAATAAATAGTCATCCATTCATAGTGTTTGCCTTAAAAATTAAATTTACTGTAACCGATGCTTTTCAAATTGTTTGTTTTTGTGCAGGCAAAGTTTGTAAGTAAATCTTATGTGATGTTTAGTCATAGCTCAGGCAAACGTTTGACTCTCAAGTACCGTGGTGTAATCAGTGCAGCATACTGTGGTACAGTAGTAACGAGACTCAAATTTTGTGCTCAGCAGCGAGGCGCAGTACCGTAACGTCTTCTTTGAAAAGAAGGTTTTAAAAATAAAGAATGGAGCTAGCCATAATTGATCTGTCCCTTTATATCATGTAAAATCAATTGTGGATCACAATATTGACTTGTATATAACGAGGAATAAAATATAAGATAAATAAAAGATAACGCATTCAGTATTTGCACACTGTTGTTAATATCATCACCATCACACAATTTAAGTTTTCTTATTACATTGCAATTTTTATTTCGAGATTCCAAAGTAAGGAAATCCTTAGTGGACTTTTCGCCCTTATCGACCCAACGGGCCTTGGAGCGGATAATAATACCCTGTAATTTATAATCATAAAATTGCTGTAATTTATTTCCAGGGGTGGCGCCAGGGGGGGGGATGCGGGGAAGGTCGCCGTTTTCGTCGGGGAGGCCTAAAAAATAAAAAAATAATGAAAAGCCTACAAGGCCTGAAGTTACTGGATGGGCGATCTTGAACTGGTATTTTGTTTTGAAATGTTATTTCAATAAATATCGGAATCGATTTTCAGTAACTTGTTTGTAGCTCTGTTGTACCTTATTCTATGTACCTTGTTTTATCCCCTCCTGTCGGGGAAGGACTGAAATTTTTTCGGGCGGCCTAAGAAAAGTAAAACTAAGTTACTGAATGGATGATCAGGAACTATTTTTTCTTATTCTTCTTTATGAACTATTTTCTTTTGTAACGCTATTTTAAATCGCATCTGAATCGGTTTTAATCGCTTCTTACTAGCTCTGCTAAGAAGAAGTGATTAACACCGCCTCATCCCATCTTCAATCCGTGCACGCAATGTCATGACTCTTCGGCGAAGGCTGCCCTCCCCTGTTGATGAGAAAATCCAGTTTCGTCGGGGAGGCTCCATCTATCGACCCACTATAAAAGGTGTGGGCCTGATCTTTTCTATTTTGCTTACCAAATGAACAGATTTTTCAAGGAAACTCAAAACTCCGAATTTTCCTTGCAAGAGGTTGTTCATGTGCATACGTGCCCAATGGTCCATATTTTCAAAACGTTTGAAGTGACATCATTTTCTGTAATTCAGGCAGCCACGTAGAAAATTTCATCTTTTTCAGTTGACCTTGCAATGAAATACAACGAATTAGATTCTTAAAATAGTCGTCAAAACAGTATGTTTTCAATTCCGTTGCTTAGTTCCTCCAAAAAGAGACAAGACCATAACATCTAATTGTAGCAGTACCTTTTATCTGGTAATGATTTTTTTCTATTGAAGTGAAAATTTCATTTCAAAGGAAAGTTCAAAATAACGACTGCTTCATTTATAGTTTTAAGTCTGGGAAATGTCATTTTCGGCTGTCTGAGGAGTTAGATTTTTTTTTTTAAATTTCTGTACGCTTCGAGCCAACTGGTGGTGGCGCTCCGCTTGCAATTGGAAACTGCTTTGGTCGAACAGATTGCTGAACAGAAAGATGCATGCCTGCTGATTATTCTTCGCTTTGGGGCAGTATAATAAAGTGAATATCTTATTGCGAAAAAACCTCAAAATAATGACTGCTTTGTTTTTAGTAACGAGCCCGGGAAATGTCATTTCCTGCTGTCTCGGGATTCTCAATTTTCAACATTTTCTGTGCGCTCCATTTAGATAGAATTTCGAGCAGGATTAAATTTTTCAGACAAAACAAAGACAATTCTGACCCCCTCCCAAACTGAAAAGTTCCCGTACGCCAAGGCCATTACATAAAATATAAAACTATAGACATATGGGAAGCCAAACTTTTTCCGCGGGAAAATTTTCCAATATGGTCCGAGGGCCTTAATCTGCATGATGATATTCGGTAAACCCCAAAAAACTACAGATCACCCCTACTTAATTTTTCTATAAGAAGGTGAGATTCTTCCATAAACCCCCAAATTTGTCATAAAATTAGAATTTCTCCAGTATAAGCTCCAGTTTCTTAAAAGTGGCAAAATTTTGCAATTACGATGGATAGTCCATACAAATAATTAAGGCCAATTCTGTTAATAACCCCAACATTCTACCTAATTTTGCTCTTGAAAGGCATATTACCTAATAGAAAACCCAACTTTTTCTTTATAATTTTACCGAAAAACCAAATTGTCTTTCATTAAATTACCAGAATTTCTCCAATAAAATAAGCTCCTGATTTCAAACATTCGTTCAAAAAAGGGAAAAACCTTTTGAGCAAGCTAATAGTCTTGTCTTGAAGCCTTAGTACGTAGGCCTAGTACAATTAAACTTTATGTAACCCCAAAAGAATTTCAGCTGTCGCCTATATATTGAAGTGTTTGGTTTTGCCCACATGAAGGACAGACTCTGAAATAAGCACCCCAACTTTTTAATGATCTTTACAAAAGCCAAATTTCTTTCAAAAAATTTGAACTTTGTCTTCAAAATAAACTCCACATTTTAAGTATTTCTTAAAAAGAAAGCCAACAATTTCGCCTCAAATTCGGCAAAATCCCTCTTCACCGGGACAAACCCATCTCTTTTGTCGGGACTTTGGAAAGCTGGCCCCCCTGTCGGGGAGCTTGGCCCACCTGTCGAGCAAATCCTGGCGCCACCTCTGTTTATTTCTAGCTTGTCTAAGATTTTCCAAGTCATTGGGTGAGTTAGAATGATAGTAAGACCGTTCTAGGTAACCGATATGATGTGAAAGATTAAGCTCGACCTGCCTTCTTTCTCTAGCCTTTGCTTTACTGTATTTTATAGAGGCTTTACGAATCGAATATTTCACACACTCCCACTGTCTGATAGGGTTTTCCCCGTGTAAAGCGTTTGACACCTCATTCACTAGATCAGTGATCATGTCCGTATAATTTTTATCCTGTAATAGAGAGATATTAATTTTCCAAAACCCAGGGCCTCTTTTCTCTTCAAAAATGTTTACATCTAAATTAACTATAGAATGATCTGACCGAAGACCTGGAGTGAAGTTATTCTTAACAACTGAATGTGATAGATTACTAGGGATTAAAAAGAAACCAAGTCTGCAGTGAATGACGGGGGTAACACTCGAAGACCGGGTGAACGTTTTTTGACTGGGTTAAATTCTTTCACGCCAAATATCCACGAGATTTAATGTGGACATAATTTTAAGGCACTTTTCTCGAGCGTGGAAATTCGTACGAGGATTACCCCCAACTTTGTCTACGTCTAGATTAAATGCAAAGTTGAAATCCTCTCCAATGAGTAAGTAATTCCAATCATAGTCACCAAGCGTTTGGAAAAGTTGGTTATAAAACCGAGGGTCGTCGAGATTAGGGTGGTAGAGACAAACAAGGGTTAGTAGCTTTTGATTGATGGAGGCTTCAAACGACCCGTATCACATGACGTCGTTCTCTCAATAGTAAAGTTAAGTTTGGGATGAAATAATACACAAACCCCACGACTTGCCGAAGTACCATGTGAAAAAATAATTTGACCGCCCCATAATTTGATCTCCATAATTTGATTCAGTTTTCCAATAGAGTTCACCCCGAACGACACTATGTGTTTCCTGTACAAAGTAGATGTCTATTTTATTTCTGTGAAAATATGCAAACTTAAAATCTGTCTTCTTTGTCTACTCTGCCTCAATCCTATGGCGTTAAATGTACAAAGTTTCAAATCAGCCAGTGACTTAACTTTTGTAAAGGCAAATTTTTCGAGAAAAGTTAACCTTGGGACACAGTAGAAAAATCGTGAGGCTGAAACGCAGCCGTACTCCATCATCGTAGAGCTCATTAACCTTAGGGATCCATTTGCGTTTCTCTGCTATATCCAGCCTAGTAAGGTCGTAAATGATATAATATTTCTCTGTCTTCAAAGCTGCCCTGGCTGCTTTCGTAATATCTATCTTGTCTTGGTAGAAAGAAACTGTAACCAAGATATGGCGATCTCGACCATTCCACAATTCTGCCGTCCCGATGAGCAGGCTCTATTTTGCAGTCAGCGGTTCCGACTTTCTTGAAGATCTCCGCAGCAATACTCAAACAATCTTCATTTTCTACGGTTTTCACTCCTACAACCCGAAGGTTGTTCCTACGTGAGTATGTCTCTTGCTTATTTATTTCGGAGTTTTGGTCCTTCTGCTCCCGAGAAATTGCTGCAAGCTGTGCTTCGAGGCTTTCGAATCTCCCTTTCAGTTCGATCTTGTCTGCCTGCAATCCCTTGATCGTCTTACTACTTTTCTCAATAGCTTTACCAAATTCCTTCCATATCTTTTGGAGCTCCGCATGGATTAATTCAACGGAGTTGTCCAGCGTATCCTTTAATTGTTGAGAGGATTCTGTCTCATCCTCACTGGTTTTCTGTGTTTGGGAAGAGACTAGCCTGTTCAGGGTAATTTCTTTGCCACCAGCAGCTACGTCCAACACCTTCTTTTTCGCACTACCTCTCGTTTCAACAGTTGACATCGTGCTCAAAATGGTCTAGAAAGATTTAGGCACAAAACTTTCAGAATGAAGGCCTTCTCAGATATCCTAGGAGTTGGTAAATAACAACAAATATCTACCCCAGGAGCGAAGCTGTTACTCCTTCATTTCAGGCTCGTTCAATCCCTTCAAACCCATTGTCACAAGAGGAAGCAAAGACTTGCGACGGTAAACTTAAGTATGAAAGAATGCTGGGAAGCTTTAAGCTCTTTTTCTAACTCCAAAAGTCCTGGCAGCGACGGCCTTTCAGCAGAATTTCATAAACACTGTTCGCCGATTATCGGCAACCTAGTTTGTAAACTCTTTGAATTATGGTTTGACGAGACTCGCATGTCAGATGAAGAGGGAAGAGGAGTAATTTCTCTAATAACCAAGCCAAAAAGGACCCAATTCTTATCAAGAATTACCGTCTTATCTCGTTACTAAATGTGGATTATAAGGTTGCTGCAAAGGCACTTGCTGCCAGGTTAAAAAAGATCCTCCCCTCAGTTATCAATTCGAATCAAACCGGATTCATCAAAGGCAGGTTTATTGGGGAAAATATTCGTCTTGTCTTAGATTGTATTAACTATTGTAAGGATCATGATATCTCTGGCTTTCTTTTACTAGTTGATTTTAAGAAAGCCTTTGATAGACTCGAGTGGGATTTTATATACAGCTGTCTCAATTTTTTTTTTTTAATTTTGGTCATGATTTTTTAAAATTGATACGTACTCTTTAATCAAATGCCACTTCATGCATATGTAATAATGGATATTCTGCGCCATTTTTCGTATTTCTAGCGGGGTTAGACAAGGATGCCCTCTCAGCCCTTATCTCTTTATTCTTTGCGCAGATATTCTTGCAATTCGTATTAATAGGTCACCCATCGCTCGTGGTATCTCTGTTTCTGGCAATGAAATAAAATTTCTACAGTATGCGGACGATACGACAATTTTTGTTGATGGTAAAGCCAACAGTTTAAGGACTATCGTAGATATCTTTGATTGCTTAGAAGCTTCTCCCGGTTAAAGGCTAATATGACAAAACAAAAATTTTTCCATTTGGACCCCTTGTCTCCGCAAAACCCATTTTCTTGTCTCAGTTAAGTTCACTTGGACCCTTGGACCAGTCACGGTATTGGACATAACTTTCGATAACGACAGAGATAGCCTCTTCAAGCTTTATTACACTCCTAAATTATCTCGTCTTAAATCTTTACTAAATTTATGGGCCATTCGTGATCTGACTCCTATTGGGAGAATTACTATAGTCAAAACATTAGGCTTTTCTCAATTTGTTTTTCTATTGCAAGTTCTACCAGTATCAGACCCTCCGAACAGTTTCTTAAAGAAAATTGAGACACTTATCTTTCGTTTTTATTGGGGCGGCAAGCCGGACAAGGTTAAAAGAAATACATTGATTGGCTGTGTTGAACAAGTTGGTCTTAGGGCAACTCATATCAAATCTTTTATTCAAAGCCTGAAATGTACATTGGTAAAGCGTTTTACAAATGAAGTGTACGCCGACTGTTTTTTTTTTTTAATCTGTACCTGAAAAAGTATGGAAGCGATAATGTATGGAAGCGATTATCTGTTTAAATGTAATTTTAATGATATTGTTGTGCGAAATACGTTTCTCAATGATGTCTGTAGTGCTTGGTCAGCTTACAACTTTAGGAAGCCCGTTAAAAATTTCAAAAATGAAATTTTTGGAACAATTCACTTACAAAGGTGGATAACAATTATTGTTTTCTACAGTTTTTTGTATGCAAGGGGTGTAGAGAGGATAAGTGATTTCTTAGACGATAAGAACTGAATGCTTTCTTTTTCGAACTTTAAACAGAAATTCTCCCTCCAATCTTTTCCCTTTACTATAATTTATAGTATTTTCTCTGCTATCCCAAGTTATTGGAAAGAGGATTTTAGCAATATATACAATAGTGACGATGTTCCTGATAAACTTCAACATCTACAGGATATTCCATTTCCTTCACGTTACGTCTACAATGTACTTATTTTTTCAGCGGCCCCTACTGCAATAAACAAAAGGAAAAGTGACTTTGTCTTTAGCGATGAGCATTAACGGAATATTTTTCGTTTTCCTTTCACTTCTTGTAGCGAGAGTAAAATTTGGTATTTTCAGTTTCGCGTTATCCATAAGATTCTGGGAACAAACTATTACCTTTCTACCTTGAATCAGAATGAAAATCCACGATGTCCTTTTTGTGGGACTAATGACGAAAAAATTGAGCATTTATTTTGGGAAATTGTATAAAACCTCAAATTTTATATTTAATATTGAATACTACATTTTGGGGAGACAATTTGTTTTTAAGAAGCAAGACATATTCTTTGGTTGTTAGCTGTCTCTGAGACATCCATATAATTTCTCATTTTGCATTTAAAATATTTCCTTTTTAATAAAAAGCTTAATAATGAGCTGCCGTCCGCAACTGAATTCTTAAATAAATTTAAATTTATTCTTCAAGTTGAGAAAAGTTTTAGTAACCAAAAGTGCCGTAAAATTTCACTTTGTACATTGTTTAAGGAATTTGAAAACTGTACCTTTATGTTTGCAGAGAATTAAGCCTTTAAGTATGTCTTTGCTTTCTCTGTTTCTTGCATCTATTTAAATTGTTTCGATTTTGTTGTTTTATCATTGAATAAAGTGAGATGAAAAAAGGAAAAAAATTTTTTTGCTTGACATATAGCTAATTACTAGCCTAACTGGAAGGGAGAAAGACCAAGATCTGACCGGGCAAATCTCCCCGTCATACCCCCCCCCCCCCTCCCCGTTCCCCTCACCTCAACTGTCTATCAATTAAAGTGAAACGTTACTTTTTTGTCCGACTGTGGAACTGTGCTAGCAACATGTTGGAAAAACAACAACAGAAACCGATAAATTATCCCAGACAGATTCATTACCGATCGGAAAAATCGATCCCACTTTCAACTTTAGATGGAAGAAGTTCTTTGTGAGCAAAGAAAACATGTAAAAAAGAAAGCAAAATTAAAACCATTTTAGTTGGCAATTGAAACAAATAATTCACAATGACCTGTTTGAAGATTTAGCACTTTCACCTTGCATTTAAGTTGAAAAATAACTATCCAATGTTTTTTGTGTTCTTTCTTTCTTTTCTGTGATAATTAAGGAAAGAATTTTGACACCGTTTGCTTTTTTTTTAACCTCTGACAATTTTAAATGGTTTCCAGCTGCATTTATTGCTTCCCGCAGCTTGCTTTTTCTTTCATTCAAAAAGGTTAGAGATAAAAGATAAATCATCTTTTATGTTTTGTTTTTTTGATAGAAAAACAAGCTGCAAGCAGCAATGGCTGCAAATGCTTCACAATATTTCAAAGTTTTCAGAAGTTAAAAGGACTCAATTTCACAATATATCAAAGTTTTCAGAAGTTAGAAAGATTCAATTTCGAGGCGGTATCCAACACCTCAATTACGTGTTAACCATAATCTGATAAAAGTAAATAATATCCATTTATTTGGCACGTATATAGTGATCTTTAAAGTTAAAAGCAGTCCACTAAACTTTAATGTGAAGCAGAAAATAATTCTCACAATTACCTTCTTATTTCTCTTCAAAGTTTCTTCATGTTTTTTTAGGATTTCAACATAAAATTTCATATTCAAGTTTAAACGAGCCTTTTTCCTAGTACTTCAGAAGAAAATGTAGTCACATTATCGTCAACAGCTAATCAAAAAACAATTTGGTCCCCTGCACTTTTCCAAGTTGGCCGGACTGCATTTTCCTTTTAAGAAACCAATTCTTAGTTAAGCACATGTTATAAAACTCTGACTAACATAATACCAATCGCTATAATAACTTACTTTTCCTGTCTCATAACAAATAAACATCTGTAAAATGTTACTAACCGTTATGATTACTGTTGCAACCTATGGGAAAATTTACCTGATCAATAGAAGATTCAAAGTTTCTTCAAGGATCGGTATTGTGCAATAGGTCAAAGGTCAACAGCTTAACAGTTTAAGCTGATGGCAAGATGTAAACATACTTAAAACACTATACTCCGCACGGCCGGCATAGTGCAAAGATGCCTTGTTACAAGCTGGTTTACCTGAACAGAAAAGTAATTAACGCATGCGCGTATGGTGAAGTCGAACTAGTCTTTAGGAAAATATACCATGTTGTACATTTAATGTAATACAGAATATATTCCTTTATTAGACCTCTGTCGCACTGAAATGCTTCTGTTGTCCGTCCTCGTAAGCAGGCCGTTTTGCAGGTTCGCTTGTTTATCAAGTTACGTACCCAGTTTCATTTCGAAGATCACATAGGCCTACACATTCGCATGCAATTATCTAGATAAACATTGATCGCAAATATTTTGAGCGCCCTCTCTTTTCTCTGTACCAAGGCACTTCGTTTACTATCAGTATACAAACTACTTGACCATGCCCGGCCACGATTGAATGGTTACATTGTTAAAAATGTTTCTGTAAATTTACATAATTTTTATGGCAAATTTTTTTCCAACCAAATAATGTGTTTTTTTACAGCCAGACTGTAATCATGAAAAAACATTAAGGGTTTGTTTTTGCATGTAAATTGGTTTACAAAAGTCTACTGTAAAATCGAATTACAGACTTGTTCTGTTTTGTTAACCTTAATTTTATGTGAATCTGCAGCCTTCTGTTTTAATTCCCGACGTTTTAACATTAAGTATAATGTTGCTCTTCTATCTTTCATATGTTATTAACTTCATATGTTTCATATGTTATTAACTCACATGCACTTCACTATTACGTAGATCAGGTATTTGCATATCAACGTAATGTGTCGTTATATACGAAGTCCCCTTTTTTCAAAAGTCCCCCGACTCTCTGGCAAAGATCCAGGGGCGAAAACCAAACAATACTCCCGAAGGAGTTCTGCTCCCACGAAGTTGTTTTCAATACTTTTTCCAAAGTCCCCCCGACCCTCTGGCAAAGGGCCTTTCGGCGAAACCAAACTTGATACTGCTTCCGAAGAAGCTGTACGTCCACTTAAGAACAACAACACTTGACCAACCTCAAGGCTTTCAGATCATTAACATTACTGGTCTGCAATGCATGGCTCCGTTGTTTTCAATCAAGACACATTGAGGATGCTTTGTTGTCATATTGTTGTCAAGTAGACTGCTATCTCTAGGAACTTTGTAATTGGAAAGTCACATTTTTTGTACAATATAATAATTGTTTTTAAAGTAAATATGACAAAGAATGCAAACACATTGGTTGCAAACATTTTCAGATAAGGTAAACAATAAGTTTATCACTTCCTGATTAAAAAAAACGCCAAAGAAGATATTATTCAAAGCAACAGCAATCAGTTTGTTAGGAAAATGCCTACAGAATAAGCTCCACCCATTTATGCAAAATGAAATGTACGTCATAAAGTGGTAATTACAGACTCTTTCAAGTAAATTTGTGAAACGTTTTTAATTTGCTCCGATCAAGTGCATGAGCGCCTGTGGCGATGAGTTGACATCGGTATACCAATTGTAATTGTCAGTGCTCTGAAATTAGGGTCTTACAATTTCTTTTTACTTAAAAATGTGTGACAAAACACCAGTTGTATGATATTTATAACTAAGAACGTAATAACTATGTATACTTTTATAATAAATGTAAGTAAATTTTCAAATAGGGCCATAAATTTGCCAAAAATGTTTTTTTTTTTACTGAAACTTCGCAGAACGATGCATGTTACTTGAAAATTTTCTGGCTATTTGTTGTTTGTTTGGGCTTGTTTTTGTTCCTTTTTCAGCTTAAAAACAAAAGGAATGTTTTTAAATGACAGTATATTTATGTGAAATCAGAAAAATACAAAATACTACTAAAATTTCTGTAAATTTACAGAAAATATTGAAAAAGCAGCAAAAATTGGTTAAAAAAGCAGACAGAAATGGTTTTTCAAATGAATATAAAATACATGTTAAACAACCTTTTTTTATTGTAGCAATACAAAGTGTCTGTAAAGATACACAAAATCTCTATTAAAAGTAAAATACAAAAAGTTTAAGTTAAAAAAGTCTGTAAATTTACAGAAATTTTTAACAGTGTAAATACAGGTCACCGTCTGGCACATTTACAAGCATTGGTGTGTGTGTTCGCTTATTTTTACTTCTTTTTTCAGTGTACTGCATATGTTTATTCTTAAGATTGTAAAATAAGTCATTATATATAAACCATATGCTAAATAAATTGTATAAATTAAAAATAAAAATAAATTAAAAAGGGTGACCTCCAAAGGAAGTGACTGTTTTCTTCTTGAGTTCTTAATTTTGGTTATTCTTCAGAGTTTTTGAGATTTCCCCTACCGCATACCACCCGTTTTTTTCCTGCAGTCCATTTTCTCTAACAGAAAGAAATTTTAACTTTTGCCCTCTTTGCAGTCTGTACCACAATATCCGCTCTGGTATCTTCTTCAAAGAAATCCAATGAAATAAGCATTCATCAAAAATCTGCCGGCTGTTACTTATTATTGTAATTAAAAAATTGATTTTAAAATCAATGTAAAGTGTAATCTTCCTGCCAGTTTTGCCGCGTGTTTGGTCTAACGGTAGAGCATCCGCCTTCACGCAGAAGGCCCGGGTTCGATTCCCAGGTCGAGTCATACCAAAAACTCTAAAAATGGAACCTACTGCCGTTGTTCGTGACGCTCCGCATAAGCAATGGCGTAGGGAAAAAAGCCAGTGAGCCACAACTAAAAAAAGGCCGTTACCGGCTCGATTTGAACCATTAGGTTAGAAACTGGGCCGTAAAACTCCATCTAGCTAGCTAGCTGGCTCGCCAGTTTTGCCAGTTTTTTCCAATCATTAAGAACAGCAAAATATTTGATAATTCTCATTTCTATTAAAGATGACATTGTGCATAATGTTGTTAAGTAGCAGGCAAGGGCCTTCTCTAACTGACCCATACCGGTGCGTTGTACTAAACTTTGCAAGAGATTTTAGAGGTTTTCTGACGAAAAAAAAAATTCAGTAGTGACACTTACCGTACGGCAGAACTACAGATAGGCTCACTATTTCTGTTCAACATCCACGAAGCGAAATTAAATCCTCTGGACAAACGATACATAATTGCCTTGCAATCAATGAGGAAAAGTCAAACAAAATATTGAAGACTTTTTTTTTCAAGTATGGAGAGGCTTTGGGATTTTCCAACACCAGGACGTAAAATCTCGGGGATTTTATGAGATTCTTCCTCTGGAAACTTTAAATTTTAAGTCATTCGTTTGTACAAGAATAACCGTCTTTCCTCTTAAAATCCAGGATATGCCCAAGAACGGGACCAATCTTCTCGACGAAGAGGGAAGGGGGAAATAACCCGTAGCTCAAACAAAGTTGATGAGTTGCCGGATAAAGGAGCAAAATATACAGGGAGCTTCACACACCAAAATGTTTTTATTCATGTCATGAAAATTTGAAAGTTGTAGTTTTGTTGAATAAACGGGAAAATCTGGACTTTTGTGGAGGGTAATCTTAAGCGATATGTCTTTTCTTTTATTTATTTTTTATTTTCTTATTTGTGTGTTTTTTTTTTTTTTCATTACGGTAAACGTGGATTCATAGTTTGAATATCAAGAAGGAACATTCTGTAAGCAGAAAAAATAAGCTTCTAGTCATGGCGCTTTGAGATTTTGTAGTTGCATATATTATCCTACAAATGGAAATTTCATGAGAAGATTTAAAACGTTGAATGTTGGTTACAGGAAAACGGGGTAGAGACTGCATCTTGGAGTCGTAGCAAAGACTTAAATGACCAATCTTCTCAACCTTAACTGCAATTCTTGTAGGGGCTAACCGAAATTCTCAATTGCCTCAGCTCTTTGATTTGAAGCTAATTCAAACAGTGTAGAGCACAAAAGCTTATATTATACACCATCAATTGTACTGAGAGAGTTTTGATTTTACACATTGGGCTTTTTAAACTCCCCTGAAGCAATAAACTGATATTGTGTCTGGATGAGAATGAATTTCAGACAATTGTGGGAGGGACTTAAGTAAGAAGTTTAAGAGAATTGGTACTCTTTAGGAAGAGAAAATTGGGCCTTTAAAAATCTTACCCATTTCCTGATCAAATCCTAACCAAGAGGTGAACAATAATTAAGTGATGCACGATTACAGAAATATCTGTGGACGCCGCTAGACTTAACCATAAAGTTTGAAGTATAGAGCTAACCCCAACAAACCATACCAAACCAAACAAAATCGACAGTATATAATATCGGACCCATTTACTCGGAGTGCCTGGATTTATTTAGTATCCATTACCAGTTGTTATGTGTGTCGTCCTGGAGGAGAAATGGATGGTTGAGGGCAAGTCAGTCCTGCCGCCACACTCAAGCAGATTATCCAGTATAGTACATATGCACGTACCGATGCAAGTTTTAGGATTGCGTAAGCTTTATAACGTTATGTGGGAGAGCCATGCATGAGAATTGCTATTTTGATCTTTTTTGTTAAGTTGTAAATATACTTCACCCTTGGTACTTCTGTTCCTCTTCAGACAGTCGGCATCACTGACTGTGACCAAATCTCCGACTGATTCTTTAATTTCGAAATATTTAAAGGTCAAGAGCAGTCCGCCCTCCAACAAAAATATTGTTTAGGCAACAGCTAAATATCACACCTTCCTTCGTATTTATCTTCAAAGAATACAACTTTCACAATATTGTATGACTTAAATATTGGATAATCTAGATAAAGCAATCATTTGATCCTAATAAAATTCACATTTGAGGAAATGAATGTTCATGAAACAGAACAGTCTACTACACTACTTCAAGCTGGGGGTGGGGACTACTCTTGCTCTTTAATTAGACTATCTAAATATTTAGTTTTCCATTTAAATTAAAGTTCGACGACCTTATGTTGGTCATATTCCAAAACATACAAAAACCATAAAACTACGTGACAAATCGATTATTAGTTCTGACATTACAACCGTGTATTTTTACAACATACATTGTATTGTGATAGATTAATACATCATCGTTATTACAATGTGACCATTTTAAACTTAAATAATAGTTTAATAAATGATAAAGAAAAAATAATGAAAAGAAAAAATGTGAAATCCAAATTCCATGTTACAACATTAGAATGGATGTAGTTGCGTGAACTTATATGTTACTTTGCGGTTTTAAAATAATTATAAAAATCAACGAGGAACAGAAAGGCAGTTGTTTTAGGCCACTAATCGACTCCAAATGTGGGTGAAGACATTGGGTTGTAGTTATATCTTGACGTTAGGCGGCAAACAACTCAACGATTTAATCAAATGTGGTATTCAAGTTCTTTCAAGGCCAGTTCAGATGGGAAAACCGTAGATTTCTCTTGGATGAAAAACCCATCTTACTTTGACCCCGGCAGGAATGGAACTCCAGACATCCGGGCTTCTGAGCTTTATTGATCCTTATTCTACCGTTGTAATCTAAACGGCCACAACATCGACTTTTAGGTTACTGATTTATAAGTAGAAGCTTCTTCATTCCATTCCGTATGATTTCAGCAGTAGATCGTCTAATTTGATTAAACGCAATTATTAGAAATCATCGTTTTCGGAACTTAGCTGCATTTATCTGAAAGATAAATTTTAAATATCCATAAAATCCAGAACTACGGTACACATATTAACACACTGTTTTATGTAGGAATACGTAACAATACACGAGTCCTATTTTACACACAAATTTATGGAATTACTTTGATGTAAACTAATTTACGAACGTGTATCCGTTAACGCAAATGTACGCGGAGTCTTCGAAATAGCGTGTATGTGTATTTCAGAAAGGGAATATTAACGAAGGGGGGAAATATATACGTAGATATGTTATTGTTTTCAATTCGTCCTGACGTATTGGCGGTATATCTCAATTTCCCCCAAAGGGTCAGTTTATTGTTATATATGTAAAATATTTATGTGTTGGCGTTCTAAGCGTATACGTAAAATGCAACAAAGGGCAATGCCTTTGATTTCAACGTAAAACTTAATAAAATATCAGAACAGAGCAAATTTTCAGAACCCTGGTCCTTTTTCAAGTGCAACAGAGAATGAAAAATTGACTTGCCCTTACAGTCGCTTCCTGTTGAAGTTGAAGCCATACTGAGAAAGCTTAGATACATATGTAGTCGGTGCAGGGAGTTGCAACCCCTGGTCCGTGTAAGTATGTTGTGGTTCTGTGCTTCTATGAGAGTTATTTATTTGTTTCGGTCAAGTTGCCATGGAGAATCGAAAACTTTAAGTTATGCGGGCTTTGGTTTTTGAAGTTAAAGTGTTTGACGACCGGAGGGCGCTTTATTGAGTTGAGAACTACTTTTGTGATTATTGAAGTTTGACCTATGTACTGAATATATGAGCAAAGGAAACAAGTGCAGTGCCACGGTTGAAGCGGTTTGGACTAAGTTAATAACATGAAGGAAAGGATAACTTCAGAGTCGTTAATCATGTGATCGCCGGGGTTTAAATCCGAGGCCACCAAATACCCTTGGAGACTGTCTGATCTGTTGATGGGCTTAAGGTTTTCAGTGACTGGTTCTGCGAAGCCACCCTTAATCTCTCCCAGGGTTAAATTCCATTAGAAACCATTCGGCAACGTTGAATGGTTCCGAATGGACCCGAATGGTCCCCAATGGTCTCGAATGGATTTCAAATGGTATGTTACCGATTGGCGTTCCATACTGCGGGAAGTCACGTTTTGTTGTATGTGTGTATGATTGCGCGTGTGCACGTGGATAAGTTGGAGAAATACAGCGGTTGTTATCGAAGAAACAAGATATATTTGTCAGGTCCCTTTTATCTTATCCGATACGACCAAGAGGGTACAGGAAGTCCCTAACATTTGGTGCCGAAAACCCTTGGATACTGTCTGAATCTTCTGTTGGTATCATTTTGAACCCAAGGATGGAAAAATTGGTAAAATCCAGAGCCTCGTCGCGCGGCTGGGCTACACGGGAAGCCAACCAGCTAGAGGCCATGTTTGCATTAGACACATTAATGATTGACACACTCTCGTTGCAGATTGCAGAGTTTGACAAAAGACTCACTGCGTTAGACGAGGTGCACGCACGAGTCGAAGAATTAATAGAGGGTGATGACAAACTACAAGCTGACATTGGTGAGGTATATGACTTCAGATCTAAGTTAATGAGCGCAAAAATGAAGGCTGTAAACAAATTGGCCACTTTCTCTAAACCCGCTTCTAACGACAACGTTAGCGTTAATAGGCCTATGATGACCACCGATGCAGACCAAAACAGTGGTAACAGTAGTAACAGTGAAAGTGCTAACGCCAATATGAGTAGCGGCAATAACACTAACGTTAACCGCAGCACAGGGAGCCCAGGGAATGAATTTGTTTCCCGCCACACCAAACTACCACGATTGGAAATCAAAAAATCTGGTGGTGATATCATACTGAATGGCAGACATTTTGGGATCAATTCAAGGCTGCAGTGGACAGTTCCACACTGCCAAAGGTCAACAAGTTTACCTACTTGAAAAATCTGTTGGAGGGTGAAGCTCTCAACTCAATTGTGGGACTTTCACTTACAGATAGCAATTATGACATTGCCCTACAGTCTCTGCAAGACCGGTTTGGAAGACCAGAGAGAATAACTTTCTTGCACATCCAGGCATTATTGAATATGGACACAGGCTTAGATTTGCAGGCTCAGTCACCAACAGCCTCGGAGCTATGGAGCATCCGTGACAAGTTGAATGCACATGTAAGATCTTTGGAGGCACTAGGACTCGATGCAGAGAAGTATGGGGTGGTTTTGACACCACTTGTTCTGTCTCGTTTACCCAGTGAAATTAAGCTCGAAAGGGCGCGGTCAGGAACTGACAAGGAAGCAGATTTGGCTTACTTGCTGTATTTTTTGAAATCTGAAATTGCACGCCGTGAACGCTCAGAGGGGTTCTCGGATCATAATCTTGGTGGATTGCAACGACAGGGTACAGTCTCAGCTATGGCGGCATCAGCGGTTACGCATAAATCAAAGCAAGCTAGGTGTATTTTCTGTGACAGAACCAATAATAAATCCAGGCAGTGTAGGAAATTTAATGGAGTGGGGCAAGAGGACACAATGACTGTGGTGAAAAAGTCACATGCATGCTTTAAGTGTTTTAGTACAAATCATTTTGCTTCAAAATGCTCCTTCAAATGTCGAAGGTGTGATGGTAGTCATCATGACAGCTTATGTACAGTGGTTGTCATTGAAACAGCTAATTCCTCACCTTCACCTAATGCTGAGAATGTAAAGGCTGTAACAATCTCCCAATCAGACAAGGGCATTATCCACACTGTGTTGCAAACAGCTAACGTGAAGGTTAAAAGTAACAATGGTGAATGTGGGTTGACTCTGATGTTTGATACAGGGTCTGATAACTCATACATATCTAATGGTGCTGTACAAAGGGTAAAACCTGATTGGTTAACTTCAAAATCACTAGCATATGCTGCATTTGAGGATGGTAAACCTTCAAGTAGTCAGCCCAGAAATGTTTACAAGGTCAATATTGCAAATACGTTTGGTGGATGGGAGGAGATCAATTGCATACAGGTGAAATCCATATGTGCACCTATGGTGAGATCTCGAATACCCCAGGCCATTTTGAATTCAGTATCCCATCTTGAATTAGCGGATAGCTACAATGAAGATAGAGATATTAAGATTGCTATCCTAGTAGCCCTAGATTACTATTGGCAGTTAATGGGGAGTGGAATGCGTAACCTTCCGGGGGGGGGGGGTGGTTGCCCAAGATAGTGCCTTTGGTTGGGTCCTGTCAAGAAGGTGGAAGGCCCTACTGTTGGTAGTAACCACAGTAACAAGGTGAGTCATCGATTGCTCTGCATATCAGACATACCCCATAGTACCATTGGGAAGTTTTGAGATTTAGAAGTGATTGGACTTACTAACCCAAAGTATGATGAATCAATTGATTCAGCTTTGAAGTTATTTAATGATAACATTAGGCTAGTAGATGGAAGGTACGAGGTCAAATTACCTTGGTGAGAAGGAATGAAGGAGCAACTCCTCAACAACAAAGCCATAGCTCAGGTTAGGTTAAATGGTTTGCAGAGGAGGTGGGGTAAGGCTAAATTATTGCATGAAAGTTATGATGCAACCTTGTGTGAAATGGAAGGACTTGGTCAATGTCAAGGTCAATTACTGAGGTCAATGTTGAGGAAACTAGTAGTGATGATGTGGTTTATTATCTCACCGTCCAGTGGTGAAGGAAGGTAGCCTCGCAACTAAAGTGAGGCCAGTGTTTGCTGCTTCAACTAAGGGTGTAAATGGGCTGTCTCTTAATGACTGTTTGGAGACGGGGCCCTCACTTATCCCTGGACTTGTGGACATATTAATACGGTTCAGAAGATGGCAAATTTTGTTGTCCTCGGATATAACCAAAGCCTTTTTACAAATAAGGGTCCACAAGGATGACCAGGATGTACATAGGTTCCTGTGGCAGTTTCATGGTAAAGTCAGAACAATGAAGTTCGTAAGAGTTCCATTTGGGAACAGTAGCAGTCCATTCTTGTTGAATGCGACCATACGTTACCATTTTTCTAAGTACCCGGCCTCACTTGCTGTTACAAAATTACAGGATAACCTCTTTGTAGATGATTGGCTCTCTGGAGCAGACCATTTTGAAGATGACATACTATTGTACAAACAGGCTAATGAAATAATGGTACAGGGGAAGTTTCAATTTGCATTATGGAACTCTAATGATGTTCGGGTTGCAGAGATGCTTTTTCATGAATTTGGTTCAAAACACTTAGAGCAAGAGAGTATGAAAATCCTCGGTCTGAAGTGGGTTAAAACCAGCGATAGTTTTGGGTTTGAAGTAGGGGATGTACCGGCAAGATTAATAGCTACCAAGCTGGTAGTTTTGGGTATTCATGCAGGGTTGTATGATCCATTAGGGTTCCTCACACTTTTTACCATGGCTATGAAAATTATTTTGCAAGATTGCAAGATATTTGGTTGCTTACCTTGGATTGGGATGAGCCCACTCCGGATGTAATTCAGCAAAAGGTCATGAAGTGGGTCAGTGGACTAGATCTTATAAGGAATTGGCAAATTCCAAGGTGTTATACCTCTAAGACTCTGTGGTCAGAAATGAAAGGCATAGAAGTACATGGGTTTTCTGATGCCTCAGAAAGAGGTTACGGATCAGTGGTATATCTCCGTATCCCAGAATCTGACGGGTTCAAGGTTTCATTTGTTACAGCTAGGGCCAGTGTGGCCCCTGTTAAGAAGGTCTCACTTCCCAGGTTAGAACTCTTGGGTGCCCTTCTAGCTGCTAGGTTGGTAGTCTTTGTGAGGGATGCATTAAAATTGCAAAATGTAACATGTAGGGTATGGAAAGACTCTACTGTGGCTTCAAGGTGGATTCAAGGAGACCCTTCAAGGTGGAAAACCTTTGTAAGGAACAGGATCACTGAAATTCAGCAGTTAACTCCAAAGGAAAACTGGGCCCACTGTCCAGGAAAACAAAATCCGGCAGACCGGTTAACTAGGGATATCCCAGCAAGAGAGTTGGTTTCATCCAAAATTTGGCTAAATGGTCCTGAATGGTTGTCTAAAGGTTTTAATCTGGCCAATTTTGAAATGTACCTGAAACCTGAAATGAAGGTAGCTATGCTGACGACAACAAATAGCAATCCAAAGGTTAGATTATTTGACATTCAAAGGTGGGGTACATTGGTGAAAGCAGTTAGGGTAACTGCATGGGTACTGAGATTCATTGGTAAACTGAAAGGCAAAAAGGTTTATTCTGAAGATTTGTCACATGATGAACTGGCCGAAGCTAGGCTATGTTTGACTCAACAGGAACAGGAAATGGCATTTGGGCAAGAGCTAAAAGTCCTCCCGTGTGGCAAGTCGGTTAATGGCTCTTCCCCCTTGTTCAAACTAAAACCCTTTGTAGGAGATGATGGTGTGCTAAGGGTTAGTGGTCGTCTACAACAATCACATCTTTCATATGATGAGAAACACCCTGTAATCTTGGACAAAGGTTATTTTGCAACATTGTTGATTAAATCATGTCATGTTAGATTACAACATGCAGGTGTAGACTCAGTGATGAATTGCATCAGAAATAATTACTGGATAATTGGTGGTAGAAAGCTTGCTAAAGCTGTAAAGAGAGGTTGCATGTCTTGCCAACGGGTAGATGCTCAGGCTTGCAGCCAACCGGAGGCCCCCTCCCTGAATTGAGGGTGCACCAGGCCCCACCGTTCACAGTAACAGGTTTAGATTATGCAGATCCATTGTTTTGCATTGATTCCCCAAAAGTGAAATTCTACATTTTATTATTTACCTGCGCAGTGGTGAGAGCAGTCCATTTAAAATTGACGGAGTCACTGTCACAAGGGGATTGCATACTTGCATTTAGGCGGTTCACAGCGAGACGTGGATTGCCCACAGTACTTTATTCAGATAATGCTATGACATTTAAGGGTGTTGAAAGGGAATTTTTTACCCTTTTTGGAGAGGAGGGTCCAGTGTGGAAGTATATTTCCCCAAGATCTCCTTGGTGGGGAGGATGGTGGGAGCGTCTAGTTCGCTCTGTTAAGGGTGCCTTAAAGAAATCATTGGGATCTCGATGTCTAACAAGGACTGAATTGGAAAATTCACTACAAGAAGTGGAGGCATGTGTGAATACAAGGCCACTGACTTCTGTTAGAGATGAAGTAGATAGTGCAACTGCCTTAACACCATCTCATTTCTTAATTGGTAAAGTGTCAGGATTCCAAAGTAAAATATCAGAAAATGAAGTGGTAATAACCAGAGATGATCTCACTGAGAGAGAACTTGTAAGACAAAGAAGATTAGAGTTGTTCTGGGGGGTATGGAGTAAAGAGTATCCGAGAAACCTATCCCCCTCCATAAACAAATTCAGAAGTAAGGGCCAGGTTGGTCCAGGTTCCTTGGTTTTAATCAGAGAGGACAATGTGCCTAGGATGAAGTGACCCCTGGGACTAATAGTGAAGGAATTCCGTGGGAGGGATGGGTTAAGTAGAGCTTTTGAATTGAAGACAGCCAAGGGAAACTTGATACGGGTCATACAAAGATTGCATGATCTTGAACTAGAGAGTGGAAATTTTCATTCTCAACAACTCTCAGGAATGCAGCTCAAATTGTACCAAAGCTGCAGAGTAACACAAATATTAAAGAAGTGGCAGAGTGATAAAACCAGTTCAGAGGTTAGACTCGTAGAAATCGGTATTGGAAAGTTGAAATTGCAGTTTTGAATGCCTGTAGGTCTAGTGTTCATTTGTTTTACTTATGTTTAAAGTTCCATATTGGAACGTTTACGGTTACATTTTAAGGCTATTCTCAAGTGTTTCAAGTAGAGTGCCTATTGTATTCACATGGTATTAGGTGTTTGTTAATGACGCTTGAAGATGATTATTGAGAACAAAAGCGTTTTACATTTACTGACAAGCAGAACTGCGTTAATGAAGAAGTGTTTCATCTGAGGAATTAAGAGCATGTTTGTTGATATCAATAATATCAAGGTGGGGGGGGGGGTGTTACCGATTGGCGTTCCATACTGCGGGAAGTCACGTTTTGTTGCATGTGTGTATGATTGCACTGTGTGCACGTGGATAAGTTGGAGAAATAAAGCGGTTGTTATCGAAGAAACAAGATATGTTTGTCAGGTCCCTTTTATCTTATCCGATATGACCAAGAGGGTACAGGAAGTCCCTAACATGGTATATGAATGGAAATGTACATCTGAATGGTTTTCTGATCACATAGCTGAATGGAATGCAAATGGTTCGCGAATAGTTTTGGTATTTGCAAATGGTTCCAAGTGGTTCAAACTGGAAACCATTCACTGAATGGTGCATTATGTACATAAATGGAACATGTCCAGGTCAACATACATGTACATGATGCAAATGGTCAAGTTGTCTGTTGGTATAAGCCAACCTGTTGCAAATTCATTCGAAACTGGATATGTATCTCAATGAAACGAATTTACAACGAAATAGATTTGATATATCTCCCACAATTTGTACAAGTACAATTAGGTGTAGACAGGAAGGTTAGAAACTTTGTAGCCTAAACCAGTTTAGATTCTTCTGTATGATATTGCCCGGATCATTTCCCCCCAGGCACATTTAATTTATAGGGACATAATTTTTGAGGGGCGGGTTACACTCATCAAATTTTGTGGGGCTTAAATAAATTGGGGATTACAGTAAATCCATCCATAGCAACTCGGGTAGGTCACAAACCCCACCCCTGGATTTTCCTGAAAATTTTAGCTTCAGTTTTCCCTAACAGATATAAACCCCCTCCCCTAACTTGGAAAGGCTACACAGAGATAATGCACAGCACGGATATCAGCTGGAATAGGAAATTTTTCCTATCATTCCAATACCCTGTCCACGCCGATACCTCTTGACTCCCTCCTCCACTCCAGTTTCTGGCACTTTCTTAGCCCGTATCCTCACCCCAACAACAAGTTTTTGTTGTTGTACTGCTTTGCAGCCTTGTGTCATCTGTAGCCCAGAGATACAACCTCCTACAGTAAATTATTGCACTCATTATTTCTTCTCTCCCTTTTCTTCATACAGAATTGCACTCCCCCTGCTTACCCCATCATGCATACCTTCGTTGCCTTTCAAGTTGCTTAACTGTTTGAATAACAGGATCAAAGCACAATGCAATGCTTGTTTGAATGGAGCTATTACGTAATAGCTTCTCTGGCTCCATGGTGTGCATATGACACTGCACCATACAAAGCTTACAGCAGATGCTGTACACCCATGTGTACATCACATGTACAGTACAACATAACATAATAGGTACAGCTTGTACAATGGTACCATACTGCAGAGCTACTTACAGTGGTGTGCAGGTGTCATGAACTCAAGAAACGTGAAGTGAAAGGGCAAGATTCCTTTCCTTGGAGGAGTTTTAGAAAATACTGAAGCACAGTAAGTAAAGATACATGTTTTTTTTTTTTTTTTTTTTTTTTTGTTAAAGTATTACACCCGAGAGACCAATAAACAATTCACATATTTTAGTGAAAATTAAGAGCCAAAGACTGCATCATTGTATGGTTGCTGCACTGTGTTAACATTCAGCCCTAATGTTAGTAGCAGTTCCACAACGCTATTCGTAGTTGTATACTAAGACTAACGTTAATTTATAAAGCAGACCAATCCTTTTTTTTGGGGGGGCGACTTTTTATAGCCTACAAAGAAAAGAGGGACAAAGTTTCTATATGCTATTAATACACGTACAACCCTCTACAAAGAGAAACAAGCTTTTATTTAATCCAAGTTAACCAAGTGAGAAGTTCACCAAATTAGGGTTTTGAAAAGCCATATTACTGGCCTAGGCCTAGTCATACTCATAAACAAAATAGGTGAGCCAAAATTATGGTAAAATTTATAGTTGGAGTAATTTTTTTTGGGGGGGGTGGTTATGAAGACTTTCTCTGCACTTTTGGGTGCTGACTCAAAAATAGCAGTAAGGAAAAAAGATTCCTTTTTGCATGTTTCCATCTTTTTCTATATGTACAGTTCTGTAGCATCGGGCCTAAATAGTAAACAGGTACACTATTTGTTGCAGGCCTATAGGCCTATAATGATTTGTGTACGTTTGATAAATAATTAGTTTCAGAACTTGACAAAGTCTCCCTATGGCCTCTTGCAAAATTTCACTGCAGGTCTATACCACAGTCCCAAACAAAGAGAGACACTGTCTTTAATAAAGCAAAAGGAGTCAAACCGACTTGAAGTAGTGCAGTAGACTGTCCTGTTTCATGATTGGCTGTTTACGGTCATGCGACAACATTGTTTCCCTTCAAATGTGAAATTTACTGCTTGTTTTACCCCGTATTTGCGATATTGACGTCAAAAATATGATGAAAGATACTTCGAAGAGAAATAAGAACAAAATTGTGATGCTTAGCTGCTGATTTAAAATAAGTTTGGGGGACTGCTATTGACCTTTAAAACTTTAGTTTGATACAAGACAAAGCACCTAGGAGGACAGGTGGTGTCAGGGTTTATTCTCCTATAACCGCAAGTCTCACTTTTTAAGGGACGAATATGACTGACAGAAGTATGAAATTTATTTCAAATGTTTAGAACATTTTACCCTTTAAAACCAAGTAAGTTGTACAACTTTTTACATGCTTTTACAATTTTATTTTTCATTTCACAAACAGGATGACATGATAGTGAAACTGCCACCTGCACAGCTGATTGAGTTATTTGTCAGTGGGTCTTAGATACTTTTCATTTATGTCTGAACTGTTGTGTACCATTTACAGTAGCAGAGTCAAGCATAATCATTTTTAGCCATGGACTGAACAAGTTATCCTGCTATTGAACTGTGACACCAATGTACTGGTAACCCTTTTGGGTCCTGCTTCCTTTCAAATCGCGATTTTCTTGTCTGAATCTACAAAGCCTGTCATCTTTATCACATAATGTGAGCACTGTTTATTTTTGAATAATAACATATTATTCATGACATGTAGGCTACCTTTTGATGTTCTTGCTGTGGAGTGAGAATGAGTCCTGACGTTGGAGAACTACAGAACAGTGTTGAAATAGATATTGTAAAGCAGTTACAGGACAACAAATGAGAGGCATCTTTGAAGTGACCACAACACTCAAAAAGATATTTGCTGCAGATGGCTATGGACCAATACCAATTTACGAAGGAAATGCTGGTGTCCTAGTTTTTGTGCCTCGTTTAAAGTAATCTGATAAATTGAACGGTCTTGTTTAAACTGTCAGGATGAGGTAAGAAGAGTTGAATCCTTGGTGTTGAATATTTCCTTTACTCAGGAGTCAATAAGAGGATCGGACGAAGAATACATCCTTTGGATTTGGAAACAAAATTTTTCCCCTTAGTCACTTAGTGGACCTTTCATCATCGTGTGCCGTGTGTGCAAACTCTAAAGGCATTGTGTTAAAACATCTCTTCACTTTTCAGCTTGGATAGCCATGAAAATATTTTTTCATGGACCAAAGTTACCAAACTTTGTTTTATTTGGGAAATGTGAGAAGACTGAAGCCTACTCTATGATTTTTCATGATATACATCTTACCACTGAAATTCCCATTATTTGAACTGCAAATGTGAAATACATTGTGCTTACAGTATAAATTACTTGGTCGATCATTTTACTATTTTGACCAAACTTTGATTTTAATTTGAAAGCCAAAAATTTATTTCGTACCATGGAAAAACATTCTCTTGTTCTTCCTTGTCAAGAAAACCTACAGTATTACTTTTTAATTCCTGCAGTTTACTGTTACAAAGATGTACCCTACTTTTGAATTACAATGCTATTTTTTTTGTCTTTTCTGTGTTTGCATACAGAGTGCGTATTTCATGATTTCGGACACCATGAACTGGTTTTACATGTGTTTACTGTACGTTTGTTACAAACTTGCCAAGTATCAATTGACTTTTGAATTTGGAGTGAAGTTGTTCTCATATGGACTATTTATGTTGTTCTTCATTGACCTTGTGAGTATCAGTGCCAAACTGCTACATGTAATATTCTTCAGTGGGTTGCCAGCTGCCTGATCTGTGTTATCCATCATTACTGTTCTGTAAGCTAAACAGAATGCCATCAGGAGATAATAAACATACATCTGTTGCTATTATAGTTAAATTCTTATATTGTTTCAATTACTTTTGGTTGTACAGCAACTGCATAGTATTTTCCATCTTGAACTTGCAAAAAGAAACCATTGGCAGACCATTTGCGGCTGGTTTCCCATTTAAATTAATTAAAATTATTGAGATGCATTTACATGATCAACCATTCACAAACCATTTGTGAATGGTTCCAGTCATTCCATTCAAAAACCATTTGCACGCCAGACCATTTGAAGACCATTTGCAAATGGAACCATCCAAGACCATACAGGACTATTCAGGAGTGTCCAAAAACACAGTGTAAAAATACCATCCAGAACCATTCAGACCATCCGCGAATGGTTTCAAACGGAATTTAACCCTGGGCTATGACATGTAGTGAGTTGCAACGACCGCTAGCAAAATCTGACACTTTGTTTAAGGAAACGTAGTTAAAGCATTGCTATACAGTGCCAGAAGTGCCTAAAATGTGGAAGATGTTGTTCTTCCTAATAAACTGCTCATGTATCACATATCGGACACTTACACGGAAGGTACCAAGATGCTCCTGATGCTGATAGGCAGTTGAGGGTGGGAGGCCCAAACTAAATAGTTGGACAATTTTTCTCAACTTCAAAGGCCGTAATAGGAGGTTCAGGCAAAACGCCACGAGTTGATGGGTCCTGCCAAAGTGCCGCCACGTTATGGAGTCTAAAATAAAATATATGCTACCTTGATTTCTCACACTCATGTTTATACGCACATGTTTTAGGTGTCAGTTCGGGCACATTTTAAACATTGCAGTGTGGATGTACCAATTGGGGTATATCATTAATTGACTACGGAAAGCGGTGATGAACCCGATCTACATGCATTCCACGATAATACACACACACATGCACAGCACATGGTATCTCCTATTGTGGCAGGTTGACAACATTGAACGTGTGGAAAAACCAAGATATTTTAAACTTACTGGGACGCATGAGTTGATATCCCAAATTTTCAAGTGCGTTTACACTTACCTTGAGAAAGAAATGCACGTGTCCCCGTTTTACACAAAAATCATACGTACGCCCTCATTTAAACACACACGTAGGCAATTTTAAAGTCCGGTTATAAATCAAATGCCATTATGAAATGACATTTATTCCCTTTAACATTATTTCGAAGTTTTTTGTTTAAAGAGGCTCATTTAGTTAAAAGATAATTTAATGTAGGTGTTTTACGGTACTACTACATGAAAATGTTTTACTTAGCACGATTGGTCAAGTATCATATCCAATATTTACGGAAAAAGTTAAAATTCTGAATTATGTGGTGTCTTGACTTGTTACGATTTTGTGCATAATTTGTTAATGTGTCTGGTCACGAATTTTGAAAACCGAATTGAGTCCCAAAGTACTCGCCCATAAAACAGTAATTTGTTTGACCACTTGTCATTGGTTTGTGAAGAAAACTTAACAGCTTCGCAAATTTGTTGAATTTCATGAAGCAACTCAACTTTAATGGAGAGTTAAACATATTTCAATTGACCATGTAGTATTTTCGGTTAGTATTGGAAGTACCTGTCAGGTACTTCCAATAATTAGGCCTACGTGTTGCTTAGTGAGCAGCACGTAGGCCTAATGATCATTATCAAAGTCTTCTATTAAACTCCTTTAAACTCGCGTTTCTTTGCAAACCAAATAATGGCTTTTCCCTTTCCCGTCTCTTGAGAAATCATAACTTTTATTATTTACGCATTCGGGAAAATATAATAATTGAATCACGCCACGTTTAATACACGAATATACTTTCTATGACAACTCACCTTGTTTTACACGCCGATATAAAGCAATTTGTTTGGGCTTCCCATTGGATCATTGACACAATCTTCAGTCGCTTCATCTACTAGCATTGCTTTGACATTAGCTGGTGACAAGGTAGAGTCAATACCTAAAAGGACAGCAGCAGCACCTGTAAATGGATAATTAAAAATTAGTCTCAAAATACGGAAAAATCAAGACATTGACCCCTGACCAGCTGACTAAAATACATGAAGCTTTCCAGGAGTAATGATGATTATAATGTACATTGCTCATTTTGCATATGGAACAATTGGGTTCTTGAAATACTTGGAAACATTAGACATAGCAAAGAGATAACTATTCACTTAGTTTATTCAGAAAATGGACATGCAGAGAATTACGAAATTTCTATCTCCTAAATGAGTAGGATTAGTAGGAAAGAATAAATGAAAAGGGGACGACATTCTAAATCAAAAATTTAATTATGCAAATGGAAACCGAAGTATGTTGGAGTGGATAATCCATGAATTGGTTAGAGCTTCAAGTCGTTCCATGCCAGGAATACCTAAAGTAGTTATAGATGGTACAAACAACTGAAAAGTCTCAAGTATGCCTGCTAATACCCTGTAAAAGCTCCGAACTCAGAGCAGCTCAATCCTACTGAAAATTCCAGATAAGAACAAGTCTTTGGTGTCGGTTTTTAACAGGTACCGTCCTGAAAAAACCACGCGTAAATTCCAGTCAAGAAAAAGGTTATTGGATTCAGGTATCTGACAAAAACCAGGTAAGACACGAGAAAACCCATAAGAAAAACCAACGAAACCAGGCAATACCCAGCAAAAGCTGATGTGGAAGTAGCATGTAGACTGGAATTTTCTGTTTTGGAGGAGTATTCGGTGCTTTGAATGGAATGTCGAATATTTACTCTATAATTTGCCTTGAACTGTTTATAACCACTCTTGTAGTAGACACATCAAACGCCCCGTGGCCTGGGCTGCGAGTTGCCTCCACCGTAGTCCAGATCTGTCGTAAAAGAGGCAACTATAATAGAGCATTGGCTTAGTTATGGGGTGGCCTGACGGGCCAGGTCTTCCAACAATAGTCCAACCCATCCCTCAAATAAAGGTTTAATTAACATATTCAGACTTTTAAGGTAACAACATACAATTATACCACATGGTGATTTCCACTGTAAGAGTATTGAACTCTATAAATGTTTATTCAGGAAGCTCCCTGGTTTATGTTGGCACCATAGAGCACAATTTTCGCGAATTTTACCCAAATTTCCAGTGTTTTCTCGCATCTCGCACACGTAAATTTTATTGTCATGCACTGTCATTTGTGTTATTCATTATTAGCATCATATCAAATGTATTCACGTTATTTATGTGTCCAGGCAATTTGAATCATGCCGAATGTAGAGTATTGAGGAGCACAATATTCAAGTAGAATACAAAGCAAGGTTATTGTTTCACTTTCCTTTACTATGTAACAGACCTGTTTAATGAAAAGGTGAAAGCTTTATTGAATGACCAAGGTAACAGATTAACCTTATTGCTTGACAAGCTTATTTTAAGGAAACCAAAGTTATCTCGATGCAGATTCTGCATGCAGTTTTCGTTTTGGGTATAGATGATTTTCCATTCAAAACATCAGTTTATCTGTCTAGAATTTGCATTTTATGTCTCATGAACATTATTAGCCAAACTATACACGGACGTTTTCTGTTCCAGCATACTTATAAAAAATAACAAGTGTATCTCCACTCCAGTTCTGCAAACTAGACTGTAATGACGAAGCTCCGACGGATAATAGATATTTCTTAAATTATCATCAGTTCAGGGGTAAATGTTTTAACAGGGTCAATATAAAATATTAGCCGGCTTCCCATGCAATATCCACTGTTTACACTTCATGACTCAATGTCAGTGGCATCGATATGGGGGAATGGATGGTACGACAGTCGCATCCATCGATTTCCCAAATATCCCCCCAAAGGGGCTTAATCTGTATTTTCTTAGGGATGGGGCCGGGTATATTTTCGATGCAGTCGTGATTTTGTTTATGTAAAGCTCTTTCACAAAGGGTTGTCTGAATAATGTCACTTTGGCGAACAGAGGGACTTTTACCCAATCTTTTCATATTACTATTAGTGCCATATGATAACAACTCTCGGAGGAGGGCAACACAAAAATTCAGAAGTTTTGTACGATACTTCAGGCAGGAACCTTGCCTTGTGGTGTGCAAATTCGCAAATATCGTTCTAAAATTGTCTCGATGCAGATCCTGAATGCAATTTTTGGCATAAAATGCACAGTTTCATCCCACTTTTGTCATTACTTGCACTTTGCACCCTACCCCTTGACCATTAAGCAACGTCACATTTAAATAGCAACGCAATACATATTGGACATTGTCCATGCGACCACTTTCCGTAAATAAAAGTTAGGAATATTCATATATTATTATACTTAAAGGGCAAGAGCATTCGCCCCAAAGTAGTGTAGTACACTATCCTGTTTTGTAATTGGCTGTTGGGAGTCATGTGACAACATTTTTTCTCTTCAAATGTGAAATTTACTACAAGCAACTGCTTGGTTTATCTTAAATATGCAATGGCGAAGTTGTAAAATATGATGGAAAATACTTTGAAGAGAAATAAGAGGAAAATTGTGAGATTTAGCCCTTGCTTCAAATTAAGTTTGGGGACTGCTCTTGACCTTTAAGTTGCAAATATAACACGTAACGACGTTTGGCCTACGCGAGAAGTATCATGTATGGCAGTGGTACTATATATAAGGAAACTAAACGGGATTTCTTTTGTATCACACCTTGCATAATTTTGTAAGTTTGGTTAAACGTTCCCTCCAAGACTTCTTGTTGTTGGGCCCCAATTATGTGGCATCCCCTAAAAACTAAATCCTGGCTACGCCTTTGAAATAGAGGACTTTAACCTTATAAGAACTTGAAAGATACCCATGTGTTCATTTCTTATTAAATATTAATCTTTGTACGTACTACGCGTTGCCGAGAAAGTTAGTTAGGTCAGTTTCAGGTCTTTTGAATGTGAATTCCACATGTTATGAACAATTTCAGTTGCTCTTTCATCTTAATGATATGCAAGAAGGCATATCAATAGATAAAATGACACGAAAGTGACTTTTAATAGCTCCATGATACAATTAAGGCCCTATGTGTTACCAGAACCGTATTTGTGACTGCTGTGCATATAATTTAAGCAACTGTATATTATGTTGTTTTTTAATTTCATGTCAATCAAACAGAAACCACAAGTTAATAACTTTGCTTACTAAAAACAAAAATGTGCTCCTGGTAATGAATTTCTGTCTTAGATGAAGGAGTAGCTAAATCACACACACTTAGTTAAATCATGTATGGTTTGGCTCTGTTTTGGCAGTAAAGGAATTTAATTCATTCAGGCTTTTGAAGACTAAAAACTCTTATCAAAGTGTATTCGGTTCAAGTCGGGTGGCAACGGCCCATTTTCTAGTTTGGGCTCACTGGCTTGTTTTCCCTGCTGTGTGCATCTGCTGGCGGTGTGTGTGTGTGAAAGGGGCGGGGGTTAATTCAAAGGAAGCTATTGGTGGGAGCAGTGAACAATTTGTACAGTGACGACAATTACATTGCAACAAATATTACATCTCTTTAATACTCCATGTTGAGGTCATATGAGGACAAAGGAGCTCAAAAGTCCGTATCCAACGGTTGCACAAATCAACTGTCTGCATTTATTGGTGCAATCAACAATGATTCTCCCTTAACTCTCCAGAAGACGCACTTCGTTTTCTGTGTAGTATTAGATGCCTTACGTTTTTTGAAAGTTACTCGTGTAATCGATTTCCCCACTGTGCGTTTTTAACATCTAAACTAAAAAAGAATAATAGCTTAAAAAGAAATCCCACGGCTGCTTGATTCCTTGACAAAAAAGACAGAATCAAATGACCTTAAAATCTTGTGATATTTGTGTGTATGTCTACCTGGAATGAGATCTTTTTACATAGGAAAAGTTGGTCTCTTTCGTTCTGACTAACCTTCATTTCCAGTAAGGTCATCCCTCTTCAACCTTAAGCCTTAAACACTAGACATAAAAGTTGGGAAATGTCTCCTGATGCTAAGAAAGGAAGTGGGATACACTCTAAAAAACACTGTGGTCAACTATGCACCAAGTCAAGCTATGGTCAAATTGTTGACCAAAACCATAATCAAATGTTACCAATTAATGGTCATATTTGACCATAAATTGGTCAAAAGTGACCAAAGTTTTGATCAGCAATTTGACCATAGCTAAAGTCAGTGCACAGTTGACCAAATTTAGGGTCAAATTGACCATTAGTGTTTTTAGCGTATATGGTTGTTCTGAGTAGGTTTCAAACAGCTACCTTGCATGACTGTCCATTCTCTAGTATAGGAGCTAAATAAAGTGAAATAAGCCAGTAAGGAAATGTCCACACGCAATGCATCTTGGGAATGGGACACTGAATATTAAGTTGTACCCTTACCTTTACCTAGTTTCCCGTGTATGCATCATCTCGAGTTTGCGCCCTCTAATTACCAATGTGACCAATGTTAGCGTAGGACTGGTTAATACACTTTATCTAACGAACTAGTATGAGTGCACAGACAAAATGGTTGTCAAGGCACATTTGGCCTTGTGACCCTCTCAGAATTACCAAATCAACTGGTCTATTAGACATTGTTAAAAAAAAGTAATTAAAATGATACCTGAAACGTGAGGAGTAGCCATAGAGGTACCAGAGATAGTCTTGGTCGCACTGTTGGTATCGTACCAGGCAGATGTTATGGAGGAACCCGGTGCAAAGATGTTAGTGCAATTACCAAAGTTGGAATAGTAGGCTCGGTTATCATTATCCTGTTCTGTAGCAGCAACTGTGAAGGCCTGCATGTGACCGTGAATATAATGTTGTTACACCGTAAAAGTTTAGTTGCCCCATTTTTAATTGATTGTCCACCGTCTTGATAATTTTTAAGCTGCTAGAATATACCAAATATGCCAGCATAGGTCACCAGTCACAAAGGGCGGCTGTTCTTGTTTACATTGGTTTATTTAGAAAATTATCCGTCCATATTTTTATTATTATCTACAATTTTTACTTAGGCCAGGGAAACAAATATATTGCCCAAAGCTAACTTTGTTTGTCATTTCCGGAAACTAGAACTTTAAAACTTTAATAAGAGGCAATGGTGTGGAATAGGTTCTCATGAGGTCTACTAGTCAATGTCATAGTATAAACACAGTCATACTCTCGTGCATTTGTGCTCTTACAAATACCAGTTAAAGGACCGACGCCAGAGCCAAACCTCATCGACCAGAACTTCTGAATAGACTACCGTTTACGTATACTGTCAACATACTCAAATAATTGTTGAAATAATTCCCAATCCGTTTTCGAAAAAGAAAAAAATTAAAAAAAATAATTATGCTTCTTATTACTGATATGTGTACGGATTTACATAAACTAGGTCCCTGCTATTGTACCTTTGGAGCACGGGCTGGTGATCCGTTGCAAGCATCTTCATCGGAATTTCCAGCGGCTACAACTACAACCACACCAGAATCAACCAAGCTACCCAGAGCATCATCTTGCGACTCACTTGGACTACCACCCAAGGACATGGACACAACAGCTGGATCGATTCGGTTTACCTTCACCCAGTCCATTCCTGCAAGATATGGATTTAATCATTGGTATGTCAAACTAAAAATATGAAAAATAGCATGATGATCAACAACTCATCTTGCAGGGCGCGTTTTATACTTCTTTCAAAAGACATCTACAGTACCAAGTCGCAGAATATTGTTGGTCTGTCCTAAGCCTACACAATCCCTAAAAATTCTTTACAATCATACTCCTATTTGAGTTATCCTTACGCGGGGCCGTCGAGACCGGGGTGTCTCTCACCCCAACTGGTTAGTGTCAATCACAATGCCATTGGAGAGGAAAGCCAGAGTACCCCGAGAAAAACATCACTTAAATCGAGCGGGGTGTGAAGCCATGCACATTGGTGCACAGCAGCTGGGGTAGATTACTCTGCCACTCCACGACCTAAGACCCGGTATTCTAGATCTTGGTTGTTAAGCCTGCAAGATGATTTTTTCCACATAGGCAACCTCGACTTAGAGTGTTCGTTACCAGCGACAAACAAGTGATGGCGCTACACACCTGTGCAGCTTTGGTATTACATGTTAATTTGATTCAAACACAGAAGTTAAGATTTTTAGGAACTTTGGAGGTCTCGTGCACGCTATATTTCATTTGGTTGGATGAAAAGACACACCTGATTTGTAAGGATAACCGCCCAAAGGGACATACATGTTTAAAATTGGCGTTTCAAAATTTTTGGTGGCCAAAAGCAGGGCGGAACCGCACTCTCTTGATGCGCGCCTGGGCTAAAAGGGTGTCATTTTCAGGGAACTCATCATCAAGATCACAAAGCGGCACGACAATTCTTGCCTTCTTCCCTTTTATGAAATCGTATTTAATGAAAACTGAAAGATTTATCCGATGACTACTGATTCACGTGACCTTGAAAATGACAAAAACATTTAAGGAAACTTGAGATGTCTTGGAGCAACGTCTACAAACAACGTTTGTCATCGATATAAATGATTTCTAATGCAACATTTCAACAAGCCTGTGTAAAAATATTAGCATAATGGTGCAGGACGATTTATATCCCTTCCAAAAGACATCCGTCAAACTGCAGAATAATGTTGGTTGGTACGGTTAGATATGCGTTCGACCAAGAATCAGTTTCGCTGTTTCTCTCACAAATGGTTATCAAACCAACCGAATTCGCCCATCACATGCACTTCAAAACTTACCAAACCATCCTTCTAATAATCACCACGCGTGTTTAAGTATAGGAAGCAGTCGTTGATTAGCACTGGCGTAGTCGGTAGAGACATTAGGCCATGCCCCTGACATATTCTTTTTTAGTTCTTAAAATGCATAAAATATTTAACACAAATTTCATTCTAAAAGTAGCTAATATGGCAACAAATTTCATATACAGTCACCGAATGTTTAAAAAAATCCAAAGAGAAGGGTGGCAATCCCTCCTAGACCCTAGACCAATTGGATGGGGGGATGCTTCCTCAGTCCCAAATATGGAAAGCTTTAATTACACAGAAAACTATTCGACGTGCCCGATTCTTTTTTTCTTCAAAAATGTGCTTGAAAAATAAAAGCTCACACTTGATGTTCTAACTTTGGGGGGGGCGGGGTGAAAATGCAATAACATGATTATTAGCAATTATTATCCACAACAACTACAAACTCTCCCTTTTAGTCAAAGCCAAACGTTCAATAATCTAAATACTTCAGAAATTAAAGGTTCATATATCTGTTTAAAGCAGTTTTTATGAGAATAACTTTAAAACGAAACAATTGCTACATTTTTTGCTCATAGACTGTGGTCTCACGTACCCTGGGCTCGAGGTAACACCGTGCTACCTCGCGCTCGAGTATACGTGAGAACGCGAGTTAACTCTCGGGGTCGGTGTTTAAATTTCTATTCACCTCAAATCGCAGGGCTCTGAGGTTTTCAACACGGTGTTTGTTTTAATCAAGCACGGTCACAGTTGTTTATGAAGCCGATGACCAGTATTTTCTAACATTTTACAGTGATTGGTATGTGAAATAATTGATCTCGTTACTATTGTAGCACTTCCCAATCACCCAAACTCGGGGTACATGAGAACACAGACTGGAAAACACGGGGTTGACCGTACTTGAGACCATTCCTAGTTATTTTTGTATTAACCAATTCTTCATACTACTTTCGGTTTATATTTTTAAACTGAAATCAGCAGGTTATCATAATTATGCAATTTACCTTCATAATTTTTCAGTTTTTCGTTCTGAGGCTCATCTCTAGGCCTCAGATCAGTACTGTTCCACTATTGTCCCGACCCTGAAAAAACTAGAAATGTGGTTAAGAAAATCGTAACCACTTACTGTCCAAGATTGTTTCTGTGCCAACGTACGTCCTAAAGCTTAGAATATCGTCCTTTCAAGTTTGTTGGCCGATGTGATATACCTGAATATAATCAACGCAGTACTGTGTTGGTTGCTTGTTGTAGATATCAATCCTTCGTTACTTTTAGCCATAATTTTGTCATAGGGGGGGGGGGGGGTGATGTCTTGGGGGGGGGGGTGGTCACGGCATGAGGGGAAAGTCTAAGGATAGAGAGAAAAAACCGTTTTTTTAGGTGTTTTTGCATGGAAAGATTGGACCTGGGGGTTTCCTGCCCCCCAACCCCCCCCCCCCGTGGCTACGTTAATGATCCCCACCTATAGGCTGTTCATGCCGTAACGGCAGTGATCAACCGGAGGTCGCAAAGTATGCCTACGTATAGTGCTCACAGTGGCACTGCAGGTAGGTTTACCACACGTTCGGTTTTACCAGGACAGGTCCTCTTTTCACTGTTTCGTGCTGGTGTCAGGGCGGTTTTATAAAATTACCCACTATGTCCGGATTATGTATTTCTCACATGATCTGACAGGTTTTCAAGTTGAAAGAAACGTACTCTAGTAAAACAAATATTGCACAATTTTGCATCTAGACACCATTGAAAACCAACAACGTTTCCAAACTCCCCACCTCGGTGCCCCTCCTCTTAGACCTCTTCACCAGGGTGGCGATATGCATGTCCTCCTTGCGAGAAAATAAATGGGCCAATGGTAACCCTTAGTGCAGACAAAAGAACAGTATAGACCCCTATGCTAATTCTGGGAATGACCATCATTCTGTGAATGATAATATTTACAAGCAGCGGTGGGCCTTTGGGCGTACGTTATGCCCACGGACTTCCTATATATAGGCCTACATGGACAGAGGATCATGGGATGAAATCGGTCGCCACCGTTCAAACCAAAAAGACATAGCAAGATGGCACGGCCGCCGAGGAGCTTTAACTTTTGCGTGATTTGACGACGAACCTGCAATATTTCAAATAAACTTTGGAAGTGATTGGGAAACAATATCAAATCTTTCAATTCGTTTGGTAATTTTGACCTAAACTTACATTATTTCCAACATGTAAAAACTTTATTGCAAAATCTGTCGATTTTAGCCACTGACAAAGTCCAAATTTTTATACAAAACCATACAGGGTCATTATGTAATACCACCGACTGCTAGACCCAATATAAGCTATTTGTAACTCAGACCTCTTATATACATTGACAGAGCAGACTGCACTAACGTCCTATGCGTAGATGGTCGCTACCGTACGTGTGATTTTAGCATGGAAGTACTAGGCAGTACTTCCATGATTATAGCAAGATGGCTGCCTGCTATGGTTTTGTGCATAGAGCAGGGTAAGTTCTTATTACTTCTCAAGATACACCTAGCGTTTTGCAAGCCTAAGTTAAGCCTTACGAAACTGCTTCCAAGAGAGTAATATAATCAAAAGCCAAAGGCGTCTGGGTTTACTATAGTCTCTTAAATACGCGAGCGTGACAGCCATCCTAATTTATCCCTCCCCCAACACACTTTCTGAAACTTGCTATCGAAATGAATGGGGACTGCATGCGCTTTAAGTTACGCGACTTCACATGATACCCGTACGGTGTTCTGTGGTAAACAAATATTTCGAAAGCTACACTATATTTTTGCAAGTTGCAGAGATCAAAGTGGTTTAAGCCTGCTTTAAATTTTTTGACCTTTTAAGAGACATCAAATGAGTCAAGTTAGTAGAGTTAGATGGAGTTTAAGGGTCCATTGCTCAAGTGATCAAAAACAGCTGACAGCTTGTCAGTGATTTCAACAAGAACCATATTTCAAAAGTGAGGGAGAGGGAAAACTGAGGGCACAGGAAAATGTTTGGGGCAATAATTAGTGTCACCCAAAGCACTTGCCTGCGTAGCAGACTATGGGTCATATTCCTTGATCAGTATTGATCAGTGTTATCCTAACAATATATATGGTTTGTGAAGTACCAAACAGACCGAGTCTGCCCCGTGAGGTTTGAAAGAACAAGCTCTTCCAGGGCAGGTCAATGAGACCGCCCTAGAGCTCTGGTGAGGATCAGTGGGGCCCATATCCTCTTCAGGTTTTAGTACATCTGTGGCTGCAAAATAAAGCCTAAGCATATGTATATTTTACTTTAGAAGATTGATCCATGAACCGCCAAGGACCCCTGTTCCATTGGGAAAGCTCTTGATGGGCTTGGGGTCTATGGGGCAATATGGTCCGGCTCCAGAAGCTGTCAGGTTGCAGCATACGGCACATGTCTGCGTGAAAAACAAACGGGAAAGTGCGTTTATTTTCCATTGGCTTACATGGGACTAAGCCACAGTGTAGAGCTAGGAGTCCAAGGAGAGAAGTCCTGGGGAGTTTGAGGTCTTAGTAGGGGTGGGCCTACGGTGAAAAAGTATCAGGAAAAAGTCTCAGAAAATGTAGGCCTTTCTGCGTGAAAGGGGGGACTATGAGAGTAAATGCCCCAGCTGGTGCCGCCACTGATATACTAGGCTGAAAAAGAAATCAACTTTCGCCTATCACACCGTTCTGGTCAGTCGAAAACCAGCCTCCCGGTAGTCCAATAGGCCAAAGGGCCTGTAGTTGAACGCCGAGACCCAGCACGTCCCTTTTAATCTTAGGCCGTCTAACGTGCGTTAGCTTTAGCCCACACTCTAGGAGGAGTGTTCAATCGGATAGGGTACATCAGATATCAGTCAACTAGCTGCTACAGGTATGGCCATAATTATGCTGGCCATACTTGTTACCAATACCTATAATTTCTGTTCCAGTGTCGTTATAATTTATCAACCAATGGATATAGCCTAAACGTCTTGCAAAGCGAAATAGCGACCGCTGACTCCTGATCTATGTTGGACATTTAAGCCTAAAAGTTTATACAGCTGAAAGCTCTAAGCTACTCAGAAAACTTTGCACAAACAAAATTAAAGACCCTAACGAAAGTATGTGAGCCGCAGTCTAGACTAGACTGTACATACTACAGTCTAGTAGTCTACATAACCTTACGGTAGATAATCTGTACAGTACGTAGTGCACAGCCGTATACGATGCTCAGGGCTGCCACTCAAAATTTTCTCTTCCCCCTACCACGCACGCGCAGTTTCCCCTACGATTCCCTACACACAATGAACGGATTTTCATACAAGTCCGTGATTATTTATTTATATTACATCACAATATTTTCGTAAAACTGACATAGGCTGGTTTTCAAATGACTTAAACAGATTTCATGGAAAATTTGCTCTTTGAAAAATACAAAAGTTGTTAGAAATCAAGCCTGACAAATTTTTCGCATAAAGGAAGCAGACAGAACCAAAAGTTTGTGCAGTGGGGGGGGGGGGGGTAGCCAGGATGGAATTTTTAGGGGGCCTAGGTAACAAGTGGGGGGGGCTGGTACCTCCTAGGGTCAGGCGCGGCCAGACTATCTAAGCGGAGCGCCACCACCAGTTGGCGCGGAGCGTACAAGAAAAATGTTGGGCTTTAAAAACCCTCCAGTTGGCCGGAAACGGTACTTTCCACGTGTTTTAAGCTGGATGTACCCAGCCTTGAAATACGAATTTCATGTCTACCACTTCTCAAATAATGAGAATAAAAAAATCAATCTATGAAAAATGGTAATACATACACTTTTAAGGGACCCCAAAACTGGGCATTTCTTATCCGTGGCCTAGGGGATGAGGCTAAAGGGAACCGGTATCTCCCTTACCCTTGGGAAAATTGTAAACTTCAGGAGGACGTAGATCGCAAATGCGGCAATATTTGAATAGATTTCAGCTTTAATAGGAAAACCAAAAGTAGTTGTGTTCCTCTCTGAGAAACTTTCTTTGGGCTAGATTTCCTAGATGCAAAATGGTGCTATGTTTGGCAAAACTTTGAACTGATTATAGGCCTACGTTTTGGGATTTTCCTTTTTGGGAGCATGAAAAATTTCAGAATACTAATTTTAAGTCTTTATAAATATTTTACAAGTGACATACATACTGCCAAAGAAACAATGTTTTCCGGTTTTCATTGGTGTCTACATGCAAAATAGTGCAGTATTTGTTCAGTCATCGGCAGATCGGTACATTATACGTAGTCAAAATTAAAATACTACGAGTAAATCTCTCAAAATATTTAAACCGCAAAGCAGAAGTGTGGATCATATGGGAAACATATGAAATACGGACCTTGTGGACATGTTACAAATCCGCCCGGTGCCAGTGTCAACTAGTAAAAAGAGGAATTGTCGAAAAAATCGTTCTACAGTGGCAGTTGTCATAGGCAGGGAGTGGGCACGACATATATAGGCCTTCTTGTTAAGGATGGAAGGGAAGAATTATTCGAAGGCAGTACCTTATCCTTACGGCATATTTTGTGTATGATAAAGTATAGGAATGGTCGTGTAAGAATGGTCTTCAGTGTATGATTGCCTTGTTTTCAGTAAATCAACGAGCCATCCGAAAGGCAGAAAGGCCCTTAACCTAACAAAGTCACATCAGAGTTTGTCGTCCGAGACGTTTGTTTCATCTTCGAAGTGAAATGTAGTAAACGACACTGAGTGCAGAGGTATCTAATTCACTGAAAGTAGGCATTTTGAAGTTATTTCTTGATTTCATACGTGCCCACAAAATGTGTTTGACACACATTCATGCATTGTTTTCTTCTTTGTTGCACATTTTTACTTTTTCCCCCCTTTTTTTTGAAGGAAATACTTCAAAGTTTATTACCATTCAAATATTTTATTTTTTTCTCAATTGCTTTATCAGGACGCAAACTCGAGTGGCTACGCCACTGAGTTTGCAATCCACTAGGCCTCTCAGTTACACACTATTCGCAATTCACGAAGATCAAATCACTGCGCCATACCATTTGACAAGGACAAAATGCTGCTCTCCACATTTGTAGTAGCACCTGAAGCTTTACGTACTAGGTAGTCTAGTGTAACAGTAGTCTTCTTTCCCCTAGGTCATTAAAAATCTCTGTTTGAGGGAGTTGATTCAAATTTGGGAGTACTGCTTCGGAGTGAGCTCTGATATTATGTACATTTTGACACTGAAGGGTAAGTTGTTGGTAACATTACTACTGCACTTTAATAGGATTTTTCTTCTCATAGACGTGACACTGTAACACTCTTGCCCACTGAAGTGTACTGTGAGGTACAGTAGCTTATATCCTTTGACTGTGACTGGACATTTATTTAAATTCCCATACTCCCTACAAAACCTCTGTTTTCCCCGTAGGTGCACCATCTACTCCCTACAATTTGCTAAAATCCCCTACGGTAGGGGGGTTCCCCCTACTGCCCGTGGCAATCGTGAGCGAGCCGCTATGCAAGTCTAGTGTCTGTAAGGAACGCTCACGTCGGAACGTCGCGTCACCGGCACCTAGGAGCAAAGCCATGATCACGGTAGTATTTCCACATTTTTGAAAAGTATTTCCTCAATTTGTGCATTTAAGTTTCCTAGAATGTAGTGACTTTTTTGAAATTGGCTGATTCAGCGGTTTTAAAAGTATCAACTGTACCTTATTTACAAAGATATGTTCCTTTGTATCACCTAATATTTCCAAAATATTTTTTTGAAACTGTTGGATTTTTTCAAAATTCACACTTAGCAAAAATTTATGGAGACACTGAAGTAGAAACACTGAAACACAGTTGAAACTAGTTCTGGTTATGATAAAAAGACAGTCCGCACTGGGACCAGGCTACTCTAAGTGCGTTGTAAGTTGGTTTTGGTAGCTCTCTGGGTTGTTATTTTTCCTTTTTGTCACATGTTTAACTGATCGACTTTTTTGAACTTTAAACAGTTGTTTCTGGGGTAGCATAGTGTGTGCATATTATTGCAAATAAGCAGAACTCTGGCCCTATATACAAAGAGAAAATCCGCATTTTCTTAATGTATTTTATTGTTTCATGACGTCACAGGTTTCCAAATGGGTTGGTGGCTGCATAAGCTTACTATTGTAAGCTAACAAGAGAGCTAACGTCAAATGCTAAGATTAAACTCTAGGCCTAGATAGTACCTAAATGTCATGGCTGTTCTCGAACTACAAGCACTTGCGAGATACGACAGTACAATATGTGTGCCACAATACTACAATGCTCTTTAGCTTGTTGGCGTTTAGCGGCACTGTACGCAGAAATATTACTACAGGTACAATGCGGCCGTTGTGTGATGAGCAAGTATACTTGCGGCCGTTGCCAGTAGATGAGCGAAGTATACTGTATAGCCTACATGATGCATGACGCTCGGACTATGGATTAACTCCTGTTTGCCAGAAAAACAATTTCAAATAAATCTCTTGTAATTTAATAAAAGAAATTTGATGACAAAATTTACGCCATTTGCAGAAAATATTAATTCGAATTCAAGAAAGGTATTTATCAACATATTTAAAGAATTTTCCACTCTTTCATACATAAGTATTTGTTGTACAGTAAACGACGTACGATCCAACTTGCATACAAACTTTTTCAAATTTGACTTACTCAAAAGTATTCTTCTACAAAACAATAAAATACATAAATGCCAAAATAACTAGAAAGTCAAAAGGCTCAGTGATTCCTTGCCATATGATATATTGTAATAATGAACATGGATGCCCACATGACAAGTATGAGAACCCTCACAAATACTGAGGTATACTAGTAAGGTCAAAACCTTTTGAGATCATGTGACCCAAAATGACTAACTTTCACCGTCACTTAGAAACAATAGGGAGAAACTACCTAAAAAAGACCATCAACATGCTAAATATGAGCAATTCACAAACTGAGTATGAGATCCCTCCACAGTTCAATAACCACATAAAAATGTCATGTTTACAAGGTTTTGCCCTTTTGTGACCCAACCTTTGACCTCCACAAACAAGAGTAATCTCCCACACAGTTATGATGCTGGTAAACTATGTTGTCTAGTAACTTAATAAAGAGGTATATTTTAAAACATGCTCCTTTTAAATCAAAATTTCGGGTACTGAGAGATGGCTCTCTATATAATGATGTCTCTATGATCCAAAAAGCTGACTGCATTGAGGTTTAGTGTTAGAACAAGCCCTAATCCTAACAGTCATCCATAAATTGGAACATACAGTAGAGACATCTCAACAGAAAGGTGTAACCTTGGCTATTAGTGGTGGTCCTTTTGTATTTGTTTTTGGTGTATTGCCCTTCCCAATGACTATGATGTCCTTGAAAATTAACAAAAATGGGAACCCTATTAATCCAGAAATTAAAAAGAGTTGTAATTTGCCTTAAATTGTCTGTTTGTAGGGAACACCACATAACAGAGTACAAGTCAAGTGTCCTTTGTTTGATACACAGTAGATGCTATTACGCTTGTTTTGATTACCTGAGTAACAGTACTTTCTGAAAAACAAGCCTTACTGAGAGGAGCTAAATAAGTGTCCAGACACTATCTCTAGACAGGTAGGAAATGGTTAAATCCATTGAGCTGTGTGATTCAATGAGAAAACCCCTCAGGACACTGTGGCAGTCAAATGTGATAAATTAGGTAACATAACAGTGACCAGTAATTTTCACAGACTCTGGTGAGTCAGTTACAAATTAGTTCCATTCAATTAGACAATCTCCAGTTCAAGAATGCTGAAGGAGTATTTGATCCAAATGATCAGTTAT